>OY821517.1:120912017-121552017 GCA_963682025.1 Cordilura impudica
ATTGTGAATTTCCATATAAAGAATTTACATAAGTAGTTTTCAATTTTTTTTTTGGAAAGAAAAGATTTAAAAACAATTAAGATTGCTAAATTTGGTAAATTCAGCAGTGCCGAATCTTTGATATCCTCCACTAGTATTCTAAAAAAAATATTATAACCAAGGCTTCAATATTAAGAAACAAAAAGGCTAGATTTCACATAATATTCAAAATAAATAAGATAATTAACAAAAATCTTAGGTATTTTCGTGTTTTTTTTTTAATTGAAAACAATTATTAAATGCAATCAGCAAAAACATATGTAAATACAGTGCGCGCACGGTATTCGCACAATTATTGCGACAGCTTCAAATAAAATCAATAGAAATTCCATAATTTGGTTTATTATATATAGAAGACGAACAACCTCGTTTCAATTTAACTCTTAACGGGAAGCCATAATTCGTTGACTGTGACGGAGTAAAATTGTTTCTAGTATTTTAGTTTGTGAAATAAAAAAATAATTTCGATAAAAAAATTTCGATAACGAATGGATCTATTTTCGATACTTTAATTTTTTTTTCTTTCTTTAAATTGAATATCTACTTCCCTGTTCTCATTGCAATGCTTTGCCGCATTTTTTGTCTCAACGTAAGCAGTAATTAAATATGGGAAAAGTTCAAAATATTTTAAAGCCCACGATTATTCAAAAATTAGAGGTGAAAAAAACCAAAAGTGTAGGTTCCATAACATCAATTTTCGTAAACTATAAGTTTATCACATTAAAAAACAAGAAAATGCTTTTAAAAATTTCGTACGTCAAATGAAAGTGGCCCTGGCAAACGTTGCGCTTTAAAGTAAGCAGAGTATCCGAGAAAGGAAAAAATGCTTTTAAAATGAGATTTTGCGATCAAAAGCCATTCAGTTGCATTCCAAAATTTATCAAACCAATTAAAGTTTTAATGCTAGTTGTTTACGTACGGTCTAATCGGCGCTTTGGTGTCTTAAACGACAAACTATGCAAAGGATTTGCCAACTGACCACATCAACTAGTTGGATGTTTTTTGGCCGCCAACCAAGTTGGCGTTTTTTTGCCGCTGCCATATATATGTGTTAAGGTATTTTTTGTAACACATTTTTCTCGTTCATTCTAAGCATCAATATCAGAAAGCCTACAGCCTCTTCAATTTTTAATTTTTTTTTTAAACCACAAGATTTCTTTGTACTAAATTATTTTAAAGTATACATTAATATAAATAGAATAAAGTTTATAACCAGCTGCAACCACTGTGTTTTTAAATAAGCATCGATCATCAAAGACAGACAACGTAAGTGGCCCCAAGAACTTTAGGTGGCCGAATCCTTGCATCATCGTGTCTCTCGGACAGCAGCTTCCAGTTACAGCATTTTCCTTGCTCAACCAGCCCTTTGGAACGAATAGTGATGGATGGTTTAAGAAGTTTAAGCATCCACATGGAATTCGATTTTTAAAAATAATTGTCTTCAAAACCTCATCTCCTTGATCCATTTGTGCAAGAGTTTGAAGATTACGTTGACAAGCATGTGTTGACCCTTGATCAAATCCACAACGCCGACGAATCCGGAAGGAAAGTTTGTAAAGAGCTAATAACTTTTTTGCCCTGTTAAAATGCGAACAACACAGACAAACTGAAATTATTAGCAGTTGGGAAATCGAAAAATCTTGAAGGTTCTTGCAATAATGCAGTAAGAACTCGTGGATGGCATCATTCATTTTCAAGGACTGGTGTCATTGCTAAATTATTTTCCTTGTATTTTAACTTTATTACATATTGGAATGCCTAAGTGAAATTCAATAATGAATGGAGCGACGAAGACGTTATGCCATTAAATCTTTTACAAACCAAAATTCGGGAAGTAAACGTAGAGCTTTCAACCATTGCCGCATTTATAGCTGAGATTACTCCGGAACATAACTTAATAGAGGTTGATATAAACAACTGATTTCAAAAAGAATTTCCCATAGAAAGTAATGAGGACCAAATAGAATTATTATTTTAAAAAATAATTTGCAAAAATATCTAAAAATATTTTTAAAAATTAAACTTTTTCACAAATATATGAATAAAAAGGTTTTTGTTTGTAATAATTACACACTATTTTTTCAATGAAATTTTGGGTCCAGTTATCGTGAAAATTCAGTTTCCGCGATAACTCTGGCTTTTAATTAGTCGCGAATACCGAGCGTGCACTGTACATATAATTACATTTTTGTTTGTTTAAAGAGAGAAGAGTATAAGCATTTTGATTATTCTCTTACTCTCATCGATAAATGGCCTCCATTCCTTACCATATATGAAATTTTATTGGAGTATCTTTAAATGTTCGAACGTCAGTTGTCGGCTATTTATTTTGTGAATGAGCGTGATTTCAACAGACAGACAGACGGACGGACGACTCGAGTCGCAAATAAATTTTTTTATACGTTACAAACGGAATGACAAAATTATACATACCCTCTGCACAGAGGTGTGGAGGGTATAACAAAATATTTTGTGATTTGAATATAATTTTTTTTAAATTAATTTTTAAATTAATTGTTTTTTTAATAAAGCAGCTGATAGGAGGGTGAGTTTATAAGTCGTTACAAAAACATGGAAAAGCACATTTTTGGGTTGATTCTCTTTATTTATCAACATGGTCTTCATTTTGATCAATACATTTCATACAGTGATTCTCTAACTTTCACTCCGCAAAGTAAGATTTCCCAAGGTCCTCAAAATTGGCTTCTGTTGCAGAGATGACCGCCTCATTCGTATTGCATTTTTTTCGGCCGAACCATTTCTTTAAATCTGTTAGTGGGAAAAAGTTGCTGGGACCCAAACCTGGAGAATAAGGTGGATGCGAATGCCATAGAAACTGCATAACTGTGCTACCAAGCATTTTTTTTTAATGTGGCCATTTCTTCGCTTACTTGCCCCAATAATGATGAATAATAATCTCCATTTATTGTTTTTCTAGTAGTCAATGTAGATAAATCCATGCATATTCCAAAAACCCGTAAACATATCGTTTCGGATATGGTAAAATCCTCATTTGGTAAAATCCTTTACTTTAGCCATGATTCAGTAACTGTTATGTCTCTGCGATGAAATTCATCAGGATCACGCGGAAAAGCTCTAAACCAATTACTGAATTAGACACATGATTGTGTTTATTGTCGATTGTGAGCAAACGCGATAGCTTCGATAGATTTTTCATACGCAATTTGCCGTGCATAATTTAAATAACTGAACCATGTGAGATGCCCATGGTCTCAACTAGTTCACGCACTTTAACTCGTTGGGCACTCAAAACTATATCGTGGATTTTAACGATGATTTTCGAAGTAACTGCCTCAACTGGACGTCCACAACGAGGTTCATTATTCGTAGATGAAGGCCCAAATTTAATTCATTAACCCAATTATAGATAATCTTAAACGTTGGTCCAGACGTGCCATGGACTTCAACTAACTCATCTTTAACTTCTTCAGGTGCTTTTCCTTTCAAGTAGAAGAGTTTTATGACAGCACGAAATCATTTTTTTTTCAATTTTTAAAAAATTGCAAAAGTTGTCTCAACCAATAGATTGGTAAAAAAACTGACTGACGGATTTGCCTTATCTTTTTCAACTTGATATATTTTCCAGAAACCTACTTTGTTTTAAATTCTTAGTGCTTCTCATATGATTTGTAAAGACTTATTGACTCACCCTCATAACTACAAAACAACAAAACTTCAAAACTTACCTCCATTCATCTCGAATTTGTAAAAATCGAGACACACCACTTTGGGCTGCTAAATTCGATATGTGTACAGACACATTTGTTGTTTGGGCCTCCAAATAGTGTAAATTACTTAAAGCCACACCACCAGGATAATTTGTACCGGAAACCATCAATAAAAAGACAGTTATCATAACATTTACCAATAAATGACCACCAGCACATAACGATAAAAAACTATGCAATATAGATTTAGTACTATTTGACCACCTTAAAATAGGTCAATTTTAAAGTTTAAACTAATATCAATTTAATTTCATTTTTACAAAACTTACAATCGGTGACAGGCACTGGCTGCAGCTAGATTCAATACCGGAAATACATAAATTATAAAACGCAATTCTTTATGGGGTAGAATTGAATAGATGGCTACGAAGCCAATAGCTACTAAAACTATAGGTCTCAGGCGACGTTCTAGTAGTAGACCTATAGGCACAAATACTAACGATGCCCCCATGGCTCTTGGTAAAGCTGAATAGAAATACCATAGAAAAGGAGAGGTCTATATGGTTATATAAAAATTAAGAAAACCAATTTGCAAGGATTAACAAAAAAAAACTTGGCATAAATAATAATTTAATAAAGGATACACCCCAATCGGCGCTTTTATTTAAAATGGTATTATACCATAACACCACACCTTCGGGCCACACCAATCTTTTCCAAAAGAATGAGTCCACCACTATAGACGTAGCTAAAATTACTATACCAGCTGGTCCGGCAATTTTTAAAATCCTAAAAGAATATTTTACAAAATCTATAAAAAAAAAAAACATAATAAAATGATAATTTCAATTTCCATACACACTTTTCTATTGTTATTTTCTTAAATAACATTTCACACAATAATAGAAGACCTAAAAATATTATCAATTCAAAGCGAAAAATCAAAATGGCTATGCCAGCACTTATAATAAATGATTTTAATTGACCATTTAACCAATAAGCCAAGGCATAGAGGACTAGAAATAAAAAAACAAAATATGGTTATATTAAAATTTAACAAAGTTACCAATCAACGTGTAAAAGTTACCTATAGGTAAGGCCATAATATTGGGCAATGTCCTACTCATATAGAATACAAAATGAAATTGACTCAGTGTTATAAGACTGAACCATAGACTAACATCTGTTCCATACAACTTTGTTATAACTCGCTTGAGTTTGTTCCATGAAAATGCTATAACTGCAGCTAGCATTAAACGCACTAAAAAGAAACAACAAAAAATGTTTTAAAATATTTAGAAAATATTAAACAATTTGATACGGCTTGAAAAAAACAAGACTTGTCCATCTAAAAAATAATAAAATATTAGTATTTTAAACTCTGAAATTTTGGAAAACATTTGCAAAACTTTGAGATAATTTTTTGATATATCTAAAGAACTTTGAATAAAAAAAAAAAAAAAAAAAAACAAATTAGTGAAAAATAGAGAAGTCTATCTTAGCCCTCGAAACGCTTTTCAACAAAATTTTAAGGAATATTTGCATATCGCGTAAAAATGTTAGGTATAGAAAAATTATACAACAAAAAAAAAAAAATATATATATATATATAAAGTATATACATATATATATGGGGGTTTCATGTCAAGTGCACCAACTTTTGAAACCGATGTCTTCCGATCGGGATGAAATTTGCACCAAGGTTAGTCCTATTGGATAGTAGTTTAGACACAATTTTTCAATAAGATCGGTCCAGATCTCTCTGAGTTAGAGGGGATCAAAATTTGAATTTTTAAAACCTTACAAATAAAACTTTTACTGAGAAACAAGACAAATTAACCTTTCCGAAGGTATGTAACATACCTTCATAACATAACAGAAGAGAATGGTTATCGTAACCTGAAAGAGTTATTTGCAACATTTCAATCTGAACACGAGGATGTTAGAATTGGCTTCACGAAATAAACCCAAATGAGGACAAAACATTGCGTTTTGGCAGAAAGCAGCGGAACTCACACAGTATGCGTTTGCATTTACCATGAAAATGTTAAACTGATGTTGAAGGAAATCAACTCAAAGTATTTAACAGATGATTCGGCAGAAGATTTACACGATTACCGCGATTGCCTTAAATTGACTATGTGTCCTAATGCAACAACTTCTTGCCACTTAGGTGAATGTACCAATTGCCCGAAAACCACATTCATCAAAGAATTTTAATCAACTCTTTAGATCGAGAATATATAGGGGAGGTCAAATTTGATTCTTGGATTCAGACTGACAGATGCACATTGAAAACAATCATTTTAAATGTGGATGATTTTGTGGAAGAAATGTGTACAGGATTGCTAAACTTGAGAAACCATGACTTTTTAGTCAAAGAGAAATGGTCATTCTTCAAGGATTTGAAGATACATTTGAAGTCTGGTGAATTCGTTATTTCATATGATTTCGCAGAAAACTATAAATATGTTCTTCAGGATGCCATACAAGCATTCCACTTCAATAACGACCAAGCAACTATATTCACAGTAGTTATTTACTACATGAAAGATGAAAAACTGGAACACAAAAGTATGGCAATCATATCCGACGATTTAAAACATGATACCGTTGCAGTTTATGAGTACCAGAAGAGAATACTAAAATTTCTAAAATCTAAATTTACAGTAAAGAAGGTATACTACGTTTCGGACGGAGGTCGTCAACATTTTAAAAACAAAAGTAGCTTGGCAAATCTTATGGCCCATGAAAAAGATTTTGGAATGCCAGCTGAGTGGCATCCTCATCCTACTGCTCATGGTAAAGGAGCATGTGATGGTATTGGAGCAAACCTTAAAAGAAATGCAGCGAAGTATAGCCTCCAGTGCTCTCATCAAGATTGCATCTTAGATGCGACTGCTTTATTCCATTGGGCAAAGAGTTATTGTAAAGAAACTAAAATAGTTTTTAGTAGCAAAGTGGATCATCAGGAAACATTGAAAACACTGAAGACCAGATTCGATGCTGCGGTAACAATCGATGGCACCGCTCAATACCATGCTTTTATACCGCTTGTCGATGGAAGACTCAAGTCGAAAAAGTTTTCTGCCTCTATTCAATGCGATTTCTTTCCAAAGACAAAAAATAAACCAGCAGCGAAATCAACAGCTGAACCTAGTAGTGCCAAGAAAGGATTGACAAAAAAACGCAGTAAATAAAGGCGACAAAAAAGCTGGATGAAAGACTGGGTATTTAAAAATTTACAAGACTTAAATACTTCATCAGCTACAATAAATTAAGTATAAAAATAGTTATGATATAAAATGGATCTAATCCAATTAAGATTAAATTTTAATAAATTATTTATGTTTTTATTTTTAATATTATTATTATTATACATTAATTTAATTATTATTAAAAATAAATAAAAAATAATAATTTTTCAACATTTCTTAGAAAAAAAACGATTTTTTTCCTGAGGTTAACATATTCTGGGTATTACAGTATCGAGGGTATAAAATTTTAGTTAGGTATGTTATATACCTTCGGAAACGTTAATTTGTCTAATTTCTCAGTATAAGTTTTATTTGTAAGGTTTTACACACAAATAGGAAAAAAATTCAAAATAGTGCATTTCTGAAAAATTGAAAAAACGTTGTCTTGAGTTACAAAACATTTATTTTGATAGATATCCCACTCCCATCCCACTAAGCGACCAAAAACCTCTTAAAGAAAAAATCCTAAGCTTTCTTATAAAAAAAAAAAAAATGCCCTTTTTGAAAAAAAGGCAAAAATGCTTTAATTTAGCAAAAAAAGTCTACAAATTTTTTTTTAAAGTATTTTTTTCCGAAATATTGAAGAAATAGCTATCTAAACTCTTTGGGAGAAAATTTTCTAAGAACAATAGGTAATAAGTTACATGGATGAGAAAAAACACCTGTTTGGCCAAAATGTCAAATTTTGATCCCCTCTAACTCAGAGAGATCTAGACGGATCTTGTTGAAAAATTGTGTCTAAACTACTATCCAATAGGACTAACCTTGGTGCTAATTTCATCCCGATCGGAAGACATCGGTTTCAAAAGTTGGTGCACTTGACATGAAATCTCCCATATATAAAGCGAAAGTTTGGCTAACCATTGGACTGATCTTCCAGAAATTTTTACAGTTTTACAGTGTATCTATGTATATGTTTTTTTTTATATTTTTAGTGAATGTGGCACCTCCCATACAAAGTGAATTTTTAATATCATATATATTGAGTACTATGAAAGGGAGAGCAAATTTGTGAGGACATCTATTATAGATGTTAGTAGCCATGCCTAAATTGGGCTGGAAGGGATAAATGAGCGTGTCACCTTCCATACAAAGTAATTATCCAATATCATATATCGCGAATACTATGTCAGTACTCGAGTACTTTAAAAATTTGTCTGAGGTCATCTATTATTAATGCGATTAGTCGGACAAAAATAGGCGGGATCCAACCAATGGGCGTGGCACCCTCATACAAAGAAAATATTAAATGTCATATACCTGGAGTACTGTAATTGTGTAATTAATATCCATGTTATTAGTCGAACAAGAAATGGGTGTGATCTGAGCAGTGGGGGCACCGTCCAGCAAAATAAATAAATAGTATCATGTAATTGGAGTACTACTATAATAGGAAAGGTCTTCACACTTTGTACGAGACCATCAGATATTAATGTGAGTAGTTTTTGATGGAACTGAAGTAAGAAGTTGCTTTAAATGCAAAGGATATAATCATTTATCAACTGAATGTAAATCTCAGGAATGTAACAAGGATCCAATAATTAAATGTATTAATTGTGTAAAGGTAAATCAGAAATTAAATATGGGTTTTGATGAAAACCATGGAAAGTATAGTAAGGAATGTCCAGCATATAAAAATAAAATCAATATGAAAAAAGAAGAATGGGTATATCTTTCTAACAATTAAAGAACATATATATATATTAACCACAAATGTTCAAGGGCTGACGAATAATTTTAACCAAGTCGAAATAATAGCTGCAACAGAAAAACCAGATTTTTTCATATTGTCGGAAACTCATATGACAGATCATATAAATGAAGATGAAATTAGTTTACATGACTATAGCCAATTAATATCTTTCTCAAATTCCACAAGAACTGGCGGTGTTATTATATATAATAGAAAAGGATGGCATTTTCAAAATACTGGATTATAGCTTGTAAAGCCAAACATGAAAACACACAAATGATAATTGTTGCAGTATACAGATCACCAAGTGGCTACGAATCTGAATTGTGCGAAATGCTCCAGGAAAGTTTAGAAGAACTGACTGAGGAAACTCATTTATAATATAATAATAACCGGTGACTTCAATATAGATTGGTCGACAAATAATTTCTATAAAAACAGAATCGAAAGCGCGTTAAATGACAATGGTCTTAATCAAATAGTAACGGAATATACACGGGTAACAAATACAACTAGAACTGACTATGTGATAACAAACAACAGATACAAAATATCGGCTCAGAACTGTGTTAAAAATAAAATATCTGATCATGAAATGATACAAATATTAATCAAAGATGAAAAAAGTATCAATGAAAACGAATACAAAAACAAAACGGAAACTTTTATATATAAAAAAGACCTTTTTACAAGAGAAATAAGTGCAATAATTAGATATGAAGAAAATGTCGATGTTAGTCAAAATGTATTAATTTTTGATAAAGTACTACAGGAAACAATACAAAAATTTACTAAAAAGAACACGATAAAAAACTAAATAATGTAACTAATTGGTTTAATAATGAATTACGTTTATTAAAAATAGAGAAGACAATAAAATATCAAACTGCAAAGTTTGAAAACACAAACGAAGCATGAAAAATTATATAACAATTTGAAATATATATAAGTTGAAAATAGAAAACGAAAAATACAAATACATAAACAACAGAATAAATAATGCAAAAGACCAAAGACAAATGTGGAGAGAAATCAAAGACTTGGTGATAAAGAAAAATCAATCTGTGATAAAATCTGTGATATTTAGTAACGTAGAATATAAGAAAAATAGTCAAATAGCTAGTCAATTTAATAAATATTTTGTAGATAGTATTAAATTAATACGAGAATCAATAGAAGATGTGCTATATATAAATCAAATAAATTTGGTAAACCCAAAATTCAAATTCAGTGCAATAACAATTTTAGAACTTAATAATATAGTAAGAGAATTAAAAAACAAACCAGACTATTGTAAAATATCAACAAAAATTATACTTGATAACTGGCATTTAATCGGCAAAGTTCTGCTAAAAATTATAAATATATCATTACAATCCGGAGAGTTCCCTGAAAATTGGAAAGAGGCAATGGTTCTACCGATTGAAAAAGTGGCCAAATCAAAAAAATTGTGAAGAATATCGTCCCATAAATACACTGAAAACATGTGAAAAAATATTGGAAAAAGTCGTGAAAAACCAACTAGAATAATATATGGAAAAATATAATTTAATATCAAAATACCAATCAGGTTTCAGAAAACACTTTTCATGTGAAACTGCAGTGAATTATATAATAAATCGATGGAAAAATATAGATAAGAGGAGAAAAATTATGACAATTTTCTTAGATTTTAAAAGAGCATTTGAGACTATTGATAGACGAATATTGATTCAGAAGCTGTTTATGTATGGCATCCAGGAAAAAGAACTAGACTGGTTTAAATCATATTTGACAAAAAGAAGACAAGTGACAAAAGTAAACGGTATAACATCGAATGATAATGATTTCGGTGTTCCCCAGGGGTCAATTTTGGGCGCTTTACTATTTATTATATATATATATGACATGCCAAACGTAATAAACAAATGTGAAATAGTATTATATGCTGATGATACTCTTTTATATACAGAAGGAGATACATGCGAAGAATGCCGCGACAATATGATGCATGATATTAATAATACTAACATATGGCTAAAAATGAATAAGCTTAAGCTTAATGAAAATAAAACAAAACTTATGGAAATAAATATGACTAGTGAAATAATAATAAAAATAAATAACAAGACTATAGAAAAAGTAAAAAAAATTAAATACCTCGGTTTAGTAATAGACAACGAGATTAAACTTAGAGATCATATAGAGTACATATGTAAAAAAATTAGTAAAAACATTGGCTTCTTTAAAAGAATACGAAACAAAATATCTGTTATAACGGCAATTAATATATATAATACAATAATAAAACCACATTTCGAATTCGGATCTACAATAATATACACATGCTGCAATGAATCTCAATTAGAAAGACTGCAAAAGTTACAAAACAAGGCGATGAGGACTATTTTAAAATGTAATAGATATACAAATATACGTGCAATGCTTGCATTAAATACCTTAACTTTTATACATAAAATAAATAACGGCAACGATCTTGAACACCTAAGTGACCAACTCAAATATGTCAGAGATGTACAACCTTATGGACTGAGAAATGCAGAAAACTTCAGGCTAAAGAAGACGACCACATCTGCAATGCAAAGATCTCTTTTTTATAAGGGACTGAAATTGTTTAATGATCTAGAAGATGATACTAAGATAGAAAGAAATAAAAATGAAAATGTGTAATTTTTGTTAGAAACAATTAAATTATTTAAATATCTATGTACTTTAATTATAAATTTTTAATGAGAAATTTTAAAGTATTATGAATACTAATAAAGAAAGAATAATAATAACAGTTCAGATAAAAAACAGTGGCGGGATAGGATCAGCGGGTGTTGCACCTCCTATACAAAAAATATGAAGTACTATGAAAGCGGTAGTCTTGAAACTTTTGACAAGTACATTAATTACCAATGTCAGTTGTCGAAAATATGAGCGGAGTCGTCAAATTCAAAAATCGCAAAAATCAAAAGTAGCCACAACAGAAAATCGCGAAAAACCAAAATCTTCAAAATCAATAATCTTCGAAATCAAAAATCGGCTAAATCAAAAATCGTACATGTATATATTTTTAAAAGCCTGAAACATGTAAGAAGTCGGTCCATGAGACCCTTTATACTAACTAATTGGATATAGAAAATAAGCATAAACCAAATTTGTGTACCTACCATCATTTTTAAGTAAAGAAACTAGAAGAATAAAAGCAGTTGCTTTTGAAGTTAGTATATAGTTATAAATAGGCCAAATTTACATTTGGTAATTTGTTTTACATCAGAATTTGTACTATAATAAATAAACTTATAATAAATTCCTAACACACGTTTTTCATCTCAAAGTATTCAGAAGCTAGGAGCGTTTTTGTCTACACTTTTTCGATATGCCATAACTTTTTTCAGTCCGTGTATATGTGTGTTTAAAGTTTATATGAAAAACGTAAGTGGAAATTCTAAATTTGTCGTAAAGAAATAATTTAGCAACAACAAAAACTTCAACAAACTTCATATTGGACAAGTCCATAGTATTGGTATATAGATAAACATACAAAATATCGTGTTTTTACCTACATATTGCGCCCAAAACTTGTTGATATCCAAAGTTTCAAATAGTAAAATAAATGGTGTCGATAATATCGATATAAATAATGGACCCAAAAAAGTGCGTGGTACAACTCCAGGAAAATCATGATGGTCATACTTAAAAAGACAAGAAAATATTTTCAGGCAACATACTCTAAAAGTCTTTCAAAATCACCATAAATACCTGTGTAAAATTACGTCGTAAATATAAAATATCGTGCATAGCCTGCAGATTAAAACTTTCTTCAACCTTTGTATAGGGGGTATAGCAGAGATGGACAGCTGCCGTTAAAAATAGTAACAAATCCATGTTTATGGATTTAATAAGTAAATATTTATAGTGCCAAAATGGCTAATTTTTTTATTAAAACGCTTGTGTATGAAATTTCTATTATTTTTGTTATTACATAATTTATGAAAATTCCACGGACAAAAGTAAAATTTCCGCGTATTAATGTATATACATAAAATATTTGTCCAACACAATTTTTAGCCAAATGTGACGTTGTTGTATGAATGTCGGGCCTTAATAAAACAAATAATTAATAAAAGAAAATATGTGTCATAAACATTTAGTAGTTTTTCATACTGACAACATCGATGCGGGTGACCTGTTGCAGAGGCACCAACAACAAACCGGCAAACAGCACTATTCACTTTCGCTATTCTCAAGAGTTGGCGTTGTAAACAAACACTTGTTAAATAAACAATAATTTATGTATTAGGAATAAAAAAACGCTGCTTTAGTTTCATTTGCAGTTAATTTTTTTTAGAGCTTTACTGTGTATTTATGTATTTTTCTCCATTTCCCAATTTGTTTATCTAAATTTAGAATTATTTTTGAACACGTATGTATGGATGTGTGTAAAAACAAAAAATCCAGTAGTAATTGTCAAAAACATATGGATTGTAATTACTACTGCACGCTAGAGCGCACTATATCATTTGAGCATTGTTCGAAGAGTGATACCAAGTTTATGTTTATATTTTAATTTAAATTGAAAATATTGTAAAAGTTAAGAGGCACCCAAGATAAGTTACAAATTTTTAAAATTAGAAAAATAATGTTGGTTCGTCGCATATTATTTCCGTTTAGCTTTAATAGAAAATTTCTCGTTTTAACAGGATCTTGAGCCTGAAAAATTTCTAATATATCACTAATTTTCATCTATTATTGCAATTTTTTTAAAGCTAATAAATTCATTGAATACCTGAAAAGCGTTTGAACAAGTCAATAAAAAATGTACTTAGTTGGCTATATCGTCATTAACGTAAAATTCCATTTATTTTTGTTAACATGCACTATAATACATTATCGATACATTATACAGGGTGGCGCATATAAGTAACTTCATAATTTAATTAGTGAATACATTTTTTGATTACGTATTTTTTCCGTTTTTTTTCAGAATTTACTTTGAAAAACTTGAGAATTTATGATGGAAAGAACTGAACAAAGAACCAAGGTTGTTCACTATTATTTTGAAAGTCAGCATTCGATTTTTCAGATATAAAAATCATATCGAAATTTATTTCATGTTCGAAATGCTCATAGCGATCCAACAAGTTAGCGATTGGTTCAGCCTTTTGTGCGACAAGGGCTGCTTGTGATCTTCCTCGTGCTGGACCTTGACCTTGATCAGTTCGAAATGATGTGAACATTGCTCGGTCTTAGCAAAGCATTATACATGTTACACCTTTTCCCATATAAGATTCAATTGGTTCACGAGATATAACCAAATGATGCACAAAAACGCATTAAATATAGTCGCCGTTTTCAAGAATTGTGTCTAGAAAACAACGAGTTTATTCACAAACTAATAATGAGCGATTTTCACTTAAAGGGCCACGTGAATACACACAATAGCAGAACATGGGGCACATAAAATCTAAGAATAATTGTTGAATATCAAGTACACCTACTTATATGCACAGTATGAAGTGGTATAACTTCAGAGAGGAGCATTAGAGAATGGCATGTAATAACGGACAATGATTGGAAATTTGTTAAGGCTAGAGGTAGAGAACAATCCAGAATTGTGGTTTCCACAATTATAGTCGGTCTACACCGACTATGCGAAACCTTATACCATGCGTTTCCAGAATTGGTTTTAGGCCCAACTAATTGGATATACAAAATTAGCATAAACCAAATATGAGTGAAATTTTTATTAATTTTTTTTCCTGCAGATTGGAAAAGTTCATATCGGATGCAATAATTTATAGGGACTAGGTCGAAAAATTGACCGATCCTAACCATATTTGGTGAAGTCACTTCTCTCTTGCAAAAACATATACAAACCAAATTTGAGAAAAATCTGTGCAATATTTTGTTTTTGATAGGTTTAAGTGAAGATCGGAAAGCAGCTTTATATGGGGGCTATGACTAAGAATTTTCCTATAGGGTTTATTTTTGGACTACTGATTAATGGATGTAATAAACACACACAAACTCAATTTGAACGAGATCTATATGACAATTTGAATCTTATGGCAATTTAAGTCGATCTCATAGGGGTCATTTGTATGGGACTAGGTCTGAACATGTACAGATTTTCACCAATTTCAATAGCGTTCGATAGAAGCTTAAATACCAAACTTCATTAAAATATATTCAATGTCATTTATAATAAAATATTTTTAGGGGTAATTTTTACTAGCACTATAATTTATCTTTATATAAATTACCTTAAAAAACTTAGATATTAAGATTGGATGAATTATATTATATCCTATAGCACTCTGTGGTCAGGGTAGAATGAGTTTGTGCTGATGTTTGTAACTCCAAATTTTTTTAACCTAGATCCACCCTTTGTTACACCGTTCGACTCAAAATCACTTTATAAGAAGATTTAGCAATGTCTGTCCGTGCGTCTGTCTGTCTTGTAAATCAAACTACAGGTCACAATTATAAATATATTTTGAAGAAATTTGAATGCATAAGCTTTTGTCGGGCATAGGAAATTGAAATTGAATTGAATGGAAATTGGAATTGAAATTATTGTTCATATACTGAGATCATAATTGGATATAAAAATAAGAATAAAACGAATTTGAGTGGCATTGTTATAAATATGTGGCATGCAGATATGAAAAAGTTCATATCCATTTTTATTTTTCTATGTGGATCAGGTTAAAAATTGAACCGATCATTATCATATTTATTAAAGTCACTAATTTAATCAAAACCATATATTAGCCAAATTTGAGAAAGATCTATGCGATATTTTTATTTTTTAATAGATTTAAATGAATATCGGGAAGCAGATTTATATGGGAACCATTACTAAAAATGGTTCTACAGGGTTTAATTTTGGACCACTTTTTTATGTGTGTAATAAACGCCCATAAACCAAATTTGACCACTTTTTTATGTGTGTAATAAACGCTCATAAACCAAATTTGAGCGCTATCTATGTGATAATAGGGAAATATAACTCGATGTCATAGAAGTTATTTTTATGGGGGTTACGTCTGAACATGGACACAGCAAAGAACACATAACAAATTTGGGAAAAAATTTCTTTATTTCTCAGCATATAGAGTTTACACGATACACTTTTCCAAGCATCATTCAATACCTTCGATACCCTGTTTATAGTGACGATTCTCCCATTTCAGTCCAATGATTTGACTTGTTCTGAATCGATGCAAAAACTCGGCTTTATCGCGGTGAAACATCACCAAACACTCTATTGGCACATTTTCACGACGCTGTTTTTGTTCTCATCTTTCACATCCCTAAATTTTCGGTCAATATGCGATGTAAAGCACTTTTTAAAATGTCTATGATTTTAGCTAACTCATGCACCTTCTGCCGACGATCATCCAATAACATTTTGTGGATTTTCTTAACCGTTTCGGGCGTGGCCACCTCAATTGTTCGTTTTGGTAGCACGTACGGCCTCGTTTAAACTCTGCCACAAAATATTTTTTAGTCGTAAACGAGGGAGCAGACTTTAATATTGGTTGGACTGATATCTTTCAAATGAAAGTAGTGTATTACTTAGCGGTCATACATTTTTTCCATGTTTAGAAATTCACTGAGATCGTTTACTTGTGATAACTCAAAAAAAAAAAAAATACTAAACAACGTTTCGCCTTGAGGTTTAAAATTGCCACTTTTTACCAAAGTATTTTTTTTTTCCAATAACTGCCGCCAAATATGCGTCAGGTCGGGCTGTTCTGGAACCTCCCTCGTATATACAAAATTTCATCAAAATATATTTATATTAGCAAGCTGTTGTTTGATTAAGTAAAAGGTTTACATGGACACACAGACAGACAGCCGGACAGACAGATCAATTCAGAAAGTGATTCTGAGCCGATCAAATATTTTTGGTAGTTACTAACATCAATACAAACTCATTATACCCTCACCACATAGTGGTGTAGGGTAAAAATATTGCATATATTTTACTCGGTTTATAAGTTTTTGAGAGAAATAAGTGACTGTACTGCCGTAATTGTCTCATTTTTCATATCTACGGCTACAAAATAATAACAACTAGCATACCCCAACACTCGAAATTAGAGTGCAATTTTGTTATTTTTTCTTTCAAATTGTTTTCTTTCAATGTCTTTTTAATCAATTTTAGGCAATTCACAATTCAATATTGGGCATGTGATATACAATTATAATGAAATTCGATGAATTGTGAATTGGCTAAAATTGATTAGCATACCTTTAGGCTATTAAAAAATTATTTATTATTAATATTTTATTTTATTTTATTTAATATATTTTTAACTTGTGTATAACAAGTTTTGGAATTCTGCACTTCTCCTCCAGATCACTAAGCCAATTTTCACGCTCCTCCGTGCCCGCATTATGCTAACAAAGAGTTGAAAAAATTTTCCTTCACGTATTAATATATGATGTCACTCAAATTTGGTTAATGTTTATTTTGTATATTCTAAAAAAAGTTGGAGTTAAGAAGCTCGTGGTAAAGTCGGTCTACACCGACCATTGTTTTACTTTTAACAAGGTAAATTTTATTAACTTAAATAAAAACACTTTTGAAGTGTATGTATTTATGAATTTAAAATCAATTTTAGTATGTTAATCTTTTGGCAAACACTTTTATGATGTTTCGGAAATTTTTTAAGATAGAGAGAAAAGTTAAAATTTATTATAGAATTTTTAAACTATATAAACTATATAAATATTAATCAAATCACAGGAAAACTAATATAACTATAAAACATTTCTATAAACTACATATTCAAATGAAATGATCCTCAAAATAGTTTTTGCTTCAATTTAAATTATTTCAACTTTATGCCACATTTAACAGCAATATTGTACTTCATCATTATTAAAGTGTATTTTCTGGATCCATTAATAATGAAAATGAGCACATGTCGCTAAAACTTATTATTTCTCATAGACTGTGAAATATTTAAACAAGTTGTGTACAAGTATAACTTGTGAGCACCAAATCTGTAACATTGCAGGAATAAATTAAAATAAAAAAAAAATCACAAAATGTCTGCCATAAAAAAAGCAAATGTAAAATTCAAAAAGATTTTTGAAACGACATAATAAAATAAAAACGCCCAACGAACAGCAATAGTTGGGCGTTACACTTGGTTTAACACAGCCAAATTACATATAATAACTCAAAAAAACCATAGAAGATGCAACGTAACGAAAAAAAGCGCACATTAGGGCCCTTTTTTAATGCTTTTAATTATTTTGGCAAGTAGACAATATTTCAATGCTATTTTCAAAAATTAAAAATATTATAACTTAATTTCATTGAATTTATAGTCAACCTGGTCAATTACTTAAAAACTGGATTTAAAAAAGATTGGCTGGATCCAATTTTTTCATTTTCAGATTTACAAAAAAAAAAAAAAAAAAAAATTTTATGTATATTTACTACTGTGGTCAAATGAAAGGTGAGTTCTGTTATCTTTAGTTATTCTTCCAAATTAAATTTATTGCCTTTAAAGCAAGGTTCAGAAAATACACACATCAAACACACAATGTTCTGTTCTAAAGCAGCCAACACATATTTTTATTTTCATATCAATTATGTGTGTTTCTAAATTTTGTACGGTGCCGAACACAATCATGACTGTGTTTCGTTTTAATATTTCGTTAAACCATACAGATTCGTGTGTAGGTTTATTTTAAGTTCGTGTTCTTGCACGTGTACTGCTAAAAAAAACATAACATGTTCTTGAACGCGTACATCTAAAATTTAAAACATTATCCTCTCGCGATCGGAAAATCTGAAACACCTCTATAATAACGATAACAATTGTTTCAACCAAATTTATTACAAAAATCTAAAATAATTCATTAGCAGTTATAAAAAAATAAAAATAAAAAGATAACAATAAAAAAAAAAAATAAAAAGATAGTAATAAAATAGAAAACAGAGAAATTTTATATGTTGTTTATGACTTAATTTCATTTTTTTCCCGATCGCGAGTGGATAAAGTTTTAACTTTTAGATGTACCATAGAAGAACATGTTCTGTTTTTTAGCAGTACACGTGCAATAATACGAACTTAAAATAAAGATACACTCGAATCTGTGTGGTTTAGTGTGTTCCAATCAAAAAATACGCGATAGAAAAATGTTCGTGTAGATAACGAAATATTAAAACGAAACACAGTCATGATTGTGTTGGGCACCGTACAAAATTTAGAAAAACACATAATTGATATGAAAATAAAAATATGTGTTTGCTGGTCTGAGCTATGTTTGCTTACATATATGTACGAGTTTTTTATTCAGTGTGTGTTTTTTCTGAACTCTGTTTTAAAGTAATCCCCTCCGAAAAAATACACTTATGCGAAAAAGTTGATAAAATCGATTTCTGGAATGACTTTCATAGCGCGCAGTTGTCTCGAATAATCAATGCAGTGTGATATGGTGCATTATCGTGGCGTAAAAACAAAGAGCAAAAAGAAATATTCTTTATTACCAGTTTGACCGGCATCGCCAAGTGGCTCATAATCTTTTTTCTGCAAATTGAGATATTTTATTATTTTTCTGTTAATGGACAGATAATTCCTTGAACTTTTCTCCAAATTCAATTTAACTATAATCGGTTTAGTAGTTATTGAGGGATCAAGGTCAAAGTTGAAGTTTTGTAGCATTTAATATGAAATTGTGGGTTTTTGTGAATAAGCAAATCTTTTAAAAATGCTTAGGATAATTTTTTGAACAGGTTTTCAATTTTAATCATAAATATTTTTGTAAGGAAGTTTTTTCAATTTTCATTAAAAGCGACAGTAAATTATGATCATTATACATTTAGTTGGAATATTGCTTCCAAATATTCGATATTCAGTTCTGTATTATTTCTACCCAGTAGGAGACTTTCCGCTTCTTTGTATACGATGTCTCCGGGTTGAGTAGATCTATTGTACACCATTTCTCCATTTAAGACCAGATGTTATACTTTCCATTGATTTCGGATGCTAGATATGAATGGATCTTATGTTGCCAGGATGGCACACCAACTTTGCTACAATAAGAAATTCAAATAACTTTTGTTTTAATCAATGCATTTCATTATTTTTTTTTCTGTATAGAAAATTCTATTTAATTTCATATAACTAATTGTTTTAGAAGATAATAACCTTCATGATCATCCACACATATGCGACACCTGATCAGAAAATTACTCATTGCGGCCTGAAGGGTTGAAGTCGGGATCGCCTCAATTATTGTTTTAATGGAGGGCTTCAATTCATTCAAATTCCTTGGTTTCGTTTTATACACCTCTTGCTTGACATAGCCCCATAATAAAGTCTGGTTGCGCCGATAAATTTCGAGACGAAACGCCTGGTACGGTCTTCGTCTAATGCTTCCAGATTCGGCATACATGTTTACCAGCCTCATAATGGTCCATCTACTCGGGGGAGTGCTACAGAAAAAAAGTTATTACGTTTTGTTTTTGTTTTACGATTCGTGCGCCACGCTGTATATTAAACAGATCTTAATTTTTAATATTTCGTAAAATTTCTCTATAAAATCTGTATCCCTGATTTATTTTTTCCTGGACTTCCTCTACTAAGTGATATTTAATGACATCTTCTCTATGATGACGGATTTTATGGACAGTTGTAGACATATTTTTCCATGGGTATTTCGTTGTGTATATTCTTGCAGTTATCTTGGTATAATCACCAGATTTTGTAGCATTAACTTGTTGATTGCACGCAAGTACTTCGTTGATTGTTTTAAGTATTGAAATAAGGTTTTCATCAACACCCGTTATTTCAGATGCTGTTTCGGGGTCGGAAAAGATTCTTCCCATCATTCGTATTTTGTGTGATCCTTGTTTTGATAGATCTATAATCAAAGCACATTTCAGATCTATAATATTAATAAGCTAGGCGGATTCTTGTGACCGATGTTTTGTTCTAATAAAATAATAATAAACCATAAATGTGTTGGTTTGTGCATTGGCTAAGTTGAAAAATAAAGCTGCCTAGAAATTGCACTCGAATTTCGAGCGCTGGAATCTGCTAGTATTAATTTATATCATGTTTCCTTTTTGAACTTCTTAACTCTTTATTGGTGTCGTTGTTTCTTATTGATCCTGTAGGTCCAATATCCAAATCATAAATCAGTATGTATTCCTTAAATCGTATTGTTATATGTAGCGGTGATAATCGACATTCATATGTATCAGTATTATCTAATGATTATTCCGGGACTTGGTTTAATTGGCTTGATTTTGTTTGGCATACAATGCAAATGGATGAAGCCTTTGTGTCAGTCAAAGCCTGGCTTACTTTTCCATCCATCATTGTTATCCAATGGCTGTAGTGTTGAAATTTGGCTCGTCTTTTTTTTTTAACTGTATCATGCATTTCCTTTTTAAAATCAAATTTGATTTTGTGTTTGATTTTTCCAAATATCCTTTCTTTGCATTGTACTGGTCGAAGGCTCTGAACGGCTTAAGCATTTGTTTCACACTAACTTTAATTTACAAATAAATTTGCCATTAGGATGAATTATTCTTAAACTGTCTTTTCCTGAAGAGGAAGAGAGAAAGATTTGTTTACTCTACTCTACTCAAATTGACAAACATCAAATTTTTTCTTAAATTTTATAAAAAGTTTGTATTCAGTAGCATGTCATGCCCACAATTTTTATAATATTGATCAAATTTTTTGGCTGCCTTAGTTCTGATATGTTTGCTATGTCTACAGTATTAGCAAGAACTGTAATTGTCAATTTAAGATTTTTTTCCTGACGTACTGTTCATCAGTTGATGTGTTTACTTGTCCGGAGCGCTCTTTTTACTTCAACCTTTTCTCTGCCTTCTTGAAACTGTTTGTTCTACATTTATTTCGACATATTCTGGTCACCGAAGAAATTTCACTCCGCAAAAAATTTAATGAACTCCACTAGTAAGGATCAGTAAGCTTGCATAAAATATAAATCATCATAATTTGGTATCTGGTCATCAATCTTATTTACTTAAAGGAACTTCTTTGTTTCAAAAATCAGACATTGTTATAATCGCCAAATGTGCTTTTAGCTATTTACAACGAGTGTCATTATTGAACCAATAAATTTGAACCAAATGTCAAAAACAGTACGAACAACATGAAAAAAATTTGCCCGCGATAAACTCGCGAAGTTCAAATTGAGAAGTCTATTTTCTTGCGTTCACCTTTATCCTCACATCACAAGGCCCATTATAATATCTATAGTACAGTTTAACGATCCGACGATGTGTCAATGTGGCAATGTGTCATCGATAAGTACACTTGCACACGGCCCAGAATCTACAAAATAGATTGAGAATCCCCTGTCTACATATGGGAGTTGTATTCAATTTTGGTCGGATATAGGTTATATAAATAGTAAGGAGTTCAGATGAAATGAAGTTATTCTTACACCTATTTTAGACCTAGGCATAATGAATTTTTAATGCCCAGAATATCAAGAGTATCCGGTTCCTCAATATCAATTGACAAATATTACTGTCGTTTGCAAAAGAGTAGATAGGAAGTTTGACATGGAAGGTCATTAAGAAAAATAAGAGTACATATCCTCAATTTTTAATTAACAGATTCAATATATGTGAGTGTAAATTGAACTCTGCAAATTTTTAGTTATAGTAAACAAATTCTAATATTTTAACAGTCCACTGATTTAATATGTACTCGTATGTAGGTTCAATATTCTTCTCTCGATATTTTTTTTTTTTTGTTTCTTGGCACGGAAGCTGTAATCGCAAGAATAACAGCCGTTTTGATGATCACTCATCTTTCTTATTAGAGCCATGAAAACATTAACCTCAAATAGCTTACATATGCATGTACATAAAGACCTACATACACATATAAATATTAATATAAACGTTAATGTTTATGTTATAACAAAACCACAAAATTATAAAAACAAAATTATTTTATTTTTATTGAAAAAAATTTCACGTGAAAAATTACGTTTACCATAGCGAAACTTCTTTTTCTGCTGCAGTGTTTAAAGTTATTCTTGTTCTTTCAAAAATCTATTCCTGTTCATGCATATGCAGCCACAAATCAGTATTTCGTTGAAGCGTTCATTCATTCAAGTGCATCGAGCGTGAAGTGAACTTATTCCTGTTCTACTCGTACCACTACCAACACTCGCACTGTTCAAATGCATAGAAGGTTTGCTAAAGATAAAACTATTCCTTAATATGCATTTATTTTTTGTTTTTCAGCATGATGACGCGATGCCGAAAGACTGCTGTTGGAACACCTTCATATGTTGTGGCAAGCGTTGAGTATTCTGGGTGTATTTTCTTTTTAAAGTAAACTGAAAAATATTTTTTGTTTGTTGGCCGTAAACTGTAACAACCCATTTTTCCACAAAAAAAAAAAATATATTGCTCTATGAAAATTGTATAAATCTGGTAATTACTTTTACGACACTATCGATATTTTCTGGTAAGCAGGTAAATTCGAATGAGGTAATCTAACTGTTATTACTTAATAAATATATGAAATCCTTTTTTTTCTAAATTAAAATTTTACAATATATTTTGAATTTTTATATTTTTAAATAGCACTATGCAACAAAGGGTCCACACCAAGACGGAATTGACCAACTGCTGAAAAAAAACTCCACAAAAAGTGAGCACAATGTTTGATAGCACTACACCTTTTCCAATTGTATTTCAGAGAACATCAATTGAATTTCAGAAAGTATTAATTGTATTTCAGAAACCATCAATTGAATTTCAAAGTATCAATTGTATTTGAGAAAACATCAATTGTTTTAAAGAAAACATCAAATGTATTTCAAAATTATCAAATGTGTTTCAGAAAATATCAATTGAATTTCAGAATACGTCAATTGATTTTCAGAAATAATCAATTGTATTTCAGAAACCATCAATTGAATTTCAAAAAGCATCAATTGTATTTGAGAAACATCAATTGATTTTCAGAAAACATCAAAAGTATTTCAGAAATTATCAAATGTGTTTCAGAAAATATCAATTGAATTTCAGAATACATCAATTGATTTTCAGAAATAATCAATTGTATATCAGAAAACATCAATTGAATTTCAAAAAGTATCAACTGAATTTCAGAGAGTATCAATTGTATTTTTTATTTTTTTTTTGTTAACCAACACTCAGGGGATGCCCCTACAAATGCAGTGCATTTTGTTGATTTCTGGAAAATAAGTTATGGGAAAGGGGAGAAAGGGAGTAGTGTTTGTGGATATTGGACTTAAATTTTATTAGATTATAACTGTCAGGAAAGACCTGTGCGGGGAGATTATTCCACATACGGCTAGTTCGACTGATAAACGAATTCTCTATGTAATGCATTGTGCGGTCAACTGGACAATAGACTACAAACGGATGTGATCTACTAGAAAAGCGGGTAGAGCGAACCGAAACTCTGGCACTTGGAATAAGTTCGCTAATCTCAGAAGAACATTTCCCATGGTAATATCTATAGAACCGTGCTACATAACCCACATTCCGACGATGTTCCAATGAGTCAATAGAGTTGAATACCCTACTGTCATTGATGAGCGCCAACGCCCTTCTTTGCACACGGTCCAGTAGCTTCAAAATAGACTTTGAAGCTCCTGCCTATATATGGGAGTTGTATTTCATTTTCGGCCGGATGTAAATGGTATAGATTTTAAGGAGATCAGAAGGAGTGAATTAATTTTTGCACCGTTTTAGAAAACCAAGACACTTGAATGCTTCTTTCGACACTTGAAAAATATGCTCGTTCCAACGAACATCACATTAAATTCTCATGCCTAGAACATCAAGCGTATCCGATTCCTCAATACCTGTACCACCCATATATACAGATGACATTGTGGAATCCATGGCCCTATGGGTCACCATACAACATTGAGTCTTCAGCGCATTAAAATCAACCCTATTCGCTTTACCCCACTCGGAGATTGTTAACAGGTCTTGTTGAGTGTAGGCTTGGCCTACAATTAAAGGAAAATGAAAGAGAAGGAGGAAGAGCGGAAAGTATCAATTGAATTGCAGAAAGTATCAAATGTATTTCAGAAAGTATCAAATGTATTTCAGAAAACATCAAATGTATTTTAGAAACATAAAATGTATTTCAGAAAACATCAAATGTATTTCAGAAATTATCAAATGAATTTCAAAAATCATCAAATGGACTTTTTTTTCAATAAGAATAAATCCAATTGAATGAGAAAAGGAAAAAATCGTTGGAGCGGTTTTTGAGAAACGCACTGTCTCTGAATTTTTTATTTTAATAGGCCAAAATTTCAATTTTTTTGCCACCGATTTTTAAAATTTTAACGTCATTTTGTAGCTTATATATCCAAATTAAGATAGCCAAAAAATTAGGTTAAACTATTGCTTATTGTGGGCGTGGCATGATGTCAAACTCAACTGTTTTAATCTCAGCAAAAGGTGATTTTTTTATGTATAAAAAATGGTTACTATTCGCAAGTTATCATCGATAATGACCTGCGGTCCTTTTTACAAGGTTGGTAGGATTGTTGTCTTTAGTTGTTGTACGTGGTCACACGCCTACCGTTTAATGTTACGGGTGTTCTGAAATAATTTTTGAACTACTATATTTTTGTCAACCGGAGAAAGGTGAAAGTGTCCTCTTTAACCCTATACATAATTTTGAACCTGCTACGACCCGCGGGTAGAACACTTTATTTTAATGAAATTACTCAAAAAAATTTCAAATTACGGTAATTTAAACAGCCCTACAAGTACACAATGGTGTGTTAAATTTGTGCTTTAGGTATTTTATAGCTTACAATAGCCATTATTTGTTCTATTACCAGTAATGATATCTGCTTACAAAATACACCAACCTTTTCATATATTTGTCTTCAGGATCAATAAGAAACAATAAACCAACAAGGAGTTAAGAAGTTCAAAAAGAAACATGTTCAAGATGAATATCGCAAATTTGGATTGATTATAGATCAGCCAAAACAAGGGTCAGGCAATACAAATGATGGCAGTACCGTAAGAAGATTCTTTTCAGATCCAGAAACAGCATCTGAAATGCCAGTAGTGGATTTAAACATTATTTTCAGATTTAAAATAATCCTAGAAGTACTTGCGTGCAATGAAGAAATTGACTCTAGAAAATTTGGAGATTATGCTAAGGAAATTCCAAAAATTCCAAGTAACTATGGAAAAATAATGTGCAACAGTTGACAAAATCCTTTATCATGGCGAAGATGTCATTAAATATCATTTGGTGCCACTGGAAGATCTACCAGAGGAAGTTCAGGAAGCTCAGGATTACAGATTTTATAGAGAGCACAATTCAAAAATTTCAAGAAATTCCACAAATGAAGATCTATTTAATATATTATTGGCAACGATGGCAATCAATGGAAAGTGGGATATCGGGATTTATATGAAGAATTCAAAAAACTGCAAAAGAACAGAAATAACACTGAACAAAATATGGCATATTTGCAATCAATATTTGAATCAAATGAATAATAATTATAATTGCCTTTCATTGTTATTTAAGGACGAAAAACATATCATTAGTAAAAATAATAGTTAACAGAACTTCCCATTGTTATAAAATCTATTGCAGTTTTTATTTTTAAAAGTTTTTTGAACCAACATATGTATGAAATGTTTTAATAAATAATAAAGATTCAAAAAATAAAAACTTTTATTTTCATATCAAAATCAGAACCATTGCGCTAATGTTCAGCAGATTTATTTTGCAAAAATTAATAAATTTGACAATAGAAAATGATAATTTTTTCTGTAGTAATAACAAGACTATTAGATAATATTACTAACGTTTTTTTAAGTGGAAATGTTCTTTTAGTGTAAACAAATTTGCAAATTTGACAGCAAAAAATTTTTAATTTTTGAGTAGTAATAGCAAAACTTCCAGTTGATTTTACTTTTTTTTGGAGTGTAAAAATTTTTTTGAGTGTAAACATTAGAAAAAATCCCATTATTACAAAAAATGTTTATAATTTTTATTAAAATCCATATGTGGCTTTCTCCGAGAAAAGTGACCTAGTGTGTGAAAATTAAGTTTTGAGAAAAAAACGCATTTAAAGTTTCTACACCCTTTTAGGTACCAGAATCCACCGTTTTTGACACAACCCGTTTTTTGAGAAGGTCACATATATGAAATTTTTTAATAAAAAAAAAATAAAAACCCATATTTCACACTAAAAGGTAAAAAATCAAAAGATCAACTTTGACCTAGAATTCCTTAAAAAATCAAAAGTTCAACTTTGACCTAGAATTCCTTAAAAAGTCTGAAATTAAAACCGAGTCAAGTTCTTTTTTATTTTTGTATATATAATATGCTTTTCTTGTTTTTTTCTAATTGAATTTATATTAAATTAATAATAAATAAAAATAATAAATAAATTATAGATTCAATTATATAAATATCTAGCGAATTGTGTTCACCAGCATATATTTTCAACATTTGCGCATAACGAGAATCACCAGGTGTTCCTTTAAATCTGTTCCATGTGTTCTTGAAATCTGAGGGCACAGATTTAGATGCCAGTTCACTCCACTGTCCCAAACTGGAATTGGTTTTAGAACAAAATTCAAGTAAATGATAAGTACATTTGAGTGGCATTGTTATTAATTTTTTTGCCTGCAGATATGGAAAAGTTCTTATCGGATGATATATTTATGAGTTTTGTAATAAAAAACACAAGCCAAATTTGAGAAAAATCTGTGCAATATTTTTTATTTTTGATAGATTTATGTGAAGATCGAGATATAGCTTTATATAGGTGCTATGACTAAAAATTGTCCGACAGGGTTTATTTTTGGACAACTAATTAATGGGTATAATAAACATACATAAACCAAATTTGACCAAAATCTATATGATAATTTGGATCTTACGGCAATTTAAGTTCTGAACATGCAGTGATTTTCATCAATTTCAATAGCGTTATGTGCCAAATTTCACCGAAATATATACATATTTGCGAACTTGAAGTTCGACTACAAGATTTACATGGACACGCAGCTGTACGGAGAGATAGGCAGACAGACGGACGGACATCGTTAAATCGACTCAGAAAGTGATTCTGTCTCCATCGGTATAGTAAAAGGTGGGTCCAGATCAAATATTTTTGGTAGTTACAAACATCAGCACAAATTCATAATGCACTACCACAGAGTGGTATATGGTATAAAAATGTATATCAAAATATTACAAAACAAATAAGAAAATTATGGTCGGTTTAGACCGACTATATGATACCCTATACCATGCGTTTAGAGACCATATTTCTTAGGCCCAACTAATTGGATATGGAAAATAAGCATAAACCAAATTTGAGTGGCAGTGAAAAAGTTCATATCGGCTGCTATAAATATATGGGGACTAGGTCAAAAAACGACCGAACCTGACCATATTTGGTAAGGGTCACTTATTTTTTGCGAAAATATATATATACCAAATTTGAGAAAAATCTGTGCAATATTTTTATTTATTTTTTTTTTTTTGTAGATTTAAGTGAAGATCAGGAAGCAGCTTTATATGGGGCTTTGACTAAGAATTGTCCTATATGGTTTATTTTTGGATTACTTATTAACGGGAGTAATAAACATACACAAACCCAATTTGACCGAGATCATTTGTATGGGGACTAGGTCTGAACATGCACCGATTTTCACCAATTTCATGCTATGGCCGATAGAAGCTTACATACCAAATTTCATCAAAATATATTCATATTTGCGACCTGTAGTTTCATTACAAGGTTTACATTGACACACAGACGAACGGGCGGACTAAATCGACTCAGAAAGTGATTCTGAGTCGATCGGTATAATAAAAGAAGGGTCTAGCACAAATAATTTTGGTAGTTACAAACAGCACAAAGTCAATTTAACCTGACCACATAGTGGTATAGGGTATAAATATTACCTAGCCGATTTTGCATTACACTAATTGAAAACTTAAAAGGACAAACCATCTAATTTGTGCCAATAGATCAATACAAATAACAGAAAGTCCATAAAAGAAATAATAAAAAAGCCTATTAACAACTATCATTACAAGTGGAAAAAAAAGCACGCACGTTAATAACCATCTGGGGCAACATTGCTTTCGTTACTAAATACGAGTATGTACTCGTACAGAGCGAGGAAATGAAAATGCTGCTCGATGTCATATGATCTTCAGGATCATGTCTTGGACTAATTATGTATCTTGGTCATCATCAGCTTTTAAGCAAGAGCAGTGATTTTGATCCACAGCCGCCTGCTAAACGGCAACTGGCCAAATCATTAATTTAATTTATCTAATTTTTTTACTTAAAACTTTTCATAACTAAAATTTTAAAAATATATTTTTTCCATCTTTTTATAATTTCTTTTCCAATGTTTCTTCAAATCCAACACTGAACAAAATTGGTACATAAAAAATGAGAAGTAAATTAATATTAAGCTGGAAAACGCAAGTTTTGTATTATGATTGATTTCTTTTCAAATGAAATTTATTGAAGAAACTGATCAAACAAAAAGCAAAAAACACTTAGTTTTGTGGAAAATATTTTCAAAAAGTATGAAAAAAAAAATAATTTTTCCAACATTTTGCTTCATAAGCACCACAAAAATTTTCTAAATCAATTTTTTAAACAATTTTAATTGTTGCACAGGTCTCTAGCAATAATTTGGCTTTTACAGATTGAAAAAATATCAATTAGTCGACGAGCTATAGCCAAAAAACCATAAAAACTATATGCTGAAAATCGGCATTTGACTGTAAAGTTCGAAGGTCGATTAAAAAAAAATTCGAACTAACATAAACAACGCCGCGATACGGGTCTTCTAATTTAGCCTCTATTTTCACCCCTCAATCTCAGAATCGACCTAACTTTTGCTAACCTGAATTTGTTCCACAGTGTTATTTAAGTTATATAAGTCATTTCTATTTTTTTTTTTTGCTTTTTAAGAAAATTATCCCACAGGTTATAGGAGAGGTTGTAACTTAAAAATTTTATTTATATAAATTTTTATTATTAAATTTTTATTATCAATTTTTTATTATTAATTTTTTCTTAAAATTAATAAGTTTTATTTGCTATTACCACATTAAATCTGGATGGCATGAAATCGACTAAGGATATTAAATGATTAGGGGAGCCATTTGCCCACTCTAAATTTACAATTTCTTGAAATTGCTGAAAATTTAATGTTTTTTTTAAATTTCCTGATCTACAAGCTCCCATAGGTTTTCAATGGGGTTGAGATGAAAGGCCACTACAAAACTTGCACATCATGGTCGTTTAAAAACTTGCGATCGAAGCGATTTGGATATTTAAAATCATTATCATGCTAAAATATGCTTCCAGGGGCCATTTTGTCTTGAAAATGGGGAAACATGTGCCTTTAAAAAATTTCGCAGTATTTTATGGCGTTCATTGTTCCTCACGAGAGAAAGCAATTATAACAAAATATAACTTAGCTTAGTTTTCTAACATAAATCTCTTATTCTTTACTCCACACCATTATTGAACCCCCGCCATGTTTAACAGTTGGCAATTGATACCTGATATTTCCTCATTTTTCGTTTGCGTAACTGGTAACTGGTAACATCTGCTGCAGTCTTCCGTGTATCGATTTTTAAAATTTTTGTTATATGAAAGTGTTGACTGGTCGTCAACGTAATTCAATTTGTTAAAATCAAATTGATGGGCAACTGATTCATCTTTTTCCAAAGCCTCTATAAGGCAAAATTGCAATCAGATGACGGCTGGTTCTAAACAGTGTTTTTTTAATAGTTATATAGCTTTAAGTTGGCAACACTTTTTTGACTGGCCTCCATTTTGTCAGCTGTCAATTGATTTATGTTCAGTTTGGTTTGGCATTTCACTTGGAGGACAACATTCACGGCGTTATTGCCGATATACGGCCACAAATTTTCGAAAAAGTCATTGAAAATTGGACCTCCAGATTAGACTACGTCCGAGCCAGCCGTGGCGGTCATATGCCAGAAATAGTTTTTAAATTATAATGCCAGTAGATTAGCTTTCGAATAAAGTAAATTTAATGTCAATTTAAAAAATTCGTCTTGTTTTATTCGATTTCAAAGTTCTATACCACTAATAAAAACACCCTTTATTATATAATTAAAAATTTTCAAATTTTTAATCAAAATTTTATTTTAATACACTTTTTTCCCGCCAAATTTATTAACTTTTTTAATAAATAAAAAAAAAAAATAAGTTAGCAGAAAAGCAAAGAACGCTAAAGATGCTATTAATTTCATTTAAAAAGTAACGAATAAAAAAAACAAAAGAAGAGTGGAATTGGATGACCGTTATTAGTTTCGAGTCCCGATCTAATATCATATAGCACAGAGTTGCATTTTTTCTCTGTTGCTACTGTAGATTAAGAACGTTCTCTGCAAATGATTTTATGTTATGTTGATTTTATTCTCGAGTTGCTTACACTGTTCTTAGCATCCATTTTAACAAATTTGCAGGTAAAGTAAAAATTTTAATTCATCTTCCGTCATAATGATGACTGAGAAAATTATGCTTCATACTTGTCGCAAAATGTTAAATCCTCGCAAATTATCTCTGAGTTGAATTATATCATCTTCGCATTGCGTTCCATTGCTATCATTAGCTATTATAAGTTCGATACGATTTTCTTGATCTAATGGTTTCTCAACCATTAAATCAAAATAATATCAACGTTTTGCAAATCCGTCACCATCACTTGTCTGTGATAGAGAGTTATAGTTTCAAAACACAGTTGAGTTTCCACCATTGACTTATTCCAGAAAGAGTTTTCTGAAAGAAGCATGAAGTTCTTTAATAGCAAAATAAGCATGATAGTATAGCTTTCAAATTCTTTCGCGGCAGTCAAGTTTCTTTCCTCGGATAAATTTAAACTTTTAGGGAAGTAAAAATGTCTTTGTAAAAACAACAAATATTGCCTTACCTTTAGTGAAAATCGAATAATATTAAGAACAATAATAAAGCAAAGTTAAAAAGTTTTTAGATTTCAGTCAAGATGCCAATTTGATTCAGCAATGGCAAATATATATATACAAATATAAATCGTAACTTTTGAGTGTCAAAAAATTCTCATTAAGAGTTGTAACCATTTGTGAAGTAAAGACCGGTTCTTTTTTTTGTTATGAGCTCGAGTCAAGTAATTTCTCTTATTTAAAAAATTAATCTCTTTTTTTTTGCGAAAAAAAAAATAAAACTTGCTGGTTTTATTTTATTTAAAAAATTGGAAATAATTGTGTCCTTAAAGGAAAGTATTAAAATATACTTCATCTTTGTGGAAAAAAAGATCGACTAAACTAAAATTGTTTTTTTTTAAATTTTTTTACTGTGGATTTTTTCAAGCTCCCATTTTGGTTCCAGATAGCTAAGCTTCCCCTATTGTGGAGCAAAAAAATTTCATTCGGTACAAAGTTTAAAATTTGATTATTATTATTTTTTTTTTTTAATTAAAAAAATATTTTTGGATTCGCGTTAGAACAAATTATTCGTGTAAAAAGTCCCGGCCACCGGCAAGCTAAGAGATTTATAACTCCATCCAGTGTTCAATTGAAAATATTACTTTCCCTTGATAAGAAGGACTTAAGGTCTTTTACGGGATTCTTTACTGGACACTGTCTTAGATATCATCTACGAATAAAAGGTTAGTCTGTTACAGACACATATAGGTTCTGCGAACAGGGGGTGGAAACAGCAGAATGTGAATGTCCAAAATTAAGTGGCAAAGGAACCCTAGCCCTTTAAGGATAAACTGTATCCCCCTGTAACATATGGTATCTCATGCCAAATAGGGTAAATGGCTTTATAAGGAGCCTTAATCTTTAAGACAACCATGGGCTGCTCAAAAGATCAAATTGGTCGCAGTGCGCCGAGCCTTCTTAATCTAATCTAATTTTATCTATTTCAAAATCGTGTACAAAAGACCGTGTAAAAAGAATTGGGCGTATGAGGAGTATCAGTGCTGAATTTATTTGAAGCATCTTAACTCATTATACCCTATACCACTATGTGGTCAGGATATAATGACTTTTGCTGATGTTTGCAACTACCAAAAATATTTAAGCTAGACCCACCTTTATTATATCGATCGACTCAGAATCACTTTCTGAGTCGATTTAGCGATGTCCGTCCGTCTGTCCGTCTGTCCGTCTCTGTGTCCATATAAACCTTGTAATCTAACTACAGGTCGCAAATGTGAACATATTTCGATGAAATTTGGTATGTAAGCTTCTATCAGCTATAGCATGAACGCTATTGAAATTGGCGAATGTTCAGACATAATCCCCATACAAATGGCACCTATGAAATCGACTTAAATTTCCATATCATCCAAATTATCATAAAGATCTCGGTCAAATTGGGTTTGTGTGTATATACTACGCCCATTAATCAGTAGCAAAAAATAAACCATATAGGACAATTCTTAGTCATAGCCCCCATATAAAGCTGCTTCCCGATCTTCACTTAATCTATCAAAAAACAAAAATATTGCACAGATTTTTCTCAAATTTGATTCGTATATGTTTTTGCAACAAATAAGTGATCTTACCAAATATGGTCAGGATCGGTCCATTTTTCGACCCAGTCCCCATATAAATATAGCATCCGATATGAACTTTTTCATATTCAAAGGAAAAAATAAATTAATAACAATGCCACTCAAATTTGGTTTATGCTTATTTTCTATATCCAATTAGTTGGGCCTAAGAGATAAGGTCTCTAAACGCATGAAATAGGGTATCGTATAATAATATAATTTTCTTACTTGTTAAGCATGTATTAGTTTTTTTTGACTGGTTGGTTGGATATCGGCCTCTTACGCTTAAACGGTTCTCTGTTTCCGTTAAATTTCCTTTTACGATTACGGCCTATCGAGTTTTGATTATGGCTTAATAGACCTGAAACAAGAAGTCGCCCTCCTGCTTTCTACTTAAAATATCACTTTGAAGTTAAATATTTATTACATTAGGGATATTATTTTTTTTTTAAATAAATTGTTTGATTACCGTTACGTTTTGGAACAATTTTATTAAATGGCCGACAAAAATATCGTCAAATTGCATAACAATGGCGAATAGTCAAGCACTTTGTTGACAACCCCAAAAGAAGAATTTAATTCTTTTCGCAATATGCATCGCCGCACGATTCTTGTAAAAAAAAACACTAAAAGTTATACCTCTATTGCACATAAAAATATATTTAGCGATTTATACATGATTGAAGCATATCTAAACGTGCGTAAAAAATCAGCCAAAAGTCATAGAGAAAGAAAGAGAGAGAGAGGGAGAAGGAAAAAAAAGTGTTAATGGTGGCGGCATCGGCGTCGGCCTCAAGTTCATTTTTATGGATTCGCGCGAGCATTACACAAATTTAAATGTTCCATATCGGTGTTATACTGAAAATGTAAGATAAAGAAGAATTTTCTGAAAATAACTTGCACTGCGGATGTTTTTCTAATAATTAAAATGTAAATGATTTTTAAGAAAATAAATTACAAAACTATTTTTACAAGCACACGAGTGTTATTTAAAAAAAAAACTGCATTCTCTTATAAGTTCTACTTAATTATGTTTTTTTATTTATTTATTATTTTTTATTTTTTTTGTTTTAAATTTAGTTAAATAAAAAGTATTGAGGAACAAAAAATAAAATAAACGACATGTTCTGGTCGATTTACAGCACTTTTCCATACCGCAACAAAATAAACATAAAGCCAACAACAACAAAGAAATAAAAGTTGCCGCCTTTTGATTTAGTTTTCAAAAACAGTTGGTGACAATATTTTTGTAAAATAACACAAAAAAACTTGAGATACAGAGAGATTCATATAGTACGCTTATCAAAACAACAACAAAACTAATGTTGTTATTGGATGCGTTAAGGATCATAAATGTTCAACATACTCGTACATACTTAAATAAACAAAAGAAATTTTTTAATGTCACATCAAAGTTGTGAGTTTTCGTTTAAAAAAAAAAATACCGTAAAATTTTGCATAAGGGACGTTCGAAGATTGTATAAAATTGAAATATAAACAAGTTAAAAAAATATAATTATAATAGTTGTAAAGGGAATTTTCCGACCCTTTTGTTCAACCGATAAATGCTTTGTACTGACAAGGAAGGTCTCCTTGGGAGAACATGAAAAAGTAAGTGCCTAGTATCTTTTTTAGCTGCCCAAGCTCCCATTTACATGTATGAAAAGGCTTTTTTTATTTTTACATATTTTTCACATTCGATCCAAAGTAACCATATATGAAATGAGTTTGCAATGCCTCTCCAATAGTATTAATGCAGTGCACTGTGTTGATATCAGGAAAATATGTTATAGGTAGGAGGTAAGAGGGAGTAGTATTTGTGGATATTTGACTTAGATTTATCTATACTGTCAGTGATCCATTGTACAATAGACTGCAAATGGATGAGATCTACTAGATGAGCAGGTGGTGTGAAGAAAAACGCGGGCTCTAGGGATAAGTTCACTTATCTCAGCAACACAACCAACATTCCCATGTAACACAATCAACATTCCGATGATGCTTAATGTGTCAGTAGAGTTGATTTGCCTATTGTCAACGCCATGCTTTGTACACGGTCTAGAAGTCTTAAAGTAGACTGTGAAAGCCCTGCCCATATATGGAATTGGTATTCCATTTTTGATCGGATATAAGTGTATAAATAATAAGGAGATCAGGCGGGGTGAAGTAATTCTTACACTGATTTAGAAAACCTAGCCACTTGAAAATTTCTTTCGACCATTGACAAATGTTTTTATTCCAACCAGAGATCAGCAATGAATCGTTTTTCCTTACTCATAGTCACTCATGAAATTTTAAGTATAAGTGAGTAGAGATCATTGAATCAATTGAACTACTCTGATGTATTCATACTCACAACGATGTTGACTTATAAGTATCAATAAATATGAATCCTATGTCGACATCATACTCATATATGAAGTCATGTATATTTATACATATATACATGTGTATTTACCATGTAACAATATCTACACCACCCACCCATGGATACAGATGTCACTGATGACTCCATCGTCCGTCTATGGGTCAATAAACAACATTAGCACTTACGAGTACTAAAATCGATCCTATTCACTCGACCGCACTCAGAGATCAAAAGATCTCATATATTGTCACATGCCCCCAATCTTCCTAAAGCTTGGCGTTTATTGAAAGAAACTGAATAACAAATATTGCTGTCGTCTGCAAAAGAGTTGATAGGATTGGAAGTTCGACACTCAAGGTCATTAAAGAACAGAGGTTGCGGTACCACTGTGTTTAATTGAAACTCTTTGAATGAGACCCCATATAAAACAACATGTATAATGCGATCTCTCAGAAAAGTCAATATAAGTCGAGAGAAATCATTACCAACACCAAAAGCAAACAGTTTTGTCAAGAGTTTGATGTGCCACACCCGATCGAAAGCCTTGGAAATATCCAGAGTAACAACCATACTTTAATCGAACCGGCGAATGGACTCCAAGAAGCGCCAGCAGGTTACCCATAGAAGGATTTCTACGAAAGCCCTACTGTCTATCGTTAAGAAATATGTTTGTCTCTAGATAGTTCACCAGAGTAAATACATGACCATGCTCAAATTCCGTACACTAGAAGATGATAATTTAAAATATTAATACAAATCAGGGACAGAAAATAATTGTTATTTTTTTTTAAGAAAAGGTTATGCTTAAATTCGATTATTTGTTTTAGGGAAATTTTAACAATTATCGTAAGATATATACAGCCCTGTTCTTGAAACGTTTTTATTTGAATAAGAATAAATTTGAAATAACATGAAAATGAAATTTAGGGTTTCTTGAAAACACAAATTTTATATTTTCGAAGTATTTTTCGAAATCATATTTTTTATTATCAAATGACATGAAACATATGGTTTAGCTTCAGAACCATATGTTATCTAGAAACCGAGGTGCCATATGGTTCTTTAGTCACTTTCACAAAAAAAACCTTAAGTAATTTTTGCATGTTTTTCCTTAAGATTATAAAGAAAGTAAAAAAAAAATATTTTCTTTTAAAATAACAATTTACTTGTTCATTTAATTGTTTTTATTCTTCAATTTCATTCAATTAAGAATGACTTCTCTTTTTGAAATAAGTTAGGCATCACCAAAGAAAATTCGAAATTCAAATAAATTGGATTTGACTGGCATCACTACTGTTTCGAACATAAACAAAGTTGTGGCATTCATATGCAAAAAAAAATAAATATATGTATGTGATTTGAGTGAAATATAACTTTAAATTCCTTTATTCGTAATAATTAGTACATAAAGAATCTATGTTATAATTGAAAAAATTATAAAGGAAAATAGATTGTGCAAATAAAAAGTTTTTATTATAGTTATAGAACAACTCATCTCCAAAAGTGTGTTTTATTAACATTGACTACTGATTACGAGTTTTTTTTAAAATCAGCGCAAAATGTAGACGTTTTTTAAAATCGTTTTTTTCATAAACTTAATGTCTAATTTTTTAAAATAATGACAAGGTTCAATAAAAAACATGTTAGAGTTTAAATATCAATTAGTGTTTTTATCTCTTAAGATCTGCTTAGTAGAAAAAAGGGCATTTGTTTTCATTTCACAAAGCCTTTTCTATGTGAATTAAAACGAGAAAAATATTCTTATTGAAATTAGAGAACAGCAAAAAACTCGTAGATTTAAGAATTTTTTCATTTACGAGTTTTTTTTTTGTGATAGTGGTTTCAAGAACAGGGGTGATAGTGTTTTGGTTATTTTAACGAATTGAAGTGAGAAATTTTTTTTTTGTTTTGGTTATGAATAACCATTATAGAGCAACCAAAAAATTTTTTGGTTAACAATAACCATTATCGAAAATAATTTTTTTTTGGTTACTCCTACCCGGATACATATTGTATTTTTGATGTAATGTTTGCATTTCTAACGGGTTTCTAACGGGTTTGTAGGGCAAGAAATTAAAATATCTTTGGTAAAGTAAACAAAACAGGCAGTTTTGTAAGAATTGTTTATTAAATTTATATTTTAATTGAAGTAGATTAATAATTAAACCCTCTTAGAAATGCATCCATTAACTCAAAAATACGATATGTATCCGGGTAGGAATAACCAAAAAAAAAAAATTATTTTCAGTAATGGATATAGTTAACCAAAAAAATTTTTTGGTTGCTATAATGGTTATTCATAACCAAAAAAAATATTTCTCACTTCAATTCGTTAAAATAACCAAAATACTATATATTTTACGATAATTGTTAATTATAACCATTATTTGAATTGATCAATGTTAATGGTTAAATATGACTTTTTCGTCATTTATCTTATAACTGTTACGTCCCTGATACAAATTTCAATAAAATATTTTTAATTACGAACTTTTTACCATTGGAATGGAATGGAACCATTACTAATGGAACGTTCCTAATATTTTTTTTTGTTCACAACTGAGTATGGCAACCATAAGTGCCAGAAAAAGTAGTCGACAATTTACAATTAGGGGAATCCTACGAATTATGCAACGACGTATAACTTTGTGAAACCGATTTTATTTTATTAGAAGCAAACTTGTTTGTATAAAGTTGATTTAACTTAATTATATTTCATTTGGAAACTATATTTTAAAATAGCTCGGATCATAGGCAGAAACCACTCTTCAGTGCACTACGTCGTTTAAACTACAAATCAATCAATTTCTGCAAAACTTCGTTCCGATAGCCCCGCAATGATGGTCGATGTTTTGATACATCAGCTAAAAAAGTTTGAAATAAAATGATACTCCAAATACAGTTTAAAAACGATAAATTTCAAAAAACAAAAACGAGTGATGAAATTATAGTGGATCTATACCTACTACACAATACCCTATACCATGCTTATCGAGAGAGAGTGTTGGACCGTACATTGCTGAGGCAATAACTGAATGAAGAAAATAAACACAAATCAAATCTTAGTGCTACTTTTATTAATTTGTGGCGTGCAGATATGAAAATGGACCGACATTTTTTGCAACCCCAAAAAGTATATACAGTCGGTGACAATACATTGACATACTTTTACAAAATTCTAAATTTTCCAATTTTGTTTTTTTAATAATTTCGCGTTAAGTTCTCAAATTATGTTTTTTTTTTGCGAATTCACTCTTTGGTGTGTTCTCTATCGAAAGACAACAAAAAAATAAATAAATGATAAAAAGTATTTTTTTAGTGATGCCAAAACAATGGAAACTTTTAAACTTCGTCCCAAAGTTGATTAAAACAATAAAAATAAAAGTTGATATGAATGAAAATATATAAAATCTTAACCGTTATTTAAATATTTATAGTTTCTGACGTTTTCTTTCAACTGTTTTAATCTTATAATTAATTATTATAAGAATAAAGTTTTGTGAAGAGTTAAAAAAAATAATGGATGATTTTTTTGCTGGTCTGGCTCGGATAAATTTTAGATAAAGAACACATGAAAAACTGTTCTCCTTTCAGATGGGTCCAATCATAATTTAAGATGCCATGGTGGAAGAAAGTTTGTACGATGACCAAAGGGAAAAAGACTAGACATAAAATATACAAATAAAACGTGTAAGTTTGGCGGTGGCAATGTTATGGCAATATCAGGTAGTAAAAGATACTCTAACTGGAGTTGGGTACAGGTAAATTCTAATAGGTGGAGGAAAAAATTACCCTGGTTTGGAAGTTCCAGCATGACAATGACCCAAAATACACATTTAAAGATGTAACCGAATGGCTACAGTCTAATGCAGTTAGTGTTTTGGAATGACCAACCAAATCACCAGATCTCAATCCCATAGAAAATCTATGGGAAACTGTAGATCGAAAAATACGGACATGAAATTACACAAACAAGACAGATCTGATGTATTGTATTGTATAAAAAGGTATTTGAAGTACTGCGACCAGTGATCTATTGTACTGCCCTCTGCTAATAGATGTCCTTATAAAATCTCATCCAACCCTGAAGCCCTCAGGAATTCGAGGATGTTGGAGCCCAGGTGCTTTTTTCTTTTATGCATTAACGCTCCGCAATCCCCAAGTATGTGCTCTGGTGATTCGGCTTCCTCATCACAGAATCTGCACATGGGGTTTTCTACGATTCCTATCCTACTCAGATGTTCCCTGAGCCTACAGTGATTAGTTAAAATCCCTGTTGGTATTCTAATTCCGTTCTTCGACAACCCAATACACGACCCAAACCTCTTATTGTTGTAGCCACCCAACAAGAGTTTGAATTGCCTTAAGCCCAAGTAGCTCGAGAAAAGTTCCCGTCTAACATAATTCTCATGTTCCCTGAGAACGCCTTTCCATACTCCTTTTCCTATTCCACAAAACGTTTCCGGCCATATTAATTTTGCTCAAATGTTCCCTGAACCTACAGTGACCAGTTAAAATCCCCGCTGGTATTCTAATTCCGTTCTTCGACAACCCAATACACGACCCAAATCTCTTATTGTTGTAGCCACCCAACATGAGTTTGGATTGCCTTAAGCCCAAGTGGCTCGAGAAAAGTTCCCGTCTAACATAATTCTCATGTTCCCTGAGAACACCTTCCCATACTCCTTTTCCTATTCCACAAAACGGGTCCGGCCATATTAATTTTGTGGAAGCTCCCCTTTTGGCAAGTTCATCAGCTTGCTCATTACCTTGAATCCAAATATGTCCTTGGACCCAACAAAGGCTAACCTTGTTGTGTTTACCTAGCTCATTTAGTTTCCGTAGACAGTCCCATACTAACTTGGAGTCTACTTCATAGGAGCTTAGTGCTCGAATAGCAGCTTGACTTTCTGATAGTATGGTTATGTCTCGTCTTTTGTACTTCCTATTCAAGTTGATTTGTGCACATCTATCGATGGCATAAATTTCTGCTTGGAAAATACTTGTGTATATTCCCATTGTCTCAAAGAATTTGGTTCTAGGCCCGAAGACTCAAGCCCTTGTGCCACTTTCGGTTTTGGACCCATATTCTCTTAGAGAATATGCTGTGCTCAAGCCACTCCATTCTCTCTTGTTGCTAAGTTTTGTAACAAAGTACTTCCTGAAATCATATTTCTTCTCGACCCTGTTCATGGGACAATCTAGGAGGGAGTAATCATTAACTTGACTTATCCGGTTCCATTGCCCTTCATAAAGCCTGGCTATAGGTTTGTCCCCCCTGATTCTGAACGCCGTTACCAGGGCTTTCCTTTGCACCACTATATGTAGTGGGCGTAGGTAAAATAGTGCTTCCAGTGATGCTGTTGGATACGTCCTCATTGCACCCGTTATCCCAATGCACGCTAATCTTTGTATTTTACTTAACTCCATTTGAGTTGACTTCAGATCTGTTCTTTCGGCCCACGCTATAGCCCCATAGGTCACAATTGGGCGGACCATCATAGAGTACATCCAGTGCAAGATGCTGGGTTTACATCCCCAGGTTTTACCCGCTACCCTTCTGCATATCATTATAACTCGCTTGGCTTTCTCAGTGATGTGGTCGGCATGTGCCTTCCATGTTAACTTACTGTCCAGTACTATACCCAGGTAAGATAAATCTGATACAAGAGTGGCAAAAAATTTCAATGGATATCATCAAAAATTTAATTGACTCCATGCCTCGGCGTTGTGAAGTAGTGCTAAAAAATAATGAATACTCAAGAAAATATTGAAACCTAATATAGAGGGAAAGTTTTCAGTATTTTATAGTAAAGGTTTCCATTGTTTTGTCAACAGCATAAAAATAAATAGTTTTAAGTTTTGTTATTTTTTGCTGAAGTTAAGCTATTTTATGTTAATATTTTTTTTTTTCTTAAATAAATAAAAGTTGCAAATTTTTAAATTAATAAAAGAGTTTCTAGTTTTATAATTAAATTTTTTTGTATATTTCAATTGTATTGTCACTCACTGTATACATGATAATCTGGATCTTATGACCATTTTATTTGGTGTGATAGGGACCAAGCTCTGAACATGTTCCGATTTTCACCAATTTCAATAGCGTTCGTCCTATGGGCGAAAAAGCTTACATACTCAATTTCATATATTCATATTTGCGACCAGCAGTTTGTGGACACACAGACGGATGGACGGACATCGCTAAATCGACCCACAAAGTTATTCTGAATCGCTTGCTATAATAAAAGGTTGGTATAGGTCAAATATTTTTGGTAGTTAAAAACATCAGCACAAACTCATTATACCCTCAACAGATAGTGGTATAGGGTATAAAAATCTCATTTTGTGATCAATGCCCTAGAAAGGTTGTGGAAAACATATGCTTTTTTATTTCTATCCCCAAACAAAATACATGGACATATTTATTTCTTATTTATTAATACGCGTACCTGGTTAGTCAGTCAAGCTTAACAACTAACCAATTAACAACAAACAAACTACCGTCATTTTGGCAATCAAGCATCCCATCTAAACATCACCACCAAAAAAAAACACGCTAGAATCACAATATACATACGAGTACATCCATTATCAATATAATTCCCATTCATACATTTTTCAGTTTATTTGAACGAATTTTTAACGCTCAAAACAAAAACTTCACTACAACCGGTTCTTAATCTTTCACGACTCTTGCGACTAACAAATTGGGTGGTCCGGTCGAGTCTTCAATGCACCACGTACCAATATGATCGAACAACGTAAACGATGTTTTATTTTATTGTTTTTTTTTATCATTTAAAATTAAGCGGCCATTAGTGAAGTTGCAAAGAAAGAAGCATAAATTATTATAAAAGTAATTTTATTTGTATTGCAATTAGTTGAATAACAAAATCTTTCATCTTTCTGTTTTTATGTGTCTTCTAGTTGTTTATTTGTTTTTAATTATTATGTTTAGATAAATTGTTGTTAGTATGCAGGCATTCAGAGCTCTGAAATATGAATTCTTCAAATTTAAAAATTTAACTAAAAGTGTAATCTCTAGCCTTTTTGCACAATAAACTACATAATAGTGTATATAAATTCGTAATTGTATTATAAAATTAAAAGAATATTAAAATTAATATTCTAAATCAATTTAAATAATAAATTCTTTAGAATATCTGCAAGTCTGTGATTTGTTTACATTTGTTATTAAACTTGTTGTTGTTGTTTGTATTTTTGGGGGAAATAATAACAAGAAAATGGTGGTCGGTTTCAATGTAAAGAGGTGTGCTACCATTCAAAGGTATGAAAAAATATTGATATTAAGCTAAGAAACGTCAAATGTTTATAAATGCCGATTGGTTTCTCTAATATTTAAAAAAATTAATTAACAAGTAATAGCTTATGATGTGTAAAAAATAATTTGCTAAAACCTAAAAAACCTAAACTAGTTTGCGTCTTTTTTTATTAAAATATTCCATTTTTGTATTAAAGAGTGTCCACACAAACAGAAAACATAAACAATGAATCCAACCGATTTGCAATTAAGTTAATAACCGAATTTTTAGTTAATTTCAGTTGTCTTAACAGTAAATATTTTACCACGATACGAGTATAAAACAAGTAAGAGTGTTAAATTCGGCTGTGCCGAATCGTTGATACCGTCCACCTCGGTTTGAGTCTTGATAATAAATGTAAATGAAAAAGTAAACAATTTGTTAAACTTAATACCAAATTATTTCAGCAAATTCTTTGGGTTGGTTTTCGTCTTTTCTATTATTTCGGATTTATTTCGGTGTTTGCTTTTTGGTCATCGTGGTTGCTGATCGGCATGCATTTAGGTTATATACCTATATGCATGCGTTTCCGATTATATGACATAACTTCTCGTTTAATTTAGTTTTTGCTAATTAAATAGATCGCCCTAACCTCCATTGCAAAGGTAATAGTTGTGTAGGGTGGCTATATGTATTAAATCGTGCTAATTGGAGATGGCTGTATAGTTTCTTTTAACTGGCCAAATATTTCTTCATTGCGGCCATATAGGTCGGATGGAGTAACAAAATAATAACCAAAAAAAAAAAGCTCTCTCAACGTTTTTATTAAAATATTGCCATATTTGGAAAACATAGAGAATAAATATATAATAATAATAAATAATCAAATAAGGGATGCCAAACGCAAAAAACCAAATGTCCCAAACATTTTAAATAAAATAATTTGTTATCTTTATTTTCTGGAAAACTTCAAATATTCATCAAAAAAAAATTGTGAAAATTTATATATAAAAAATAACATTCTTATCAATTTGCGTTTATTTATGTAACAATTGTTGTGTTCGCAATTCTTAAATATCATTTGAGGTTTTCTAAAATTCATTGAATTTAAATCAATGTTTTCTGTAGTCCGATTCTGTAAATTTCAACGATCCGACAATCGCAAAATATATAGACAGCTATTGTTGTTTGCACTAACGATTAAGTGATTCACTAAGTACATACATCTTAACGACAGTCGACAAATCTATTTTTCTATTTATTTAAATTGTAAACGAGTGGCATCTCTGTCAAAATAAGCGAAAAACACAAAGAAGAATAGAAAAAAAAATAAATTACTTCGTGTTTGACAAGATGATTTTATGTTTATGTTTAATATCTTTATTTTTTTACTAATATTTCTGTTTATTTATTTGAAAATGAAATAATGAATTGAATATGCTCTTTAATTTTTTTTATTTATATAAAAAAGTTTTTTAATAGAAGCAAAATATTTTCACTATTTTATGATTTTTATTTATGTATGACGACATTTCAACCTAAAAGTTTTTATCGATTGAATAAACAACACAAAAATGGTTGTCGTTTAGATAACAACAACAGCTAAATTAATAAAATAATTTTGCTATTTTCTTTTTTTAACGATCCGACTATCGTTAAAGAAGTTTTTGAATCGCGATACTGAACGCTATTAATTTCTCCTGAATGTCAATATTTTTTTTAAATGTGAAAATTTTTTAAATGTAAACATAGGTATTTGGTGTTTTTTTTTTTTTTTTGGAATTTCAATTTGTGTTTAACGAATAAAATTTATATATTAAAGATGCAATTGATGTCTTCTAAATTTAAAATTTTTATTTCCGACGTTTTGATATGATTTTCTGAAATTCAATTAATTGTAATTTATAATTGGAAATTTTTAATTCCAGTTTTTAGAATTGATATTTTCTTAAATTTGAATGGAGAATTTAAAAGTGCAATTTTGTATTTATGTGAATAATAATGCGTTAGTAATTATAAACAGTTTTTAAAAATTAGATGTAATCGCAATCAGATATTTTGTAGGTAAAGCATAATAATAATTCTATATAACTATGTAGAACTGTTTTGAAAGCAAAAAACTCATTGATAAACTCGATAACTCTATTTCATAAAGACGACAAAAAGTTAACATGCGAAACTTATGTTCATATTTGTAAAAGAATAATGAAAAAACGTATGAAATAAAAGACCAGCCCGTATATACTCTCAACATTGTTCTGTATGATATCTAGTTGAAAATATTGACATTCATGTTAAAGTAGAAATAACTATTGCAAAGCTAATTAGAACAAAAATTGTGGCGCCATCTACTGCGGTATAGTCACGCTGAGCAAAATTAAAATTAATTAAGACACTCTGTTAATGCAAAAGAAATGTATTTTCCCCACAACAAAATATTGCAGAATTTTATGTTAATAAAATAATAGACCGATTTATTTCTAACATGCAGTTGTTATGGATATACATATATAGAATATATGTACATTATTTGTATTATTTAATATGTTTATGTAAATATTACACACAAAAAAACATCAAACGTTATTTTTGTGTTTTTCTCTTTAAATAAATTTATACATAATTTTTTTTTTTGTTAAATTTACATTGTTTTTTTTATTAACAACTAGGTATTTTAGCATTATTTGCTTTAGAAATTGGTGAATTTTTACTCCCTTTATATTAACTCGTAGTCTGCTTGTCGAAAAAATTTTGGATCGATTTTAACCCCTTTTCCGTGACCCATTCGATCTGAAATTTTGCAGGTAGGCTCGTGGTAATGACAGAAATTATCTAACAAATTTTTTTAGTGATGCCAAAACAATGGAAACTTTTAAATTTTTCTACCAGAATTTATAAAAAAAAATGTACAAAGGGTTAGTTTTTATTATATTATTACCCCAACGACCACAAAAACAACAAGTCCAGCTATGACAACAACACACCATTTAGAATAAAACAAGAACAATATAGAAACATCATATTTTTCATTTTTTTTTTTTTACTTTTTCAGAGATTTCCCTGGACCTGTTCCACCGATTTCAATGATTTTTGAAATAGAAATCTTCCCATGAATTTGGTGAATCATTCTCATTAAAAATGATCACTGTAGCTGCACCATTGAAGGCGTGATCGTGACATAGAAAATTATATTTTTTCAAGACTTTATTTAGTTCTTCATTCAAATCTCGGGCCCTAATCGACCGATTTGGACGATTTTAAATAGCAAACTTTTCAGGATGTTATTGAAACATTTTTTATGCCAACGAGCATCCTAGCTGCCCGATTGATGCCGTCATCGTGATTTCCACAGACGGACAGACGGACAGACGGACATCGCTATATCAACTCCGGTTGTTATAAGGATCACAAATATATATACTTTTTGGGGTCCAAAATTTTTTTTCTAATTATTACAAACGGAATGACAAACTTATATATACCCTCTGCACACTGAAGTGGAGGGTATAATGAATAGCTGCTACTAAATGTCTGTTCATACAATCGAAAACACAGTTTTAAACTTTATAAAAATTCGTTTGGCGAATTTTTTTTTTGCGTGCAGTGTTTACTGGTTATAAGGCTAGAACCGTTTCCTTAGAAAAGTGCTATACACTTTTTTATTTTATTTTTATGTCGAATATTTCTCTTCTTTTCTTAATTTAAATGCACACTTTCCAAATAGATTTCCGAAAATTTGAATTATAGTTTAGAATAAGTAGAAACAGATTTGGACCTATTGTCGACTGGTTCTAAAACCAATGTTGCCATGTTAGCATTTTAGTTTTTGTCGTTTAGCATCCAAAATTTACAAAAAGATGTTAGATGCTAACTTAGCATCTTTTATTAATAAAAAGTTGCTTTTACATCTTTTTTTTATTTTTTTTTTTATTATTTTTGTCTCATAGTGTACTATGAGAAATTTGTGTACTACTCTTTTTACCACTCTGCTCGTTTCTTTCAACAAATATAACAAAACATTTTGAAATAGAAGAATGTAAACAGCAACAGTTCGCAACCTCAAAACACAGATGTCGTATGTAACAAAACTTAACTATTCAGGAGACGGTTTTAAATGTAGAACATCAAATATCTTTAAAATGGCCCAATGGATTCTCTCCATTTTTGGATTAAATATATTCTGAATTAATTATTTTTATCAGCCTAACTCAAATTTACTGTAGTTCTAATTGCAAAGGCGTTATTAGCCTTTTTGGTTCAGAATACATTTGTCGTATGTTACATTTTATCACAATAATTCATTTTCTTTGAACATACGACAAAAAGCATATTGGAACTATGTACATTAGACCATCCCGATTTAAAATTATCTTCGAAATTTTTGTTTTAACCAATTTTTTTTTGATCTAGAAAGAAAACCAAGAATTTTGGTATAAAACACTTAATTATTGGCAACGGGTTTCTATCCGTGCAATTCGTTTTTAGTATTTTTAAGAAAAATCGTTACTTTAAAAAAATTTTAAAATTCCTGTTTCACTTTTTTACCTATAACACAGAGAGTTGTAGCTCGATTTTGACAAAGTTACATTCACTGGAAAGACAATAAAATTTTCTTTAGCTTTGCAGTAAAAACATTGTAAGTTTATCCAAAGGTTTTGTTTCTACAGGGCGATAAAATATATTTTTAAATTCTTACCCTCCACAAATTATTGGTTTTGTGGTCTTATTTTCTCATCCTAAACAAAATTGATGCATTCTATTTAAGTTCTGTGAATGTGATGATCGAGAATTTAAAAGCGAAAAGTTTGATATATACAAGAGCTATATATCTAGTTAATTTAATAACCTATACAGCAATAATAATTTTTTTAGTTTTTTTTATTTGCAAATACAGTAGAGAAGAAGAAATCTATGACATTAGGTCAATCGCAGCCAACTTCGCTGTTCATTTGTCTTTGCAATTGAGCTTTGGAAGCGATTTTTAGTGGTTCAGCCATAAGTTTTAATAATTATTAACTTTGTGTTTTTATTAAATTAATTGAACTATTTGTGATTAATGTCTGCACTGGAAAATATAGCCGGTCCGTGCTGGATTATTGGTAGGTGATTGTCAAAATCAAGATCGAGTTACAAATCTCTGAGTTATAGGTAAAAAAGTGAAACAGGAATTTTAAAAAATTTTTTAAAGTAACGATTTTTCATAAAAATACTAAAAAGGAATTGCGCGGATAGAAAACCTTTGTCAATAATTAAGTGTTATATACCAAAATTCTTGATTTTCTTTGTAGATTAAACAAAAGTTGGTTAAAACAAAAATTTCGAAGAAAATTTTAAATCGGGATGGTCTAATGTACATAGTTTTATAAATGAAAATTGACAAATTTTTGTCTTAAAAACTAAGGAGAAATTATACCAACTAAAAAATTCTTTATTCAATGAAAAATAAAATTAAAACAAAAAGTCCATAATTCTTTAATAATACGTATGAAAATAATATTATCTCTATATCTTATAATAATTCTTCATAAAAATTCCGATCATTTTATGTGTCAAAATAGCACATCATGCTTTTCAAATCTTTTTTTTTTTTGTTGACATCAAGCTTCTTGGGTTTTAATATTGAACATTTTATTTGAAAGAAGTTATCGGGTATTTCCCCGCAAATTATGCGCCGCAAATTTTTTTTACAACATTTTTGTAAACCAATTCCTTTTTACCATGCGACAGTTTATAGCCGATTTGATAAATGCGCGCATTATTATATTCAATATATTTTATTTTACTGAACGGAATGCATTTAAAATTTAGTGCTTCTGATTTTAACGAAAATTTTTTAAAATCATTTATATCAATTTCTAAAATTTTAAGTTTGTTTTTGCGTATACAGCCTTTCTTAATAGACGTACCAATGCCGTTTGACTTAGAATTTCTCAATGTCTTAAATGTCGCTCAATGGCACTGTGTACACAGTCCACTTCCTGAATCTGTGAGTGCACTGGATCCGAGAATTGTTGTATTGCCCCATTTATAAGAAGTAAGAAGTCTCGAACGGCTGCTAAATACATCGGTATTCTCCTCAATATTGAAGGATTTCGTTATCTGACAAAAAATCGTTTTCCGATATGTCATTATCCATTATGCTGGTTTTGATATTTCTGGTTGGGTTATGCAATCGTTGATACGTGTGTATCATTGTTGCTACAACACATTGAAGCAACCGTTGCCTGGTGTGTAGCCAGCATTACAGTTATTTTCTAAAGTGAATTCCTTTTGTCTTTTCCTTTTGTTCGTCTCCTTCTTTTATACGTGAATTAGAATAAGTACAGTACAAACAACAACAATAAAAATTCAAAACGTTTAAGTTTACTTATATTTTCGGCTTTCGATTTGTTTTACATATTTCTCAGCATAATTGAGTGGAATCGAAATTGTATGACGTACAAAAATTGTATTTTCAATAAGAATAATCGTCATTTAGCATTAAAAAAATGTTGTATGTCCATTTTTGGTGCACATACGACAAAATACTTGCTCAGGACGAAAAACATTTTGTGACGTACGATTAAATGCATGCTGAATATCTGGCAAGTTATAAGGTTTGGGAAGAAACTGATAATAAAATTAGAAAGAGCGTGCGAAGTTTTATGAATATATAATAATCTCAAAATCGAAGAATTTCACTCACGACATCCGTATTTTTAGGTAGCGAGTTGTTAATGAATTAAAAAGTCGATTGCCAAAAAATATTATTGTATTAAAAAATTGGCAAAATTTTCAATACAAAACAAATTAAATCGGGTAAATGAACCGATAACAAATATATTAGAAGAGAGATCATCTGAAACAGAAAAAATTCAAATCCAATGTAGTTACATCACAGAAAACTATTGGAATACAACACTGCATACAAACTCTTTATGGATTGAAGTTAATAATTTCAAAAATTCTATTGGCGAAATTCCATTAAAGAGTTATCCACATTTATATTGTCTTTATTAGTTTTGTCTTTCTCAAAAGCCGGAGTTGAACGTTTGTTTAGTTTAATGGCTTTAGTTAAAGCGAACTTTGCAACAGAATAAAATCCAAGTTGTTATGTTCTATAAATCGGATAAAAGAAGGTTTGAAATTGAAAAATGCGTGCAGTTACACTTACAATATACCGAGCAATGTCGTTGATAAAAGTCGATCGTCAGAAAAATATCAGAGCCAAGAAGAACTTGAAGATGAAGACATCACAGAAATATTAGATTCCATAAATCAATTATTGTAATATACTCGTATCTTTTGATAATGTAAATTCTATTATATTTGAAATTAAAAAAAATCTCTAAAATTAAAAATATTTAATTTAAAATTAAAAAAACACAAAAATTAACAAAAATTACAGATGAAATTCAAAATAATTTTAATTAAAATATAAAAAAATATAAATCGAAACTTATGTTTTATATTTATTTTTCCATTTAAAAATCAAAGAATTTATTAATAAGCATCTAATTTTTCAATAAAAAGGTAATGAAATTTAAAAAAAAAATTTTTTTTGACTCCAGTACGTTTTAGCATCTTTTTTTTTTTGCATTTCAGCATCTTTACAATTTCAAATTATGGCAACACTGTCTAGAATCGAATAATATGTTTAGCGCCTTTTAACGGTACTACCGATAATTAAAATTTAATTGTCGAATAATTTATTATACTATACTCCAATGAGTTTTTACTGTTTTTTGTAACTACCAAAAATATTTTACCTATTTATTATACCGATCGACTCAGAATCACTTTCCGAGTCGATTTTGCGATGTCCGTCGGTCCCTATATCTGGCCAAAAATGGCACCTCCCATAAAAAGTAATTATTCAATATCATATATCTGGAGTACTATGACTGAGACCGATTTGCAAATTCGTCTGAGTTCATCTATTTTTAATGTAAGTAGTCAGACAAAAAATTGACGGAATCAGACCATTAGGCGTGGCGTCCTCCATACAACATAAATATTAAATGGCATATATCTGTAGTAATAGTGATAGCCTTGGGACTTTGCGTGACCACATAAGATATTCATGTGATTAGCAACAAAAAAAATGGTCATGATCGGAACAGTGAGCGTGGCACCGACCATCAAAAAAATAAATATATAATATCAAATAACTGTAGTACTATAAAAGGGAAAGCCTTGACAATTTGTACGAGTGCATCGGATATTAATGTGAGTAGTCAGATAAAAAAATGTGCGGGATAGTATTAGTGGGCGTGGCACCTCCAATACTAAAAATATATGAATTTTTATGAAAGCGACAGCCTTGAAACTTTTGACAAGTACATTAATTACCAATGTAAGTAGTCGTGGACGGTATTGCCAAATTCAATAATCGCTAAAATCAAAAATCGATAAAATTAGAAATCGCCAAAACCGAAAATCGCGAAAAACAAAAATCACCAATAAGAAAACCTTCAAAATCAAAAATCGTCGAAATCAAAAATCTTCAAAATCAAAAATCGCCAAAATCAAAAATCGCTAAAATCAAAAATTGCCAAATGATATTCAAAATTCAAGGCCAACCGTTAAGTGCTGCCGGATTTAATTTGGAAAATCCATGTTTTTCTCATAGGCAGCTATTTTTAGCTTGCTTAGGAAATTATAATTGTACAATACAAATTTCGTTAGAAAAATTGATTATGAAAATATGCATGTCAATAAGTCTCGCACGGTAAATCGTAGCGAAGCATGACAAGGCATACTACTATATAATATAATAATATAGGTCTAGACCGACTATAATTTTCTTGCTTGCTTTATATAGAATTTATTTATTTTATACTTATAAATTGATAATAAATAAAATATAAATATCTTAAATACATTTTTGACGGATAACTATTCTGTACAGAAATTTTCAGTGGTGCATAAATCTGTGGTCACAAGCGATAACCGCCTAAGTCGACTTAAGAACGATTTGAGTTATGTGTGCTATCATATTCTACTAACAATGCTTTATATTTACGTAAAATCCCCATTTCTCTAACACTGCTTTTTAAAAAGATATTAATACAAATATTCTGACCTAAGTCGTATTGAAGCCCCATTACATTTATATAAAAAGCTGTTTTTCTCGAAAGCATGATTTTCGAGTTAGACGGTTATTGCTTGTGACCACAGAAATAACATTCGAATCATTCACAGGTAGTAAATTAGAACCACTGAGTTAGTGCGATTATAAAATATGCTGCATTTGTTCAACATGCGATTCCTTAGCAAAGCCTATTTCGAGCTACTGCCGTGGTGATCACTTCATAAATGGTGCAAAATAACAGCTTGCTAGTGGTATCAAATGGTCTTCATTACGCCGTTGCAAGAAATCATCAAATCATCATCACCATCACGGTTGTCAACGTCGAACAGAAATCCAAGTTTTTCGGCCACATGAAAATAGACGTGATATGTAGACCAGTTTCTAATAATTATGGTATAAGGAAATTTGATCTTTACTCCTCAAGAACAAACATCAAGATAATAAAAAATATATAAAAGGTCACAAAAAAGTTTGAGCTGAGAATGCCAAACACGTTGATGGTTTTGTTATACTGGCCTAATTTGGAATTTCTCACTTCCGCCCCGCTCCCTGAACGGCTGTAGCAGTGTCTAATTTATTAGTTAAAAAATAACTCAGCTTAGTGAATTTTTTTTCATAATATGACAGTTTTAATTTTAGGTGTACGGATACTGTTTCTAGCAAGTGTATGCATCTCACGCAGCGGAAAACAAAAATTGCATCTCTTTTAGTACCAAGCGGTTCATTCATACCTATTGTAGCAACGGAATAGTTAATGTTCCTAGCTTAATAGTGGTTTAGGATATAAAAATATATAATCGATTCGAAAAAGATAACCATCGAATCTGAAAGTTCTACTTTAGCAAAATATTTCGAGTCTGAATGTGCTTCTTTAGGCTGCCACACAAATTGTCTAGCTGCGCCAATGTAGAGAAAAAGGAAGTACGAGTTTGAATCTGACACTAACCAACAAAATATGTTTTATATTATTTTACAAAATAATTGGGTCCACAAAAAAAAAAAAAAAAAAAAAACAACAACAAATAATGGAGCATATACAAGACACTAGCAACAAATTAGTTGACATTTTCTTTTGAAAATACCGAATGAAATATTTCCAAAAAGAAAACAACAACAATAATTTCATACATATATTAAATATACACATATGGAACAAAAGACAAGCATAACAAATTAATATTATTTTTATTGTGTTGAACGATGGAGCAGTCAACCAACTAAAATTAACAAAATACAAAAAAAAAAAAACCAAAAAAATTTTGAAGCAGCTACAATCGGGCTGCATAAGAAAGAATCGTATGAAATCTCTTGTTATTGTTCACACTTAAAGTAAACATAGCGTTCCAAGATCAAATATCAAAAGGATGGATGACAAATCTCAAAAGTGAATTTAAGAGCACTTTGAGTAAAGTTATGGGGATGCCATTGTTAATATTATATAAGATAAAGTCAAGTCATGTTTTTTTACACATGTTTTCTCTGTTCAAATGTTCAACTGTCTGACCAAACTAACGAAGAGTGTCCTCTTGTTGCAGTAGGCGATTTCAAACATGCGGAAGCGTCAAATTGTCTACGCATGCGCGCGCCCATTTATGTATTTAACAAGAGCAATACTATTTCACTATGTATCAGTTGTGTCTAGCAAAGGTTAATCGGTTACATTGGAATAACGTAAACCACTTGAGATGTTATGTTACGTAAATTTGGGCAGATGAAGTCATCAATCATCACACGATTACTTGGACTTTGTTAGTTTTGTGCGACCACTTTACACTTTACACAAAAAGGTACATTTCTTAGTAGAAGTCTAACCAAAATCTTTAGCATGTAGTTATTTAATAATGAATTATAATGTTAAGTGCTGTTCATATTTAAAGTGGCTGTGAATCCTGACACCTGACACTTGTACTCTATTATTTCTTATGTTGCCTTTGAACTCATAATGTTACATCTTTATTTTCGAATAAAATTTTTCAACATATATTAAAATATTTTCATCTTTGGTTATATATTCTAGAAGTTTATACACTTGCTACAAAAAGTATCCGTATACTTAAAATTAGAACTGTCATATTACGAGAAGAAAAAAATAAATAAGCTGAATTGTTTTTCTAAAAAATTGTTAAGTTATATGTTTTTTTGTTAAATTTATTTAAGGTTTATTGCCTTAAATATGTTTTACGCTTTATGACCTCTGTGAGGCGATTTGACATCGACTTAAGCAACGTTAAAGTATCCTCTTTTCTTATTGTACCCCATTCACCCAAAACAAAGCTTTTCAACATTTCTTATGATATATTTTATGCTGATTTCAATTGATTTTTAGTATGTATGTATGAATGTATCTTTATTTACAAATATAAAATAACACTTTTAAATAAAGAAAGAAAATAAATATTTAACAATGACATATGTATGTCGTCTGTTAAAAATATAAATATAGAAAGTGTTCTAGACATGTTTATAAAAATTAACTAATATTTATAGGTACTAGCCAATTCCAGTGCTCGAAATTCGAGTGTAATATCTAGGCAGCTTTATTTTTCAACTTAGCAAATTCACAAACCAACACATTTATGGTTTATTATTATTGTGAATGAAGATAACAAACTCATTAACAAACACATTAACAAATTTAATAAAACACACATACCATATGTATAATTTTATGTATGCGTTAGTAGCCACTTTAAAGGCAATTTACTCAAAATAAAGGAAAAAATTTAAAAATCTGTAAATCTGCAAAACGGCTAAAAAGAAATACCTTACAAATAATATACGTTTGGTCAAAATCGGGATAAAACGGTAGAACAAAACATCGGTCACAAGAAATTGCCTTGCCTATTAATATTATAGATGTATAATATTTAGATAAATTCCTCTATAATGAGTTTTCTATAATTTATAGCATTTTCAACATTGTCATTGTCATTTTCATTGTCATTAAGAATTGGTCTACCAAAAAATCTGTTTCGAAATTCTTTAAATATTGGACATCTTGCCATGAAATGTTAACGGTAATATATCGCATCTCGCTTTAAAAATGGTTGAGATTTGCCTTTGACTCCTCAAGTTTTCGATACAGTTTATGTCCATACTATGGGTCAAATATTTATAAAATCTTGATGTACTATTTAGAGCTTGTTGTTGCATTTCCATAATTGACCTTGATTTCATTTCTTAAAGCAAAATCGTTCCAATTCGAATCCATTGTTGTTGACTATTATTTTCAAAGTTAAATTGAACCCCAAATTCTCAACTTATTTCATTGATTTTCTTTGTCCAAAATATATTATCTCTTAACGCATCTAGGGATAATTTGTTTGGTAATCTGTTTTGGTTGTACTGAAATAGCGGTTTGTAGATATAGTCCATATGTAAATTCAATGTGTAAAAATGATTGCATTCTACTTTTGTTTCCAAATACAAAGCATAGTTGGATGTAGTCTGGTAGTTTTAGAATACCTCTGTAACTAGTCTACCTCCTCGAATGAACAGTAACCCCAGACCTGAGCTGCATATGCTTGTATAGATTGGCAGAGTAATTGAAAAAGCTTCCACTTAGATTTCAGGCTTATGTTCGGTTTATTTAGAAAACTGTTCCACGTGGCATTAATGCTATTCTTAGATGATATATTTCTTTTTCCAATATATCTCCAAAAACTCGTTTGCGAGGTGAAAGTTACACCTAAATAGTTGTACTCATTCACAATTTTAATTTCTTGATTTTTGTACTCTATCTTATCACTTGATGTAAGCCTGCGTCCTTTTCTGAATACCATCGTTTCCGATTTAAGCATATTCACCTCCATATTCCTCTGCTTACAATAACTTTCCAAGTTCTTTACCATGTTTCTCATTATTTGTATATCATCAGCCAATAAAACTATATCATTCGCATAAGTAAACAAACGAATATTTATATCATCTACCATCAGACCACCTCCGAAATGTCCATGAAGGTCATTTAAGTAAAGAGTAAAGAGCAATGGGGACAGGAGACATCCTTGTTTAACGCCAGTATAAGTTTCAAAGTGTTCAGAAAAATCTTTTCCTGTCCACACTACGGACTTTGTATGTTTGCACACATTTTCAATAAGGTTGACTAATAATAAGTCCGTGACTTTTCGAACTTCCCTCGTAGTTATATGAAATGCAACACTGCTCCCATCAAGTACCACCTGTTAATAGAATACTGTAATACTTTGAGCAAGTTCCGTCATTTACTTTGCGTTTAACAGCTGTTCAAAACATACAACCTCGAGGTTTTTAATGGAAAAAAGTGAATTTCGAGTGCTCATTAAACATTATTTTTTGCGAAAAAAAAACCGTCAATCAAACCAAGGAAACGCTTGATAATACTATGGGGCTCTGCACCATCGATTTCAATGGTAAAAAATTGGTTTACTGACTTTCGTTGTGGTCGCACAAATACAAATGACGCTGAAAGTTCTGGACGGCCAACTGAGGTCAATACACCCGAAAATGTCGAAAAAATCCACGATATGGTGTTGGCCGATCGAAGAGTAAAAGTGCGTGAGATTGTTGATGCCATAGGCATTTCATATGGTAGTGTGGTTTCGTTTTTAAATGATCAGTTGGGTTTAAGAAAGCTGTTTGCAAGATGGGTGCCTCGTTTGCTCTCAATTGACCATAAACGTAATCGTGTCTAAATGGCAAAATTCCATGAATTGAGCTACGACTTGGTACCTCATCCAGTGACTATTTCCTATTTCCAAACCTGAAGAATTTTTTTTTTTGCAAAAAAACTGTGTTTCATTCTAAAACTCACGGACTACTTGATCCATCGTAAATAACTGTTTCAGGTCATTGGTTTGTTGACTGGTCTGCAAGGAGCTTTTACAAAATATTGTTGTTTCCTTTGTCTATAGGATAGTCGCGCTACATGTCATCATTACGTCAGAACAGAGTGGACAAAAAGAACTGAGTATAACAGCTAATTAAACTAAGCATAACAACTCCAAATTGAAAAAATGTGCTGAAAGCATAAGTACTTCCAACTTAAAAAAATCTTTAATTATTAGATGTTTACACATCTCCCCTGTGTGGGACTCACACAGTTTTTTTTAGTTTACTTTTAAGGATCCCTCCCTCCCTCTCACATCAGCCCAGCTGAAATTAATTTTTTTTCAAAAAAAAAGGTTAAAATTTCCTATAGCACGTTGACAAAAATGTTCGTTATTTTCGCTAGACAAACTTTTTTCTTTTAATGCCGAAAAGGAAAACTTGCTTTCGTCGCAAAATAAAACATGTTCCTAAAATTCTGGATCTTTGTTTACATAACTATTTACAAACTCCATATGTTTTTATATATCGTCACCTAAAATGCAAAAGGCCGTAACTAATATTTTTATTTTTTTACAGGAGAAGCAAGAAACATCATAAAACAAAAACTACTTTAAACTTAATACCCAAATTTTAGAATCAAGCTGAAAAATAAAGATGGAATTTTATATATGAAAACAAATTTATGGTAAAATAGTAGTTTTTAAGTAAAAGGCCGTAACTACAACACAAAAAGCCAATTTTGAACTTTTTGTTAGATACGGCATTTTGCATTTTAGGTGACGATATACTATACCACTGTATGGTTAGGGTATAATGACTTTGTGCTGATGTTTGTAACTATCCAAAATATTTGACCTAGACCCATCTTCTAGTATACCGATCGGCTCAGAATCACTTTCTGAGTCGATTTAGCGATGTCCGTCCGTTCGTCTGTCCGTCTGTGTGTCCATGTAAACCTTGTTATCAAACTACAGGTCGCAAATGTGAACATATTTTGATGAAATTTGGTATGTAAGCTTTTATGAGCCATAACGCATGAACGCTATTGAAATTGGGGAAAATCGGTGCATGTTCAGACAAAGTCCCCATACAAATGACACCTATGAAATCGACTTAAATTGCTATATGATCCAAATTATCATATAAATCTCGGTCAAATTGGATTTGTGTGTGTTTATTAAACCCATTAATCAGTAGTCCAAAAATAAACCCTATAGGACAATTCTTAGTCATAGCCCCCATATAAAGCTGCTTCACTTAAATCTATCAAAAAACAAAAATATTGCACAGTTTTTTCTCAAATTTGGTTTATATATGTTTTTGCAAAAAATAAGTGCCCTTACGGAATATGGTCAGGATCGGTCCATTTTTCGACCTAGTCCCCATACAAATATAGCATCCGATATGAACTTTTTCGTATCCGAAGTCAACAAAATTAATAAAAACTCCACTCAAATTGGGTTAATGCTTATTTTTTACATCTAATTTGTTGGACATATGAGATAGGGTCTCTAAACGCATGGTATAGGTTATCGTATTGTCGGTCTAGACCAAATATAATTTTCTTACTCTTTTTCTATTGACATCGGAAATGAATGGATTTCTACGCGGTACACGACCATGATCGGTCAGATTTTTTTAATATTGTGCAAACGGTATCTTCATGGATGTCTTTGTCGAAGAATTCTTTGATTTTAGAAGTAATTTGGGAATCAGTAATTCACTTTTCTCGCTTAGTAAGTTTAGAGGGGCGACCAGAACTATGTTTGGACAAAATGGAATTAGTGGACTCTACCTATGGTCCGAACTATTACACGAAAATATTTACCCTCATTTCTAACCTTAGGATAATTTTTCTCTCTTCAGCACAGATTTCTTTGATTTTAGGATTCATCTCAAAATATGCTTTTCAAAAGAAATACATTTAAGTCAAATGAACTTTATAGTAACAAGTATGTATGTCTTTTAATAAAATAAAATCGATGTAACAGACCAGTATGTCATTGTATACTTTTTCTGGCACTTTATAGTTGCCATACTGCGTTTTTTGCGTTGTAAAAAAATGAATTAGGAACGTTCCGTATATTGTTAAAAAAATACCAAATAATATTCAAAATATTTTATTCAAATTTTTATTAATGCTTAAAATTTTCATCTTCAAGTGTACGGATACATTTTCTAGCAAGTGTGTGTATACATGTATGTCTAAAAAATGTTCCTATTGTTGGCGATTTATTTTTTTTCAACATATGCTTCACGTTTTTTATGCTTTAATTTAGTCATCCTTTTAAAATCAGAATTTTATACGCTCATTTAATATTCTAGTTTAATATTCGTATCTTATTTTGCATATTATTGCTTGGAAATGTAAAAAATTAAATTATTTTTCCCATTTTGTGTTTAATGTTTATATCTCGCTATAGTACATTTGTACGATTATGTACCATTAAGAATTTGTTGTAGTAGTTGGTCCATTAATGATTTTACAACATAAAATTAATAATTTGGTTTTATTGACATTAAGAATTAAATAAATGTAATATGCCAGTGTTCTTACTAACAGAATGTAAATATAGAAATATACAGTGCAATCTCGATTAACGCTAAATAAATTGGTGAAATTGCAGTAGTCGCAAAAAAAAAAATAATTCAAAAGATTATTCATATCAACAGTATTGATTTTAAATACAAATTTGAAGTCCATATAAGTATGTAGTATCATGTTTATTTTATACTGACGTTTTTTATTCAAAACTATTTTTTGTTTGAAGAATTACTAGTAGAAATTTTTTGTTCAAAAAATTATATTAATAAATTATTTAGATAATGAGTTGCGGTCATAGAGGAATAGAATCAATCGAAGTCGCTTTGTAAGTAAGAATATAAAATTGTTTTATATGGACACAATATATATAAAATTTTAATTTAAATTATAACATTGTAAATTACACAATTTAAAAGAAAATTTATATGATATTTCATATTTTTCGAATTTTTATTAAAATTTATAAATACCTTTTCTCAAATGTAATGTCATCGTGAGGTCAATTAACATATAAAGGCTTTTTAATAAGAGCGCTACAAAAGTTTTTTTAAATAAAACAAAAACGGTTTTGTATATCAATGAAATTCTTTATTCCTGTGAAAGTACGTTCGATGCCATTATGTATGGAAATCGATCTCTTTTGCATGGCCACCACGGGCACTCTTGCAGAAGTCCAGACGCTGAACCCAATTTTCGATGATTTTCAAGCATAAATCGGCCGATACTGCTGCAATTTCACGTTCGATATTCGTACGAAGTTCATCAATCGTCGCTGGTTTGTTGGCATAGACCATAGACTTGACGTAGCCCCACAGGAAATAGTCCAACGGCGTCAAATCGCACGACCGAGGTTGCCAATCGACTGGACATTCGCTGTGTGGCTTGTGGCGCTGTACTGTTGGAACCACATGTCCTCCAAGTCCATATCATCCAATTGGGGCCAAAAATATTCGGTTATCATTGAACGGTAGCGATTCCCATTCACAGTAACGTGCCGGTCTTGATCATCACGGAAGAAGTACGGCCCAATGACGCCGCCGGCCCATACACCGCACCAAACCGTAATTTTTTCGGGATGCAATGATGACTCATGGAGTACGTGTGGATTGATGTCTGACCAATAACGCATATTTTGTTTATTGACGAAGCCATTCAGCCAGAAATGAGCCTCATCGCTGAAGATGATTTTTCGATGAAAATCCGAATCATTTTCAAGTTGTTGCTCAGCCCAATTCACGAACATACGACGCTTCTGGTGGTCAAGCGGCTTCAGTTCTTGCGTCAATTTGATCTTGTAAGGATGTAGGCCAAGATCTTTTCGCAAAATTCGCCACAGAGACGTCACAGAGATGCCCAATGCTTCAGAACGACGTGTGAGAGACACATTTGGGCTGTCTTCAACTGAAGCCTCAGCGGCAGCAATATTCTCGATACTACGGGCACTTCTTTGTCTCACTGGTACGGGAACATTTTCTACTGTGCTTGTGGATTCAAATTTTTCCACTAGACGCTCAATTGTTGATCTGCTATGACGATTATGACTACCATAAATTTTACGTAGCGCTCTTAACGTTGAGGCCCCTGACTCCGAATTTTGGTAGTAAATTTTAATAATTTTGACACGTTATTGGCTCGTATATCTTTCTATCATGAAATGGCAAACCTTACTGAAGAGAAATGTCAAAAGAGCCGCAAGAAATATGGCGTCGTTTGCTGTCCCTGTCTTTCTACTTTTGTAGCGTCCCTGTTGAAAACCCCTTTACTTGGCATGCCGGAGTTTATATGATCATAACTTCAGTTTTTATGCACACATTCATATGTATAGTTGCAAGCAAAAAAAAGCAACGCTGCCCAGTGGCGCTCTTAGAACAAATGAGGTGGTGTGCTTACGATATTTGGAAAATACTCAACGTGGGGACTGCGTACACACCATGGTCCGGACCCTGGCGGATTCCAAGAGCTGGCAAGAAAATTGCTACAGACTATGTCATCAGCTGATATTAGTAATAAGTAGACAAACTTTAACAACATAAAGAACAAAAAATAGTTAATTGAGGTTATTCAATTATACCGCGCTTTCCTTTCTATACATTACAATTAAAATCAACGAAATTGTGTAACACATTATAATCACGACAAATTCTGCGGAAAGGATAAGAATTAGCATAATTAATCCTAAAATAGTCCAAATGAAGCGAATTAAAATGTCTTGTGAATCCACAAGGTAGGTTAAAATTTAAATTTGATAAAAGAAACATCGAGTCAACGTCACCATTCGCAAGGTTGAAAAGAAAGGTGACACCCAACATGGTTCTCCTACTCTCAAGAGTTGTAAGTCTGATAAGCTTTAGGCTATTAGTATATGATGGTAAGTCATCATAACTTCAACCTAAACCACGTAGACAGAATAGCAAAAACTTTTTCTACACAGACTCAATTGCATTGGCGTGAACCTGATAATGTGGATTCCATATTATTGATGCATATTCCAAAATTGGTCTTACAAGTGTTGTATAAAGCTGTTTAGTAATATATGGATCTGAGAAACCAAGAGTAGATCTTGCCTTATAACAATCATACTAATATAACCAATGAAGTCAAGTTTCCTATCCATAAGTACACTTAGATCCACAAATCGCACCTGTACCTCTAAAGTGAGTCAACTCAAAATTTACAATTTTTCAGTAGAGTTTGCCTCTTTTTTTTTTAATATTTACTATAAAATTTAAAAACAGTTGTTTTATTGTAAAGAATTGCGAATAATAAGTATACAACAGTAGTTGTTTTTGCTATTTTTTCAGTGATCATCAAAAATAACAAGTTTTTTGGGTGCAACTCAAAATATGTCTTTTTAGTGGATTCTAAAAAAGCTACTCTTATAGCACAAAGAGGGTTACAACCGTATTTTTTTTCGCGAAAGACTAGAAAAACCGATGTGAGATTTTTACAGTCGATAGATATGACCACTGTGTATCGTTTTCTTACAAAAAGTGACAATTGAAAAATTTTGAGTTGACTCACTTTAGAGGTACAGGTGCGAAATGTTTGAACGATATACAATACTATTCCATTAATGCAATACCCGTTAGATATTATCCCCTTTCTGTGAAATACCATATGTTTACATTTCTTAAGATTCAGTTCCATCAAGTTCACATTACACCATTCAGCTAATAAATCAAGCTCACATTGAAGAGTAATATGACCATTTCTGTCATTAAAACTGTGAAATAACTCAACATCATCTGCATATATAACGACGTTGCAATTCGTAATTACAGTCGGAAGATGTTTAAGAATAGTAAAAACAATAACGGGCCCAAATGACTGCCTTGGGGAACGCCAGAAGTAACTCTTATAATATATTGCGAAACATGACCCTTCGAGATTTATATGTAGTATACGATTCAATACACAAAATAATAATAATGTATGACAGTGAATCTTGGTTTGAGAAGTAAAATATTATGATCCACTCAAAAATCAATGGTGTATCTGCTCACCACGGACGAAACCTTTAAAAACATGAGTCGAAATTCTAGAAGATTAGTAACTGTTGATCTTGATTTTAAAAAGCCATGTTGAAATAGAGACATAGTCGACTTTAGTTGATAAGAGATATAATCAGTAACAAGTTTCCCTATTAACTTAATGGGGAATAACAAGTTAATTCGCCTTACCACCTGATTTATACAAAGGTATAATAGATGATTCTTTCAAAGAAGTAGGAAAATAAGCAATTTGCAAAAGACTGTTGAAAATACACGTTACGGGTACACTTAGAATTTGAGCACAATTTCTCAAAATACACGCAGGAACACCATCAGGAGCAGGCCTGTATGAAAATTTCAACTGAATCAGTTTCCGTATCAGAGGGCGGAATATTTGATACCGATGCGACTTTTATTAAATATGGATAGTTAGCGACGGTTAAAGTATTTGAAATAGAATTGCTATGCATGTACTGGAAAAAAAATCAGCAAACATATTCGATAATATCAAGATAATCAGAGGATGACTTATCATTGCAAAACATTATAGGCGAGAACGACGATGATTTGCGTTTAACACGTGCAAAGTCAAAGAAGGACTTTGGGTTATTAGCAAAGTTTTATTTTAAGTTATCGAAATACCTCGTATAGCAATTAATATTCAGTAAATTATAATCAGCGCGAGTGGTAGAATATTTAGCATAATCTAAAGTTGAACAGGATTTTGCGTATCTTTTAAAAAAAGTGAGATTTTCTGTTTTTTAAGCCTCGACAATTCCTTTGAATTTCACGGAGGACCAGTATGCTCAAAGTTCTGATGGGAAAGAGGAATGCATTTAGAAAAAAAAATCGTTAAAAATATCGTAAAATTTTACCAAAAGAAAGTTCATGGTGCAAGTATTAAGGAGCCGATTATCAACCGAAGATGACCAGTCAATATGATATAGCAGTTCATTCGATTTATTATAATCAGTACGTTTCAGCCCCGTTATAGGCTCTTCTTGGCCAACATCAAAAATTATCGATCTTCAGGTAATGATATTACGTCAATGCAATTCACTACAAAACTTTCAACATTATCTACAAAAAATAGATCCAACATTTTTTTGTTCGAGGTTAAGACACAATTTATCTGAAATACCCCCAGATCAGATATACTCTCAAGAAGTGTATCATAAAAGAGAAATTTCTTAAATAAATAAACGATAAGGAACCAGACGAATAATGCCATAATTCGTCAGGTAAATTGAAGTGAGTCACCAAGTGATATAAGTAGTTTTACTCGGGAAAATAACTTTCACACATATGAACTCAATACTAGTATCAATATTATCAAATTCAACCAAACTTGAGGTAAAATTCCAATGTATAGCTATTAGAACATTTAATAGTCTATCACGTCGAAATATCTGAAATTTACTCGACATAATCTCCTTATCAAGTATATTTCCGCGAAGTCAAGTTTCCATAAGTACGATTATCGGGAATTGTTCAAAGATTTAAAATTTTTTTTACCTTCAATAAAATCAGATTTTTATTTTAGAAGATATAACCCTTCAAGATTGACCGATTTTCAGTTTTCAAAAAAACACACAATTTTTGGGCAATTTGGTCGAGTTTCAGGTAGAATATAAAAAACTTGGTACTGTATTATCCAGTCTTTTATAGCAAAAAAAAAAAATTACTGTTTGCTTCGTCTTTCTCCAGGTAAATCGCTGTTTATTTTTTTTTTTTTTACTATTTTTCAACTTTGATGGAAAATAAAATTTTTTTTATATCTGCCATATTTTATTTATTTATTAGAAATATAGGCAACCATCACAGAACAACAATATTGTTACAATATTGACATGGTCGGCACAGGTAAGCACACATCTTATTTGAACACGTGCATTATATCAACATTGCGTAATTCGATCTAAATCTCATGTGTATACAGGTAACAGGTACATTTTTAGGCATGGGAGCATAACCCTTTCATAAACCCTTAATCCAAACGGTACCTATCAGATAATATATCAGACTATATGCTGAAAAACAGGCATAATCGCTGAATTAGTCCATGATTGAAAGTTGACGCGTCAAGTGCTTTGTATTTAGTATGGAAAATTATTTTTGACACTCTAAAAACATGGCGACAGCCAAAAAATGCAGGACCACTGCACACGGAGGTTACGGAAGTTTTGTGAAAGTCAATGTGCAGGATCTTCCCGAAAATGAGTTGGATCATCCGGACAAAGCGTTCATAAGCAAAGGATATCTTCCAATGCCGCTACAATATCAGGCGGAAATATGTTTATGGCATCTGTTCTTCCTTTGCGGCTTAAATCCGGGGCCAAATCATCACATTCGTCTAAATTTTTCTATCGAAATCAGTTTTTTATTTTCCAAAATATAATACATACTAAGAATAATTTTTCCTTGTCACAATTAAAGAATTATGACCTCTGGTTAAGAAGAAAAGCGAATTGTGGTCGAGCGTTTGTCCGTCATCTTTAAATAATAAACCAAAAATATGGAATTTCGACTGATTTTACCCGATATCGAATGCGGTGATTTGACCCCTGATGTTTCTGTACACTGAAAAAATCCACGGCCTCATCAGTGCATTATTGCCGCCCAATAATGTTTCAAGGGATCAGCCGCAACTCATAAGGACTACGGTGGAGGACATTCATGAACAAATTGACAAGATTAACTTCGGAAATATGAACGATTATACATACGAGGAGAGCATTTATGAATATGGAATCTCACCATTGCACGTAAGGATAAGGTGTATGGAGTTTTTATTAAAAATGGCGTATACCCTTCCACAAAAGGAGGAACACTTTGATGCAAATGCATTAGATAAGGATGAGCAAAAGATCAGAAAGAACCGAATAGAGGATGCGTTTTTCAAAGAAGTTGGACTAAAAGCAGACTACCCCAGTTACGGATACGGGAACTCAAACGATGGACTTACTTCGCGGAGATTTTTTTTAAATGATGAGGAATCGAATCGAATCACTGGAATTAACAATCAAATCATTAAAAGATTGGGAACGATCTTGAATGTTTTAAACTGTAAAGAAAAGGCTAATTCTACAAAATATGCTGCGAAAAATGCATCACTTTTGGCGGAAATGTATCCACCGATGAAATTTAAGATGGGGAAGCATGTTTTATGCAAGTATTTCACAATTTTTATTTCGATCAATGAACCAATCCCGTCACGGAAGAACATACCTGCAAATTTATGTGGCGTATAAGTAACGATTCTATTTTACCCCACACCATAATTGATCCTCCACCATGTTTGACTGTTAATAACTGATATCTAGAAGAATATCTTTATTTAGGTGGTCTACGTATGAAATTTATTTAATCGGAGTCAAACAAATTAAATTTAACAAAAATGTATTAACAGTAATCTTAATTACTTTCATTATATAATATTGTTATAAATATTCTCTTTATACGTAAAGACATTAAAATTTATTAAGGAAATTGGGAAAAATAGTCAAAAGACCAAATTCCACAATAAAAAAAATTGTCAACAAATATAATAAAACTAGCTGGACCCGGCACACGTTGTTTTGCCCTCAATGAATTCTTAATTTTAGTTAGAATCTGTATAAAAAAACGTTTGTGCATTTGTTAATATTAATTGAAAACTGTTAAAGAAAAACCATGTTTTATTTATGAAAATTAGAATACATTTCTATTATTGTAATTCTAAAAAGAGTGAACAATATTTTTAGTTTCATTATTCTGGCAGTAAAGGAATAAATTTGCTGGCTTTCCGACACGGGAAAAACAACTGTTTTCGAGGTCCAAACCACATATTTGCAATGATTGTCCATTACCTTTTTTAATGGTCATGGCAAAGCCCAATCTGTTCGAAATTGCAATCTTTTGAATGTTATCGGTGTGTCGGTAGGAATCATAGGAATTCTTGGCAGCAAGACATATTCTCCTTTAAATTTGCCTTTGACAATTGTGGCCTCAATAACATTGGGTATTATTCTCTCAACAATTAACCTGGTTCCATTGCATAGGCTCGGAGCGTTGAGGTTACGTAGCATTATTGGAGAACCAACTTTTAATCGGGCACATCAAGTAAATTCAAAAATTCTGTTGGATAATTGACTGCTTCATTTTCTTCAACAACACTATCCATAGATTTGAAAGAAAACGTTTCGGAATCAATCATGTCCTGAATAACAACATTAATGTTATCGACTTCGAAATTTTTTGCGGCTAAAATAGTTCTTTCGCTTAATCAAGTAGTTGTTTTGAAAATTGGTCAGCCGTTGGATCATGGATAATAAAATGAGAGCTCCACCAAAAAGTCTTTCATTGCCTTTCAAATCTTTTAAAGTTCTCTGTAGCGCTTCTAAGGAATGTTTGTAAGCCATGTTACATTCATCCCAAATAATAATATTGCATTTTTGCAGAACTTTTGCCATACCGGAATGTTTTTTATATTACATACGTCATTCTCATTCGTTTGTACGTTTAACGGTGATTTGAGTGCTGAATGAGCTGTACGACCACCATGCAATAATGTTGCGGCTATTCCGGATAAAGCAAATGCAATTTTTCCTTCCTTTTTGGTTAGAATATTTGTATATAAAAACGTTTGTGAATTTTGTAAATTATAAAATTTAAATAAATTTGACAACTCATCATTTTTCGAACGCCAGCGCCATCTACCGGGTCCAACAAAAAAATTTTTGGCATCATCTAACATACATATATGTACATTCTTAGTTTCAGTAAAATCGCACCGTAAATAAGAATATTCGAAGCCATTAAGGAATAATTTCACACAAAATTTCATACAAAAACTCGATTTTCGATTTTTCCAATTTTCCGCATTTTCCGGAGAGATTTTCCAAAATTCCGTAAAAACCTTCTCCTCCTTCTACGAACAACTGACAAAAAAATTTTACAGAAATCGGCCCAGCCGTTCTCATTTTATGAATTACTATACATTTTTTACACCATTTTTATATATATAGATGTGAAAGATGGAAGATGCAGAATATGAATGAAGGCCGTTGAAGAGTTTAAAGAAAAAAAATCGTTGTCCTACTCTTGAACACGGTGGTGTCGAAAACTTATATATAATTGATGGAGTATTAGACTACAAACCTGTATTGAGATTTTAAAAACTAATCTCCAGTCCAGCGTGCAAAAAATGGAATTAGCAATGAACCACATCTTCACAATGGACAACGATCCGAAGCACACGGCACATTGGTTGGAAACTCCTCCACAGACCGCTCTGCTTCACAGTTAGCTTTCAGTAGCATGGGTTTAAACGATCTCCTTTCTTGCGACGAACAGTGCACATTCCGTCAGAGTTAAACAAATTAAATTTAGACTCGTCGCAAAATAAAACAGTTTTCCATTTTTCAGGCATCCACTTTTGATATTTTCGTTCAAAAAGAAGTCTAAAAATATTGATATGCTAAGTATTTCAGCGAAATAGAATTAAAATAAATAAGTTATATCTCTTTGCCAAATGTTTTTTAGTGAGCAGTGTTTTTATGCTCGCTTGATGCTTCGGAAACCTGCTTGTAATGTTCGGCGACGAACAGTACTTGAATCTGTATTAAACTTAACTCATTTAAAACAGTCATTAAAGATTTTGAACAATGTGACGGTCTGTTCTTTCATCTGTCTTCCATGGTGGTCTTCCCAAATGCAACGTTTTTACAGATTTTGTTGTGTTATATTTTTTTTTTATAAGGCGAGATATTATAGATTTATTAATATTATGCTCTTTAGCTAGTTCTATTTGACTCTTTCCATTAAAATAATCCGTAATTATTTAATTTTTTAAGTTTTCTGAGTATTTATCACGAGATTTTATTTAAATATGATCAACTATCAACGGATCAATTAGAACGGTTCTTTTTGTTTACAAATTTAATTTTGCGTTTTTATTTGTAATATTATAGAGTCTAAAGTAGAAGAAAAATTTGGAAAAATAACAACAACATGCTTAAAGATACAAAAAAGTCAATAGGTATTTTGATTGGTTTTGTTCTGCACAACACTGTATTTCGATAATCAGCGCCTACCGAAGAGTCTCCGCTTTGATTGTCTAAACATAGAAATCTAAGGTTATTCTGAAGCATATTGGGATATCAAGACGAGCTAATGAAGATGAACGGATGCACTGTTTGAATTTGAGATATCAAGTTTTCTTTTTAATCCCTTTACATCAACTGGTTTAGAGCTAATACTCCGATTTTATGCCTAATTAACGCTGTAATAAATTGAAAATGTGTCCACCATATAAACAAAGGAGGAGAAAATAAATTCAAAAATTGTTGTGTTCAATTAAGGCATCATAATGTCGACGACCCGGAGAGTTTAAAAACACAATATTGAATGAGAAATTCAGGAACATATAACAAATTTTATGAACTTCTCCGCAAAGTTTAATTAACATTTATGTTATTTTAAAATTCCTTAAACAACAATTTTATTTAACAACTTCGGGGAAAACTATACATTTTTCAATAATTAATATAAACCAAGCATAAGGTGATGCATCGGTGATTTGGAAATGCTGCAAGAAGGCAGTAACAACCGAAAAACGTCAGTCACAACAACACCAAGGCAATAATCAACAATTTGCAACGCTTCGAACCGCTTCATATACCTTTGCATAATTACCAAACACAATCATACGATGAGGTTGAAACAGTGTCACAGTGACTTTATAAGAGGATCCATTTGCTCAATCTATGCTAATTGTATGAAAGAAGAATGTTACGTCCATTTGAACAAACGTCAACATTTATCGACATAATCATTTCTGCTCCGCCTACAATACATTCAACCAAACATACAACAAGACGTGTATACTAGACAACTGCACGAAAACCGTGGGACACACAAACAATGTGTTGAAAAGGCTCAAACGAAAAGACAATCATTGCCACATCAATTCATTGATTGTACTTACTAACATAATGCATACACACTATACACACTATCGCCATGTTACGGATACGCTTACTGGCTTTAGATTGGCCATTCATGCATTTCAGTATTAACTCCGCCCGAATGCTTTCTTTTTGTTGTTGTTTTCACTCGTTCATACCAACAAACAACTCTTTCATATATAAATAGTTGCGCCAGTGTTGCCATCAGTTCAACATGAAACTACGCAGTCGTGGTGGAAAAAAATTACTTAAAATCACTTCAAAAATTTTCCTGTCTATGGTTAAAGTAAATATTAATTGATAATTAATTAATTTCACAAGAAGTAAATGGTACGGTCAAATAAATTTGAAATTGTGCCAGAGAGTTTCACCAGCATTTTTTATTAAAATATTTAGGTGACATAACTTTTGACATCAAACCAGCATTATATCCTAAACAAGTTTTTAATGTGTAAACATCTATACGCGCAGGGTGGTAAATTTCTAATTCACAATACAATCACAAAAACAGCGTAATATGTGAGCGTAAGATCTTACGCGTAACTTGTAAGCATGACAAATCGGTGTGACATGATTGTTTGGTGAAAAAATTATGATATGTAATTATAATATATTTGGGACTGTTCTACAGTGAAATATATTTGATGTTTTCTGAAATACATATGATGTTTCCTGAAATACATTTGATGTTTTCTGAAATACATTTGATACTTTCTGAAATATAATTGATACTTTCTGAAATTCAACTGATGTTTTCTGAAATACAATTGATTATTTCTGAAAATAAATTGATGTTTTCTGATATACAATTGATACTTTCTCAAATTCAATTGATATTTTCTGAAAAACAATTGATACTTTCTGAAATACAATTGATAATTTCTGAAAATCAATTGATGTTTTCTGAAATACAATTGATACTTTCTGAAATTCAATTGATGTTTTCTGAAATACAATTGATGTTTTCTGAAATACAATTTGAAAAGGTGTAGTTAACGCTTCTTGAGCAGCCTTCATAATTGCTCTAAAATATTAGTTTTTCGAGAAAAAATATTGTAACATTAGAAAAGACACATTTTTTAAAGTTTAGTAGCGATATAATGGAGCAATTCGGACGGATTCAGCACACCAAATACCTTTAGGAAAGTATACTTTGGGTCTAGCGTTTTATGGAATTTTTGTTTTTTCAAAAGAATATTAAAACGAATACATCATATTAAGTAATTCAAACGTACATTCTGTCCGAGAAGAAATTAAATATCTAAAAAAAATTTTAAAAATATTTTGAAGAAAAAAGTGTTACTTTCAGGTCCTTTAACTAGATATATAAAAAATTGCATTGTAGTAAAGACCCAAATATAGAACAATTTATTTTTTTTTTTAATTTTTGGCAAGGAATCATGATGTCATGAAGAAATTCTGACTTGAGATTCGAATTTAGTGCACCAAAGATATTTAGAAAAGTATACCAGGGTCTAAAAATATCCAAGAAACTTTTAAACAATCCCATTTTGGATAATTATCTGAAAAGTGGCAATACTCCGTGCTAACAAACTGTGTGTTATGTGTGTGTGTGAGTTTTTGCTCTCTATAAGAATTTAATGAGTACGTATAAGACACGAAACGTACAAGAGAATTTTTGATTTCTTGTACGATTTTCAATGGTTTATTTTATGAATGGTGTGTAAATAATTCAGAAAACCATGGGCGTAGCCAAGTTGTCATAACATAAGGAAGTTTTTTATTGCAATTTATCAACACGTTACTTTATGAGCGATGTGTTTCTTGTAATCTAACTGAGCTTAGCATACCAACTTCGACTAAGAACTCGAAGTACCTTTTATATTAAAGATGTTCTATTTTAAAACTAACATCAAAAAGATACTTGTTATCAAATTATAAGAACTAAATGTTTCCATTGGAGTATCGGACTTCAAAAATTACAATTATGTTCTTTTGCATATAGTTATATTTATGAATACCCAGTTATGTATGTAAGCATTTAGAATAGTGAATAACACATGAGGTTCTAAACAGTGAATACGGCCTCCCTATAATATGTGAACAGTTTGCAACCATTGCATTTTTCAACTGTTTTTCACATTAGAAATGTGTTTTTCCCCGAATAAGCTAGGGAATGTGTAAATACGCATGCAAAAGAAAATGTATAAGATTTATGCTGTTCGTTATAGGGCCCATACACGACACCAGCATGCATGGGTAATCAAGTGAGATTGCGCCAGCTGATTGACCTGTATGGGCCTGTGGTGTGATTGTACCAGCCGATTGTACAAAATCAAAATGAGTTTGATATTTTTGTGATTGCATAATCATGCTTGTGTCGTATATGGGTCATATTTCTCATTACAGTAGAATTTTTGAAGAGCAAACATCGCGCAAGGATGAATTTTATGAACGAATTGATGAACATAAAAAATTTATTTTTAGACTTAATAATTAATATTGTATAATTTAAATATATAATAATATATAATAATAAGATATGTATTAAGTTAATAAATGTCACTATCCGTATCGATGTTTTCAACACGCTATTTGCAAGGAAGTGATGATTGTACCAGCATGCTGGTGTGGCATGTGCTTCGATCTTGATTGTACAATCACTTAATTGTGCCAGCATGCTGGTGTCGTGTATGGGCCCTATCACGTAATGCATACGCAATAAAGGTGTAACTGAAAGAATAATATGCATTTAGTGCAAGTGAGGAGTGGCTGCAAAAATTGAAGTGACGATTCCGTATAAGATTTTTAAAAATATTTGTGGAAAAACTATCTTCCAATCCAGAATTCGTTGAACCTTTTATAAAGGAACTTTATTCTATAATAACAAAACACAGTTTGACAGATGATCAAATTTCCGTTAGTATTTCTGTAGTGATGTTGAGCTTTCCCTTATTCAAATTGTGTAAATTTCCGGTCCTTTTTCTATGCATTGATAGCCCAATAGCATTTATTGTCTTATAGCCGAGCGTTGTATCACATCTGGTTCTGGCCAATCTGTTAGCATTTACACAGAAAACAGAAACGTTCGAGTGCAATTATCTTTCATGTTTTAGATTATGCTGCAAGAGAAGAAAATTCTAAGAAATTTTATTTTTTCATTCATTTAATTGAGAATTTAATGAATCGTTTTCAACTACACCTTGGAGAGCTGAATTCCAGCTAATATCAATTTAGTATTGCGAGAGTTGGTTTAGTGAGCTTTTGCATTCAGCTACAAGTTTGGTTTTTGTATATCTTGATTCCAGAGCCATTATGGCAGCACAGCATATATTTCGGTTTGAAAAACTGTGTGCAGTACTCCGGCAAACGAAAATACCATTGCTCTTTTAAAAATTCATAGTAGTTGCCTGATCCCGTTCCACAGTCCATTTTTGAGTCATCCATGTAGATTGAGACAATTCTGTCATATTTTACAATGTATAGCTCCTATCTTTCTTTGAATGGCATAGGTGTCATGTAGTTTTTCGCGAAATAAAGTTTCGGAAGCAAGTAGTCACTTTTCCCTTTTTGTTTATAAGATGTGGAAAATGACTAGATGTCGATTGGGGCAATATGTTTAGTGAATATTACTTAGTGAAAACTAAGTATATGTCAAGTTTTGATAAAATCTCTATAGACAGATTTTCAATTTTATGATTGTTAAATTGCAAATAGTGTGAGGTAATTAGTTTAAAATTAAAAAAAAAACTAAATTCTGAAACTTTGGAAGCGAATATCTTTTGAACCAAAAGTGATAATTGTTGTAAAGGCTGTTTTGTTAGACGTTCACAACTTTCAGTTAGTAACAATGCTTTATTTGACAACCTACTTAACAGCTGATAGCATGCTTTTTGTTTAGTTTAGTTTGCCATTTCATCATGAATAGACTTACAGGGGAGCAATGCTTGGAAATTCTTGAAACTTTCCATCAAAATTATGATTCTGTTTGTCAAATTTATCTTGCACTTCGTCCATTTTATCGTAGTTATAGTCGTCCATCAGAGCGGCTAGTCTATAATATTAATAGGCAAGGCGATTTCTTGTGACCGATGTAAGTTTCACAGTTTTACTCCGATTTTGACAAAAAAAATTATCATTTGAAAGTTATTTCTTTTTTGCTGTTACCCAGATTTACAGATTTTCATCATCTGGAATATTTTTTTGGAGTTATGATCGTTGAAAGTTGATACTAAGCCATACATAAAATTATAAATGAAAAAAAAAAATTTCCTAGAATTTGCACTCTAATTTCGAGTGCTGGAATCTGCTAGTTCTAATAATTACGTTTTCGTACCATGTTTACTCTTTATGATAATGTGCATTCGTAAGACCCCAAACAGTGCTGATGGAACAAGCTGTAGCCGCTGTTTAGCAAAGCATTCAATAATCAACATCAATCAACTCTGCGCCGTTATCAGCAAATGGGGATGTTTCCATTCACTTTATGGAAGCTTTTAGAAAAGGATCTTGGCTTACGAGCTTTTAAGATTCAATTTGTGCAAGAATTAAAGCCAAACGACCATCGTATGCGCCGCCAATTGGGCCAATGCTGTAGCACAAATTTATATTGATTTTGATTGTCCATACAAAATTTTTTTTCAGCGTTGAAGCTCATTTTGGTTGAATGGGTACGTAAATAAGTAGAATTGTCGCATTTCGAGTGAAGATAATCCACAAGCTTCTGTCCAAACACCATTACATCAACAGCAAATTACTGTTTGATTCCCTTTTTGGGCCGGCGGAGTCATTGCTCCATGTCTTCAAAAACGATGAGGGACAGGAGGTTACGGTTAACGGTGAACCGTATAAAGAAATGATTATACATTTTTTCGTGCCTAAAATAGCTGCCATTAATCTTGCTGACATGTGGTTCCAACAGGACAGAGCCACATGCCACACAGCGCACGCTACAATTAATTTACTCAGATAAAACTTTTAAGAATGAATAATTTCACGAAATGGCCCTGTTAATTGGTATCAAGATCGTGTGATTTAACCGATAAACCAAAGAAAATTGAACACCTGAAAATCAACAATCGAAAAACGACCGCAAATGCTGTGAAAAGTGGGTGAAAATTGGAGTTCCAGATTGCTCCATGCATGCGCCAGCATAATTGATATTATTATTATTCAGTAGGACTGTATTTTCTTTGTTTACAGTAAAAATTATCTAATTTTAAAGATTTATTAAAGAAAAATTTTTAAGATAGCTAGCAGAAATTCGAATGCAAATTCTAGGAAATTTTATTTTTCATTTAATAAATTATTTTATAAGACCCTAAAGGTATGCTTAAAATTTTAGCCATTTCACAATTCAACACTTTTTCAATTCAACACCGGGCTTTTTGCAAACACATTAACATATTTAATAAACACACACACAGCATTGTATAGTTTTATGTATGTGTTAGTAGCAACTGTAAATGAGCATTACTAATAAAAAATAAAAAATGTAAAAATCTGTAACTCTGTGGACAGCTAAAAAGCTATACCTTTCAAATAAGGTATGTTTGGTAAAAGTCGGTGTAAAACTGACAAATTTACATCGGTCACAAGAAATCGCCTTGCCTACTTATATTATAGATATTGTATGGCTACTTCGTATGCCTTCAAAAATATTTAATTAATTGCACATTATCGTGAATTGGAAATTAAAGGGCTTTAGCATGATAAAGGCAGATTTGTCCAGAAGTAACGTGAGGTGAGGTGTCAGCTGATTTTTTATTTGTTAATGGAGATAGAGAATATATGTATGATTAGTTTTACTTTACAGTAACGTGAGGTAAAGTAGCATTCTATAGAAAATAGAATTTATCTACGTTTTAATTCTTTCCAAAACAGCTGATACAACATAGGAATTGATAAACTAATCATATTTATGATCAATAAAAAAAAACAAATAATTTGTGCTTCTCTATTTAAAAAAATTGTGCTTGAGGTTTCTCTTTATTTATTGTTTGTCAAAACGGCTGATACTATTTTACGTGCAACTAACCGAAAAAAATGCCAACTTCAGTTTACTTCTAACTTGCCTTACTCTTTACTAAACCTAAGGAAGTTAAATTAAGCTTACTGATATTTTTAGTCGCTTTATTTGAGTTTCAACATTTCAACAGAAGGGGCTACACAAAGAACTCCTACCAAGACCACCTCCTCTATTAAATTCCTTTTATTTACAAAGTGTCAAAGATGATCTTCATGTTTTTATTTGCTATTCTGTTTTCTCTATTCTCAACGAAACACACACACTCATAGTAAAAGCAACGCCATTAAGGGCTACCTACACTAATAAAACTCAGCATTTTAACATCCAACAACCAAACAGAAGAGCCAATCAAACTAACACATTTACACAATATAGCACAAGTGTTGAATAAGATTCGAAAAATCTTCGGATGAATGTTGTTGTTGTTGTTATTGCATGTTGATCTTAAGCGATAATTTGATGTTGTTGCTGTAATGTATATTGCATGAATGCTTGGATGGCTGAGTAGCCGACTGCATGGCATAGCGTTTTCTTTTTCTTTTTGTATATTTTTGTATGGGTTACTGATCGATCATCAGTGATGCTAACAGAGCGAGATCGCTACGCCTCAAATTAGTCGCAACAAGTACGGTTGACGAAGAACAACAAGTCGGAACGAAGAGAAGAAATAGTACAAAATTTGTTTATTGTACTGAAAACAGAATGAATATTATTATATTTAATGAAATCTCAACATAACGACGGCAAAATTTTTTTAATACTCGTATTAAGGGAGAAAATTTTAAAACACATTAAAAAAAATATCAAAAATCGATGATCAGAAAGCTGTCATTAAACATGATACATGATTGATTTGTTGATGATAATATTTTTTTTTTTATAATTTTAATTTAAAGTGCATAGAATAGATTTAATTAAATGTTTCGGATGTTTGTGAAATAAAAATTACGGGTGGTCTTACAAATACCCTTTTCAAAAAAAAAAAAAAAAAAAAAAAATATTTAAAAATACAATAAAAATGTTCGTCCAACAACAACGGTAGCTAGGTGTTAAATTATTTTTAAATTTTTGTTTGGAAAAAAAAACCGCTTCAAAATTTAAGGTGTAAAGTGCGTGCTAATTTTTCTCAAATCCATGTACAACAACTATAGAAAAATCAAACAAACAAGTGTTAATTAGAATTGATTCAAAATAGAAAACTCAAAAGAAAAGAAAATTGTAAAAGTAGAAGTAGTTTTGAAAAATAGAATATAAAAAATTTAAGTGATCATCAATTTGCATCGATTAAGTTTGTTTTACACTTACTTCAAAAATATTATCAACATCAACAACGCCAACTAAATGGAATAATACTCTCTTGTTTACAGCAACAAAATCACCTTGACCTATTTAGCAAATTAGTTTACAAGGATTTGGCATTTCATTGATCTTTCTTTAGTCTTTAATTTTTATCACACACCCCCACATTTATATTACAACAGCTTCATCATTGAGTACTACGATCAAAATATGATGGATCCAGGTTCGTAGCCAAAAATACATTTTATTTAGTTACAATTAATTTCTATTTTAAGTTAATAGTGTTTTTTTTAATAGTTTGTATATATTTTTATAATGTGTTAATTAATTTGAAATGACGAAAGCATTTTTGTGAAGTTTATGATGGCTGTACGTACATACATATATTAGGGCCAATAAACTTTTTATGTTATTTTTGTAATTCTTAAAGCGGACTATGAATTCTTATAGCACAGCAGATTTACGAGAATTTTTTCAGATTTTGTGGAGATCGGTATGTGGTTGCTGATATCGATTTTTTTTTTCGAAAATTGAGGTTACGAAACTTAATGTTTTTCATATTTTCTCTCATGCTTTACTTACCTAATAAAAACAAGTAAGAAAATTTAGACCGACTATACGATACCCTATACCATGCGTTTAGAGAGGGGGTTTCAGGTATAGAAAATAAGCATAAATAAAATCTGCCTGCAGAACTGAAAACGTTCATATCGGATGCCATATTTATATGGGGAAAAATTGACCGATTCTGACCATATTTGGTAAAGTCACTTATTTCTTGCAAAAACATATACAAACCAAATTTGAGATAAATCTGTGGTATATTTTTTGTTTTTGATAGAATTAAGAGAATATCGGGAAGCAGCTTTATATGGGTTCTTTGACCAAGGATTGTCCTATATGGTTTATTTTTGGGCTACTGATTAGTGGATGTAATAAGCACACACAATGTCATTTTGACCGAGATCTATACGATAATTTGGATCTTATGGTAATTTAAGTCGATCTCATTAGGTTCATTTGTATTAGGTACTAGTTCTCAACACCGATTTTAACCAATTTCAATAGCGTTCGTCACATGGCTGATAGAAGCTTATATACCAAATTCCATCAAAATATATTCATATTTGACCTGTAGTTTGATTACAGTGTTTACATTGACACACAGACGGACGGACGGAAATCGCTAAAGTTATTCTGATTTGATCGGTATATTTTTGGCCAAATATTATAAGGGTACGGTATAAAAATTATTAGCGGTAAAATTTATTAGTTTAAGGGGAACTTTAATGACCTGAAAGTTATAAATACAGTATTTCAAACCTCAATTTCTCGAGAAATGTGCAAAATTTGTGCGTAAAATTAAATCCGTTCGATAGGCCTTGAAGCATAAAATTGCCTCTTAAAATAACAATTTTTGTCGGGGATAATTTTTTAGCAAGCTGCTACAAATATGAATTATGTTGCTTTATCTAATTTTTTGGATAAAAGTCGATTTTAGCGACCACGTACTGACATACAAAAAATCTGAAAGAAATCCTCAAAAGCTTTTGGTTTTCCTGAAACGACCCACTGCATATGGAAAAACGTTTGTTAAAAAAAAGAAACAATCAGGCATGCCATTACACCCATATTATCAAATCGATTAATTTCGTTTCAGCTTCTTCAGTTTTCTTTGAATCTTAACGGTTTTTGTGCATTAAATATGGCAACGTAATGAAAATTCACACAGCTGATTGTTGTAAACAAATAAATTTAAAAAAATAAAAGTAAACTATCAAGTTCAAACTATCATATCACGAGCATAAATTTAATGCTTCTTAGATTTTTCTTGTTCTAAAGCATGTTTTAGGTTCTCATTTTCAAGTAACTTGAGTTTTAGGGATCGAAAATAACAGCTATTTTGAAATTTTAAAACAAAAAAGCATAAAGAAGTAATTGTCGGAAGACTGATTCAAGTATACCATATTCATCCTTATGAACTAATCTGATAAAATATATTGATTTTTCAAATTTTTATTTTTTCGAGCAAAAATAACAGTTATTTTTATACCCTCCACTCCAGTGTGCAGAGGGTATATGTAAGTTTGTCATTCCGTTTGTAACAATTAGAAAAAAAATTTTGGACCCCATAGTATATATATATTTGTGATCCTTATAACAACCGGAGTTGATATAGCGATGTCCGTCTGTCCGTCTGTGGAAATCACGATGGCGGCATTAATCGGGCAGCTAGGGTGCTCGTTGAAATAAAAAATGATTCATTAATTTCCTGAGAAGTTTGCTATTTGAAATCGTCCAAATCGGTCAATTAGGGCCCGAGATTTGAATAAAGAACTAAAAAAAGTCTTGAAAAAATATAATTTTCTATTTTGTTCTTGTCACGATCACGCCCTCAATAGGATAGCTAAGGCGATCATTTTTAGTGAGAATGATTCAACAAATTCATGGGAAGATTTCTATTTCAAAAATCATTCAAATCGGTGGAACAGGTCCAGGGAAATCACTGAAAAAGTAAAAAAAAAAAATGAAAAATATGATGTTTCTATATTGTTCATGTTGTTATTCTAAATGTTGTATTGTTGTCATAGCTGGACTTGCTGTTTTTGTGGTCGTTGTGGTAATAATATAATAAAAACTAACCCTTTGTACATTTTTTTATCAACTCTGGTAGAAAAATTTAAAAGTTTCCATTGTTTTGGCATCACTAAAAAAATTTACTAGATCATTTCTGTCATTGATTGCCACGAGCCTGCCTGCAAAGTTTCAGATCGATTGGGTCACAGGAAAGGGGTTAAAATCGATCCAAAATTTTTTTCGACAAGCAGACACTACGAGTTAATATAAAGGGAGTAAAAATTCACCAGCATCTAAAGCAAATAATGCTAAAATATGTACCTAGTTGTTAATAAAAAAAAACAATGTAAATTTAGCAAAAAGAATTTTTATATATTAATTTATTTAAAGAGAAAAACACAAAAATAACGTTTGATGTTGTATTTTTTGTGTGTAATATTTACATATCCATACATACACTTATTAAATAATACAAATAATATACATATATTCTATATATGTATATAGAATATACATATGTTCTATATATGTATATCCATAATAACTGCATGTTAGAAATAAATCGGTATATTATTTTATTTACATAAAATTTTGCAATATTTTGTTGTGCGGAAAATACATTTCTTTTGCATTAACAGAGCGTCACTTCATTTTGCTCAGCGTGACTATGCCACAGTAGATGGCGCCACAATTTTTGTTCTAATTAGCTTTGCAATAGTTATTTCTATTTTAACATGAATGTCAATATTTTCAGATAGATATCATACAGCACAATGTTAAGAGTATACACGGGCTGGTCTTTTATTATTTCATACGTTTTTTCATTATTCTTTTACAAATATGAACATAAGTTTGGCATATTAACTTTTTGTTATCTTTACCGAGTTATCAAAGAGTTTTTTGCTTTCGAAAAAGTTCTACATAGTTATATAGAATTATTATTCTACTTTACCTACAAAATATCTGATTGCGATTACATCTAATTTTTAAAAATTGTTTATAATTACTAAAGCAGTATGATTCACATAAATACAAAATTGCACTTTTTAAATTTTCCATTCAAATTTTAGAAAATATCAATTCTAAAAACTGGAATTAAAATTTCCAATTATAAGTTATAAAATATTAATTGAATTTCCGAAAATCATATCAAAACGTCGGAAATAATAATTTTAAATTTAGAAGACATCAATTGCATCAAATTCCAAAAAAAAAAACACCAAATATGTTTACATTTAAAAAATGTTTACATTAAAAAAAATATTGGCATTCAGGAGAAATTAATAGCTTTTCAGTAACTTCTTTTAACGATAGTCGAATCGTTAAAAAAAAGAAAAGCAAAATTATCAGTAAAATTTTAAACGATATTCGCTATTGTTAAAGTCAGCTGTTGTTGTTATCTAAACGACAACAATTTTTGTGTTGTTTATTCAATCGATAAAAACTTAAATTTTTAGGTTGAAATGTCGTCATACATAAATAAAAATCATAAAATAGTGAAAATATTTTGATTCTATTAAAAAACTTTTTTATATAAATAAAAAAATTAAATAGCATATTCAATTCATTATTTCATTTTCAAATAAATAAACAGAAATATTAGTAAAAAAAATAGAGATATTAAACATAAACATAAAATCATCCTCTCAAACACGAAATAATTTGTTTCTTCTATTCTTCTTTGTGTTTTTCGCTTATTTTGTCAGAGATGCCACTCCTTTACAATTTAAATAAATAGAAAAATAGATTTGTCGACTGTCGTTAAGATGTATGTACTTAGTGAATCACTTAAGCCTTAAGGTGCTATTACATGATGTGTTTTTTTACATATGTACTGTCAAATTTTCCCACAACACAAGTTGTACACATCGTGTGATACATGTGAAACATTGTTTATGCACAATACATGAGGAAAGTCACATGTACATTTTTCAATTAGAACCGGTTCTATTTTTGCATGACAAACATATGAAAATACAACACTGCTTGTGGCGAAAGAAAAACAGAGTATATTATAAAGATTAATATTGAAAGAAAAATAAATTGTTTAGTATTAATGATTAAAAAATATATAACCTTTTTTTTAACAATAAATTTTTGTAAATTCACAAATTAAATCAGCTGTTGTTTACACTTAGAAGTTATGTCATACGGAAATACATATGCACGTGTGATAGCAAAAATTATGAATCGTATGTAAAAGACAATTTTGACAGACATGAGGAATTTCATATGGATAAAAAAAGTGACAGTACATATGTAAAAAACACATCGTGTAATAGCACCTTTAGTGCAAACAACAATAGCTGTCGATATATTTTGCCATTGTCGGATCGTTGAAATTTACAGAATCGGACTACAGAAAACATTAATTTAAATTCAATGAATTTTATAAAACCTCAAATGATATTTAAGAATTGCGAACATAAAAATTGTTACATAAATAAACGCAATTTGATGAGAATGTTATTTATATATAAATTTTCACAATTTTTTTTGGATGAATATTTGAAGTTCGTCAGAAAATAAAGATAACAAATTATTTTATTTAAAATTTTTGCGATATTTGGTTTTTTGCGTTTGGCATCCCTAATTTAATTATTTATTATTATAAATTTATGCTCTATGTTTTCCAAATATGGCAATATTTTTTTGAAAAAAAAGTTGAGACAGCTTTTTTCGGTTATTATTTTGTTACTCCATCCGACCTATATGGCCGCAATGAAGAAATATTTGGCCAGTTAAAAGCCAAAAAAGCACGATTTAATGCATATAGCCACCCTACACAACCATTATCTTTGCAATGGAGGTTAGGGCGAGCTATTTAATTAGCAAAAACTAAATTAAACGAGAAGTTATGTCATATAACCGGAAACGCATGCATATAGGAAATGCATGCATATTTTTCCAACATTTTGTTTACATTTATCATCAATACTCAAACCGAGGTGGAGGGTATCAAAGATTCGGCACAGCCGAATTTAACACTCTTACTTGTTTGATTTTGATTTTTTCGAGCAAAAAGTACAGTTACTTTTTGATTTTTATTTATTCGAGCAAAAATAAAAGTTATTTTTTTTTAATTTTTTCAAGCCAATATCAATGCTAATATCAAGTATATTTTAAACATCAGAATTTAGTTTTACTAACATTACTGCTTCCAAATTTCCGACTGACAAATTGTACTGCAACTCTCCTAGAATCAGAATGAGGGCTGAAAAGGATCTCTCTACACTAACTTGTGTCGCAGGTACAGAATGCACAAAAGGTGTCAGTCTACGTAGCCAGGGAAATACATATTTCTTACTGTTTCAGTATTTCATCAAATCCTCATCGACATCCATTCTTTTTTCTGTATAGTTAGCAATTTCATAAAAATCGCGAACACTGTCATTTATTATTATGACGTCATCCATTTACCGCAGACCACTTTTTAGTAAAGAACATGATCTTTGAACACTACTTTCATCTACTAAAAATAGTTAATCTTCACCATGTGTTGGCACGATAGACTGATCGTTTTGTTTGAATTAAGAAAAACATTTCTTGTTTTATAATACCAGCAGTGTCTGACGGATACTCCAAAGATAACTTACCAGTTTCAAATTTTGAATTTGCTGAACAAATTTGTGTTAGCAAACGTCTGAATCTAGGGTTCAAGAAAAATGCAGCATATATTGTCATTTTGCAATACCATAATTTGACTTGATTCTATTTTAATCAAAATCTTTTTACTTATTTCGGTGTTTATAGTTTTCAACAAGATGCATAAACTTTTATTTTTGCTCGAAAAATAAAAAATAAAAAACTGTTATTTTTGCTCGAAAAAAAAATGAAAATCAAAAAATATTTGTTATTTTTGTTTGCAAAAATAAAAATCAAAAAATAACTGTGATTTTTGTTCGTAAAAATAAAAATCAAGAAATAACTGTTATTTTTGCTCGAAAAAAATAAAAATCAAAAAATAACTGTTATTTTTGCTCGAAAAAATAAAAATCAAAAAATAACTTTTATCATCTGACTTTTATGAAAAAAGAATACTTATTACGGTCCCTGGTTTTAATTAGTTTTTTCATGTCATTTTTTATGCATTTACATATGTATGTGTCGTTCAGCTCTCTGGTTTTATAATGCTTTTCTAAAATTTCGCACAGCTGTTTAGTTTTTGATTTTGATATTTCATTTCATCACATTGTTCTTTCTAAATCGCCATTTCACATCTGCACGTTGCTCTTCATTAGCTTAACAATGCTTTTTTGATGCTCATTTTTTTTTAGCTAAAACGTTGTTTAGATGAGATTTTAATTGAGAAAATGGTCTGGGTATTTTTAAAGGTGTTGTATTTGTATAAACAGTTGTTGATATTTTTGGAGGTGATGAATATATTTTTGGATCTGACGGTTGAGTATATTATCGAGATCTTTACAAAGGTGTAGAGTAAATTTTGGATCGTTGTGGAACATGCTGTGGACGGTGGTGTTTAAGAAAGATTTCGCTTTCTGTTAACACTATTTTATGTGGAAGGGGCAACATCAAGCTCTTCATTTTCTCTCTCAGTCAAGATGTATTGGTTTTACCCACCGTAAACTTTTTGGGGTTTTTTTTTATTGTGACTCATCTTTTTCTAACATGACATTTCCAATCTGCCTAGGATTTCTTCCAACCATTATTATCTTAAGACGGTGGCCCAGAAGAATTTCATTGATCCGTCAAGTCCGCCCAATGAGATTCCACAACAACCCGTAGCCCCTAGCTAAATCTTGGTCACTTCATCAATTCAACAAAAACTCTTTCTTGTTCTGAGCTTCGACGTTTTCCCCTTTAATATTATTAAGAAGTTAAAAAAAAATTTATATCTAGATCTTCTAATACTTACATATGTATATGTTTTCTCAATTATTTATTTTTTCATTCATTTTAATCGGCTTTTTTCTGTCAGTATTGTATTTTGTTAGTGGCAATAATACGGTTTTCCTTAAATTGGTAATAAAATTTATTTTAAAAATTGAAATGTGTATATTTTACAAAAACAAATAAACCAATAGTTTGGTATCTGTGCTACTTAAAATATTAATTCCACTTAAGAAATTGAAATTGGTTTGATATCGAGGAACCCATATACGGTTTCCATTTCAGTTTTGATCGGGCTTTGTTGTTTTTGTGACATGCCTAAATACATCGTAGTGCACGCCTCATTGTATTCATGAAATTCATACTTAATACAAAATGTTCTTGTTATTTTTAATAAAACCTATTATTGATTAATAAACATTTAAAGTCATAAGTGAGTATTTTAAAATTATTTTTATATTAGTATAACTCAAGTCTATGAACGCTTTGATAAAAACCTGCATAGACTTTTTACTTTTCAGTAGAGTCAATAATCTTTTTTTTAATAAATAAACTGACAAAAGTTGCTTAAACAATTTACAAAATTTAACAAATTTGTTTTTAGCAACTGCAAATTCAAAAACACAACAATGTGTAAAATCATTTGTTGTCTGAGTCGTTTCGTATTTATATTAACTTTATAATTTAAAATTAACTTTAAGAAAGTTACGGTCGGATACGTTAAAACAACTCAATATACTCATATAAAAAATAATAATATAAAATAATTTTTGAAATTAAACTCTTCTATCTTCTTTGGCGTTAATTTTTGCTAAAATTTGGTTGATGTTCTCAAAACGCCAGTGAGTTCCGGTTCACACTATGAAATTTTTCTTTCTGAAACTGTTTTTAATTCTCTTAAACTTTCATCCGTGTATATTTTGTAATGAAATTCAAAATTGTTTCATATTTACTTTAACATTATTTTTCTTGTTTGACATTTTCAGAAGAAAAACTTTTTACTAACTTTTTAAATTTAAATTGTTTTTTGTTGATTGGTTTTGTTTTTAAACTCTTTTTTTTAACTCATACTCTCTGTATGTCTGTCGTGGGGCAACCCCGTTCCCCCTTATCCAATTGATCTGAAACTTGGCCCATAGTCTTGTTGTGACTATAGTCACGCACAGTCACGGAGTGATCTAAATGTCATTTCCCCTCATCTGATCGATCTGAAACCTGGTCCATACACTTGCTGTGAAAAAAAGATTAACTTTGACTTAGTCACGCACAGTCACGGAGAGATTTAAAACCCATTTTCCCTCATCCAATCAATCTGAAACATGGTCCATAGACTTGTTGTGACCAAAGATTAATTTTAAAATAGTCACGAAAAATAACGCACAGTCACGGAGAGATTCCAAACTCATGTGCATAAGGAAAGAAAGAGTTTTAATAAAAACTTTGTTTTTATGGGTTAGATTATTTATTTTTTATTATTTATTTTTAATTTTTTATTTTTAATTTTTATTTAATTCAAATTAACTGTAATTGATTGCAATTTATTATTATTTTTGCTGTCACAATCACTAACGAAAATAAAAATTAAAGAAAACGTAAAATATCTTTACTTTGACAAATACGAATTAAAAAACAGAAGAGAATTTTCGAGTACATGAAAGCATGTACCCCATACCATGCTACTCTACCCTCTCACCAATAAACTCAGACTTTCAGAAATAAAAATTTCATAGTATGAAACGGGTCTAATACTATTTCTTTTAACAAAAAATATTAATTTAGTTAGTTTTTTAGATAAAAAAATTTTATACGAAGCCAAATTTACATGTCAGCCATGTTTTTGAAAATCTAATAATTGTTTGCAGTTGCAAGATTGCAATATTCATATTAAAACGAATGACCTTTTTATATTTACTAGTATAGCCCAGCACTCGAAATTCGAGAGCAAATTCTAGGAAATATTATGTTTTAATTCAATTTTTGTCTTCCAATGGTTTTTTTAAATCTATATATATAAAAAATTTATGAATATTTAAATGTGCCTAAAGGTATGTTAATCAATTTTAGCAATTCACAATTCCACACAGAGCGTCTGATATATAATTTAAATCATTCGCATTAACAGGGTGTAACGAATTTTATTTTATTTTATATAATTATTTTATATAAATTAATATATTTTTAAGAAGATTAAACATAAATTTTATTTTTATATTAATTTTTTCAATTCGGTTGTAATAATTATTAAATGGCAATCTGGACCCCATGAAGTATAAATATTCTTGATCCTTATAAAAAGTAGAGATGATATAGTGATGACCGTCTGTCTGTCTGTCCGTCTGTGGAAATCACGACCATGCTCTCAATAGTTCGGCTGAGTTGCTCACTTTAAGTGAAAATATTTCATTGATATCCGGAGCAGGTTTTTATTTAAAATCATCAAAATCGGTTTAATAAGTCCCGAGATTTCAATGAAAATTAAAAAAAACTATTGAAAAAATACGAATTTTCTATGTTGTTATTGTTGTTATTCTAAATTTTGTATTTTATATGTGATTACTGTAATTGTTATTATTGTTGTGATCATTGTGTTTGTATCATTTGTGTTTGTATCATAATCTACGTGCCATATTAGCTTAGGCCGATATTGCAACACTTTTTTTACATTATACCGAAATAAATACAAAAACTCCTCAATATGAAAGAAAAATAATAATAAACAAGTAAGACTATTATAGTCGGTCTAGACCGGTTATACGATATCCTATACCATACGCATAAAACAAAATTGACTGGCATTGTTATCAATTTGTTAGCCTTCGGATATGAAAAAGCTCATATTAGATGCTATATTTAAATGGGGACTAGGTGGAAAAATGCACCGATCCTGACCATATTTGGTAGTCACTTATTTTTTACAAAAACATATACACACCAAATTTGAGAAAAATCTGTGTAATATTTTTGTTTTTGATAAGTTTAAGTGAAGATCGGCAAGCAGCTTTATGTGGAGGCTATGAGTGAGTATTATCCTGTTTTAAAATATTTTGTTTAAATATCTTATCTTGTTTTTTAAAATAAAATATGGAGGGCATGCCCTTAATGCTGAATGTAAGTTTAGCAAAAAAAAAGTAGCTGTTTTCAAGTAAAGAACAACAAAAAACATTTGTTTCAACGTTGTTTTATATTTTAGTTTGTTATATTGAGGAAGGTTTAATAGTATAACTCTTTGCTTCGATTCTCATTGCATTGGTCTCACAGCAAAGATATATGAATTAACTTCCTATTGCTTTACTGATGTGGGTTGGTGACTCTTCCCGAAACAGCTGTATAACCTGACATGCATAATATAGATCAATTTTAGAAAAAATGTGCCAATGGTTTTAGCTTTATTTAAAGTAAAAACATTTGATCTTGAGCCTGATTTATTTCTTAGTGAACCATAAACATATTTTCAAATGAAAATGATATTTCTTTAAAACCTCATAGAATATCAAAAAGGAAAAAAAAAGGGAAAATTTTTTTTGTTGATTTAACTTTGGGTAAGAATTAGTTTTTAGATTTACCAGACAACACATCTCCAACAGTATATTTATAATAAATATATACTATCCTGAGATTGATAGCATATTATCCAATTTAGTATACGGATTTCAAAATACTAGCAGAGCCCAGAACTCGAAATTCTGGTGCAAATTCTAGGAAATTTTATTTTTTCATTAAATTTTTTTCTCGCCATATTTTTAAAATCTATATATGTATATATAAATTTTATGAATATTTAAATAAAAGTCAATAAGTTGTGAATTTTTAACTAAAATTCATTAATTTCATTATAAATACTTGTTAACAACAGTTATATAAATGTGTTTGCTAATAAATAATTTTATAAGAGCCTAAAGGTATGCTAATATATTTTAGCCAATTCACAATTTAACATAAGGCTTTTGATATACAATTTTTGCATACACATTAACAAATTTAATGAACACTCACACATCATTGTATAGTTTTATGTATGTGTTAGTAGCAACTTTAAATGATTATTGCTCTAAAAAAATTGTACCAGATGGTGAACATCTATAAAGATGGTGCACATCTGCAAAAAAATACCTTTCAAATGGTATATTGTTTGTCAAAATAGGTTGGTAACTAAAAGTGTAGAATAGGTCACAAAAAATCGCCTTGCCTATTAATATTATAGATTCCATTTTGAAAGTCTGTCAATGCATTTTACAGATTAGATTTAGAAGAACCAGCAGTATTCAATTTAAAAATTGACTGTGATTTTCTTAAAGCAGAAAGCACTAAATTTTACAAATTTATTGAATATTGCATCAAGTGAACTAAACTTGAATTTTCTTAAATCTATAATGGATAAAAATATATATTAAAACATTTCTAAACATTTACAAGTGGCAATGAGCCTACAAATTAGCTCAGCTAGTTCTGAAAGAAGCTTTTCGGCGATGAGGAGAATAAAAGCCTGGCTACTTTTAACAATGAACCAGAACAGATTTTAAATTTAAATTGAACTGGTAAAGAATGGCATTTGCACAGAAGATATTAACAATAATATTGTTAGTATATATTAAAAGTTTAGAATTCAAATTCGTTTTTGTTAACTAGTTTTTTTTTTAAATAATAAACGTATACTTAAAATTTGGCCGCACAAAACTAGTTATAACTTTTTAGTAAAATGGTACATTTTAATAAATTACTAGCAGATTCGAGTGCAAATTCTAGGAAATTTTATTTTTTCATTTAATAAAGACCCTAAAGGTATGCTTCACAATTCAACTTATTTGAAATGAAGAAAACAAACTCAACATATTAACACAAACACATTAACAAATTTAATAAGCACACACATAGCATTGTATAATTTTATGTATGTGTTAGTAGCAACTTTAAACGATCATAACTCCAAAAAATAGTCCAGACGATGAAAATCTGTAAATCTCGGTAACAGCTAAAAAGAAATATCTTTCAAATTATAAATTTTTTGTCAAAATCGGGGTGAAACTGAGAAACTTACATGGGTCACAAGAAATCACCTTGCCTATAAATATTATAGATAAATAAAATAAAAAGCAATTTATTCAGCTTTAAAGAAAAGTAAAAGTAAAATTAAATTTTCGATATTACGAATAAATGACCGGACATGTTTTGTTGATACTTTCCATTAATTTTTGCACATCTTTCCGTCCCATCTCTGCAGAATACTTGTTCAATTTTGCTTTTTCCTTACTCATGTTACATTTAGGAGAATTAATATATTTGGGTTTTACATCTACCCGTTTGTCTTTATACCACTTCTATGCTAAATTTTAGTAATGACATAATGTCAAAATTTTACTGAGTTCGCGTGCTGTTTAATAAGTGGTAATATAATATTCTTTTTTGGAGACATTCCTTTGTATGTAATTCTGCCGTCATTGTTGATGATGTTATTGCCTGCCATATCATAATTGTTTCCATATATATCCATTTTGGTATACTTATATAGGGGCGACATTTCCATGTTTGTTTCCAGACAATTGCTTAAAATCCGATTTTACATAGGTTTTATTTTTATTATCCATCATAATGCAACCTTAAAACTTTGTCACAACTTTGGTGTGCAATAACAACAGGCTCCTGTTTTTCTTTCGGTGTTTGGGTGTTCAATCGCTCGGTAGGACTTTAATCCTCCGTTTGAGCGTATGCGCTTCGCAGTGGTTCTACTTGTATTGCACTTTTTGTCTCTCTCTCGGCCAGACATCCCTGGATAATTTTTAAAGGAAATTTGTACTTTTTTCTTCAATCTGCTGAATCCATAACCTTTTTTGTTTAACATGTTTTGGTTTTCTATTTATAGTTTCCGTGGCCTTGCAACGTTACAAAACACTGTTCACTGTTGATTTGAGAATTTTAAGGAGTTTTCCAATTTTAAAACCACTAAATGTGACCTCCGAGAAAAGGGACCTAGTGTGTGAAAATTAAGTTTTGAGGAAAAAAAGCATTTAAAGTTTCTACACCCTTCTAGGTACCAGAATCCACTGTTTTTGACACAACCCGATTTTTGACACACTACGTCCCTTTTCTCGGAGAAGGTCACATATGTTGGATTTTCCAAAAAAGTGTGCAAAATTTTTTCACGTCTCTTTTGTTCCATGGTGTAATAATATTAAGTTGACAAGCTTGAGACGTGTATTAAACTAACGATATATGTCTTGTCAATAACATGTCTAAAGAGTTAAATATATTCTACACCAGAGGCGCTGTAATCATGTTTGAATGTTGCCAGATTTTGAGCGTGCCATTCTTTATAAGTCTCTCAGAATAATTCTATAGCTAAGCCGGTGCATCTATTTCACTTTTTCATTTGCTCTTTTTTTTTTTTTTTTTTTTGCTGACACTCGGTAAAAAAAATAAATTGTTGTACTAGATTTCAACAAATGGAAGATTACGAGTATAAGTTAATATATATAATGTGGTGCTGGGTGCCCTAAAGAAAACGTGAAAATCACTATCATCTTTTGGAGTAGAAACTGAAGGGTAGAATGGCCAGAATATATATTTTGTTACCTTGTGCGGTATTCCTTTTCGTATTTAAAATCATATTAGAGATTAAGAGATTCAAGTTTTTTACATGATCTGATTTAGTGAAGTGCTCTTAATAAATGTAGCATTACAAGTGGTCACAACACAATAACCGCCGGACTTCACTACATTATACATATGTACACCCATTTGAGATTTCGTTATTTTAGTAAAACAAAAAAATAAATGCCACTATACTTAAGTAGTTTTTGTGTAAATACAAGTAAACTACTATACGAAAGTAAATGAAATGTAGTGTCCCCAGTATCCGTACATGTTAAGTGTTTTACCAACAACTTACCCACTCAAGATCAGCATACCAATGTTTAGTAATAAATAAACACTTCAATGATGAAAATCCCAATTCATCAAAAAGGTCCACCGATTGTTCATCGTTCATCGTCATAATGATAGAGACAAGGCTTATTAACACAATATTAAACGAAGACAGCTACCGTATGGAATCTACAAAATCATTTAGGTTGATAGCGGACACATCAATGACCCTTTAAATGGGCAGTCAGTCAATATGCGAGTACGTATAGAATGAATATTTGTATAGTAACTCAGTGGCATTATGGCTGGATGGTTGAATGTTAAATATTCAAACCTTAAAAGTAAACAATACCGTCAGAGAGAGAAAGAGAGAGTACACTCAAAAAATTATTTAACAAATTTCTAATGGTAAGCAGTTAGGTAAGAGTTTAGTGATATAGACCCGTAACTGATAAAAACTTTGAGTGATGCATGAAACACATAGACGACAGCAGCTACACGACTACAGCCTGTCACAAATAAAATACACACGTTTATATGCAAACGATTGTTTTGACACCAACACAGCTGCACGCCTACACGACTAGTTTTGTCGCTGTAGTCAACTAAATTTCTGTTTTAATTTCTATTTTTGTTGGCTACAAAATACAAATAGTGTTGACAATATAACAAAATATGTTAAAGATATAAGTGCTATGAAATATTTTATTAAAAAAAAAACATCGCAAAATGAAATGCTGTAATTCCATTAAGAATCAAAAGGGGTTAAATATATTTATTTATTTATTTTTACGTTATAATAATGCATTATAAGTAAGTAATTGTATATTTAAGTCAAGTTTATATAGAATCATTTAAATAAAGTAAAAAAATATAATTGCCACTAATGAAATAAAAATGCATTTGTATAAAAACAGCTTTTTATATTATTGTTAAATGTTGCTGTCGTTTTCAAAAAAATTAAGCAGCCGACTACACGACTACAATTGCAGCCAGCAGCATTTGTAGTCGTGTTGTCGTGTAGCGGCGGTCGTCTATGTGTTCCATGCATGATATACAAAAAAATATTTGAAATATGGTAATTTAAAACAAAATTTTTAAGGTGTAATTGCCATCTCAAATACCAGCTATAGATTTAAAAATAAACTCATACTCATAGACTTAATTAAAAATATTTTAGTTTGAGCTCGTGTTTGATCATTTATTGATCATCGTTAATACTTTTTTCTAATTTGTTTGCTGATCATCATGTTAACGTTTATTGTACGAATACGTATTTTAATTTTTATTTTTAAATACGTGAGTTTTGGCTTTAAGCAAAAAATTTTTGTTATTTTTTCGGCTTCTTTGTTGATTTCTCAAAATATTATCGAAAAGTTGTTGACTTTTATGTACAGTTGCGAGCATAAAAAATGCAATGCTGGGCCATTTAATCTTTGAATGCATCTACATCTTTTATTTGAGAGCGGTTTACTTTCTATTAAACAGTGTTGAATATTTTATACTTAATTATGAATATGAAAACCTTTCTCAAAAAAATTTTATAACATTAATTTTAATTTAGAAATACTTGTCAACAGCTCTTTAGTGTTAATAAATCCACTGTGTTCCGTATTGCATCACGATTTCACTTGAAGAAAAGTGTAGAAAGAAATTCAGGTGGTGTTTGTCAAGGAAAAACTATTTCGCCCCAAGACTTTCAGATGATAAATTTGATCAAAACCGGCCCACGAAGGATTGCAGTGGACGCTGCTAGTTCCGCAAATGAATATATTGGTGGCTCTATTGGAGTTGACACTGCGCGCTGTAGATTAAATGAAGTACATTTTTTGGCTAGACAACCGGCAAAGAAACCACACATTAATATATTCAACAATAAGAAGTGCGAAACTCAGGTGTTGTGCAGCGACAAAAGCAAATATAATTTATTTGGCTCCGATCAAAAAATAAAATGTACTAGTAGACCACCTAAACAAAGATATTCTGTTACCAACAATCAAACATAACGGAGGATCAATTATGGTGTGGGGTAAGAAGGAATGTGTTTAAAATGGAGTCATTAATTATGTGTCATATATTTATATGTGCGTTCTCCGGAATCGGTTCATGAAAACGATAAAAAAAACATAACAATTCAGTCCATTTACAACATGTATTTTTAAAAATAAAAAATTAAAAACTTACATAGATAAAATTTAAGATCTATAATATTAATAGGTAAGGCGATTTCTTGTGACCGATGATTTGTTTTACAGTTTTTTTTTCCCCGATTTTGGCTATACGTATATTATTTGAAAGGTATTTCTTTTTAGCTGTCCTCAGATTTACAGATTTGCACCGTCTGGAACATTTTTTTTTGGGTAAAATGCATTTAAAATTATACAATACTATGTGTGTGTTTATTAAATTTGTTAATGTGTTTGCAAAAAAAAATGAGTTTGTTTTCTTCAGTGACAATAATAATTGTGTTGAATTTAACATAAACCAATAAATAATAATATTTAAAAATGTTGAATTGTGAATTGGCTAAAATTTATTAGCATACCTTTAGGGTATTTATTGAATGAAAAAATAAAATTTCCTAGAATTTGCGTTCGAATTTCGAGGGCTGGGATCTGCTAGTATTAATTTAAAATTCGCTATTAATCTTTGTTTAGATCTGTCATAATGATATCGTTATTTGTCAAATGTTTAGTGGAAAATAATTCACAATTTTTACACCATTTTATTTAATTATTAACGCTTTTAGTGGCTGTATAATAAGAAATATCGCTACCGATATCATGTGCACAGCCGACTTCCACCTCATCTTCATTCAATTTTTCGATGTCTTCTCTACAAATGCAGTTGTTCGTATAAAATTTCTTTTAATAGACTGAGGATTCGTTTGGAGAACTTCATTACAGACCTGGTTTATTTGCAGCAATTGTACTAGTGGCACATCATTGTCGCTGTCGAATTCGTTAGAGTCCCAATTTAACAACCTCTACCAAGAATTTTTCATCACTCTTTCCGACATCTCATCCCAAGATTGTTTCTATAAAGTTATTGCATTTTGGATTGAATCAGATTTCAAACGATTATTTAATTCACTACCTACAGCAACCAATTGAGGAAGTAACTTCTGTAAATAAGTCTGATTAGTTTTATAGGATTTTGATCCAAAGTTGCTGCTACATTTGGCGGAAAGAAATATGCAACTACGATCCATCATCGCTTCGCAGTTTTTCAATTGGAGCATGCCTGGAGAAGTTATCAATTAGCAAAAGTGCCTTCAGAGGCAAATTATTTTGTTCAGTAAAGCGAATGACCTGGTAAAAGAAAAAAATTAACAAGTAAGAAAATTATAGTCGGTCTAGACCGACTATACGATACCCTATACCATGCGTTTAGAGACCCTATCTCTCAGGCCCAACTAACTGGATATAGGAAATAAGCATAAATCAAATTTGAGTGGAATTTTTATTAATTTTTTCGGCTGCAGATATGGAAAAGTTCATATCGGATGCTATATCTATATGGGGACTAGGTCCAAAAATGGACCGATCCTGACCATGTTTGGTAAAGTCTCTTGTATTTTGCAAAAATATATACAAACAAAATTTGAGAAGAATCAGTGCAATATTTTTGATTTTGAGAGATTTAAGTGAATATCGGAAAGCAGCTCTATATGGGGCCTATGACTAAGAGTTGTCCAATAGGTATAATTTTTGGACAACTGATTAATGGATGTAATATATACATACAAACCCAATTTGACTAAGATGTGTATGATAATTTGGATCTTATAGCAATTTAAGTCGATTTCATAGGGGTCATTTGTATGGGGGCTAGGTCTGAACATAAACCGATTCTCACCAATTTCAATAGCGTTCATCCCATGGCAGATGAAAGATTAAATACCAAATTTGACCAAAATATATTCATATTTGCGACCTGCAGTTTGATTACAAGCTTTACATGGACACACAGACGGACGGACGGACGGACATCGTTAAATCGAATCAGATAGTGATTCTGATTCGATCGGTATAATTAAAGATGGGTGTAGGTCAAATATTTTTGGTTGTTACAAACAGCAGCACAAAGTCATTATACCTAAACCACATAGTGGTATAGGGTATAAAAACATTATTGAACCTTTAATTAATATTTATTCTCCTTACTTCATCGCTTCGAGATGTCATCCAATCAAGTTACTAAAAGTTATAATGAAAAGGGTTATTAATCTTTTAAACGACTTTAGATTTTTAGGTTTTCCAATAACCAAAGGCACTGATTTATGAGTGCCAAAATAATTTGCGTAAGATTGAAATTCGTTCTTTTTGGATTTTATATCCAGAGGCTCTCTTTTTTCCAAAACAGAAAAATATGTTTTATTTGGTAGACAACGGAAAAATAATTCGGTTTCGTCAACAATATACGTTTGTGACTCTCTTAGTCCCATCTCCACGACCTTTGCTCGAATCATAACTTGATAGGATCTCACCACCTTTTTTTTTTAAAACGAATTCCGTGCCGGTATTTAAAGCATCCATCACTTGCTCGAAAATTATTTTCATCTTTATCATGAGATTCTTTAGTAAAAATCATTTAAGCTTTCTCCTTTAATATTGGTCCGGTCAAAGTAGACTTATTCTCACGTTAATTAAAAAAACACTCATAAAGACGACTTTCCATTTTCGGATATTCAGAGCTATGCAATCATTTATTTGTTGCGTGTTGATAAGTAATGGAACCACCATTAAATATTGATGCTCTATTGGATATGATATATGTAGGTGATGTAAGAATAAGTTACATTAAAATACAGGGCTAAACGATTTCTTTGAACGCCTTTGTCGTGCTATCTAATATTTTAACTTTTGTTTCTAAAGATAAAGTATTTTTTTACGTTTCTTTGACATTTCTAATAATGTACTTTAACTTTCCGCTCGTATCAATTTTTACACACAAAATTTCCAAAAATGTTAAAAAGTGTCGCAAAAAACAAGTACCTACACATAACTTGGAGATCCCCTGTTTATTTATATTTCGTTCAAGTAAAGTAAAAACAAATTCGGAATTCCCCAGTGTTCAGAACAAAAAAAAAAAAACACTCGCAAATTGGGAATTCTAATTCTAATTTCAGAGCGTTCAATGTAATAAAAACACAGAATTTGAATATATAAGCGTCTACTGTAGTATTCTTCAACATTATAACAATCCCAAGTATTCAAGTTGCTCTATTAGTGACAACGATGAGCATGTTTTGGATTGGCCATCACAATCTCCAGATCTCAAACATAAAAAACCTATGAGAGCTTGTAAAGGGTTTTTCAATAAGAGCGCTACAAAAGTTTTTTTAAATAAAACAAACACGGTTTTGGATATCAATGAAATTCTTTATTCCTGTGAAAGTACGTTCGATGCCATTATGTATGGAAATCGATCTCTTTTGCATGGCCACCACGGCACGCTTGCAGAGGTCCAGGCGCTGAACCCAATTTTCGACGGTTTTCAAGCATAAATCGGCCGATACTGCTGCAATTTCACGTTCGATATTCGTACGAAGTTCATCAATCGTCGCTGGCTTGTTGGCATAGACCATAGACTTGACGTAGCCCCACAGGACCGAGGCGTGAGATAACACGTTCTCCAAACTTGGTTTCCAATAAATTGATTGTGACATTCGCTGTGTCGCTTGTGGCGCCGTCCTGTTGGAACCACATGTCCTCCAAGTCCATATCATCCAATTGGGGCCAAAAATATTCGGTTATCATTGAACGGTAGCGATTCCCATTCACAGTAACGTGCCGGTCTTGATCATCACGGAAGAAGTACGGCTCAATGACGCCGCCGGCCCATAAACCGCACCAAACCGTAATTTTTTCGGGATGCAATGATGACTCATGGAGTTCGTATGGATTGCTGTCTCACCAATAACGCATATTTGTTTATTGACGAAGCCATTCAGCCAGAAATGAGCCTCATCGCTGAAGATGATTTTTCGATGAAAATCCGAATCATTTTCAAGTTGTTGCTCAGCCCAATTCACGAACATACGACGCTTCTGGTGGTCAAGCGGCTTCAGATCTTGCGTCGATTTGATCTTGTAAGGATGTAGGCCAAGATCTTTTCGCAAAATTTGCCACAACGAGATGCCCAACGCTTGAGAACGACGTGTGAGAGACACATTTGGGCTTTCTTCAACTGAAGCCTCAGCGGCAGCAATATCCTCGACGCTACGGGCACTTCTTTGTCTCACTGGCACGGGAACATTTTGTACTGTGCCTGTGGATTCAAATTTTTCCACTAGACGCTCAATTGTTGATCTGCTAGGACGATTATGACGACCATAAATTGGAAGTAGCGCTCTTAACGCTGAGGCCACTGACTCCGAATTTCGGTAGTAAATTTTAATAATTTTGACTCGTTGTTGGCTCGTATATCTTTCCATCATGAAATAGCAAACCTTACTGAAGAGAAATGTCAAAAGAGCGGCAAGAAATATGGCGTCGTTTGCTGTCCATGTCTTTCTACTTTTGTAGCGTCCCTGTTGAAAAACCCAACAGGGAAGTTAAAAAGAAAAATCCGTCTTATCTAAATAAATAATAGGAAGTGTTGTTGTTTGTATGTAATTTATTAATAACATCTGAAAGTATTTGTCGATCGATTTGCTACAATATCTGTTAAGAAATAGTTGTACTTATCATGTATGATATCAAAATTAATATTATATTTGACAGTTCTTTCAGAGAACAGTTTGAAATCAAAAATTAATATTGCTGTCAAATGTAGAAGCACTTTTTGAATATAAGCCCTCGATATACCTTTATATGAATATAATAATTCTGAAAAAAAAAAAAAAAATTAAAAGCAGGACGCCCCACGAGTTAATTTCAGAAAATAAGTCCAGAATATTATTTTTTAGAATTATTAAAATATTATCAACAAGTTTTATCGAAATCCTTCCACAAATATATATTATTTCGATATTTTGTTTAAAAAAAATGTAAATCTCCTTCAATTTGACTTTTGACCTTAAAGGGAGACAGTTTATAGTGTTTCAATTTAACCTTAATTTACTAGATTGAGAACTTATATCAAGTGGTATAATATTTCGACAAAAGATATTTGAAATATGAATACACCAAAAAGATGTAAAAGTTGCAAAAGTATGAAAAATCTAATTTTTCTTCAAATCCGCTGAAATAAAAATGCTGCACTCACCAAATTAAGAAGAGGATACCTCCAATATTTGGTATTTTTAATCACATATATTTTGTTAATAAGACCTTAAATTCCAATCGTTAATTTCTGAAAATTTCTTGAACAAAATTTTTTAAAAAGTAAAATTGGAGATTTTAAAATAGTGCTAAAAAATACGTACCATTTTGACATTAATATAGAACGGCATAACAACAACAGACGATATGCAAAATACTTTACATAAGATCATTTTGTGACCAGGAGAATAGAAAAATGTTGTTGTTGTAGATTATTTCAATGTCTTTAAAAATGTGAGCTCAATTTTCTTAATCAAGTGATCTGCGGCGCATTTATTGCCTGGGGAACTTGATATAACTTGGCTGTTTTTCAACCGATAATAGATTTTGTTATTTTATTAGAAAGGTAATTTACTCTAGATTATGGTTTGTTAATTAATTTAATTGAAGCTCAATTATTAATATCAAATTTTTTGTGAAAAATTATTTTTTTTTTTTTGATAATTTTTACATATATGTAAATTCATAATTGAACTTTGAACTCAATGCGCGTCTAAAAAGCATTTTCCGATTTGGCTCAAATTTTGCGCACTAAAATTTTAGATCCAGTGCCACAATAATCCGACCCGCACGTCTTGAAATTCCAAAAAAAAATGGCTTTCACCCTAATGAGATATATAGGCCGAACTCTTTTTAAGTACGGTTCAAGCAGACTGCCACACCAGCTATCTTTGAAGTTAATTGATAAACAAATATCATGGGGTGAAATGCTTAAATCAACTTAGTCAGCGCCTTAATGTGAGCTGGGAATATGAAAATATATCAGCAGCAAATCTACCCAACTATTGGAAAAATTGAGGATTTCAGCAAAACAAATATACGTGCAGAGTGCCCTTGATACAAACAGATTCTACAAGAACTTGGATGTCTCTAAAGGTTTATATTAAATGAACCGAAATTATGTGGATCTTCAAAGCCAGATGGGATATAATCGAGTTAAATGCCACACGTTTTGCGCCAAACAGGTCTGACGTATGTTCCTTATTTAACTTAAATGAGACGGGAAACATTCAACATTTCATAGGCTGTTGTCCGATGTTAAGAGAATCTAGATTACGTTTCTTTGGAAACAATTTCTTAGAAAATTATCAGATCGTACAAATTTTAAACGGTGGAAAAATCTGGTACAATATATATTTATTATACAAGGGAATAAGGTTTTTGTTGATTAAGAACTGAATGTTGTTTTTAAGGTTATATGGGACGCTAAATCCAAATCACCACTTGGTTTTTTTCTATCAGCTCGACTTTTCGCGATATACCGTTATGTCCTAAATTAAGGCACTACCACTACATATATTGGAATAACTTGAAAATGTTTCACCATATTGAGTTAAAAAAAAAATCCAAAACTCGTAAACAATATTATCTTTAAGTCGTGCTTACATTGGTTTTAAATTAGCCCAGTAGTTTCAGAGATATCGCTCAAGTTTTGGAAAAATAAGAACAAGTCTTTAAAAAAGTCAAAAATACGATTAGTACCTGTAATTTAAAAATGCGAGCTGATGGAGAAAAATGGAGATTAGATTTGAAATCAGCGACCTTAAATTAGTAAAAAATTGCAATAAAGTTCAGTCATTTTTTTTTGCTCGCACGAATGAACTGCAGAGAACAAAATACTTAAACATCACAAAACCCAAAGTTGAATTTTTTTGCTCGCGACTGTATGAATGTATGTAAATTTCATCAATATGATTCTATTAACAATTTTCAATTTATTTATTTATGATTGTTTTTCAATTAATTTTCGTACATTTTTTTAAAATAATAAAATATAAGTTGAAGTAGTTCTTTAAATATTTTATTTTTAAATTTTTGTTAAGTTAATCTTATAAATTCTATAGAAGTTACCGAACAAAAATTATAGCTTATTGCGTAGCTAATTGCGAGCTTGATTGGAAGTACAATTCTCAAATGCCAAAGCGTATAAAAATTAATTTTTTTCTGATTTAGAATTTATTCTGTTTTTTGTACACTTAATTATTTAATTTAAAATCACATACACCAATGCTGATGCAACAGCTATGCATATCAAATGCATGATATTGTTTTATAATTGTATTATACTTCAACTTAGTTCATTTGCATTTTTGCCCAATCTATATGTGAGAGAGTTTCAGGGTCTCGATAATGTTTAACGGGTCACGATAACGAATTTTATAAATAAATCTGGTAATGTTAAAGTCGTCCTCATCATTACCCAACAAACAATATGAGAAGTACTTAAAACAAAAAAAGAAAAAGAAAAAGTACATTATAATATTCGAAAAATACTTAAGCTGGACTTTTGGTTATTTCACATATTTTATATTTATTTTTTTTTTTGTTGGGTAGTACCATCATCATCATCAATAATGTCGCCGCGGCCGTAGAAGTCGTCGCCATTGCAACAGATGGATTACTGTTCTGTATTTTACTAAATTATAAATTTTGCATTTCATAATTGTGCACACAATCTGAACACGAACGATTTTCAGGAAGCGAAATATAAATATCAACTGGCCTATGCAGATAATAAGAAGTGAACTAAAGAAATACTTATAAAGATTATTATTTATTTCAACGCAGACAGAAGAACTATTGAGAATACAATAAATCAGAAAATTTGAGCCAATAAAGGTCACAAGTTATCATCAAAGAAACATGTACAGTTTGTGAACATATAATGGAGTTTTTATTTGTAAAAGACCTGAACATTGAATAAAAAAACATCTAAAATTTTCGAAACTGTTTTCCATTAATTTTATTAATGGAACTTTTTAAGCACCTTAGAATCGATATAGCCTCCTAACAGTTTGAATATTTTTACAGAAAATTATTGTAGTTTCTTAAAAAGAAATCTGAAAAAATATTTTTGAAATTATAATCTAAAAAATAGTTTTAAAAACATAAAACTGGTAATTACGTCGGAGCTATTTACTTTACATGGGACAACTTATAAGAAAATTTTTATTTAAAACACTTCAACTTAATATGAGACCACTAATTACATTTAGCATTTAGTGTGAAAAAGATTACACAGGCCAACAGCTGTTTTGGTGCCGGGTTATTGGAGGTGATTCCATATGAATTTGTATTATTGTTTTGAAACAAAAAAAGAAAAAAAACGCACAAATAACAAAACTAAAAATTGGATGTTTCTTGTTTGAATAATTTTCTTTGAGTTACAAAATAATTTTCTTTTTGAAAACTTAAAAACAATTTTCACAAAGAACAATACATAAAATAAATTTAAACAAAGTACATGAAAGAAACAACTAACCCAACGCCCCCTCTCAATATGACATTTGTAACATATTTCTAATTGCTATAAACCATTATCCAGGGATTTGATAAAGATGTCAGCTGTCTGCTTCTTTGTTGAAATCGGCTTAATAACTGTTAATATGATCATATAAAAAATGGTGCTTTCTGTCGATATGTTTTGCGCGCTTACACTCAGAGTTTTTTGCAACAGCTATACAACCAGCATTATCTTCATAAATTGTAAAATTGTTTTCTTTTCTAAAAACAGTCATATCTTCAAGCAATCCAGATATCCACAAGCCTTCAGATACAGCACTGCTCAAATCTACATATTCAGCTTAGCTTGATGATAAAGCAACAGTAGTTTGTTTTTTACTGCACCATTATACTGGACAACCAAAAACATAAAATATATATCCGCTCGTAGATTTTCTGTCAATTGTATTCGATGCCCAGTCTGCATCTGCATATCCTACCAGAACTTCAGCACTAGTATCCTTTTTATAATTAAGCTTTAAAGATTTGGTTCTCTGTAGATATCTTAAAATTCTTTTAAGAGCAGTCCAACGTTCTTCATTTGGATTTTGTTGATAACGACCACGATATCTAACAGCAAAAGCTAAGTCAGGACGAACACAAACCATAAGGTACATTAAGCTTCCAAGTAGTTCTTTGTATGGATTTGTTGACATGTTTTCTGGATTCGATACTACAAGCTGAATACCTTTCTCCATAGTTGTAGCACAAGTATTACAATTCTGCATTCCAAATTTTATTAATATTTTATCAATACTGATTTCTTGGTACAATGTAACATCATTTGGATCATGACTTTTTTGAAATCTAATTCCAAGATAATGTTTTAATTCTCCACAATCGGACATTTCAAATTTTAATTCCAATTCCTTTTTTATTTTATCAATTTCAGATTTTTTACTGGCTGCAATTAGAACATCATCCATATATTAGTAAAATTATTATTTGTGTACCAGAGACCATGATATATAAACAATAATCATTACGTGATCTTTTAAAACCCATTTTTAATAAATGTTCATTAAGTTTCTCGTTCCACCAATGAGGGCTTTGCTTAAGACCATATATTTATTTATTTATTTTTATTTATTAAAAGTAAAGTAAATTTACATATTAATAGTAGATGGTTTAGGAACTGGCTACAGAGGCCTTCGTCCTTTAAAACCATATAAGCTCTAATTTAATTACAAAACTTGTCCTTCTTTATATTTCATACCATCAATTCAAGATATATTTTTTCCTTAAGATCACCGTAAAGAAATGAGTAGTTCTTATTAACTTCAACAGCTAGAACAGTTCGTATTGTTGTCATTTTTGCTACGGGTGAATATCTGTCTTCGTAATCTGCTCCATATTTCTGCATGAAACCTTTTGCAACTAAGCTAACCTTGAAACGTACTGGATTTCCATCAGCATCTTCTTTGGTTTTAATAGTTTTACACCATTTGGTTTTGTTACTAAATTCCATACACTGTTCTTTTCAATTGAATATAATTCATCGTTAAGAGCAGACATTCGTTGATCCCTTTCATCAGACTTCTGAAGATCAGAAAACAAATTTTGCGTTTGATATGATGAGCATTGAAAAGTTGATAAATAATAATCAGCTAATCTTGTTGTGGTTTACGCTGTCGTTCACTTCTTCTTCGAGGTGGTGGTGATAAAATATCACTTTCTTTTGCACATGCATTCACTTCTGGAAGTTCGCTATCATCAAAAATAATGGAAGTAATAGAATCAGTCCGTTCTTCTGGTGGTTCTTCTTGAAGTTGATTTTCTACGATGTCACACACAGCTTCTTGATTTTTAACGATCTCACACACATTGTTGCCCTGAGTAGATATAACATTTTAATGAAATATACGTTACACCATTTTAAGTTAAATCAGTGGATCAAATAAAACAAGTAAGATAATTATAGTCTGTCTAGATATATACAAACCAAATTTGAGAAAAATCTGTGCAATATTTTTGTTTTTTGGTAGCTTTAAGTGAAGATCGGGAATCAGCTTCATATTGGGACTATGAACTAAGAATTGTCCTATAGAGTTTATTTTTGGCCTTCTGATAAATGGATGTAATAATTTTCAAAAACCCAATATGACCGAGATCTATATGATAATTTGGATATTATGGCAATTTAAGTCGATCGCATAGGGATCATTTGTTGAGGACTAGGTCTGAACATGAACCGATTTTCACCAATTTCAGTAGCATTCATCCTATGGCCGACCGAAAAAATTTCATCAAAATATATTCACATTTGCGACATGCAGTTTGACTACAAGGTTAACATGGACACGCAGACGGGACGGACGGACGGACAGGCGGACATCGCTATATTTTTGGTAGTTACGAACAGTAGCACAAAATCATCATAGTGGTATATGGTATAAAAACTCAACATGAAATTCTTATTACTATATTATAATTATATTTTTAATTTATTATCTATAATATTAATAGGCTAGGCGATTTCTTGTGACCGATATTTTGTTCTACCGTTTTATCCAGATTTTGATGAAAACGAATATTATTTGAAAAGTATTTCTTTTTAGCCGTTTTGCAGATTTACAGATTTTTAAATTTTTTTCTTTATCTTGAGTATTTAATGTTGCCACTAACACACACATAAAATTATACATATGCTATGTGTGTGTTTATTAAATTTGTTAATGTGTTTGTTAATGAGTTTTTATCTTCATTCACAATAATAATAAACCATAAAAGTGGTTTGTGAATTGGCTAAGTTGAAATTTAAAGCTTTCTAGAAATTGCACTCCAATTCCGAACGCTGCAATCTGCTAGTATTAAACAAATAGCTTAATATAAGCATAATCATTTTTTTAAAACTCTGTAACTTTTTTGTTTATTAATAAAATTGAATACTTTAATACTTTGAGCGGTTTTACTTTCGTTTAAAAATAATTGCCATTACGGTGGGTAGGATACTGAAAGTCAGAAAAATTTTTGACGTAGGATTAAAAAATTATTAGAGAAAGAAATTTAGCTGTGTAATTAGTGCACCTTCATGCTCATGTGACAGCCAAGGGATTTGAAATTGTTAAGCATCTCGTTTAGCAGTTCAACATAGTTTTCAGCCCTGTGTTTGCCCATAAAATTGTTGATCACAACTGCAACAAATGAAGTCCAGATTTTTCGTTAAACCTTTCTCATCGAATTTACGAAGGCAGGGCCTTTAGTGAGTAGTCTTATTAGTCATTTATTCCTGCTTTAATTTTGTCCGTACTCAACTGAGACATTTTCATTTCTATATATGCAAAGTATGATGCGTTCTTATCAAGACCCCTTACAAACTGCTTCATAAGGCCCAACTGGATATGCAGGGGAGTAAAGATGATTTTTTCTCGTGCAATTAAGGGGCCGTTAATGATATTCTTTTCCCCAACGTCCATATTTCCTCGCTAGTGCCACCCTTTTTATCCCAGTGATATGTTTGTCTCTGTTATTCCAGAGGCAAAATTTAAAATTTTTAAGCCCACACAAGTCACCCAATTATTTTCATGATCTTAGTCTTCTCCAAGATCAAAGCAATGGTGTTATATTCATCTTACATTTTCGTTGAGTGAGCAATTGTTATTGACCATTATTTTTTACCATTGTGTGAAAGAACAAATTTCAAACTTCGCTTTGAGCTGTCAATAAATAGGCACCGACATTTGTAAAATATTCTCTTATGCGGTAAAAGGAAATTTTGGAATCTTCTTCCATTAAATTTTTGTCCTTCAGCCTAGAAGCTAGTAACTCAGAAGCTCATTTTGACAGATCTTGCTCTCTGATGAGGTCATTTAACTCATACTGGTTAAAACGATGAAGAATGGATGATATTCCCTCATAATCACTGGCACCTTCATTAGAATTTGAATAAGAGGGAAAGTACATGTCCTCACAGAGCTGTGGTAGCTGGTCAATCGTTGGAATCGACACTTCCTCTGAGGAACTGGTCTAAATCAGGATAAGTCCACTTGTTTCGGTTGTTTCGATTGATTCCAGTAATATTTACTAGGCAGAAATATTAATAATCTAAGTGGTTTTTAGTTTCTCTTAGTTAGTTTACGCCGAATTGGATACTTTATCTTTTCCCATAAATGTTCTGTACAAGTTTTACAGACCCAATGTGGTGACCATGTTTTTTCCTTATCACCAAGCTAAACGTCAAGGTATGCAAGATAAGCTTACTTTATAAAGTCACTAACAGTTTTTCTGTTTTCTTTGAACGTTTATTCTCCGCATATATAGCAAAACATTTGGATCATTTATACAACTTCTTCTACTTCAACTCATTTTATTTAATTTCAAGAACACAAATACAAAAACCTGCAATGCAACATGTTTTAGGATAACTTCCAAACTAACCTCTACTCTAGTTGAAGCGTCGAAGAACACTTTTTGAATTTTCTTATGATTATCTTATAGAAAATTATAAAATGTTCAAAAAGTTTGAGTTTGATGTTCTATAATTTCTTTGAGTTTTTTTCTTTATGAAATGATTTTGGAGGATACGCAAATAACGCAGAAAATAAATAAACGCATAATTACAAAAAAGGAAGATCTATAAAAGTAGAGCCTGTCGACAAAAGCTGATTTCAAATATCGATTCAGCACCCCAAATATAACTAAAATCAGTTATAAAATCCCAAACACCAAAAAAAAAAAAAAAAATTTAGGCCTGTATTATCAGTAACAACGCATGAGGCTTCTAGTTAATTAAAAAACAACATTGCTCCAGTTAACTACCATCTGTTTGTTAAGTTTGACAGCTATTCATAGCATGCAATTTTTTTAATTTTTATTCAAATTAAAAAAAAAAAATAATTTCATTATTTTCATGATAATGCTCATAAAACATTATTTCTGCGGGAAAACCATCACCGATCAAGGAAAAGCTTGATAACTCCAATGGGTACTCTGCAGTGATAAAAAAAAACGTTCTTTACTGAGTTTCGTTGTGGTCGAACAAGATCTAGTAAAGCCGACAATTAATGTTGGGCAGACAATTTTGTCACTACAGCCGAAAATATCGAAAAAAAATTCACGTCTTGGCCGATCGGAGACTGAAACTGATGCATGAGGCATATCATATGGGTCTGATATTTCGATTTTAAATGATCAGTTGGGTTTGTGAAAGCTGTCCGCTAGATGGATGCCGTGATTGCTCAAATTTGACCATAAACACGTGAATTTGGATAAAAATTGCTACCTCATCCACCATACTCTTCAGACTATTTGCTATTCCCAATCCTAATGCCTCTTTTGAGGACTTTGATTATCCTTTTATGGGGAAGTGAATATAAATACTGGTTTTGCTATATAAATTAAATTCCGTATATATTTGTGTTAGTCGAACTAATTATAGGCAATTTTTTGTGAAATAAAAACTTTATCAGATTATTCGTTTTGTCACGGAAATTACCAATACATACTTAATAATTTTTACCACGATTTGATAATTATTTCTTGTGATTAACATGAAAACGTAATTTAGTAAATTAATTTTAAGTAACTTTCCGACTAGCTCTGAAATTTTCGACAATTTCTATATCATCTGATCAATATTTCCGCGATTAATCTAAAATCATAAAAAAGCATGTCTTTATTTAACTTGCAAACGATATACATTTTCACATATATGACATAGGGTGGCAACTCCACGTATAAAACATGAACAACTTTAGTATCAAATTTCGTCAAGAAGACGTTACCTTTATGTAATAATATTTAAAAAATTTTTAAAATGAAGTTATAGCTCTGAATTTGCAAAAAACAAATTCTTAGTTGGCAACTCTGCGTGCAAAATATCGACAATATCAAATTACGTATTTTAAAAAGTTAATTACACTGAACAGCAATCCGAAAATTATTCTCAGCTATACTGTACTGTATAACAATCCGAAAATTCTGTGGAATTCATTTTTCAGATAGAATTTAATGCTTTCAATGAAAAAAAATCATTGATTTTATAAAAATAATAAATAAGAAAAAATAATAAAAATAATAATAATAAATAAGAAATCTATAATACTAATAGGCAAGGCGATTTCTTTGACCGATAAAAAAATTTGTAGTTAATAATTTTGGACAGCATTTCTTTTTAGCTGTCCACCATATTTACAGATTTGCACCGTCTGGAATATTTTTTTTGGAGTAATGCTCATTTAAAGTTGCTACTAACACACACATAAAACACATACTGTGTGCATTTATTATAAATATTAAAAGCCCTGTGTTGAATTGTGAATTGGCTAAAATTAATTAGCATACCTTTAGGCTCTTTTAAAATTATTTATTTTCTATTATTAACAAATTCTGAAGATATATCTGTGTCTTCAACAAATATTTAAATGAAATTTAATGAATTTTATTTAAAAAGTGTTGAATTGTGAATTTGTGAAAATTATTACTTATAAAATTATCTTATAAAATTATTTCTTAAATGAAAAAAAGAGTTTCCTAGAATCTGCACTCGTATTTCGAGGGCTGGGCTCTGCTAGTTATGATAAATACTGGTCAAATAAGAGAAGAATTAAATTTAAATTTAAATGGTATTAGGATTTAAATGTTAATTACACTGTCCGAAATTTGTCGTACAGTTTAAATGTTGTACTCAAAATTGGCTTCATACGAACAAATTTTTTGACAATTTCAGGTATATAACTTTATTTTAACATACATTAACATGTAGATTGCATAATGAAGATACACATGAAATTAAACCTAGTCTTATCTTGTGATTCCAAAAATATTTCGGCTATAGCGATAACCGCCTATGAGCTAAACCTTTTAGAAAAAGCTTCTAAAAATGGTATTTATTAGGAATAAAAGAATATTTTTATGGCAACACTGCTCGTCTTAAAGTAATATAGTGATTCAATGGCACAAAAAAAACTTGCTACTATAACATCTTTTTGTACAACAACTCCCTCTGTGGTCAAGGTATAATGAGTTTGTGCTGACGTTTGGAACTACCAAAAATATTCGACTTAGACCCAGCTATTATTATACCGATCGAATCAGGATCGATTTAGCGATGACCCTCCATCCATCCGTCCATCTTTCTGTCTGTCTGTTTGTCTATGTGTCCACGCAAAACTTATAATCAGTCTGTAGATTGCAAATATGAATATATATTGAAGTTTGGTATAAAATGGTCTGTTGGTCATAGAACGATTGCTATTGAATTTGGTGAAAATTGGTTCATGTTCATGAGATCGACATAAATTGCTGTTAGATTCAGATTTCATATATAGAGGTCAAATGGTATATGTGTGTTTATATACCTATTAATCAGTAGTCTAAAAATGAACCATTCTTAGTCATAGTCCCCATATAAAACTTCTTCCCAATCTTCACTTAAGCCTATCAAAAAACAAATTTGGCTTAAACATTTTTAGGGTTTTGAGGAAAATGTGTAGCTTTTGTAAGATATTGTTATAATCGTTCCATTTTTGACCTAGTCCCCATACAAAAGTATCTTCCGGTAACAACTTTTTCATATCTGCAGGCCATAGATTTCTAGATCCAAAGTTGGATCATAGACCCTTTCTCGTATCTTATGTCCGACTATAAGTTTCTTGTAAAATACTTTGCTAGATTTTTTTCTATCCCTAGCAGTTTTTCTTCCCATGTAATAGTACCTTAAAAGCAAAGCAATATTAAAAACTTCAAGCCAAGTGATGATGACCTTTGACCTTTCGAAACGCAATTATGCTAAGCCGCTTCAGTAAGTTTTGAATGTTTCTTTTTTACTTTTTGAGACGTATTACAGTAAAAGCCCTATTATCGGGCATCCAATTAACTGGAAAACTCACTTGACCGTAATTTTATTTTTTAGAAAATTTTTTGCTTTTTTCACAAGAGAAAATATAATTTCCTTTACTTTTCCTTTTGTTTTATGCCTTATTCTATTCGAATTGAATGTGTAAAGTGTTTTCTGGTATGCTCCGGATAACAGGGCTTTTACTAAAGTTCAAGACCCATGAAAGTCAGTGATCTTAAAATTTAAGTATCCTTTCTCTAATATGATATATTCATGACATATTTTATCAACTTCAAAGACGAAGAGGTTTAAAATATATATTTTTTGTTGATTTAAAATGTCAGTTCCCAAATGGCATAGTTTTTTTTTATATTAATAATTCTTTAGAATAATAAAAATTCTACTCTTACATTTAATTAACTTGGTATAATTATAATAATGTTCGAAATGATATTATATTTAAGAGTTTGTATTTACAAGATCTCAGGCTCTGCATCCGTTTCTATGTCGCCAACTAAAGAAAAAAAATATATGTACACAGAATGCAGAAAAGCGTGACTAACGGTCTCAAGAACAGTAGCCATTATAGCAAAAAAAAAAAACATGCGAGAACATAAAAATAGCACTGATAAGAATAAAAAATTACAAAGAAAACACAATTTTTACAATAATCTTTCAAGGTTCAACCAATAACCTGACGTTGAACTCTACATTAAATTTTTGAGAAATAATAATGAGCTTGCACGCTACTATTTTTGTTAACCATATTTTTCCATTTTTGGCACAACTTAAGTAGTTTACGACATACTAAAATAAACTACCACGGTAGTCTGTCAATTTCATATTTACTACATGGAAATTTGTAAATATGCTAAACAAATCAAACTAAGGATGAATGCATTAACGACATCATAGTTTTGCAGTGAAATCTTAAAACAAAAAGGGATTATTTGAATATGTGCTTGTGTTTGCTTGTACAATAAAAATCTCTTAAGTTGTGATTGAATATTGTTTTTAGTAAAAACAAAATCATGCATCTTTGACTGAAATAAAAAAATAAAAATAAAAAAAAAACATACAATCTCAACTTTATGAACGGCAAAATCACAAATAATACTTGACTTAGTCGCGCCAATGTGTGCACGCCTTAATGGAAAAGTATACAACACATTGTTTGCATAAGCAGCAGCAACATTGAAGCAGCCGTCCATAGAGGATGAATTTATGTGAAGTATGAATTAAAACTGTAGGTTAATAATAAAGGTTTTGTAGTTTTAGTTTTTATTTTATGATTTAATTAAAAAAATTGTAAAAAAGCATGTACGACTTTAATATAAAACGAGCAACATGGGCGACATTGTGGTGAAACTGTAATTAACTAGTAACGCTCGTTTGACCAGAGTTGTATTCGTCATCTCACATTCATCCAATTCTGTATATTTCCTATAAAAATTCAAAAGAACAAGCTTTAACTTTTGATATGGATCATTTTATGCGCTAGATCAGCAAAAAACCACACACAAGAGCCCTTTCAATCAAATTGAATATTTTTTTTAAGATGACCAGGTCTTTCGATTCATTCGTTAAAATGCAGAGTTAAACATCTGTCCGGATCACACTAAAATGGCCCGATAATCAAGACAGCTTATTCAAAATTTAAATTTAGAATAATTCCATTTGATAGATCCCAATAACAAGTCTTTAATTTAAATAGAATATTCATATTTTCTACATACAAGTTTGAACCTAATATCTCACTTTCTCTAAACAGAACAAAAAAGTATATTTGATTTTCGAATTCTCTGATGTTTTTTATATATTAATTGTTTTTTTCATTATTTGAAGATTGTAGTTGTTCGACCTTTCAAATGTTGATAAATAAAAATTCTCGAGCTCGAGGTCCGTTTTAATTATAAAAATATTTTAATTTATTTTCCAATATTTCGACATTCTTCGAATGTCATCATCGGGGAATATATTTAATCTTCGAATGTCATCATCGGGGAATATATTTAATGTTCACATATCAGTGCAATAATAGAGGACGAGATATCAACAGTGTTAATAGTTTTTATGTGAACATTAAATATATTCCTCGATGATGACATTAGAAGAATGTCGAAATATTGGAAAATAAATTAAAATATTTTTATACTTAAAACGGACCTCGAGCTCGAGAATTTTTATTTATCAATTGTTTTTTTCTTATGATTTTATTTTTTATTTTTTGCTTACAACGTAAATAATCTAACCCATAAAAATAAAAGTTTTTATTAAAACTCTTTCTTTCCTTATGCATATGAGTTTGGAATCTCGCCGCGACTCTGCGTGACTATTTTAAAATTAATCTTTTTTTCACAGTAAGTGTATAGACAAAGTTTCAGATCGATCAGATGAGAGGAAGTGAGGTTTTAATCTCTGTGTGACTGTGCGTGACTGTGCATGACTATGTCAAAGTTAATTTTTTTTCACAACAAGTCTATCGACCAAGTGTCAGATCGATCGGATATGGGGAAATGGGTTTTAAATCCCTCCGTGACAGTGTGTGACTATGTCGAAGTTAATCTTTTTTCGCAGCAAGTGTATGGACCAAGTTTCAGATCGATCGAATGAGGGGAAATGACATTTAGATCACTCCATGACTGTGTGTGACTGTGCGTGACTACCCCAAAATTAATTTGTAGTCGCAACAAGACTATGGGCCAAGTTTAAGGTCAATTGGATAAGGGGGAATGGGGTTGCACCACGAAAGACAGATAGACAGACAGACAGAGAGTATGAGTTAAAAGAAAGAGTTTAAAAACGCAGTACGGCAACTGTAAGTGCCAGAAAAAGTATTCGTATAATAATTACAATTAGGGGAAACCCATGAATTTTACAATGATATGCAGATCCATTAAGTCAATTAGATTTTAGTAGAAGACAAACTTGTTTGGAAACTATATTTTGAGAAGACTATCAAAATCAAAGCTTAGAAATGAAAGAAAATCTTTTCGTGAATAGCTCAGTTGATGGGAAGAAGTCACTCCTCAGTGCAGTACGTCGTTCAAAACTACAAATCCACCAATTCAATATTGTCAAAACCTCGTTCTGGTTATTCCTCCGAAGTAGTTCGTGCGAAAAGCATCAGTTAAAAAGAATCTCATAGTTACTGTTTCCAAAATTAGTTCAAAAATCTTTCAGCAAAGCCATCTCTGGCGATACCGTTCGCAAAATATTAAAAAAATCTAACTATATTGTAGAACGTAGAAAGCCATTTATTTCCAATGTCAATAGAAAGAAGCATATTGACTTTGCAAATGGTTATGCAAACAAGGATCCAGAATTTTCGGAAGGTGTTTTATTATGAGACGAAAGCAAGTTTTGCATTTTCGGCATTAAAAGAAAAAAATTAGTTTAGCGAAGATAATAATAATTTTTGACAACGATGAAGGTGGCATTATGGTTTCAGTTTGTATAGTAGGCAACGTTGTTGGTAAACTCATCTTTATTGAGTATGATATAGATCAATTTGGTTACATAAACAAATTAAAACAAAATTTAAAACGAAGCGTACTACAACTGGACCTTGGAAAAAATATTTGGTTCCAGCGGCGCACAACGTCAAGCTGTGCTTGCTCTACAATTCCAAAAGTCAATTGAAATCGCCACCCAAATCACCCTATCGTAACCCTATGGAGAATTTGTTGGATTGAATAGAGTACACTTTTAAAAGAAAACATGTTTTAAAAGAGAAAATATTTACAACAAATATTATGAAAATAAAAGTAATTGAATAATAAAAATAGTAATAACAATATGGAGTTTATCTTTGAAATAGGAAATATATTGCACAAATCGGTTCAGCAGCAACGGAAATATTGACAGTTAATTTCCAAAATACAGTTTCAGTAACAATGTTTTGTACTTCTTATCATAAGTTCGCATATAGAAAAATAACTTTTACCATATTATATTATTTACATTAGTAGGTTGTGCTAAGTATTATATATCGTTGGATAGCTTTTCAAACAGTGCTTAAGATAAGAATGAAATATATATTATTGTCAAGCAATTTATAACGTTATATCAGACAAACTATGATTTTTGTAGATTTTGTATGGGCGCATGTAATAAATTTAAGATATTTACATAGATAACATTATTCTACTCATCAAAACAAAAACTCTGATACCGTTATTGATATCGACTATGGTTTGGTTCCAGAGTTGCCACTCGACCGCAACAGAGGTTGCTTCGGGAAAACTCGGCTATAGCTTAGACTAGCGGAAATGTCGAAAAAGGCAAAATGATAATTTGAGCACAATCGTTATATACATCCGTATACAAAACCACAGAAAAGAAGTGGGATCGAAAAATTTTGAAGCTAGATTTTTTATTTTTTTTTATTTAATTGAAATTATACAAAGCTTACAAAAACAGATAATTTTTATAGTTATAATGTACCTATGGATCTTTTCCGGAAACCCTTCCGTTAGGGATTAATAGTGGTTTCGGTCACTTTTTTGGAACAGGTAGTCCATCTCCATTTAAAATCTTCTGCCTTTTGGGACACCTTTTTTGTGCTTTTCAACGAGCCCAATATCTCTTAACTAGACTTAGCTCCAGATAGTTTGAAGGATTTGCCTCCCTTGGTACAAAATCCACGTTATTGTTCTTGTACTACTCAACAGTTTTCTTATGTGGAATCATTGTGTTGGCTTATGAAAGGAAATAAATCTTCTTTGCAAATAGTCCTTAATATAAATTCCGGTATTAATAGATTCCGTTGTAACAAATAACTTGCTTCTTTTGCCGCAATTGCATATTGGTCGACATACCAGCAACTTTTTTTTGGAAATTTTGTCTGCTTTAGGGTCCTAAACTTATCTGTAACATTTTGACCACGAAGTTGTGAAAAATCTGTCAGTACACATATTACGTCGTCAATTCTGCAATAGGAATATTTTCTATGAAACATGATATCAATTTCCGTGTTCTGTTTCTGGCCTCTATATTTATTCCAGTGTTCCCGCCTGGAATTTTTTTGACTTTAACTTTTCGCACCAAATAATCAGAGCATAGTGGACTCTTTTCAATGTAATTTCCATTTTCTTGGTTTTACAAAAAACATGTTGGCCTTTCTTTCTTCCCGAACCATATTTTTCATTAATAGTCAAATCTTCTGATAGGTTCTAATAATATTGAAAACAGTTTGACGGCAGACCTTTGATTCTTTGGCCAATTTTTTGTAGGACCAAAAATTTTTTGTAGGACCAATAACACTAGCCAACAATATTTTGGACTGGAGCAACCAAATATCTTTCCTAATAATTTGGTGAGTTGAATTTGATTTTTTTGGATTTTCTCTATCACTTCAGATTTTCGAGACACGAAAAAAATGTTTTTATTCGTTTTTTACATAAAAAATCATTAGTTTATTTAAAAATCAATGAATTTTCAAAAGTGAATGGCGTTATTTGAAAGTCGATTGTATTTTGTTGGTTCGGTTTGACATATTAGAGTCCAGCAATAGTCTCCCAGCATGCTTTTGTCTCAAAATCCTTGATAATTTCCTTCAATTTTCATTAAATCTTGGTGAGCACGCTCCCCTTGTTCGTCGCTCACCGCACCTAGGTTTTGTGGAAAAAAATCGAAATGCGAATGAAGAAAATGCCTTTTGAGTGACATCCGTACACCTAATTCCTGATAATTTTTCAATAATTTAACAACAATTTGTCTGTATTTTTCACTCTTATTGTTTCCAAGAAAACTTTCCATGCTCTTGAAAGATTTCCAGGCTGCGTATTCTTTCTCCAATAAACATTGTGAAAAATTGTCATCATTCAATAGCTTTCTGATCTGAGGGCCAACAAATATGCCTTATTTGATTTTAGCATATGAAATTTTAGGAAAACCCATTAACAAATATTTAAATGCTGCGCCATCTTTGTCCAGAGCCTTGACAAAGTTCTTAAAAAGGCTCAATTTTATGTGCAGTTGCGGAAGAAGAACGTCATTTGGATCAATTAATGGTTTATTTGAAATATTTTGTTTTCCTGGTGAATACTCACTTCTTTTCCCATAAGCAAAGTAAACAACAATATTTTGTGAAACCTCCATGCATACCAGTCAACAAACCTTAAACAGCTTAATTTACAGTTATTTACGATGGTCTATACTATATATCAGAATTCAGAAAAAAACACACACTGAATAAAAAACTCGTACATATATGTAAACAAACATAGCTCAGACCAACAAACACATATTTTTATTTTCATATCAATTATGTGTGTTTCTAAATTTTGTACGGTGCCCAACACAATCATGACTGTGTTTCATTTTAATATTTCGTTATGTACACGAACGTGTTTTTTGTTTGGAATACACTAACCCACACAGGTTCGAGTGTAGCTTTATTTTAAGTTCGTTTTCTTGCAAAAAAAAATCTGAAATAATTCATTAGCAGTTATAAAAAAACAAAATATAATAATTAAAAAAAAATAAAAATAAAAATAGAAAACAAGAAATTTTATATGTTGTTTATGACTTAATTTCGTTTTTTTTTCGATCGCGAGTTGGTAATGTTTTAATTTTTAGATGTACGCGTTGAAGAACATGTTCTGTTTTTTTAGCAGTACGTTTCTGCAGTTAATTTTTTTTTAATTTGTAGACCAGTTTAATTTTAGCTCGTACTTTTATTTCGTCACTTATTTAAATTAAACTAACAACAAATGAAAAGGGATATCACTATTCATAGTAACAGCAATATTCTTCAAAGATAATTTGATCAAAACAAAAAGTTCCGAAAAAAGATATGATTTTTTCGATTTCGCTCCTTAGTACAAATAATTAAGCAATTTTGTACATGTTATGACTCGGCTAGAATGACCATCCATCAATTTATTGATCATTTGATAGTAAATTTATGCATAAATTTATTTATACTGTGAAACAAGTATGAAAAAAAAAACTTAAAAAATTAAATATCAACCCCCACCTATATATGATAATGGGTAGTGCTATTTCCTAGTTTCCTAAATATGATTGGCGTTGTTATAAATAAGTTATGGGGACTAGGTCAAAAATATACAGTTAATGACCATATTAAGTAAATCTGCATATTTTTTTCGCAATAGCTAAATCGACTCAACGAAAATATTGCTCTAGGTAGAATATTTTTCATAAATTATAAACATCAGTACAAATTTTATAAACATCAGTACAAATTCATTATGCCCTGACCTCAAAGTGGTATAGGAAATTGTACAAAAATAAATGGCTTTAAAAAAATTTATTGCAGTATTCAGATCTGATTTAGCGACAATACATTACTCCAGAAAACCAATGGAGTGGTTTCACTAAAATAAAGTGAAGTATTTATCAAAAACCAACTATTCTCCGAACTGCTCTATTTGAAGGCTATCAAATAATTCTACATAGGTCCAAGTGAAATAGTTAAGCAGTCACTAGTGAAAAAAAGTTATATCGCGGTTTATAGCTGGTAAATATTGGAAATTTAGGTATGCAAAAGCTGATACATGGTGTAGAGAACAAAATAAAGTTTATCCCCTGATTCAGTAAGACGCTTTATTTCAGTTCTAGTTTTGTTTTATATTTTAAGAAGAATTATGTTTTCCTTATGTAATATGAATTAAAAAATATCTATTTTTGTTTTTGAGATAAAAATAAAATGTAAATTTTTTTTCGTAAGCATTCTTTATATGAGCGACAACATGTTTATCTGTCAACAGAAATTAATGACATCATAAATCATTAAATGTACATACCAACATGAAAATGTGGCAACACTCACAATGCAAACAAACTTAAATAAAACCATGACAAGATCAGAAATAAAACATTATTGAATATACACAATAAAATGGGGGGCGCTACCCAATGATATTTTGCGGCAAACATCAATTAAGCTTTGTAGAAATTTCAGAGAAAAAAAGACATTAAATACCCCAAAAAATAACAACCAATCACGATCAATGCAGCGGAACCATACAACATAAAATCTCTATATCTAAAACATAAAACTAATGATAATGGCTATTGAAAGAGAATATCAAAGAGAATGTACTCGTAAAGGACAACAATAGAAACAATTCAAAAAATGTTTGTATAGAAAGTGTTGACAGTTGTAAATAAATTTAAAATTCATACTAGCTACATAAATATGTATGTGTGTATGATTTTGTCTGTGTTAAAATATAACATTTCTTGGTGGGCTGTCAAATGTCAAATTCTCAAACAAAAAAAAAAAAAAAACAACAAGAGGAAGTAAAGCACATGTTATACATACACTAAGGATCCAATAAATTCCCGATGTAACTGGAAATCATATCTCTTGGGAGTTTTATTTATTTGACATACATACATATTTTTGAAAGCATCAAAAAGGGTGTAACACTTTAACCCTAAAATCCCACTAATTTAGGGTAAAGTTCAATTATTGATTATACACATAAATTTTATTGTAACTAGAAATTCCTGTTTTCGAAAACATATGTTTAAAATATCGAACATTAATAATGATTTGACAGATTCGTTAAATTATGAAAATTACCAAAATTTAAATTCAAAAATCCCGTGTAGTGGCACGCGTTCTCAAAAAAATATCTTTTTCTAATATTTAGTAAAAATCACTATAATCTTGTATGTATTTTTAAAACTATTAGAAACTCATTAAATTTATGTTAATGAGTATCACAAGAGACATGTAGAAACATGTATTTACAACGACTTTACACTTGTCAATGTCATCATAGATTCATGCTACTTCATTATTTTCTCTTTTTTCAAACAAAAACAGAAGAAAAAAACTTCCCCAAATTCCCCAAAGGTTTTTCCTTCTGCAACGTATGTCATTTTTGTTCTATGTGGCTGTTGCTTTAGTTTATTCGATTGCTGCTGGTCTGTAGGTCTTCTGCAAGATTGATGTTGATGTTTTGTGGCATTTATGTCAAGGGGTGTGTGTACATTGAGTATTTTATGGGGATCTTGCACATTTATATTATTCTTTTCTAGTACTTATTTACTAAAGAAATATTTATTTTCTATTCAAGAAAACAAATATACAGATTGTGCATATTTTTCTTGTGTGGCATGTGAAGTTTCCTAAGTTAGAGTAGACAAATTAAAATGACATTAGATATACTACATACACACAACATTCTAGCAAAGGAGTTGATTAAAGGAAACAATTATGTTGGCTGCCTTGCAAACGAGAACAGGGGAGCAATTTTGTGGCCGAACGTAATTTTGTTGTAGGTAGAATGGTATAAAAATCGCGAATTTAAGGGTGTATTTCGAATAATAAGAAATTAAAAAAGTAATTGGAAATTTACTACATAGATATTTTTAAAGAACATTAATATCGTTTATAGTGTGATTCTTAAATACACTTGAGCCGTCTTATTTCTGTCAAATTAACTGCCACCCTTATGAAGTTTTTTGTTGAAAATTTTTCTTTTTCAAATTTAAGCTTTCATTTTCAAATATATTGAAATATTTCTGGATCTGGAAAGTAATACTTATAAAATCTAAGTAGAAACCATTACGAGAGTTAAATTCGGCTGTGCTGAATCTTTGATAACCTCCACCTGTGTCTTAAACTCAATATTATAACCACTGTTGGGGTCCAATAACCATTTTAATACTTTTGCCGATACATTTTTTTTTTATAAATACAGTTTTTTTTTTACAAAAACAATTAACTTCTGTCTGAAAAAATTCATTATATCTATAATATTAATAGGCTAGGCGATTTCTTGTGACTGATGTTTTGTTCTACCGTTTTATTCCGATTTTGACCAAAGGTATATTATTTGAAAGGTATTTCTTTTTAGCCGTTTTGCAGATTTACAGATTTTAAATTTTTTTCCTTTATTTTGAGTATATTGCATTCAAAGTTGCTACTAACACATACATAAAATTATACAATGCTATGTGTGTGTTTATGAAATTTGTTAATGTGCTTGTAATAGAAATGAGTTTGTTTTTTGTGTTGACTTGTGAATTGGTTATAATTGATCAGCATACTTTTTGGGTCTTTATTTAATGAAAAAATAAAATTGCCTAGAATTTGCACTCGAGGGCTGGAATCTGCTAGTTTCTATTATTAGAGTAGAAAAACTATTAAGAACCATTCACAAGAGACCAAAAAGAAATACTTCTTTAACGGAGCCGGCGCACTGGGACTAGAGAAGGCAAGATTAATCGCAAAGATTCAGTTGTATGGTAGACTTCCTTTCAATTAATTGAAATTTTAATCGATTAATTACAAAGAGCAGATTCCAGCGCTCGAAATTCAAGTGCTATTTCTAGGCAGCTTTATTTTTCAACTTAGCCAATTCACAAACCAAAACCTTTATGGTTTATTTGGACATCCAAAATAATAAAACAAAAATGAATTTATAATATTTATTATTTTTAATATTAATTGTAATATTAGCTTAAGAAAAATCGCTAAAACTTGAAAAATATGTATATTTGAATTATTAGTTGCCAACCGTTAAATTTAGTAATCGCGTAAATGTAATTTCGAAAATATATTCACTGGTTTCAATTTTATTAAAAAAAAAACAAATGAAGTACATTAAAACGAAGTATCATAAAATTGAACAGAAAATTTCCAACTTACTTATCATTTGGATTTACAATCGTACACAACCTAAAATTGAATTTTTAATAAAAAATAAAAAAACCTTGTGCATCAAAAAAAACCGTAAAATTCTTTTAAAAAAAGTGTACGATCCCACAAAGGTGAGCATCACAATTCCCACATTTAAATTTACATAAAGAAATCTAACTCTCCTTTTACTTTATGTCCCATAACCCCAATTATAATTACTCCAACTCGAGGAATTATAATTACATCTCTTTAAAGATTGCGACATTTCCCCTCCAACCAAAAGAGATTTTAACATTATTCACTCAGAATAATACAATTATTATTGTGAATGAATAGAACAAACTCATTAACAAACGCATTAACAAATTTAATAACACACATAGCATATGTATAATTTTATAACTTTAAATGCAATTTACTCGAAATAAAGGAAAAAATTTAAAAGTCTGTAAATCTGTAAAACGGCTAAAAGGAAATACCTTTCAAATAATATACGTTTTGTCAAAATCGGGATAAAACGGTAGAACAAAACATCGGTCACAAGAAATCGACTATCCTATTAATATTATAGATAATAATTGAAAAAAATTTTTCACATTAGCCTTAAATATAAATTATTAGGAATTTTAGATATGCAAATGTATTTTTGTCAGTGCTTCGCAGGACTAATTTTTTTCACCTCTTGTCATTGTCTTTTCATACATCATTGTCATGTATAAAATGGCGCCAATCAAGAGTGTAGCGTGGAGATATTACAGAAAAAATCAAAAAACAATATTGTTGTTTGTTGTTGTTTGCAGAAAAAAGGTGCATACTTTACTGTTTTATAGCGTTTAGTAATACACAAAATTATTCCTCCGGCACTAACCACAAAAAAAATACACATGGCATCGTGCTCATGATTGTACAGGACAATTTACCGTTTGACTTTGTTGAAGGTATGTTTTGAGTTCATTAATGATTGTATCAATTTTATTCGAAGCAATTTTACGTTTATTGAAGGTACTGGCTTCGTAGAATTTATGAAGCAAAATTTGCCCCTATTCAAAGTCCCAGCAAGGAACACAATAAAATCTGAAATTGACAAACTATATCAAGATGAAAACGAAAACAGTGTTTTACTGCTTTCAAATATGCAGTGTTTAACCCTGACAACTGATATATGGACTTACACAGACATGACGATTGTGTTGGGAATAACCGTTCATGGTTTGCTTGATAAAAAGCCATTTAATGGTACAATTGGTGTTTATGAACTAAGCGAATCCCACACTGCTTCCTATATATCTGAAGTATTATCTTTTGCAATGAAAGATTTTTTAATCGAGGAAAAAACGTGAAGGCTGTTGTCACGGACAATGTAAAAAAAATATTGTAAATGCCAAAAGTTCGGAAGAAATCCTTGTTTCGCCCATACGCTGAATTTGGTCTGTTCGAATTCATTGGCTGTTTGTGAAGTACACGACATTATTTTAACATGTAAAAAAAAAATATTGAAATGGTTTAAGCGTAGCGTCAAAGCCTATGATGACATGAGAAAGGTGCAAGCAGCCGCGGGTGTACCAGAGGGAAAATGTTTAAAACTTAACCTAGATGTTAAAATCCGGTGGAATTCCACGTATTTTATGATCGAGGGGTTCATCAAAATGAGTTCCTACATCAGCCAAATTTTGCTAAATTACCCGGATTCTCCGCCAATGATCACTTCGAGCGAAAAAGATTAATTAATGGAAATGTTGACTCTTTTACGACCTTTAGAAGCCATGACTGTGCAAATAAGTGGTGAACAACGTGGTACTCTCAGCCAAATAATTCCCTTAGTTCAGTGTGGTCATGAGCAAATTTTAAAAATTTCACCATTTCAGCCAGCTGCAAAAAAATTAAGACAGGAAAATTTAATGGAATTTCAGAAAAGATTTGGGACCATAGAACACTCGTTCCTGTAAGCTGCATCCACTATCCTAGATCCGAGATTTGAAAAAGTTAATTTTAAGGATCTGCTGGCTTTGTCGCCAGCTTTAATATTTATTCGAACTGAAATGACCGAAAAAGATGACACTATAGAAACAGGAAGTGAGTCATCGGTCGATTCGTTGCTATCTACATTTGTTCTCTGATATAACTGTCAAATATAATATTAATTTTGATATCATACATGATTACTACGACTATTTCTGAATAGATCGACAAATACTTGCAGATCTTATTAATAAATTGGTTTTACACGCTCTCTTTAAAATAATTATTGCTGCAGATAGCACTTTTTGAATATAAGCCCTCGATATACAAATTTGTTTATGCTGTATTAAATATAAAAACTAATTAATTTTTTATTAAAAAAAAATCATGATGAAGAAAATATTTATAAATTTTCATAAAGAGTCAATTTGACATCAAGAGTACCCCAAGGGTTAATTTCAGAAAATAAGTCCAGAATACTATTTTCTTAAATAATTAAAATATTATTAACAAGTTTTATCGAAATCATTCCACAAATATATATTAACTCGAAATTTTGTTTTAAAAAAATGTAAATCTCCTTAAATTTGACGTTTGACCTTAAAGAGGGACAGTTCGTGGAGTTTCAATTTAATCTTAATTTGCTAGATTGAGAACTTATATCAAGTGGTATAATATTTTGACAAAAGATATCTGAAATATGAATACACCAAAAAGATGTAGGTAAAAGTTGCAAAAGTATGAAATTAAGACGAGGATACCTTCAATATTTGGCAATTATAATCACATATATTTTGTTAATAAGACCTCAAATTCCAATCGTTAATTTCTGAAAATTTCTTGAACAAAATTTTTGAAAAAGTAAAATTGGAGATTTTAAAATAGTGCTAAAAAATAAGTACCATTTTGACATTAATATAGAAAGGTATAACAATAACAGACGATATGCAAAATACTTTACATAAGATCATTTTGGGATCAGGAGAATAGAAACATGTTGTTGTTGTAAATTATTTCAATGTCTTTAAAAATGTGAGCTCAATTTTCTTAATCAAGTGATCTGCTGCGCATTTATTGCCTGGGGAACTTGATATAACTTGGCTGTTTTTCAACCGATAATAGTTATTTTATTAGAAAGGTAATTTACTCTAGATTATGGTTTGTTAATTAATTTAATTGAAGCTCAATTATTAATATCAAAATTTTTGTGAAAAACGATTTTGCTTTTGATAATTTTTACATATAAATTCATAATTGAACTTTGAACTCAATGCGCGTCTAGAAAGCATTTTCCGATTTGGCTCAAATTTTGCGCACTAAAATTTTAGATCCAGTGCCACAATAATCCGACCCGCACGTCTTGAAATTCCAAAAAGATAAATGGCTGTCACCCTAATGAGATATATAGATATATATATTTATGCTGAAGATATATATATTTATACTGGAGCAGCAAATCTAGCCAACAATTGGAAAAATTGAGGGTTTCAACAAAACAAATATACGTACAGAGTGCCCTTGATACAAACAAATTCTACAAGAACTTGGATTTCTCTAAAGGTTTATATTAAATGGTGGATGTAAACACATAAACCGAAATTATGTGGATCTTCAAAGCCAGATGGGATATAATTGAGTTAAATGCCACACGTTTTGCGCCAAACAGGTCTAACGTATGTTCCTTATCCAACTTAAATGACTTCCAATATTTCATAGGCTGTTGTCCGGTATTAAGAAAATTTAGATTGGAAACAGTTTCTTAGAAAATTATCATATAGGTAGTACAAATTTTAAACGGTGGAAAAATCTGGTACAATATATATTACACAAGGGAATAAGGTTTTTGTTGATTAAGAACTGAATGTTGTTTTTAAGGTTGTTTGGGACGCTAAATCCAAATCACCACTTGGTTTCTTTCTATCAGCTCGACTTTTCGCGATATACCGTTATGTCCAAAATTAAGGCACTTCCACTACATTTTGACAAAAGATATTTGAAATATGAAAACACCAAAAAGAAAGTTGAAAAAGTATGAAAAATCAAATTTTTCTTCAAATCCGCTGAAATAAAAACTTTGCCCTCGCCAAATTAAGAACAGGACACCTACAATATTTGTCATTTTTAATTACATATATTTTTTTAACATATATTTTTTTAAAGTCCAATCGTTGATTTTGGTAATTTTCTAGAACAATATTTTTGAAAAAGTAAAATTGGAGATTTTGAAATAAAGCTAAAAAAAAATACGTGCCGTTTTTACATTAATTTAGAACGGCCTAACAATAGACGGGATGCAAAATACCTTACATAAGATCATTCTGGGATTAGCAGAATGCAAAAATCTTATTGTTGTAAATTATTTCAATGTCTTTAAAAATGTGAGCTTGATTTTCTTAATCAAGTGGGCTGCGGCGCAATTATTGCCTGGGGAACTTGATATAACTTTGCTGTTTTTCAACCGATAATAGATTTTGATGTTTTGTTAGAAAGATAATTTACTCTAGATTATGGTTTATTAATTAATTTAATTGAAACTCAATTATTAATATCAAAATTTTTGTGAAAAATAATTTTTTTTTATAATTTTTACAGATAAATTCATATTTGAACTTTGAATTCAATGCGCGTCCAGAAAGAATTGTACGATTTGGCTCAAATTTTGCGCACTAAAGTTTTAGATCTAGTGTCACTAGTGTGTACTTATAGTTTTAGAAAAGTAAAAAGTTTTGTAAAACAATATAAATAAACTTTACAAAACAAAAATTTTAGCATTTAAACTAACATTTTATAAAATTACTCCAGCCTATTTAAAAAAAAATATATAATATTTTAGCAGAAATTAATAAGAAAACAATTAATGGAAAAGTGAGGTACAGAACATCGAATCAAACCGAGTGCTCGATTATTTTTTAAATCAAATATTATAAAAGCTATCCAAAAAATTGTTTATTCATTTTATTGTTATTTCTAGGCATAATATATAATTTTGAGAATATTTACATTATGTTAAAGCCATTAAAAAAAAATTAATAAAATCACAAGTTATCCGTCGAATAATTGAAAGTGTTATTGAAACAAGCATTTTTTAGAGGTGTATCCATATTTCAGGCCATATCTTGGCCCAATTACGCCAAATTTATCTCATTTTAAATACCAACCTGCTCATAATAATAACCAATAATATTATCCTGATTTTTCCAAGGTAAGTGGTTTATTTTGGAAATGGAATTCCAATAGGCAGACAAACGGATGGACGGACACACGGACATCGCTATATCGGCTCGTATATATATAGTTTATGGGGTCGCCAATTAATTTTTCGATACGTTACGGACTGAGAAACTGATATATATAGCTTCTGCATAGTGGTGTGGAAGGTACAGAAAAAAATTTATGGGATCAGTTTTTTTTTAGAAAAATTGGGCTCAAAAGTTACGTAGAGCTTAATATGGGAAAAATATTTTTTCACTTTTCGTGGATTAATTTTAACCAACTTTAGGAACAAGTAAAGTTTCTAAATTAATTTTTTTCTTTAATGTCAAAGGTCAAATTTTATGATATTTTAATTTTTTAAAACAAAATTTCGAACAAATAGATATTGTGAAAGGATTTGGATGAAACTTCTTCACTAGTTCTAAAAACTAATATTCTGGACTTGATTTTTGGAACTAAATCTTTATAACTCTATAAAGCAAATGTTGGTAAAAAAACATTGGTGTACCAAATAAAAAGCTGAAAAAAAATATTTTTGACACACATTTGTTAAGAAATGTTATCGCCAAAAACTGTCTAGCAGTTCGGCTGTGAAATGATTTGTTATCACACAAATAGAACAGAATATAAAAATTGTTAAAATAAATATATATTTAATTTTAATTGGAATTGTACTTTCATTAAAATTTAAAAATTTAGTTTTAATAAAATAATTATATGCCTAAAATAAATTGTATTTTTTTGTTTTTTTGATTTTTTTTTTGCAATTATAATTGTGACGCTTAGACAAAATTCAAGTCAACTGTGTTGTTTATTTAATTTTAAGTGAACTGTATATAAATTCATCAAAAATGTAAAAAAAATACATACAACTACGAGGGTGGTCCCAGAACAACCCGACCAGACAAAGAAAACACAATAAATTTGGGAAAAATTTTCTTTATTTCTCAACATAATCTACATTTAGCTCGATACACTTTTCACAGCGATATTATTAAATATCGCTACCCTGTTTTTAATAATTAATGTTGACAAATATTTTGCCATTTTTTCAAGTTCAGAAATAGAAAATAATTGGAGGGAGCTAAATCTGGTGAATAAGGTGCGTGATGAAGCAATTCGAACTTTAATTCACTGATTTTGGTCATCGCAATAGTGGATGTGTGAACTGGTAGATGTGTGATGAAATAGCACTTTCTTGTTCGCCAAATGGGACCTTTTTCCCTTAAATTCATCACTTAAATGCCGCACAATGGCGCCCTTAGAACAAATGAGGTTGCAAAAATCTAAAATTTCATGTGCGCTTACGATATTTTAAATAAACTCATCTTAAAGGAAATTGTTCAAAGATAACAAATTTGCTACCTTCCATAAATTCAGATTTTTAGTTTAGAAGATATAACCCCTCAAAGTTGACCGATTTTCAGCTTTCAAAAAAACACAAAATTTTTAGGGAATTTGGTCCAGTTTCAGGTAGAATATAAAAAAAACTAGATAACTAATCGTATTTTTTTTTCATTGATTTATGTATTTATTCAGTATATTATAGAAAAGAAATTTTACTGTTAGCTTTTTGTTTCTCCAGGTAAATCGCTATTTACCAACAATTTTTTCACTATTTTTTAACTTTGATGGAAATGCACAATTTTTGAACTTTGATGGAAAATAAAAAAATGTTTAATTTTGTATAACTGCCATTTTTCGAAATATGTTCTTTGATGATTCCTTTACGTAATCCAATAAAGTCCAGCTTCTTCCAGCTGCTCGTAAAAATGTTAAAAAATATTTTGTTTCAGTTAAAAAAACACACAATTGTTTTTGGCAATTTGGTCCAGTTTTAGGTGGAATATAAAAAAACTGGGTAACTAATCGTAATCTTTTTCATTTCTGTTGATTTATATATTTATTCAGTATATTATATAAATGAAATTTTACTGTTTGCTTTTTATTTTTTTCACTATTTTTCAACTTTGATTGAAAATAAAAAAAAAAATTTTATTTTTGGTTATGGATAATAATTTTAAAATAAAACAAGTAAGAAAATTATAGTCGGTCTAGACCGACTATACGATACCCTATACCATGCGTTTAGAAACCCTATCTCTTAGGCCCAACTAACTGGACATTGAAAATAAGCAAAAAACCAAATTTGAGTGGGATTTTTATTAATTTTTTTGGCTGCAGATATGAAAAAGTTCATATCGGATGCTATATCTATAAAGGGACTAGGTCCAAAAATGGACCGATCCTGATCATGTTTGGTAAAGTCTCTTGTATTTTGCAAAAATATGTACAAACAAAATTTGAGAAGAATCAGTGCAATATTTTTGTTTTTGAATAGATTTAAGTGAAGATCGGGAAGCAGCTCTATACGGGGTCAAAGGGATCATTTTTGGACTACTTATTAGTGGATGTAATGAACGCATACAAACCCAATTTGAGTAAGATCTATATGACAATTTGGATCTTATGGCAATTTATGTCGATTTCATATGGGTAATTTGTATGGGGGCTAGGTCTGAACATGAACCGATTCTCACCAATTTCAATAGCGTTCATCCCATGGCCGATAAAAGCTTATATACCAAATTTCATCAAAATATATTCATATTTGCGACCTGCAGTTTGATTACAAGCTTTACATGGACACACAGACGGACGGACGGACGGACGGACGGACGGACATTGATAAATCAACTCAGAAAGTGATTCTGATCCGATCGGTATAATTAAAGATGGGTGTAGGTCAAATATTTTTGGTTGTTACAAACAGCAGCACAAAGTCATTATACCCAAACCACATAGTGGTATAGGGTATAAAAAACATGAAAAAGAAACAGAAAATATAAAATTGTTAGAAATAATGCTTTTTACTTAACATAAACATGATTTATTTAATGCCGTTAACAAATTTCAACTTTGATAACGCATAAGTAAGCATCTGGAAGGTGTTGCACTTTTTTCAAACAGTTATTTTATAGGTTGGATAATTATCTATCATATGCCTTTCAACTTATTTGATTATCTCAATCGGTTCAAAAGTTATGATTTTTGCAACGAAAAAACTCAAATAGCGCCACTGTGCGCCGTTGATTGTTATCCTTTTTGAGATAACACTGTGGAACAAAATGATGGTCATGGTCTTGGATGTAGATGACTCTTATACCGTACGATTGTATTAGGTTATTATAGTAATACCCCTAAAGCGTTTGTGTGGATAAAGTCAGATATTATGTCTGTTTAAAATTTCCATTTTTTCGCCAACACTGTATTGTATAAGACTAAAAAAGTAGTGTAATAGCTCCTTTGTCCTAATTTCTGAATTCGGATTCTGAATTTTAATAGGAATTTTTTCATAAAACATTTAACCCTATATCTGCAATTTTCACGGGCCACTTAAGTTCCATCTTCAAGAAATATCAAATAAAAAATCATTAATTATGCGATTATAGGGTTAAAATAATCTGAAAATATGTTCTGCAGCTAATTTTACTAGGAGGTGTCGAAGGCGAGAATGTCATTCGGTCATGTTAAATCACTGAAAAGATGAATTTTAATTTATCGCGTGCAGCCCAGTCCCTTAACAATGTTAACTAAATTTTTCTAAATTTATTTTTCTATGCTTTATTTAACATTTTAATGTGTTTTTTTTTAAATTAATTTCTTATCTCGTATTTTTCAACAAAATTTTTATTTTCTTTCTTAAATTGGCAAAAGTTGGAACTTAGGAATATCAAGGATTAGAATGTTCCGCTTTTTAAATGAAACTTATTCACAGAACCTTTTAACCCTTTAAACGCACATTTTAGGGTATTTTTTGGTATTTATTGAAAAAAGGACTTAAATGACCCATGGAAATTGCAAATATAGGGTTAAAATATTCTACGAAAAAATGTCTTTTAAAATTCTGCTGGGGACATCCGAACTCAAAATTTAGATCGAAAGAACTTTTACACATGTTTTTCTAAGCCTTATTCCAAACAATGTTGGTCAAAATAATGAAAACTTTAAATGGGCATAAAATTTTACTGTGTCCACAGAACCAAACGCTTTCGGAGTTTTACTATACTAACCTAGTAATTCCCCCCTTCCAAATATGTGTTGTACACTGTAACCCACGCTCATCCGAACAAGCAGGCGCCACACAGTGTTGTGCGAGCGGCCAAAAGTGTAAATTTTTTTTTGTAAATTCTTAAAAAACAGGTATGACATTTGATTTGGTATGCTCTGACTAGAAGAAATAAGTTAATTACAGGAGCTTTTCAAACTTTAAGTTTTTTCAATACAAATTTCAGTTGCTTCAGCCTTACCGTTTATTCGGCGTGTATAGGAGCCACCCTCTCCAAATTAAGTTTTTGTGAGGTGTTGACAACTCTGTAATGTGGCTGCACTTTTATCAATATTCTGTTTACCGTTATTTAAGTAAACACTGTTTTTGGCTTCGTTTGTAAAGCAAAAAAAAATTGGTAAAATTTTGGTTTTCCAATTTCAATTAAAATCGATAAAAGTAAGTATAATCTGTAAAAAAAATTGGTGTGAAGTGACGCAGAGTTACCCTTGCATTTTCTTTTTTTGGATGGCTACAGAAAATAGGAAGGCAGCTACTTACGAAATGATGGGTGAAAAGGAGATAAAAAGATGAAAAAGAACTTAATCTGGAAGCTTATTTCGATATGAAGAACATGGAAAGCGACCAAAATGATAAAGTATGCTACTGAAAATATTTGTTGAGTTTATAAGGTTTTTTTATATATCAGTACAGGGGTGCTAGGGTTATTTTTGGTCCGATTTAGATGAAACTTGGTAGGTGCGTTTGGGTCATGCCAAGAAGAGTACACTGAGACAAAATTTGTTGATTTTATAAGGTTTTTTTAATGTAACAGTGTAGGAGAGCTAGGGGAATTCATGGGGTAATTTTCACGATGTAGATTTTTTTCTTTTTTACATCAAAAAAAGCATCTATGCCAAATAACAACCCGATTTGACAACGTTTAGTACTTTTGGCCGTTCTTTATAAGAACGTATACACTATGCGCCACAACCTTGCCTGCCTTCTTTGGGCGCGATTCTCCCATTTCAGTCCACAGTTTTTACTGTTCGTTTGCCTCAGATGTAAAGCTGTGGACCCATGTCACATCCATGGTTACGAATCACCACAAAAACTCGGCTTTATTGCGTGTGAAACATCTCCAAACAATCTATTTAAACATCTTCACCACGCTGTTTTTGTTCTATTGTGCACAAACGTGGCACCCAACTTGCGGACAGCTTTCTTATTTCCAAATTTTCGGTCAATATGCGATATATAGCACTTTTTGCCTTTGACTTTTTCTTAATCGTTTTTGGCGTGGCCAACCACTATGGTGTTCGTCTTGACAGCTCCTACGGCTTCGTTTTAACTCTGCCACCCAATATTTTAGTCGTAAGCGAAGGATCAGAATCCCACAGCGTAGAATCTGGCTCGGCCTTAATATTGGTTGCACTGAGACCTTACAAATGAAAATATTGAATTACATAACGGTGAATAATTTTTTCCATGTTTACAAATTCACTGAGATCGTTTACTATTGATGGCCCAAAAACAAAAACAAAACAACGTGACGCCCTGAAACTTAAATCTTATCACTTTTCACCAAAGTAATTTTTTTCAAATTACTGCCGCCATCTATACGTCAGGTCGGGTTGTTCTGGGACCGTCCTCGTATATATTATGTATGCAAACAAAAAACATGAAAAATTGTAAAAGAAAACTTGGCGTAGATTATGGTACGCACAATGTAGAAGAAATAAAACATTTTAGACTTAATAAAAATATATATTTTCTTTAATTTCAAGGTTTTAGTACGAGTAGTTTATACAGAAAAATCATAAGGGATACAAAAAGCCAGCCCAGCCAACAAACAACTAAATGCTTAGAGTGTAAATGAATCTTAAAAAAAGATTATACTCATGTTTCACAGAAATCAGTCTAACATGAAAATCATTCTTGAGGTTTGTTTTTTTTTTTTTGCATTCTGAGACCAAAAAGTGTATAATTGATCACCTTATTATAGTCATCTTTGTCATATATGTACGAGTCTGTTTGCTGGTTGGTGTTTAAACAAATTGAGAACAAAGTTATTTTAGAAATTTATTTCTGTAAAATAACTATAAATTTTTTGAACAAAATGCAACCAACTAATATTAGTAGATGTCCATTAAAAGCCTAATTAATATTGTCTTTTGAAGCCAAAGCAAAAACAAAATTATTTAACTATAAATTCTGGGAAATTGGCGAAAACAATCAACACCATTGTTTAAATGAAATTGACGTCTACAATACCGACATTAAATATTTCTTTATGAAAACTCTCATACACACTTAACAAGAAAAAATAACATTATATGTATACAGAGGGTGGTTTCTATTGGCATTTAACAGGGAAATAAAAAAATATATACCATAACGCCATAATAATTCCAAGAATAATTTATAAAACAGCTTTTGAAATTGAACCGGCCAAAATTAAAAAGATTTTAATGTTTTTTGAGCTTATTTTTTTAAAGAATTTATAAAATAAAAAAAACACACACACACACAGAAAAATAATACTTCAACCAAATTGTTTCAAATTTTAACAAAGTCGATGGTAACAACAGAAATTTAATAGCAACTAACTATTTTCTATAGTTAAGACAACAAATCCTAAGTTCGGTTATAAACTTCATCGCAGTTCGGTTGACAAACATTTAGATAGTCACAATTATTCTATTTTCTGTGTGCGCCAACAAATATTTTATTTAAAAAATACATATAAAAAAAATATTTAAAAATAAGTTCACCAAATCAGTGATGCGTCTTAAAGCAATTACAAAGGCAATTAACAAATGTTAACTAGCTAGAACCAATTTAAAAGCAGTATTGAATATAAAAAGATTAGAAAAATATACATTTAAAAAATTATACTAAAACAAAATATAATATAAAAAAATAATTTGAAATTTTTGCAAAAATTATTTTAAAAAAATTGACATTTATTTTTATTTTTTTTTTTCTATTTCGGTGATAAGAAGTATTTCAATGTTTTGGTTTTTCTTGTATCAATGATTAGAACTATTTTTAGCTTTGACTAGCTTTTTAGAGATTTAATATTTGTTTATTTTGATTAAATAAGTCAAGTGTATAGTGATCTAATTTTATGCGTAATTGAATTTAACAAATTATAGTAAATAAAATATAAAAGCAAGTATGTATAGGACAATAGGGATATAACTTTTTGCAACTAACAAAACACCCAAGATATAACCTTCTAGGGCATCACAACCTTCAAGGGCTAATGTCTGTAATTACAGAAATATTTGACCTACACCCACCTTTTATTATTCCAAAAAACCGGATCATAAAGTTAAAAACCCTTTTATTAATTTAAAAATTTGTATGTTTTATTTATTTAAATAATCTAACCCATAAAAACAAAGTTTTTATTAAAACTCTTTCTTTCTTTTCTCTCCGTGACTGCGCGTGACTTTGCGTGACTATTTTAAAATTAATCTTTTATTCACAGTAAGTGTATGGACAAAGTTTCAGATTGATTGGATAAGGGGGAATGGGTTGCCCCACGACAGACAGACAGACAGACAGAGAGTATGAGTTAAAAGAAAGAGTTTAAAAACAAAAAAAATTAATGAAAATAGCTTAATTTCCGAAAAAAATAACAAAACTTAAAAGTATTAATTTGTATGCTGTTTACAAAACGATGGAACCCTTTACTACAAAATATTTGAAAACTTTCCTTCTGTTTTTGTTTTCAATACTTTGGCGATATCCATTTAAATTTTTGAAACTCTGAATTTACTGCCTCTATGAGATCTTGTCTTGTTTGTTTAATTTCGTATCCGTACTTTCGATCTACAATTTCCCATAGATTTTCTTAAATTAAACTTGGACTCATCTGAAAAGAGAACAGTATTCCAATTCCGCCTTGACCAATTCATATGTTCTATAGCAAAATTCATGCGAGCCAGACGATTTTTCTCTAAATATCAGTGGTTTCCTCAGTGACGATAACAACCACAATCAGCCTTAACTGATTGTCAGGTAGCATTTTTGGGCATTCTTACGATTAAATTATCCTAAATTTCACACCTTCATATGGAGCCTGGGTCGTTACCGTAACTTTTTCACGATATTCCTTGATAACTTTTGAAATTATTATTTTGAAGTATTCATAGAATTTTTCTCGCAAATTCGCTTTTGCTTAAAACCAGCAGTAAAATCATTTATTATTTTGGTTTTTAACTCTTTACAAAACTTTAGTTTTGCTATATTTTATAATAATCTATATAACGGGTGACTTTTTTGAGGTTAGGATTTTCATGCATTAGTATTTGACAGATCACGTGGGATTTCAGACATGGTGTCAAAGAGAAAGATGCTCAGTATGCTTTGACATTTCATCATGAATAGACTTACTAACGAGCAACGCTTGCAAATCATTGAATTTTATTACCAAAATCAGTGTTCGGTTCGAAATGTGTTTCGCGCTTTACGTCCGATTTATGGTCTACATAATCGACCAAGTGAGCAAACAATTAATGCGATTGTGACCAAGTTTCGCACTCAGTTTACTTTATTGGACATTAAACCAACCACACGAATGCGTACAGTGCGTACAGAAGAGAATATTGCGTCTGTTTCTGAGAGTGTTACTGAAGACCGTGAAATGTCGATTCGTCGCCGTTCGCAGCAATTGGGTTTGTGTTATTCGACCACATGGAAGATTTTACGCAAAGATCTTGGTGTAAAACCGTATAAAATACAGCTCGTGCAAGAACTGAAGCCGAACGATCTGCCACAACGTCTAATTTTCAGTGAATGGGCCCTAGAAAAGTTGGCAGAAAATCCGCTTTTTTATCGACAAATTTTGTTCAGCGATGAGGCTCATTTCTGGTTGAATGGCTTCGTAAATAAGCAAAATTGCCGTATTTGGAGTGAAGAGCAACCAGAAGCCGTTCAAGAACTGCCCATGCATCCCGAAAAATGCACTGTTTGGTGTGGTTTGTACGCTGGTGGAATCATTGGACCGTATTTTTTCAAAGATGCTGTTGGACGCAACGTTACGGTGAATGGCGATCGCTATCGTTCGATGCTAACAAACTTTTTGTTGCCAAAAATGGAAGAACTGAACTTGGTTGACATGTGGTTTCAACAAGATGGCGCTACATGCCACACAGCTCGCGATTCTATGGCCATTTTGAGGGAAAACTTCGGAGAACAATTCATCTCAAGAAATGGACCGGTAAGTTGGCCACCAAGATCATGCGATTTGACGCCTTTAGACTATTTTTTGTGGGGCTACGTCAAGTCTAAAGTCTACAGAAATAAGCCAGCAACTATTCCAGCTTTGGAAGACAACATTTCCGAAGAAATTCGGGCTATTCCGGCCGAAATGCTCGAAAAAGTTGCCCAAAATTGGACTTTCCGAATGGACCACCTAAGACGCAGCCGCGGTCAACATTTAAATGAAATTATCTTCAAAAAGTAAATGTCATGGACCAATCTAACGTTTCAAATAAAGAACCGATGAGATTTTGCAAATTTTATGCGTTTTTTTTTTAAAAAAAGTTATCAAGCTCTTAAAAAATCACCCGTTATATAAAATTCATTTTCTGTTTGTTTGTTTGTTTGTTTATTTGACCGCTATACAAATTTTTATTTTTCAACGGATTTCTCTGAAATTTGGTACACACGATTAACGTACTCTAGGAAAGGTCGCCATATGATTCGTACTGACCACGCCTACTTTTACGCCCACTTTTTTTATACAATTGGTTTTCTGTTTTTTGGTATATTTGTTCGCTATAAAAATTTTTATTTTTTAACGGATTTCTCTGAAGTCCGCCATATCCTTAATACCGGTCACGCCTACTGTTACGCCCACTTTTTTATACAATTCATATTCATTTGTTCTCTAGACAATTTTTTTTAAACGGATTTCTCTGAAATTTGCTACGCACGATCTTTGTACTCCAGGGAGGTCGCCATATGATTCTTGCCGGCCAAGCCTACTTTTGCGCCCACTTTTTATAGAAAATTAATTTTCTGTTCACTATAGAAATCTTTATTTTTCAAGGGATGTCTCTGAAATTTGGTACACATGATCTCTATACTCCAGGGAAGGTCACCGTATGCTTCTTACATGCCACGCCTACTTTGCGCCCACTTCTATGAATATAAAATTTATTTTTTTCCTTTAATTTGTTTCTTTATTTGATTGCTATACAAACTTTTATTTTTCAATGGTTTTCTCTGAAATTTGGAAAACGTGATCTCTACTCCAGCGAAAGTCGCATAATATATCTGGCTACGCTTACCTCTACGCCCACATTTTTATAAAATTCATTTTCTTCTTGGAATATTTGTTCGTTATAGTAATTTTTATCTTTCAACGGCTTTCTCCGAAATTTAGTACATATTCCAGGGAAGTTCGTAATATGATTTTTACCGACCACGCCTACTTTTACGCCCACTTTTCATATAAAATTCATTTTTTGTTGTGTGGTATATTTCTTCCCTATACATATTTGTATTTTTCAACGGATTTCTCTGAAATTTGGTTTACGCGGGAATAACTTCACGCTGAATAAATTCCCCAAATTTACAAAAAAAAAAGTCCCCAAAAGAAATGAACAAATTCCTTATTTTTTTTTTTAACGAAATAAAAATTAACTTACTCCCCAAATTCATTTTTAATGAATTTTGTTAAATATTTATTATCCAAAATAAAATGTTAAGAATATTTTTTCTTTCTCACAGTTGAAGAATTATGGCCTCTGGTTAAGAAGAAAAGCGTATCGTAGTCGAGCGTTTGACCGTCTTCTTCAAATATTAAACCAAAATATGGAATTTCGATTGATTTTACTCGATATCGAATGCGGTGATTTGGCCCCTGTAGTTTGATTACAAGGTTTACAGACAGACGGGCGGAAGGACATCGCTAAATCGACTCAGAGTCGATCTTTATAATAAACGGTGGCTTGTTTGATGAATTTTTTTTAAAAAAAAAGTTTCTTTCTTATTCGACTTTATGCTTGTGCCGTTTTTTTTTTTTTTTTTTTTTTTTTTTGGGTTCACTCCTTATTTTTGTATTAACAACAGAATAAATAGAGGGAACTTACCTTGTGTTGTTGCTTCTGTTGTTGTTGGTTCCCATTTTTGATCGTTGTTACACATTGAATTTTTGCAACAACAAAAATGCATATTACCCTTACGGGGTTCAGAACTCGTAACACATTCAGTTTGATTACACTCAGGAGTATTGGTAAAACAACCCTTCATTTTGATGTGTTGTTCGCCTGGAAAAAGGAAATACAAATTAAATTAATATATAATTTTGCGAAATTAATTTTAAAGTTTATAGTGAGATGATTTTAAATTATGTTTAAATATTAAAAAAAAAAAAACTCAAGTGTTCAAAGGGAATATATTAAGCTTTAGAATATTATGCTTTTGTTTGCTACTGACTTAAGATAAATCCCAATGTAGATATATCATTAAAATAGTGACTTTCATTTAGGGTGACAAAATAGTATTTAGTAGGTTCACATCAGCCTCAGAAAAGTAGTCGTTAGAAATATGGTAAAATTAAGCGAGAAAAATTCTGAATAAAGTACTTTGTTTAATAGTCAGTAATTTCTTATAGAAAGTTGTCAGATGGAAACCGAAGAATAAACAAGCGGGTGAAAAACAAAGATTATACCAGCAATGAAAAGAAAGTATTGTGCGCTGTGTAAAAAAATCCCTTTACCTCTTCTAAAGAGATAAGAAACCACTTAAATATTGATGTTAATACAGCAACAATTCGTGAGATATTTATTGGTAAAAACCTTAACACCCGAAGCCCCTAGAAAAGTACCCATGTTGTCTAAGAAGAACGTGCAACAAAGATTAAAATTTGGTGAAAATCATGTCAACTGGCCTAAAAAAAAATAAATTTGTTTAGAATATCGGTATGATCTGAAAAATATATTTTGACAATTAAAATAAGTTGGCAGCAGCTGCGCGGCAGCACAGGTGTGGCTAAAATATCGCAATGATCTGAAAAATATATTTTAGCGATTAAAATAAGTGAACGAGAACTGCGCGGCAGCACGGGTAGTAGCTGTCAAACGCGAGGAAACGGCGCGCGGACGCGGACACGACGGATGCGGACGCGACGCGCTCGCGGAACACAGCTCAGCTAAAATATCGCAATGATCTGAAAAATATATTTTGGCGATTCAAATAAGTTGGCAACAACTCCGCGGCAGCGCGGGTGTAGCTGGCAAACGCGGGGTGTGGCGCGCGGACGCAGTTGATCACAACTCCGCGGCAGCACGGGTGTGGCTGCCAAACGCGCGGAAGCGGACGTGACTCGCTCAGTGAAAAGTCTTATGGTAAATTTTATCTACGTATGTGAAATAATTATCTGTTGATCAAAATAGACCACACATATACTAACGGGTGATTTTTTAAGAGCTTGATAACTTTTTTTTAAAAAAAAACGCATAAAATTTGCAAAATCTCATCGGTTCTTTATTTGAAACGTTAGATTGGTCCATGACATTTACTTTTTGAAGATAATTTCATTTAAATGTTGACCGCGGCTGCGTCTTAGGTGGTCCATTCGGAAAGTCCAATTTTGGGCAACTTTTTCGAGCATTTCGGCCGGAATAGCCCGAATTTCTTCGGAAATGTTGTCTTCCAAAGCTGGAATAGTTGCTGGCTTATTTCTGTAGACTTTAGACTTGACGTAGCCCCACAAAAAATAGTCTAAAGGCGTCAAATCGCATGATCTTGGTGGCCAACTTACCGGTCCATTTCTTGAGATGAATTGTTCTCCGAAGTTTTCCCTCAAAATGGCCATAGAATCGCGAGCTGTGTGGCATGTAGCGCCATCTTGTTGAAACCACATGTCAACCAAGTTCAGTTCTTCCATTTTTGGCAACAAAAAGTTTGTTAGCATCGAACGATAGCGATCGCCATTCACCGTAACGTTGCGTCCAACAGCATCTTTGAAAAAATACGGTCCAATGATTCCACCAGCGTACAAACCACACCAAACAGTGCATTTTTCGGGATGCATGGGCAGTTCTTGAACGGCTTCTGGTTGCTCTTCACTCCAAATACGGCAATTTTGCTTATTTACGAAGCCATTCAACCAGAAATGAGCCTCATCGCTGAACAAAATTTGTCGATAAAAAAGCGGATTTTCTGCCAACTTTTCTAGGGCCCATTCACTGAAAATTAGACGTTGTGGCAGATCGTTCGGCTTCAGTTCTTGCACGAGCTGTATTTTATACGGTTTTACACCAAGATCTTTGCGTAAAATCTTCCATGTGGTCGAATAACACAAACCCAATTGCTGCGAACGGCGACGAATCGACATTTCACGGTCTTCAGTAACACTCTCAGAAACAGACGCAATATTCTCTTCTGTACGCACTGTACGCATTCGTGTGGTTGGTTTAATGTCCAATAAAGTAAACTGAGTGCGAAACTTGGTCACAATCGCATTAATTGTTTGCTCACTTGGTCGATTATGTAGACCATAAATCGGACGTAAAGCGCGAAACACATTTCGAACCGAACACTGATTTTGGTAATAAAATTCAATGATTTGCAAGCGTTGCTCGTTAGTAAGTCTATTCATGATGAAATGTCAAAGCATACTGAGCATCTTTCTCTTTGACACCATGTCTGAAATCCCACGTGATCTGTCAAATACTAATGCATGAAAATCCTAACCTCAAAAAAATCACCCGTTATAAGCAGTTGCGTAAAGAAACCTTGCGACACAATATTAAACGTCGCATTAGTCTTTCATTTCTGAAACTTAAATTTGAGGTCTCTGCTCAATGATGATCACTTATTGAATGAAGTAATTCAATTTTTAAAAGTTGTGATTCCTTTAATTTGCGAACCATTCCGTTATATTTGATGTTTATAAATAAACTGAAAAAAAAAACTTAAAGCGGTTTCGCGACTTATTTTTGAAGCATTTTTGCTGCAGCATATTAAAATACTTCTAAATTAAAAAATCAAAAATTTTTGAATTGAAATAAAAAATGAATTTACTGCCCATACAAATTTTTGGGGAGAAAGTTAATTTTATTGGGGAATTTATTCATTGGGGACTAAGTACTCAGCATAGTGAACCATTTTTCAAGTCGAAGGCCTTTTTATCGCGGGCAAGACCGGGTAAAAACAGCTAGTTCATTATAAAATTATAACATTAAAAAATACAAAAGAATTTAAAATCTAGTTCAAAGAAAATGGCAGAAACTATAAATATTTAAATAACGGTTGGTTTTATACATTTTCTTTCATGTCATCTTCTATTTGTATTGTTTTTATCAACTTTAGTACAGATTTATCTGTTTTTCTTTTTCAGAATTTTCCTTTAAAAAACCGATTTATTGAAATGATTGCACGATACTTTCTCAAAAAGTCTGAACTTCCTCACATATTCACAACTACTTTTATATCTACTATAATTTATTATAACAATCTGAAAACTTGATTAATGTTAAAACACAAAGGAATTTAGAGCTGACATTTCTTTAAAATTTATGCTGAATGAATTGTCTGAACAAAATAGCCGTTTAAGTAACCAATTTAAATCAGAATTGAGTTTACGTATCAAGGGACAAAGAACAACATTTGCAGATGTTTTGCATCAAACGGAGAGAGGATTACGATATACTCTATCCAATAAATAAAACTTCAATATTATATTATAAAATTAATGATGAGTCGTGGTGAAAAAATGATGAAAACTTTGTTGAAAAAAAACTTCACCGAGCGATGCAAGAAAGTAAAATTCAAATCTCGAAGATCCACAAGGACAACAGAAATAAATGTTTGGAGATATAAATAGAATTTTTAACAGAGAAATTACGTACTTTAGAGATGTAAATGTTCGTGTAAATATTTAGAACCCATGCAACATAAGAAACCTTTAATCGGAAAGGGCGGTTTCGTTTAAATTGAAAAAAAACTTATAAAAAAATTTTATTTCTTTGCAATTTTATCAATAATTACCGAATAATTATTTTTGTACCCTTCACTGTGCAGAGGGTATATACATATATAAATTCCGGAGACCCAAAAACATATATTTTTTTGATCCTTGTAACAAGGGAAGTCGATTTAGCGATGACCGTCTGTCCGTCTGTCTGTGCAAACCACGATCACGCCCTCAACAACTAAGTTAGACTCTTCGTTTTTGCACAACACTCTTAATTGTTTTCTATCGAATTATCGATAATTTGATTTTCATGCTATTTTGCAATAGCTGGAACCCATGCCTAGACATCTACACCAAAAACCATTCGAATTTTTTTCTGTTTATTTAACACCCAAACAAAGATTCAAAGAAATATTATTTGGATTTTAAAAGAATTCAAACAAAATAGAAGGCTTGTTACTAAGGTTAGGTAAAACCGGTAAGGCTTTGAACTTGAAGTCCTATTATCGAATCTTCGTCAGGGCGGAGCAAAATAAAAAAAAAAAAGAAGATAATGAGATAAAAGATAATTTAAAAAATAAAACAAAATTTAAAAAAAGATTAAGATGACAAAAAATTGTGGCATACGATTAGAAAAATACAGCCTGATGATATGATCAAGCCGTAAGGTAATCAGTGTTGCCATTTTAGCATTTTAGTTGCTAGATTTAGCAACTTTTTTTTGTCGCTTAGCATCCAAAATTTATGAAAAGATGCTAGATGCTAACTTAGCACCTTTTATTAATAAAAAGTTGCTTTTAGCATCTTTTTTTGATTTTTTTTTCTCACTGTTTTTGAATTTATCGCACCTGTACCTCTAAAGTGAGTCAACTCAAAATTTACAAATTTTCAGTAGAGACAAATAACGGTTTTTTTTTTAATATTTACTATAAAATTCAAAAACAGTTGTTTCATTGTAAAGAATTGCGAATAATAAGTATACAACAGTAGTTGTTTTTACGATTTTTTCAGTGATCATCAAAATAAAAAGTTTTTTGGGTGGAACTCAAAATATGCCTTTTTAGTGGATCCTAAGGAATCTACTCTTATAACACAAAGAGGGTTACAACTGTATTTTTTTTTTGCGAAAGACTAGAAAGATCAATGTAAGATTTTACAGTGGATAGATATGACCACTGTGTATCGTTTTCTTGCAAAAAGTGAAAATTGAAAAATTTTGAGTTGACTCACTTTAGAGATACAGGTACGATATAATCTTAATTTTAATGATATTGATATGTTTTAATTTCTCAAAGTGTAATACGATAAATTTGTGTACCACTCATTTTACCACTCTGCTCGGTTCTTTCAACAAATATAATAAAACAGTTGGAAATAGAAGAATGTAAACAGCAACAACAGTTTTTAATGAATTAAAAAGTCGATTGCCAAAAAATATAATTGCATTAAAAAAATGCCAAAATTTTCAATACAAAACACATTAAACATGGTAAAAAAAACGATAACCAATATATTAGAAGAGTTTAAATTTAGATCATCTGAAACAGAAAAAATTCAAATCCAATTGAGTTATGTCACAGAACAATATTGGGATACAGCACTGAATACAACCTCCTTATGGATTGAAGTTAAATAAAATTCTATTGGCGAAAGTCCACTTAAAGAGTTATCCACATTTGTATTGTCTTTATTAATTTTGTCTTTCTCAAAAGCAGGAGTTGAACGTTCGTTTAGTTTAAGGCTTAAGTTAAAAGCAAACATTGCAACAGAATAAAATCTGAGTTGCTATGTTCTGTAATACGTATAAAAGAAGGTTTGAAATTGAAAAATTGGTGCTGTTGCACTTACAATATACCGAGCGATGTCGTTGATAAATGTCGATCGTCAGAAAAATATCAGTCCCAAGAAGAACTTGAAGTTAAAGACATCACAGAAATATTAGTTTCCATAAATAATTATTGTAATATACTCGTATCTTTTGATAATGTAAATTCTGTTATATTTGAAATTAAAAGAAAAATCTCTCTAAAATTCAAAATATTTAATTTAAAATTAAAAAAGCTCAATTTGTATTTAAAAAAATTGCAGATGAAATTCAAAATAATTTTATTTAAAATTTTAAAAATATAAATCAAAACTTATGTTTTATATAAATTTTTCCATTTAAAAACCAAAGAATTTATTAATAAGTACTTAATTTTTGAATCAAAAGGTAATGAAATTAAAAAAAAAAAATTTGCTTCTTTTTTTTTTTTTGCAATTTAGCATCTTTTCAATTTCAAATTATGGCAACACTGAAGGTAATGTATGAGCATACAATGTGGTGCAAAAGTGCGGCAATGTTTAGCCAAAAAAAGAATATTTAATTTTTTTCTTATCATTTATTTAATTTAATCCAAATAGTTTACAAAATTAAACATATCTATGCCCTAAGTCTCTAATAAAATGAACCAGATTCCTCCTCGCAGAATATCCGCACTTTTACACAAAAACTGCGCTAATATCCCAGTATCCCTTGGATTTCTTTAATTGTGTCATCCTGTTTGACATAAATCCGTATAACTTTTTTATGTAATCCACAGGTATATTCTGCCATTCGACTTGAATCCTCTCCCACATTTGATTAACTTATGCTGTTTGTACCCTCTTCATAATCTATCGGCAAATTCTCCTTCAAAATACGAAGATAGTCCTCTTTACGCATTATTCCTTCTATTCTGATAAGAGGTCCTATACCTTTTGCTGTTATACATCCCCAAACCATTAGAGAACCCCAGCCATGCTTTATGGTTTGACGCATTTTGAGTAGTTTGTGGTTATGCCCAGTACCACACCTTCCCATCATCAGAGCAAATAATCTAATAAAAATTAAAAAAAAAAATTCATTACCCTTTCCTAATATTGTATTGATATCGTACAAGACTGGTATTTTGTGAAAAATAGTTTGCATGCTTTCACGTTTTTTGGTGACAATTTTGGTTTCTTTATAGCCAACACTTTTAAGAGCTCTTTGGACTGTCCATCTACTGACTTTGTTGACACAAGCTAAAACTGCCTCCTTTGGTGGCAGCAAATTGACGGCCAAGTGCTCTAGCCTCCGTTAATTAAATTTTTTTCGGTCTTCTTTTTTTTTTGGTACAAAATATTTCCAATGGTTAAAGGTTTTATATTGTTTTATTATTCTAAGTACTGAACGTTGACTTATATATAACAAATTTGCAATTTTACGGCTAGAATAACCACATTTTTGACAGACACAGAAATTGGCCGCATCATAAATTTATATTTTTTTTTATCACTTTAGATATCACTAAATTTACAAACATTTTCGACTTATGATGCGGAATGCAAAAAAAGAAGTAATTAAATACCGTTTTGTGTAAAACTTTAACGCTGGTGCAGATATGATGCAAATACCTTGGTTTTGTGGGGGAGATATATTCGGGAGCGGAGAGCAGATTGAACTCTAGTTATTTTATCATTTGAAAGCATACTAATAACAATATCTAAAAGTAACTATTGTGTTGTTTTTCTAATACACTAAGAAAAATAATTGACCTTTTTCGAAATTGTTATAAACATTGCCGCACTATTGCACCTCACTGGATATGAAAATGTACCCTCAATTTTCGGACCCAAATATATATTAATCAGACAAGAACAAATATCTATATATATAAAATTAAAGTTTTAATTATTTAATTTCGAGAGAATACAAAGTGAATTCTCAATATCCTATATCTGGAGCAATATAAAAGGGGGAGTAACGATACTTTGTGTGATTTCACAGGTAATTAGTGTGAGTAGCCGTGCTGAAAATGGGCGGTACAAAGTAGATATTCAATACTACAAAAATCGAGTTCTATAACAGGGAGACCTTTGTAAATTTTTGTGCTACTATTAGTAGCCGTGCCGAAATTTGGCGGAATCGGGTAAGTGGTCGTATCACATCCCATACAAAGTGAATTCGCAATATCTTATATCATGAGCAATATAAAAGGGGGAGTAACGATACTTTGTGTGATTTCACAGATTATATGTGTGGGAAGCCACGCTGAAAACTGGCGGTATCGGAACATTAGGCATGGCACCTCTCATGCAAAGTAATTATTCAATATCATATATATCTCGAATACTATAATAGGGAAAGCTTTGGAAATTGGTGTGACGTCATCTGTTATTATAGAAGAAGAAGAAGGAGTTACATTTTTGAACTGACTTTTTAAATTCATTTGATTTCCCAGGTCTTCCATCCCATAATTTGCTCTTCAATGTTGAATCATTCTTTGTCAAGAAAATATTGTATAGCATTATTGAATCGACAACTATCAATGGCAAACTCAAAGCAGAGCATATTATATTGCCAAGAATCACGATGATTTCAGCAGATTCTCCAGTTGCATTTAAAGTCTTACAATATCCAATTCGCCTGGCGTTTGCAATGCCAATCAACAAATCTCAATCATGGTCAATTATATTTAGCCTGCTCCAGAGTTGGAAAGCCAAATTAAAATATATTATTTAATAAGATCAGACGAAGCTAGTATTAGACGAAAAAAATATATTTATTAAATCGAAACTAAAGTCAGGATTTAAAATAACTATTAAGATTCAATTCATTATTATAAAAAAAAAAATTCGTCCCGTAATTGAAATACATATCAAAACAAATCTGGGAATAAAATAATTATTTTAGGTAGAACAACGTTTGCCGGGTCAGCTAGTTAATATACAATAAAATTTTAAATATTAATTGATTTGTTATTCATCAATAGTTATTTAATAGAAAAAGCGATATAAAACTCAACAATTTATTTGTATTTTTAAAATCTTTCTTTTAACTCGTATTCTCTGTCTGTCTGTCTGTCGTGGGTCAACCCCTTTCCCCCTCATCCAATTGATCCGAAACTTGGCCCATAGTCTTTTTATGACTACAGATTAATATTGAGGTAGTCGCGCCAGTCACGCATAGTCACGCACAGTCACGGAGTGATCTAAATGTCATTTCTCCTCATTCGGTCGATCTGAAACTTGGTCCATACACTTGCTGTGAAAAAGGATTAACTTTGACTTAGTCACGCACAGTCACGCATGGTCACGCACAGTCACGGAGTGATTTAAAACCCATTTTTCCTTATCCGACCGATCTGAAACTTTGTGGATAGACTTGCTGTGAAAAAAGATTAACTTTGACATAGTCCCGCACAGTCACGCATAGTCACGGAGAGATTAAAACCTCACTGCCCCTCATCCGATCGACCTGCAACTGTGTCCATAGACTTTTTGTGGCCAAAGATTAATTTTAAGATAGTCACACACAGTCACGCATAGTCACGCACAGTCACGGAGTGATTTAAACGCCATTTGCCCTCATCCGATCGATCTGAAAATTTGTCCATAGACTTGTTGTGATCAAAGATTAATTTTAAAATAGTCACACAAAGTCACGCACAGTCACGGAGAGATACAATACTCATATGCATAAGGATAGAAAGAGTTTTAATAAAAACTTTGTTTTTATGAGTTAGATTATTTTATATTTATTTATTAAATTTGATTTTCCATTACAACAAGACACAGTATCTTATAAATTACAGTCATGGAATCAGATAAGTTATTCATTATATTGAACATCAGTAACTCTTAATCTAAATTTAAAATATTATAAATTACAGTTGAAAAACATTTAAAAATCAAATAAAATCAATTAAAGTATTGATATAGTAATTTTCTAAGCCCTATTGCATTGCATGTATTTTGCATAACATTAGGAAGTTGGTTCCAAAGACGAATATTTAGAATAAAAATTTGACATTCAGAAATTTGGAGCCTTTGTTATAATAATTTTATGTAGGAATATAATGTTTTTGAATTTAATATAGTTGTGAAAAGATATGTGTAAGACATGACAGGGGTATTGGGATACATGATCAAATTTTCTTAAACCAAAGATATAGCGAATAATGTTATTGAAAGTTACAGTTAGTTTTCTGTTATCCCTAGAGTTGCAACCTGTGAATACCTCAGATGCATATAGTAATGTTGGTAAAAAATATGTTTTAGCAAGTAGCAATCTTAATTTTCGGTGGAGTAAAGTGCTGTGTTAACCATAAGCTTCTTAGCACACAGGATTGATTAATATGATCTGACCAAGTCAGAGTTCCATTAAACACAACACCGAGATTTCTTACAGAGTACACGATGTCAATTTTAGAGCCTCCGAGGAAGATATTTATCTTCTTCTCCAAATGCATCACCTTCTTCTTTATTATAATACACTTAGATTTATTTGGATTAAGTCGTAGACCATTTGCCGCCCAATTTAGAATTTGTTTGAGATCATAATTTAGTTCTTGAGTTTTGGAAATAACTGAATCCTTGGTACTACTTAAATATTGCTAAATATCTTCAGCGTATATCTGAATCTTAGAGAATTTAATTTGTTGTGGAAGACCATTGGCATATATCGAATAAAGTAGTGATCCAAGGATCGAGTCCTGTGGTACCCCTCTTATAACTTGCATCGAGTTTGAGATGGAGCTACCATTAGCAACAGATTGAGATCTATTTATGAGATATGACGACATGAGTCTAACTGATAATGCAGAAAAGTTAAAAAACTTTTTCAATTTGAGGCATAAAATTGAAAGGTGCACCGTGTCAAATGCCTTTGAGTGGTCCAATAAAACCAAAAAAGATATTTTGCCATCATCCATGTTGCTTCTTAACTTCTCAACTACATCAGATAAAGGTGTTAGACAGTTATGTTGGGGTCCGAAACCGAATTGACGCTCTGCAAGTAAGTTTTGTCGTTTAAATACCTAACGATCTGTCTGTGTAAAAGGTGCTCGAAAACTTTTGAGAGATATGAATGAATTGCAATCGGGCGGTATTCGTTACCCGTTTTTTGGTACTGGTATAACTTTGACATGTTTCCACTCCATTGGAAAGATGCTAGTAGTAATTATGGAGTTTGTATAGATCTTGAATAAACAAAAAAATTCGTAAGTTTTTATTTACGAATTTTCTTATGTGAAAGTGTAATCTAGCACAGGGGTGATAGTTATAAAATATTTGATCTCAATAATTTTATTATGAAGTTTTTATTTCGATTCATACAAAACATGGCTTCAATTTGTAAAGAAATAAGCCCTCATATATTTTTCGGTAAAACATTTGAAATACTATTCTATGCGTTTACTGTTGAATTTAAATGTGGTTTTCCCGAAACCAAGTTTTCATGTCGTCTGCCACGATGCAGCCAAAATTACATCATCGACTTCTGTTCAGTTTTTTTTTTATATTATAGCTCATTAAGAATGAAGTTCTCTTTATGGCCGACTATTTATATTTGAGATTAATATATTTTCACGAGACACAAAGGTTTTTGGAGTAATTTTTGAGTTTTTGACTTCAACTTGGTTCATTTCTTATAATAAACTAAATATGCGGCTACGATAGTCGCATAAACATGCATTTCTTTTTAATAAAACAATGTAGTAATCCTGATGTTGTAAATTATTATCTTCTTGAAATATTACAATAATGTATCTTTGATCTTTGTTTTTTGTAGCTGTTCAAAGATTGTCATTTGTTCATTTTTCTGCCAAAAATTGTTATCTATCTATTTAAGAAATAAACAAGTTACCTAACTAAGGGCCATTATTACAACTTGCCAATAGCTAAAGTTAGGATGTTATCGGGCAGATTATTAGTTTTTCGTTATTACAACTATACTTTAAGCTAAAAGCGACCGATAAGCTAAATGGAAGATATTGTTGCCTTTAACTTTTAACGTGAGGTTTATGTATTTAATGTTGCCACATTTTCTGATCTATGAAGAAGAAATTCACACCAATTTAGTTTTGGAAATAAATTTATTTGCATATACTTAAATATATGCTTGTATATTTTTAAAAAGTTTTATTACACATTTACAACAATTATGCAACTTATAACAAAGGTTTTTAGTTTTCATTCTATTGTTTGCTTGCGAACAAATAAAGGAACGTTGCCACTACGTATTTTATAAAGCATTCATTTGGTCAAAAGTAATCGGTGTTTACTTTGGTGTTGCCACAATATCAAAAATATTAATTTTATTTTACTGGGAAGTTGTAATAACGAAAAGAAGTTAAAGGTAACTTTATAGCTCACTTAAGCTAAAGTTACCTTTAACTAACATTTACTTTAAAGGCAAGTTGTAATAATGGCCCTAAATATAATAACCATTTTTAGGTGTAGTCTCTATATTATAACCACATCTGATATTCAAAATTTACAAAAATGGCTGGCACTACATCCTATTTCCGAAACTCTCTATTTTAGGTATTATATAGTCGGCTTTACTGACAATAAAAATAATTTTCTTACTTGTTTTATTGTTATTTATTGAAAATTCTTAATTGCTCTTTGAATATATACCCGTATATAATATATAAATATACATATGTATATATATACATATGTATATTTATTGTAGAAATTTATTAAATGCTTCATTAATAATTGAACGTGCTAATTAAAACAACACAAAACTATGGCGAACAAATTATACTTTTTGATATAAATATAAATTTAAAAAAAGTTCTTTCATGAATCACAAATTTTGAGATAAAAGAATATTTTATATATAAAAATATAAAAATATAAATTAACCTAGTTTACGATTAAAGAATGTGAGAAAAGAAAAAAATTGTGGCTGTAATGAGGCTGGAGCTGCCTCGTTCCTGAGAGTTTATTAAAATATTACTGTTTAGGCTTAAACGCTATCAGCCGTATTTATAATCAAAATTTTTGCACTGCACATACATATATTTAATAAGCATTTGTTATTCCTTTGATTCATAACAGCTGTCATTTTGATAATTCTGTCAACATATTGTTATAGTAAAAATATATGTATATTGGAAATATTTATGAAACCAAAAATTGTTTTATTTTTATTATAAATACGATGGGTGCACTTAACACATTGGAAACTTTAAATTTGTAAATCATTTTTTTCATTTTAGCCCTAGGTGAGTAGGTAGCATGCTCGCCTATCATGCGGGGGTCATGGGTTCGATTCCCACCAGAGGCTTTGGTCTGTCGCCGCAAAAATCAACCAAATGGTCTTTGCCACCCGGCTTATCCCTAGACCCAAATTAGAATACAAATTTACTTTGCATTGTAATTAATATAAATAAATAAATAAATAAATAAATAAATAGATAGATGTCAAAATTGGAGGTGATTAAAAAAAAAACGACTGATAACAAAAAACCAGATTATATCAGAGTTGATTTAAACTAAAACAGAGATGTTAAGATTTTAGTTAACCAGAAGATAAAGGGTCATGAATAGACTCATGAGCATCCAGAGCATAAGTCTTAAAAACATTCTAGTTGTTAACACGTTGTGCATAGCGCACGTCGAGTGCATAACATAAACTTATGAATACAGCGGTGCATGTATTAAATAAACCTTCAATTTATAATAATATCACTATGTTAACAGGTACAAATCAAACTAACATCATCATTGTCAGACGTCAACAAATGCCGACGGCTTTAACTTGTCTATTATTACTTCCAATTTGAAATATTCAAACCCAAAAATATGTTCAATTTGCTACCCGAGACATTTAAACACAAAAAAAAACCCCCATCGTTGTAGACAACAATGACAACAATAAGAAGGGTTAAAACAGTGGCTTGTTTACACCACTAATAATGTGTTCAACACTATACTATCCTACGCTAATGGTGGCAAAGATTACTTACTTAACTGATAACCAACAAACGTGCATAAAATCATGCACACATACACTGTTTTGCAAAAGTATTTGGAATGTTGAAAATACAAAATTGAAATTTTGAAAATATTTTTAACCAATCAAAATATTTTGTCAGTAAAATGAACTAAAAACACGCAAGAAAATTATAGTCGGTCTATAGCTAGATAACATATACCATTTTTTAGAGACCCTATCTCTTCGGTCCAACTAATTGGATATAGAAAATAAGCATAAACCAAATTTGATTTGGCTGCAGATATGAAAAAGTTCATATCGGGTGCTACATTTATATGTGGACTAGATCGAAAAATGGACCGATCCTGACCATATTTAGTAAAGTCACTTATATTTTGAAAAAACATATACAAACCAAATTTAAGAAAAATCTGGCAATATTTTTGTTTTTTGATAGATTTAAGTGAAGATCGGGAAGCAGCTCTATATGGGGCCTATGACCAAGAATTGTCCTATAGGAACTATTTTTGGATTACTGATTAATGGATATAATAAACACATACAAACCCAATTTGACTGAGACCTATATGATAATTTGGATCTTATGGCAATTTATGTCGATTTCATAGGGGTCATTTGTATGAGGACAGGTCTGAACATGGACCGAATTTCACCAATTGCAATGACGTTCATCTTATAGCTGACAAAAGCTTATATACCAAATTTCATAAAAATATATTCATATTTGCGACCTATAGTTTGATTACAAAGTTTACATGGACACACAGACGGACAGACGGACGGACATCGCTATAAAAAGAGGGGTCTAGGTCACATATTTTTGGTAGTTACAAACAGCAGTAAAAATATGTGTTCGATTACTTTTCCATTAATAAATATTTTTTAACGAAATTTGAGAGAGTAAGAGTTTTCAAATTAAGAAAATATCTAAAAAGTGCGCCAACAATTTGTAATTAAATAGCTAATTCTTAGATAATGATAGTAATCAGCAGAGCTGGATTTCATGCAAATGTATGTTTATAGTCAGTAGCTCAAAATCAATTTTGAACAAATACTTTTCCGAATCAAAGGATTTGCTACAATATGGCATCGATTTGTTGTTGCATACTTCTTTTTTTGCATATTTTGTGATTTTTAATGCATATTTTTGCATATTTAAAATCTAAAAAAAATATAAATATAACAATATAAACAATTATATATCAAATTAAATTTGTTTATTTAAAATTTATGTAATAGATTTCATACCTCGTAATTTTAAATGGGCTGCATTTTTATTATTTAATTTTTTTTTTAGTTTTTTGTACAGTCTGTCAATAAAGTCTTTTGACATAGTAAAATTTTGTCGTTTTGTCTTTTACGTTTAAAAATATAGTTCGTCTTTTTGTTTTAATTTACTTTTTTGTTATTTCTAATTTATTTACATATTTAGCGAAAAAAAAAGTGTGAAAAGATAGAACAAAAAGAGAAGAAATATCAAAATTTTGTTGTCAAGAAAGTATTTTTTAACGCCAATACTGGAAAGAAACCTATAATGCCAAAACACCAGTTCTGTTTTCGACATAATCATGGTAGTCCTGAGCAATGTCATCGTATACTCAAAAAATTTTCAGCTGTATTTTTGGACCATATTTACATGTGATATGCCACAGCATTATCAGCAACAAATAACGCACCTGATATGGCGTCAGAAATGTTTCAAAATCAATTAAATGCGTAGTACCTAAAAAAATGGAATATCAAAGTCAGTACTGACAAGTCCTCCCATATTACTTTTATATTAAGAAGTCAAAATTGTCCAGCTATTGCTTTGAACGGCATGCAAGTTCCTAAGCAAACAAGTGTCAAATATTTGGGTCTCCATCTCCACCGCCAATACACATGGAAAAAACATATTCAGATAAAAGGAGAGCAAAGATAAAAACGAAAGATAAAGATAAAAGATAAAAACGAGAAAGATGCATTGGCTATTTTACAAAACAATATTGAAACCCATTTTAACCTATGGAATACAGCCTTGGGGAACCGCTAGTAATTCAAACATTGAAATTCTTCAAAAACACTAAGATAGAAAATGCTACTTAGTTCATAACTAATTACAACATTCACAAGGACTTAAAGATTCCATCTGGTTAAGATGACATAAATAAACATACCTCAAGATACCTAGACAGATTTAGCAGTCATAGCAACCCATTAGCAGTATGCTTATTAGATGAAAGCGAAGAAGTTAAAACATATCATATTTTAGATCTGCCTTTCAGAAAATGATCTTTATACGCTATAACCTATAAATTTATATATTTATAGATCGTTTTGCTGGATAAAGATCTGACTAGATGAAGTTAAAATAAAATAATAAAATTTACTTGATCTGATACAATTAGTTTACTACAACCACTATCTCGAGAAAAATGTGCAAGAATTATCAGAAAACGAAAGCTTTCAATCTGAATGTGGTGAGTGTGGTAGTAGTTTCCCACGAAACAGTAAGACAGGTCTTGAAAGGGAACGAGTATACATGAAGAGTTGTTCGTCAAAACATTTACTTACAATACAACACAAAGAAAAGAGATTGTCTACAATGAACATTTTCCAAAGCCTGATGACTACTGGGATGGCGTTATATTCTGTGATCAGACGAAAATTATGCTTTACTATAATGATTGTCCCAATAGAGTAGTGTGGAGAAAGCCGTAAAAAGGATTGAGAAATCTAAATATAATTCCAATTTGGAAAACTTTCGGTCATGTTTTGGGGTGCATATCCTATAAGGGAGAAGAAGAGATTTTTTTTATTGAGAACACCATGGATGTCTCCATGTAGTGTCCTCTAATTAAAAGCGTGCATAAATTTGGGTTTTATGCTGATAGGAATCCGCTTTTTAAATTTTATCAATATAATGACCCCAAACTTAAGGCGCATATGGTAAGATCTTGGCTGCCATAAAACTGTAGCAAAGTATTGGATACATCTGACCAGAGTCCAGACAACTCAATCAAAAAATTGTGGCTTTACATAAAAAAAACATCCTAAAAACAAAACAGCTCCGAGAATAATAATTTTAGAGAAATTGAATAAAATTTCAATGGAATACGTGCAAAAACTAGTTAATTCATTGAAAAGATGACTGCAATTATTATAACCAACTATTATATAGAAAACACACATAAACCAAATTTGAGGGGCATTGTTATTAATTTTTTTGCCTGGAGATATGAAAAAGTTTATATCGGATGCTATATTTATATCGGATGCTATATTTTTCCTGCTATATTTATTTTTTGCAAAAACATATACAAATCAAATTTGAGAAAAATCAGTGCAATATTTTTGTTTTTTGATAGATTTAAGTGAAGATCGGGAATCAAATGGATGTAATAAACACAAACTCAATTTGACCGAGATGTATATGATAATTTGGATATTATGGCAATTTAAGTCGATCTGATAGGGGTCATTTGTATGGGGACTAGCTTTGAATGTGAACCAATTTTTACTAATTTCAATAGCTCTCATTCTATGGCCGATAGGACCTTGCATTCATATTTGCGACCTGTATTTTGATTACAAGGTCACACAGACGGACGGACGACGGACGGACGGAGGGATGGGCGGACGGACAGACTGACGGACGGATATCGCTAAAGTGATTCTGAGTCGATCGGTATAATAAAAGATGAGTCTTGGTCAAATATTTTTGGTAGTTTCAAACATCAAATCATCACAAATTCATTATACCCTGACGTCACAGAGGTATATATAGTCAAAAGTCACGGTGTAAATGGAGGGGTGGGGCCGGAGGAAGTTTTGAAAGGGGGGAAAATGGCGTATTTTCATAATTTTTTTGCAGCTATGAATAATGTTTGATTACACAAGCGAACAAGGTTTTTGTTGATTAAGAACAGACTATTGTTTTTAAGTTTATTTGGGACGCTTAATCCAAATCTGCACTTGGTTAAGGCACTTCCAGTACGTATATTGGAATAACTTGAAAACGGTTCACCATTTTCGATGATTTTCAAAATTGTTTTTTTAAAGATGTAGTTGTTACTTTTGAAAAACAGAATTTAAAAAATTAAGTAATAAAAAACAAATCGTTATATCATTTAATATTTCCTTGTCTACACGAACATTTTTCCATCACGTATTTTTTGTTTCGAACACACATAAACCACACAGATTCGAGTGTAGCTTTATTTTAAGTTCGTTTTCTTGCACGTGTACTGCTAAAAAAAAAACAGAACATGTTCTTCAACGCGTACATCTAAAAATTAAAACATTATCCACTCGCGATTGGAAAAATCTGAAACACCCCTATATAACGACAACAAACAATTGTTTCAACCAAATTTATTTAAAAAAATTGAAATAATTAATAAAATAATAAATAAAATAATAAAAATAAAAATAACAAGTGAGAAAATTATAGTCGGTTTAGACCGACTATATGATACCCTATACCATGCGTTTAGAGACCCTATCTCATAGGCCCAACTAACTGGACATAGAAAATAAGCATAAACCAAATTTGAGTGGGATTTTTATTAATTTTTTTGGCTGCAGATATGAAAAAGTTCATACCGGATGCCATATCTATATGGGGACTAGGCCCAAAAATGGATCGATCTTGACTATGCTTGGTAAAGTCTCTTGTATATTGCAAAAATATATACACACAAAATTTGAGAAGAATCAGTTTAATATTTTTGTTATTTGATAGATTTAAGTTAAGATCGGGAAGCAGCTCTATATGGGGCCTATGACTAAGAGTTGTCCCATAGGGATAATTTTTGAACTACTCATTAACGGATGTAATAAACGCATACAAACCCAATTTTGGATCTTATGGCAATTTATGTCGATTTCATAGGGGTCATTTGTATGGGGGCTAGGCCTGAACATGGACCGATTCTCACCAATTTCAATAGCGTTCATCCTATGGCCGACAGAAGCATATATGCCAAATTTCATCGAAATATTTTCATATTTGCGACCTGCAGTTTGATTACAAGCTTTACATGGACACACAGACGGACGGACGGACGGACGGACATCATTAAATCGAATCAGCTAGTGATTCTGATTCGATCGGTATAATAAAAGATGGGTCTAGGTCAAATATTTTTGGTAGTTACAAAAAGCAGCACAAAGTCATTATACCCAAACCTCATAGTGGTATAGGGTATAAAAAGATAGTAATAAAATACACACAGAAAAAAGATTGGTTGGAATTCGGTTACCAGTAGCAAAATTTGTTATGGTATTAATAATTTGTATTGTGATTCTTTAATGTATCAAAATATAATAGATATTCTTCTATAACTATCGTATAAATACAATTAATTAAGAATGAAAGTATCTACAACAATAGAATTAGTTCTGTTTACTAACGAAAGTCTTTTTACAAATTATCAAACAAATTTAGTTGAGACAACCTAACTAAAACAAGAATAACATGGCTCAATACTAAATATTGGCGACAGTAACTACTAACTCTAGTATAACAACATATTTCAAACCGCAAATTGTTGAACGGATATTATAACAACTAATTCGTTAGAGTCCCACACATAAATTTTTTTTTTATTTCGGTTAAAATAAAAGAAACCCAAACTTTTAAACTCTTTTGGTATTTCTAACCGAAAAGAAATTGTGTGAATCAATTTCTGCTGTAGACACCAAATAATATAAAAATATGTGTAGCCAGACCGATTTGTTGATTTAATTGTCATTTTGAAAAATAAAATAAAATACAGCAAATTTTTCAATATGTGTAATGTTATAATTTATTTTAAGTGAAAAAGTGCCAAAATACTTTTAAAAAAATGGAAGAACAAGAAATATCCGTTAATCTAGAAACCGAAGATGTAATTGTTCCAATCGCATGACTTTTTTCTTTTGTGTTTGGTGAAAGCGTACGAAACAAATCTGTCATACAACAGCTCACAACCAATGCGTCGAAGGTAGGTACGTAGAGATGCTCAGAATATATTCGAGTTAATGTAAAAGTGCTTAATTTTCTATTACAATATTGCAGTAAATCAATACGAGCATATAGTGGAAAAAATGATTGTGAGGACGTACACAGTCTGGAAGTTTGCTATCCCATTGTCATCAGCACACCAAGATGTGTGCAGATATTTGTTGACTTCAATGTCTACGCACGAATAATATAAAATTCTTTGTGTTAGACGATTTTTGATGTATTTAAGATGCTTGCCACTGCTTTTTTTCGGTTAGTACTCCACGCATTGTAATGGAAGGCTGTCGTTGTTGCATGTGTGAACCTTTAATATTCCAGTAAAGAAGAAAGTATTCACTCTGGAAGATAAAGAGTAGTTCTACGTGCAGCTCAAACAAGAAACTGTTTTCTGTCAAGTCGTAACTATATCAAGATGCTAAGTCGAAATTGGCAAGGGGAGGATTATGCGATTGGGTAAGTAATGTGCTGATATTTATACTCCGAATTGTACTTGGCCTGGACACACTTTTTAAATTAATTTTTTAGAAATGTCATCTAACAATATGTGCTGATATGAAATTACAAGATTGTATTATATATATGGGATCATATAATGGAGCCAAGGATACCACTTTGTTTATCATATAATATGTTGTTTTGTTTAATTTAATGTAAAATTATTTTTTTGTTAATAATAAAATAAATTATAATATTTTTAGATTTCCTATTTCATATATCGCACCTGTACCTCTAAAGTGAGTCAACTCAAAATTTTTCAATTTTCACTTTTTGCAAGAAAACGATACACAGTGGTCATATCTATCCACTGTAAAAATCTTACATCGCTTTTTCTAGTCTTTCGTACAGGTTAACCCTCTTTGTGTTATAAGAGCAGCTTCTTTAGAATCCACTAAAAAGACATATTTTGAGTTGCACCCCAAAAAACTTGCTATTTTTGATGATCAGTGAAAAAATCAATACTATTACTATTGTTGTATACTTATTATTCGCAATTATTTACAATGAAACAACTGTTTTTAAATTTTTTAGTAAATATTAAAAAAAACCGTTTTGTGCCTCTACTGAAAATTTGTAAATTTTGAGTTGACTCACTTTAGAGGTACAGGTGCGATATGTATATTAGTAAAAAACCCGAAAAATGGTTATGACAATCAATAACTAAAATTAAGTATTCCATTGTATCAACTAAATATCATAATTCATACAATCGAATTCATATATAGATAGAGCAATCACAACAGAATAATGTGATAGTACACGGGACTATCAAAATTCGGTTGGCAACAAATTCGGTTGCAACAACAAATCCGTTTTCTGTGTGTAGAAAACAGAGAAATTTTATATGTTGCTTACGACTTAATTTCGTTTTTTGCGATCGCGAGTAGATAATGTTTTAATTTTTAGATGTACGCGTTCAAGAACATGATCTGTTTTTTTAGCAGTACACTTGCAAGAAAAAGAACTTAAAATAAAACCTCATAAACCAAATTTTAAAAAAATCTAACCAATATTTATACTATGTGGTTTGGGTATAATGACTTTGTGCTGCTGTTTGTAACTACCAAAAATATTTGACCTAGACCCATCTTTTATTATACCGATCGAATCATAATCACTAACTGATTCGATTTAACGATGTCCGTCCGTCTGTGTGCCCTTGTAATGAAACTACAGGTCGCAAATATGAATATATTTTGATGAAATTTGGTATATAAGCTTTTATCGGCCATAGGATGAAAACTAATGAAATTGGTGAAAAGCGGTCCATGTTCAGACCTAGCCCCCATACAAATGACCCCTATGAAATCGACATAAATTGTCATAAGATCCAAATTGTCATATAGATCTTACTCAAATTGGGTTTGTATGCGTTTATTACAACCATTAATGAGTAGCCCAAAAATGATCCCAGTGGGACAACTCTTAATCATAGGCCCCATATAGAGCTGTTTCCCGATCTTCACTTAAATCTAGCAAAAAACAAAAATATTGCACTGATTGTTCTCAAATTTTGTTTGTATATATTTTTGCAAAATACAAGAGACTTTACCAAAAACATAGTCAGGATCGGTCCATTTTTGGGCCTAGTCCCCATATAGATATAGCATGAACTATATCTGCAGCCAAAAAAATTAATTAAAATCCCACTCAATTTTGGTTTATGCTTATTTTCTATGTCCAGTTAGTTGGGCCTATGAGATAGGGTCTCTAAACGCATAGACAGACTATAATTTTCTTACTGGTTTTTATTTCGATTTAGATTTAAGATAAAATCAGATTTAGTTGGGGACAATGACTAAAAATGGTCCTACAGGGTTTATTTTTCCACCACAGATTAGTGCACCAAATTTTATTGATATATATATGATAATCAGGTCTTACGACCATTTTAGTCTATATAATAAGGGATATTTTCATTGCGACTAGGTATGAACATGCACTGATTTTCACCAATTTCAATAGCGTTTGTTCTATGATTGATAAAAGCTTATATACTCAATTTTATTAAAATATATTCATATTCAGAAAGTGATTCTAAGTCCATTGATGTAATAAAAAGTGCTTCTAGGTCACCTTTTTATACTTCTTACTTCTCTCATCTTTAACTCACAAATATTTATTATTTAAAACAATTGTTTAATGTTGTTTTAATAACAAAAGTTGTCACTCTATAAACATTTTCGCTAAAATTATTTAAATTATATAAACATAAATCGAAGAATAAATTTAAAAATCAAAATACTTTTGGAGAATGGTGTAAAATAAAATTCATTTGATACCTGTTGTCTTGACTTTGTTTGTTCGCATGTTCATCCTCGTCTATCCTACCAAATGGTTAAATAAATATAATAAACATGCCCACATTACAGTCATATCTCTACTTGGTTACTAGCAGCATCAATGTCAATATTAATCATTGGCTGTGGCTACTGTTTAGATCTTTTTCGTCTTCCTTTGTTTTGTTTCTTTTTGTATAAGAGAGTATCGCCAGTTAATTTTTTTTGTTTTTTTTTTTTTTGTTTTTGAGCAAAACTGTTAAACAGTGGCGGATAGAAAAGTAGTCAATATACTAGCGATTTAAGTGTATTTGTTTTGTCTGCTATTAGTGTGTGTTTGTTATTGCATTAACATTTAAAAATTGAAAAAAAAAAAAAGAAATTAAACTAAAAATCAATCAGCTACCAATGCTGGATGACTGTTTCACTTTATGTTACCAATTTTACCTTTTGAACAATGGATTTTGTATATGGGTTACTTTAAGAAAGAAAAATAAACTACGTGTAAGAATCAACGTTGAGGGTCCTAGCAAATAAAATCAATGTGTTTTATTGACCTTACTTATTATAACTTTTAGACCACGATTATTTTTAACAAATAAAACGTTTTCAATTTTGTTTCATGGTATTGAAGTGGGAATTTAAAATTATTGGGTAACGATTTGTACTTTTCAAGCCAAATATTTTCAGACCATGCACTAAAAAAATCTTATAAAAAAAATTAATATTACATTAGTAAAGTATATTTGTTTTAATAAGTCACCTAAGAAAAACTCGTTAAGTGCCTATGTTAGAGAAGACATAAAAAAAACTATTGCAGCCTTTTGAAAACCTATTTAATAAAATATGCACTAACATGCTATAGGTACCACATTCACGTATATTAATTTCTGTAACGTTTTAGCGACAGTTTTTCAGTTTTTTCGATAATCGGGCTATTTCAGGCTTGAGCCGAAATTTTACCAAGCAATCTCTTTTAAAATATACATTAGACCAAAAACAAAACTTTAGCTTTAGTCAATTTCTCAAAGTTGAAAAAGTGCCACCAAATTTCATGACCTGGTGTTTTTTTTTTTGGCACAAAAGCGGTCTGGGGCGTTTGCTATTTATTGGCAAGATTTTATTCGATTTTGTAGTTATATAGCTTTTTGAAAATACAATTTAATACTGAAATCGATTCATATAGCAACTTGTCGAAAAAATTAAACTGCAAAACTAAATTTTCGTAATATCTGAAAAAAGTCAAATTTTCCCCAATATAAACACAATTCGGGTACTTTGGGCCCCACTAGGCACCAGAAGGCACTGTCGGATCGAGCTAAAAAATGCAGACCGCATTTACAACAGTAAACGTCATACTTTAGACAGCGCATATATATCAATTAAAGAAAAAAATTTTACGACCAGTCTAATATAAATATAAAAATTTTTGTTCTAATGAGTATAATACTCGTTGCAATAGGCGCGTTTTCTAATTACACACACAGAAAACAGATTCATTGTGGCTACCGAATTTATTACCAACCGAATTGCGATAATGCTAATAACCGATTTTCGGGTTCACGATGATAACAACTCTATTGCCTTAACAGTAAATATTTTGTCATAAAAGAAAATCTACAGATGATATCAAATTTCTGTTAATACAATCGAATATACAGTTGTTCCACTTTAGCCCAATTCGGTTGGAAAATATTTTTTCTGTGTGCATGGATTTAAAAAATACAAATTTTATTAATTGAAATTTAAACAGATGGAGCTAAAATAAAATTGAAAAATTAAACAGATAGAGCATAAAATATTTACCATTAAGTATACGATACCATGTACCATGCGTTTAGATAAAGGTCATAGGTCCAACTAATTGCATATAGAAAATAAACATACACCAAATTGGAGTGGCATTGTTAAAAATTTGTTGCCTGCCGATATAAAAAAAAATTCATATCGGATGCTATTTTTATATGCCGACTAAGAAAGTCAGAATATGGACAGATCATTACCATATTTGGTAGAGTCACTTATACAAACAAAATTTGAGAAAAATTTGGTTTTAGATTTAAGTGAAGATCGGGAAGCAGCTTTATAAGTATATTGGCTGTGACTAAGAATGATCCTACAGGATTTATTTTTGGACATCTGATTACTGAGTATAATTAACACACACAAACCAATTTTAACGAAGATCTATGTATATGATAATTTGGATCTTGGGCAATTTAGAGGCCATTTGTAGGCAGGCTAGGTCTGAACAGATTTTCACCAATTTCAATAGAGTTCATCCCATGGTCAATATAGGCTTATATACTAAATTTTTATCATAATTGCGAACTGATGTAAATCGGTTCAGAAAGTGATTCTGAGTCAATCGGTATAACAAATGGTTGGTCTAAGTTAAATTTTTTGGTAGTTACGAACAGCAGCACAAACTTATTATATCCTGATCACAGGTTAAATATTTAAATTAAAATATTTAAAATTTGTTGACCATTAACAAAAAGTAGTTAGGTTATGTTAGAAGTGGCTGGAAATATAGATATAGACATTTTTAACTCATGGCTTCCAAATAAAGCTGCTTCCCGAGATTCACTTAAATTTATGAAAACAATATAGGAAATTACGGTTGGTCCAAACCGATTATGCGATACCCTATACCATTCGTTTAGAGAATTGGTCTTAGGTCCGACTGATTGGGTATAAAAAATAAATATAACGAAATCTGAGTGGAATTTTTATTATTTTTTTTGCCTGGAGATTTGGAAAAGTTTATCTCGGATGTTATATTTATACGGGAAATAGGTCGAACAATGGGCCGATCCTGACCATATTTGTAAAGTTACGTCTATTTTTGTAAAAACATATACAAACCAAATTTTAAACAAATTTGTGCAATATTTTTGTTTTTGTAATTTGGTGGGCTGAATTCGAATCTGTAATTGGTTTTTCTCTATCACGCCAGGTTTTCGGGACACAAAAAAAAATTGTTTTATTCGTTTTTTACATAAAAAATCATTAGTTTAATTAAAAATCAATGAATTTTCAAAAGTGAATGGCGATATTTGAACGTCGTTTGTTTTTGTTGGTTCGGTTTCACGTATTAGAGACCAGCAATAGTCTCCCAGCATGCTTTTGTCCCAAAATCCTAGACAATTTCTTTAAATTTTTATTAAATTTTTGTGAGCACGTTCCCCTTGTTCGTCGCGCACCGCACCTAGGTTTTGTGGGAAAAATCTAAATGCGCTTAAAGAAAATGCATTTTGAGTGACATTCGTGCACCTTATTCGTGATAATTTTTCAATAATTCAGCAACAATTTGTCTGTAGTTTTCACTCTCATTGTTTCCAAGAAAACTGTCCACAATGCTCTTGAAAGACTGCCAGGCTGCATATTCTTCCTCCAATAAACATTGTGAAAAATTTTCATCATTCAATAGCTTCCTGATCTGAGGGCCAACAAATATGACTTCTTTGATTTTAGCATATGAAATTTTAGGAAAAACTGCTAACAAATCTTTAAATGCTGCACCATCTTTGTTCAGAGCCTTGACAAAGTTCTTAAAAAGGACCAATTTTATGCGCAGCGGCGGAAGAAGAGCGTCATTTGGAATAATTAATGGTTTACTTGAAATGCCTAGTTTTCCTGGTGAAAACTCAGTTGTTTGTGGCCACTCTGTTTTGACGTAATGATGACATGTAGCGCGACTATCCCATAGACAAAGGAAACAACAATATTTTGTGAAACCTCCTTGCATACCAGTCAACAAACCAATGACCTGAAACAGATTAATTTATAATTATTTACGATGGTCTATACTATATACCCATACAAAGAAATTTAAATCACACACCTTAAGGTCACCACAGATCTTCCATTTATGGTCGTTGTATTTGAGTAATGTCAAAATTTCAGTCATTGATTCGTAATTTTCCTTTGTATTAATGGCATGAGCAATTGGTATGGATGGTTTTTCATTCCCATTACGCAAAAGAAGAGCCTTTAAACTGTACTTAGAGCCATCAATAAATAATCTCCATTCAGTTTTGTCATATGGCTGGTTCATTTTTTTAAATTCAGCCATCAACATCAGCACAGAAAAGAATAGAGTGTTTCTTTTCAAAATATGTTTCTTTTCAAAATATGCAGTCAATTCCAAGCTTCTGTCTCTATAGATTGTTACTTTTGTCCCAACTGCAAGATGTTTCCATTGCTGCATGCGTAATTCTGTGTCTTGCTTCGTTAAATGTAAATCCCGAATTAGATCATTCAGCTCAGCTTGAGTCACTAAATGGCGTTCATCAGCAGCCTCATACACACTACCACTGCTGGTGAAAGATGTTTCGGACTCACTGCTCGTAGCACTGGGAATTGATTAGTTGGTGGACGTTGAACTGGTTTGGAAACCGATGGGACATTCGCGTAAGTAATATTTCTTCGATTTTTCATATTGAATCCAGCAACTCTTGTTAAACAGAAATAACAATCGGTTTGGTGGTTACTTGACTCCCTCCAAAGTACGAGAATTGAAAAATCGAAATAGATCTTCTTGCCATTTGACCACTTGTATAAAACAGTTCTGCAACTATTGCAAAACATTGTCGGTGTCCACGGTTTGTCCAAATTTCTGACAGCAAACCCAAAATAATGTAAATATGCATATTTTAATGATTCTGATATTGCATATCCTTTTTTTCCAACCAAATATTCACCACACACAAAGCAAAAATACTTTAATCAGTAACACGCGATCTCTCTGACATGCTTAAACGCTACTATTATGAAGATTTAGAATGAATGTGGGCTTCTGTCAGTATTGACTGCTTTACAGTATTGCCAGCATGCGATAAAAAATGAACCAGACGTTATAGCGCAATTTTTATGCCAGATTCGAATTCGGCGCACCCAGATTAGTTAAAAAACATGCTTCGTTTCTGCAGTCAATTTTTTTAGGGTTTAGTTTTGGACTACTGATTATTGGATGTAATAAACACACACGAACCCAATGTAAATGTAAAATTTTAGGTAGCTCGAAGTTCTTCAGAGTCCGGCAGTATGAAGAGTCAACAAAGTGGAAAGAATTTATATTTTTCAATTATACCTTGTCACAAGAACATGGCTCAATTAGTAAAATTTGGTTTAACAATTTTTAGCTGGTCCTTAGCGCTCATAATATATTATATTACAAAATAAACTCTTCAATAGCCATAGACACAATGTACCCACACATGTTCTTAAATTAGCAGAATATAAATTTAAATAAATATGTAAATAAAGGTGTACACAAATAGCTTCCGTTAGCTACCTTAAAAACTAGTAATCCTTTTATCAAACAACTTAAAGCAAAATATAAATCTGTAAAAAAAAAAGGATCAAATTTCTTGTGGGTTTGTTGTTTGCTTACAAAACATGTTTTACACAAACCAAATAAATGATTAAGTTAACATATTAAAAAAAAAATGGTTTAAATTCATATATTTATATGCCGTTACTTCTGTAAACAACATTTTTAAAAAATAAACATTAAACGAATTCGATTTCAGACGTAACTGAATGTTTTTCGTCCTACTCGTTATATGCTAAATTTTGGGGATAATATTAATAACATTTATTTTTGTGTGTAAATTTAATACTGAAGGAAATGTTCTTAGAATCCTTAGAATCTAAGTCAATCAATACTAATATTATAAAGAGGTAATGTGTGTTTGTTTGTTTGTTTGTTTGTAGGAGGTAATCTCCGTAACTACCCATCTGATATTCCTGAAATTTTCATAGAGTTTTACTGCGGATATGGGCAGTGCTATAGGCTATAATTTTTTAAATCTTCTTAGTGGGCGTGGCACCACCCACACAAAGTAAATTTTTAATATCATATACATATATTGAGTATTATGACAGGGAGAGCTTTGCAAATTTGTGTGAGGTCACCTATTGTTAATATTAGTGGCTACGCCGGAAATGGGCGGGATCGGATAAGTGGGCGTGGTACCTCCCATACAAGTAATAATTCAATATTATATATCTCGAGTACTGTGATAGAGAGAGCTTTTCAAATTTGTCTGGTGACACCTATTATTAATGTGAGTAGTCGGACAAAAAATGGGCAGAATCGGACCAATAGGCGTGGCACCTGCCATACAAAGTAAATATAAAATGCCATATATCAGGAGTACTGTAACAGTGAGATGGGCGTGTTCAGAGCAGTGGGCGTTGCACCGCCCGTACAAAGTATCATATAACTTTGTATCATATAACTGGTGTACTAAAAAAGGGAAGCTTTGACAGTTTGCACGACACCAACAGATCTTAGTATGAGTAGTTATTGCACCGCCCGTACAAAGTAAATATATGATATCATATAATAGGTGTACCAAAAAAGGGAAGCTTTGACACTTTGCACGACACCATCAGATCTTAGTATGAGTAGTCGGACAAAAAATTAGCGTGGCACTCCCCGTGCAAAGTAACTATTTAATGTCATATACTGTCAAAGAGAGGGCTTTGTGGCTTTGCGTGAGCCCATATGTTCTTTGTATGATCAGTCGAACAAAAAAATGGGCGTGATCGTAGCAGTGGGCGTAGCACCGCTCATGCAAAGTACATATCTAATATCATATAACTGGTGTTCTATAAAAGGGAAAGACTCGACATTTTGCACGAGTCCATCAGATATTAATGTGAGTAGTCCAATAAAAATTGGGCGGGATGGGATTAGTGGGCGTGGCACCTCCTATATAAAAAATATGAAGTACTACGAATGCAACAGTATTTAGACAAGTACATTAGTTATCAATGTGATTTGTCGTGGAAAATATATCGCCCAAATCAAAAATTCGCCAAAACCGAAAATTGCGAAAAATAAAAATCGCCCAAAAAATCCTCAAAATCAAAAATGGGCAAAATCAAAAATCGCTAAAAAGAAAAATTGCCAAATGATATTCTAAGTTGAAGGTCAATAGTTAAGTGTTGCCAGATCTAATTTTGATAATCCATCTTCTTCTCATGGGCAGCTACATGTACCTTGCTCCAGGGTGGGAATGCCAAAAAATCTGATAATAGTTGTACCGAATGAAAAAACACAAAAAAAATTGTATATCAGCAAGTATTCAAATAAAAAAAAACTATGCTAATAATCTATACTAACATAATAAAGAGGTAATATGTGTTTGTTTGTTTGTTTGTAGGAGGTAATCTCCGTAACTACTCATCTGACCTTCCTGAAATTTTCACACGGTCTTACAGCGGACATAGGAGTGCCAGAGGCTGTAATTTCTTAAAATATTTTTAGCGGGCGTGGCACCTCCCATACAAAGTACATTTTAAATATCATTTATATTAATATGATAGAGAAAGCTTTGCAAATTTGTCTCAGGTCATCTATTATTAACGTGAGGAGTCAGACAAAAAAATGGGCGGGATTGGACAAATGCGCGTGGCACCCCTACACAAACTTAATATTAAATGTGATATATCTGAATAACTGTATTAATGAGAGCCTTGGGACTTTGCGTGAGCCCTCTCATAACGATTCGTGGGGGGGGGGGGCAGGGGGAGGGTGTAGCGAAGCACACCGGGTTACATCTAGTAAGTTATAAGTTTTGTTAAAAGATGAAAACATTTCTAAAATGGTTGGTTATAAACAAAGACAATAACAAATAAAAATTGAATCAAAATTCAAACATTTAAAAAAGGGGAAAAACGCGCTTGTAATATAACAATTGGTTTAGGAGATAAATTTTATTTTTTTCCGCAAATTAGCGTTGTTTGTTAAACATTAACGATATAAAGTCTGGGGAAAATGATATAAAGTTTAAGAAGCTCCATTAATTTATTTAATAACATAAGTCAACTTAAGTAAGAAAATTAATTATAGTCGGGCTACGAGGGCGACCTGACAAATAAAACTGAAAAAATTTGGGAAAATTTTTCTTTATTGTGCAAAATAATCCGCTTTTACCTCGTACACATTTCCCAGCAATATTCGATACCCTGTTTTTTTAAGAACTGTCTAAATCCTTAAAATAGCCTTCAACCTCACACTCCACTCTTGATTGTTGGCAAATTTTTTGCCACAGAGACATTTTTTCAAGTTGGGTACTACAAAATAATTCCAGGGAGCTAAATCTGGCGAATAAGGAGCGTGATGAAGGAATTCGAACTTTACTTCATGGATTTTGGCTTTCGTAATAGTGAATGTGTTAACTGCTGCATTGTCTTGATGAAGCAACAATTTATTTTTCGCCAAATGCGACCTTTTTTCCTTAAGGCCTGTATGCAGCTTGCTAAGGAATCAAAAACTCCATATAAAAAAACGCTTCAGAAATGCTTAAGGAATTTTTCTGTCAAAAAATTTCTGTTGATAGTCTGCAGCTTTTTAAAAAAGTAGTATTGTTTTCACTACTTTTTTTGACGTAAATTAAGTTAGGCAACCCAGGCTTTGAGCAGGAATATCAAATTTTTCGTTCTTTGTGAACGGAATTTTGACAGGAGAGGTAAGCCTAAACAAAATGTAATATGCTAAAAAAATTAAAAGTTATTATACACTATACCACTATGTGGTTTGGGTATAATGACTTTGTGCTGCTGTTTGTAACAACCAAAAATATTTGACCTAGACCCATCTTTAATTATACCGATCGAATCAGAATCACTTTCTGAGTTGATTTAACAATGTCCGTCCGTCCGTCCGTCCGTCCGTCCGTCTGTGTGTCCATGTAAAGCTTGTAATCAAACTGCAGGTCGCAAATATGAATATATTTTGATGAAATTTGGTATATAAGCTTCTATCGGCCATGGCATGAACGCTATTGAAATTGGTGAGAATCGGTCCATGTTCAGACCTAGCCCCCATACAACTTACCCATATGAAATCGACATAAATTGCCATAAGATCCAAATTGTCATATAGATCTTACTCAAATTGGGTTTGTATGCGTTCATTATATCCACTAATGAGTAGTCCAAAAATGATACCTTTGACCCCATATGGAGCTGCTTCCCGATCTTCACTTAAATCTATTAAAAAACAAAAATATTGCACTGATTCTTCTCAAATTTTGTTTGTACATATTTTTGCAAAATACAAGAGACTTTACCAAACATGATCAGGATCGGTCCATTTTTGGACCTAGTGCCTTTATAGATATAGCATCCGATATGAACTTTTTCATATCTGCAGCCAAAAAAAATTAATAAAAATCCCACTCAAATTTGGTTTTTGCTTATTTTCAATGTCCAGTTAGTTGGGCCTAAGAGATAGGGTTTCTAAACGCATGGTATAGGGTATCGTATAGTCGGTCTAGACCGACTATAATTTTCTTACTTGTTTTTCAATTGCAAACATGGAAAAAACGAACAAAATTCGACAAAGAAAAACAAGAAGCGGATGGGTAATTTTGATACTGAGCTTAAAAAGCGTTTAGCAGGCCAAATAAAGCAGAACCGAAGAATTGATTTGTTTTCAATTTCATAATTCTTAATAATTGACAGAAAACGGCTGATTGTGCTTTTTTTTCTTTAAGAAATATATGAAAATTTTCTGTTAAGATACCTTAACAAGCTGCGTACAGCTCTTTAGTTTTATCACTTAATCGCTGCAATAAGTTAGCATAATACACGCCGTTAATTGTTTTTACTTTTTGAAGATAATCAGTTAAAATTATCCCACGCGCATTCCAAAAAACAGACGCCATCACATTGCCTGCAGATGAAACTGTCTTCGCTTTCTTTCGACACATTTGTCCCATTTCAGTCAACTGTTTTGACTGTTGCTTTGTCTCTGGTGTCAAGTGGTCGACCTGTGTCAGCCCTGGTTACGAATCGACGCAAAAACTCGTCTTTATTGCGATGAAACATCGCTAAACACTACTGAAAGATCTTCATGGCGCTGTTTTTGTTCTATTGTGAGCAAATGCGACACCCACCTTGCGGACAGCTTAGTCATCTCCAAATTTTCGATCAGCACTTCTTGAAACGCCTATCATTTCAGCTAGCTCACGCATCTTCAACCCACGATTATCCAATAATCGATGTAAATGCCACCCCATAAATCGCATAAAAAGTTGCCATCCTTGGGCTTTTTTGGAGCAAGTTTTTCTGGAGAGTTCCATTGATTTGACTGTTCCTTGTCATCATAACAAGGGGATTCCCAAAATATCAATTCTACTGGTAGTGACTGATTTGAAAAAAGCTGTTTAGTGTTAGATTAAACATTTATAAGTTGTGTTGAGACATAAGGTTAGGGCACAAAAGTTATTTACGATGCCACCCCATAAATCGCATAAAAAGTTGCCATCCTTGGGCTTTTTTGGAGCAAGTTTTTCTGGAGAGTTCCATTGATTTGACTTTTCCTTGTCATCATAACAAGGGGATTCCATAAATATCAATTCTACTGGTAGTGACTGATTTGAAAAAAGCTGTTTAGTGTTAGATTAAACATTTATAAGTTGTGTTGAGACTATAAGGTTAGGGCACAAAAGTTATTTACGATGAGTTCTAAACGCTTTAAAGTTTGTAATGGTTTCAAAGGATTAGAAGAAGCTGTTAACGCAATATTGGAAGATAGTGATAGTGCCGAGAGATGTGCCAGGTAACATTGAGGTGCTTAGACGCAACAATAACATAATTTTAACTGATGACAATGACAGTAGCGATGATGAACCGTTGACCGGAAAGGTAAAGAGAAGCCGCAGTCAACTACCAGCGTAGCGTAAGTGCTTACCAACATATTCTTCAACATCTCGGGTATCGACTGATGTGCCCGAAAGACAAGAAGATGTAAAGAAGTTGTTTAGTAATCTCAACCCAGTACAAGTATTCGAAAAAATATTTGATGAAGAAGTGACTAGTTTGATTATCAGCAATACATGCCAATCAAAATAATAGACATCACTTTCAACTTGACCCCGTCGACTTAAAAAAATTTATGGGTGTACTGATATTCTCTGGGTATCACATATTACCCAGAGAGGATTTATACTGGTCTTACGAGGAGGATGTTGGCATAGAAATGGTATCAAAATCAATGTCTAGGCAAAGATATCGAGATATCAAAAATAATCTTCATCTTGTGAACAATGACGAAGCTGACACTACTAGGGACGGATATTGCTACACTTTCGATTTTTATTGTGGAAAATCGGAGGAAAATTATACTGATCCCTTAGGGTCAAGAGTAGTAAAAAACTTGCTTGAGAAAATGGAGACTGACTCAGCATCGCATGAAGTATTTTTTGATAACTTTTTTTACTAGTTATAATCTCATGGTAGATCTCAAGGAAAAAGGATTTCGTGCGACTGGAACCATTAGAGAGAACAGAACAAAAAAGTGTCCATTGAGAAGTACGAAAGAAATGAAAAAAGAAGAGCGAGCGTCATATGACTATAGGTTCGACAAGCAAAATGAAATTCTTTTGGTAAAATGGAAAGACAATAGTGTCTGTACAATGGCAACAAACTATGACACAGTTGAGCCATTAGGAGCTATAAAACGTTGGTCTTCTACACAACGAAAAAAAATTGATGTCAACATACCAAAGGTGTTTCAATCTTATAATAAACATATGGGAGGAGTAGATGAACTGGACCAGAATTGCCATTCGCGGTAAGAAATGGTGGTGGGCATTGTTTACCTATATAATAGATATGGCAATTGCAAACGCTTGGCGGTTATACGTTATGAGTCATAATGATAGCATGGATCAACTTTTATTCCGACGCTCCATTGCAAGGTACTATTTACGCCAAACCGAGCAAAATAAATCTCGACTTTCCTCTTCATTGGTCCTAGGACTACCCCAAGATGGTATAGGTCATTACCCCGAAAAGTTAGAAAAGCAATTAAGATGTGTTTTATGTCATGCAAGAGTTCGCTGGCAATGCAAGAAGTGTTTAAAAATATTATGCATTGAAAAAAAATGTTTTGAAAATTTTCACCTCTAACCCGCCACTGTACTCAGTTCAGTACACCCACCCTACTCCGCCCATTTATTATTTTTTTTTTAATTTTTTCATACTTTTATATTAATTTTGTATACAATGAATAAAAAATAAACTTTTTTGTTAATTATCACTGCTAGTTTCATTTTGGCGGTTAATGGGTTAACTACGAGGGACGTTCAAAAAGTTTTGGAGTTATCAAACTGCCCTCGTCTATGGGGACTACGACACAGTTAATTTTTGGAGCAATAACAAAAATAACAGCCATTCTGGTGTTGATAAATTCCAAGTCAGGCTGAAAGTATTAGGTCAGTACAACAAAACCTCGAAAGAACGCCAAACCATTGGGAGGTTTTATTATACTGCCCTAGTACTTTCACCTCGTCTTAGAATTTCTCAACTCCCAGATAGTGGCCCCGAAAATCTTCCACAGTGTAATTTATAGGTCTGGTTAAGACATACATATATGGGTTCCTCTATTTGATAAAATTTCCTCTGGTTTGGTAAAACTTTGCCTTTCTACCTTACTAAGTTAAGAAATATTTAAAATTTTGGACTTCTAGCTCTAGAAGTTCTTGAAAAGTGAAAAAATTATAAAAACTCAATGAAGTTGTCTAGAATTATTGCGTTTATCTTAAAAACTTGTTAAGCTATAATTCTAATCAAGATCTAAATTTAAAGGTATTGTGACATCCAGTGACATTTGCGAAAGGTCAAAGGAATAACTTAGAAAGTGATATTAAAAATAAAAAATAAAATATATTGTTACTTATTGTCTTCTCTACTTTTCCAAATATACAGTACCGTTATGATTCTTTAAAAATATAAAAAAAATGTTAGCATTTCAATGTTTGGTTTTGTAAACAATCAGTCATTTCTTAACATATCGCCGAAGTTAAGTGGAGAAATAATTAAGAAAAATTTATGGTAACTGAAAGGGTTTTATTGGTCTTTTAAAAAGTTGCAGCATTTTTTGCTGTCGTTTAATTTGACGTTGTTAAATTATGGGTAAAAATAAGAGCTCCACTATCGCTGGAAGGAAGATCATTTGGAATTGCTTCCAAAATTATGGTTTAATTGCTGAAAATATATATAATATTAATAGGCTAGGCGATTTCTTGTGACAAATGTTTTGTTCTACCGCTTTATCCCGATTTTCCACAAACGTATATTATTTGAAAGGTATTTCCTTTTAGCCGTTTTGCAGATTTCAAGATTTTAAAATTTTTTCCTTTATTTTGAGTAAATTGCATTTAAAGTTGCTACTAAGACATACATAAAATTATACAATGCTATGTTCATGTTTATTAAATTTGTTAATGTGTTTGTAATAAAAATGAGTTTGTTTTTTGTGTTGATTTGTGAATTGGCTATAATTGATTAGCATACTTTTAGGGTCTTTATTTAATGAACAAATAAAATATCCTAGAATTTGCGCTTGAATTTCGAGGGCTGGAATCTGCTAGTTTTTAATAAATACTGGTATTTTAAGTTGAATCTATAGGGGACATTTTTATGCGCGCTAGGTCTAAACATGCACCGATTTTCTCCAATAACAATACCGATCGTCATTGAGCCGATCAAAGATTACGGAATTTAATATAACAGACAGACAGAAATTTTGTATGGTACACAAACTAAAATGTTGTCCCTATTAAATGATGAGTGCCATTTTTTAAATTTTGTGTATGGGATCTTAGGCTAACCATACATCGATTTTCACCATTAGCGATCGTTGAGTCGATAAAATCTAATATTCAAAATCTATTCATATAGTACATCATTTGCGACCCGTTATTCTATATATTAATACGTGAAGGTAAATTTTTAGTTCCCTTTTTAAGCAATATGCGGGCACAAAGGAGTGTCAAAATTGGCCTAGTTATGGCCTAGAAGCTGAGAATGATAAAATGTATGTTTAATCTGTCTTAAAAATATATTAAATTAAATAAAATAAAATATTTATAATAACTAGCAGATTCCAGCACTCGAAATTCGAGTGCAATTTCTAGGTAGCTTTATTTTTAAAATTAGCCAATTCACAAACCAACACTTTTATGGTTTATTATTATTGTGCATGAAGATAACAAACTCGTTAACAAACACATTAACAAAGTTAATAAAATACACATAGCATATGTATAATTTTATGTATGTCTTAGTAGCAACTTCAAATGGAATTTACTCAAAATAAAGGAAAAAAAATTTAAATCTATAAATCTGCAAAACGGCTAAAAAGAAATACCTTTAAAATAATATATGTTTGGTCAAAATCGAGATAAAACGGTAGAACAGAACATCGGTCACAAGAAATCGCCTAGCCTATTAATATTATAGATTCGTTACACCCTGTTAATGCGAATGATTTATATTATATATCAGTCGCTCTGTGTTGAATTGTGAATTGCCAAAAATGATTAACATACATTTAGGCTCATTTAAATATTCATAAATTTTTTATATATACAGATTAAAATAACATTGGAAGACAAAAATTTAATGAAAAATAATAATTTACACTCGAATAGCGAGTGCTGGGCTATACTAGTATACATAGATATACTAATAGATCGATACAAAAGGTTTGTATAGGTCGCGAATTTTAGATACACACAGAAAACAGATTCATTATGGCTACGGAATATTGAAAATGGTTAGCTGCTATCAAATATCTGAGGATACAACCGAAAATGCTGTTGTTCAAATATAGAACAATTCAATTAGCGAATACTTGTCTATCTGTAATTACAAATATCAACACAAACCCATAATACCCTTAGCACAAACCAGTGTATTAAACAATAATATAAATTACAAACCAAATCCATATGATAAAAATTAAATGTTTTAAACCTGGTGGCTTTTACAATGTCTAGAATGCAAAAACAAAAAAATCACAACAACATGTAAACAATTTTAAAACAAATTTACGTGACAGCTCAACAAAATGCAACACAGCTAAAAACTCCCTTCTTTACGAAAATTGTAACATACTCGTAAAATCCGAGTTGACATCATGTTTGACATTTGTAATCTTTAGATCGTTTATTATTTAAGAATTGAGATATTGTAGCGATGGGAAATGCAAAAGAATCTGCCTTAAACCACACAGAAGTGAATTTGTGTTGTTGGGAATTGTTTTTGTCATTCAATTTTATGAACTTCACAACACAAGATACAATTTTCCAATTTGTCTGTTTGAAATGAGTATTTTTGTACCGAAGTATGAAAAAAAAAAAAAAAACAAAACACCAACTGAATTTTTTAGTGATAGGACAAATTTGTTCATTGTGTTTTGTAAACGACAATTTTTATATGGATGTATGTTCGAATAAATACCATTTTCAATGAAAGATGTAGATAATTTAGCAGATATTTTCTGAATGTTTTGAAATGTGTGTAGTTATTTTGAAAAACATTATCTCTTTTAATGTATTTGACTTGCTTGATCTAAAATGTTAATAAATTTGTCTCATTATTTGTTTTAAATAACATAGAATTCAAAATATTTTCTGTTGATGTTTGTTTGTTCGAATTGATCGTATGTGACATTCTGTATTGATCATTATTTAAGATTAATGAGCATAATCGACGATTTTTTTTTTTTATGGTGGGGATAACTTTGTGTCAATGTTATTTCTTTTTTTTTTTCTGAAGTTTATTATTGATAAGATTAAAATGACTGGTCATAAATTACAATTATTTTTGACAAAAAAGCCTTCTTTAAATATTTAAGCGAAATAGATTTATTCTTTAAATATTTAAGTTAGTTTTTTTTCCTTAATTTTGTCATTTAATTTCATGTCATTTGCTTTGTTTAGAAGGCATTCAAGTATTTTGTTTAGCTCAACCTACTTTTTGTGCCAATAAAGCATAATAGAATATACACTACAACGAAGCTTTTCACAAATATTTATAAAAAAACAACAGTTTTTAAAATACTGAGATATTGTCAAAATTTAATATATATTTTTAATATATTGATTGAGAAGAAATAAAATATTAAATAAAAACTTTAGAAGACCAATTCTAACCGCAGTAACAGAATGCAACTTATGAAAAGATCCCCAAAAATGTTCAAAAGAAAAAAAATAAATTTATAATTTTGAATTACACTGTTGAACAAATTCAGGTTAGCAAAAGTAAGGTCGATTTTGAGAGTGAGGGGTGAAAATAGAGGCTAAATTAGAAGACCCGTATCGCGGCGTTTGTTTATGTTAGTTCGAAATTTATTTTAATCGACATTCGAACTTTGCAGTCAAATGCCGATTTTCAGCATATTGTTTATATGGTTTTTTGGCTATAACTCGTCCACTAATTGATATTTTTTCAATCTGTAAAAGCCAAATTATTGCTAGAGACCAAATTATTGTAGAGACAATTAAAATTTTTTTAAAAATTGATTTAGAAAATTTTTGTGGTGCTTATGAAGCAAAATGTTGGAAAAATTATTGTTTTTCATGCTTTTTGAAAATATTTTCCACAAAACTAAATCTTTTTTGCTTTCTGTTTGACCTATAATATGCTTCTCAGTTTCTTCCATAAATTTAATTTGAAAAGAAAATGGTCTTAGTCGATAATTTGCGTTAAAAAGTGAGTGATTTAAGTTAAGTGCATCGGTTTCATAAAAATAACAAAAAAAAACATTGTATAATATAAATATATTGTGTTAAAAATGTCGGAACCAAAATGTAAAATGGACCATTTTTGTAATGTTTGTGGACGTTTCATAGCAAGCGATGAAAAATATGGCAATGCGAGTGATTTTTTTTTGGAAGCCTATAAACAATATTTCTCGCAAGAGTTTATCACTGACGTAAACTATGCCCCTAAAAAAGTTTGCTTTAATTGCTATTCAACTCTTATGCAATGGAAAAGTGAAAAGAAGAAGGCTATACCTTTTGGTATACCAATGATGTGGTTAGACAACAGCCCGCATCAAGAAGAAAATTGCTATGGATGTATCAACTACCATAAAACTTTGAATAGAAGGAAAGCAAAGAATAAAACTTATGTAGCAGTGCCAAGTGTCCAATTACCATTACCGCACTCAGAATTCGTTCCAGTACCAACATACCGAAGTATTGATCTTCAAACAGATATCAGTACTACAACCGCCGCTGCTACATCCATGAATTTCTTCTCAGAATACGACCCTGGTGAAGGTACATCCTATGAAACATCAAAGGACCCAATCCTAGTCACACAAAACCAATTGGATGGAATTGTTGCAAATTTATGTTTGACTCAGAAAAAATCAGAACTACTAGCTTCATTTTTGAAAGGAAATAATTTGCTGGCGAAAGGTACCAAAGTAACAGCATATCGAAAACGCCAAAAAGAGGTAGAAAAGTTCTTCAATGTGAATGATGCAAAAAATTTCGCTTATTGCAACGATATTGAAAAGTTAATGGAGACGATAGGGTTAACCTATAAAAAAGATGATTGGCGTTTATTCATCGATAGTTCACTAATCAGCTTAAAAGTTGTGCTTTTGCACAAGATAAATAGAATGCCTTCTGTTCCGATTGCGAATAGCACTGACACTAGTGAAAATTTCGATAATTTGTAACACATTCTGGAAGTAGTCATATATAAGAAACACCAGTGGCGCATTTGCTGCGACCTCAAAATAGTTTCATTGATTACAGGCTTAACAGCATCTGGCCGTCCAAAATATCCGTGTTTTTTGTGCGATTGGGATTCACGATACGGAGAAGGTATTAAAGGAAGAAACCAGTACAAACGACATAACTGGAATAGTCGCATTGGACGGAAATGGCCTAAAGACAATAGGCTACACGAAAGTCTTGTTCCTGAAATGAAAATATTGTTGCCGTTGCTCCACATCAAACTTGGCATTGCTAAAAATTTTTTGAAATGTATCGGAAAAAGACCAGCAGTATTCAACCGCTTAAAAGACATGTTCCCACGACTAAGTAACGCCAAAATTCAGGAAGGGGTTGTTAATGGTCCCGACATACGGAAACTAATGAGTCGTCAAGATTTTGACCAAGTTCTGACAGACAGAGAATTAAATGCATGGCTCGCATTGAAAGCAGTCATTAAAGGACTTTTGGGTAAAGAACGCAAAGACAACTACAGGCAATCTGTTGCAAACATGTTGGCAGCTTTCGATGAAATTGGGGTTAATATGTCGTACAAAATTCATCTCTTGCATCAGCATCTTGATCAAATCGCTCAACAGTTGCCAACTGAATCTGAATCTTTTGAATTCCTAGATTTTTCTAATATCTTTGTCAGAGTGCACAATTTAAACATGTTAACGATTGAAAACTATTTTCGTTTCAGGTACAGAGGAAAGAAATCTACAGATGCAATACTCGCTGAAATTTGTTGGTGGTATAAAAACACCTTTGAAGAAGAGGAAGACGAAGAAAATGAGGAAGAAGGGGAAGACAAAGATGAAATTCCAGAATATCTGTTGGACGAAAATATCGACCTTTCTGATGATGATTATGGTGACGATGACCAAGATATTAGAGAGAGCAGTGATGTTGATCCACAGCCACCTGCTAAACGGCAACTGGCAAATCATTAATTTAATTTTTTTTGTTTTTTTTTACTTAAAACTTTTCATAACTAACATTTCAAAAATATATTTTTTTCCATATTTTTATAATTTCTTTTTCAATGTTTCTTCAAAACCAACACTGAACAAAACTGGTACATAAAAAATGAGACGTAAATTAATATTAAGCTGGAAAACGCAAGTTTTGTATAATGATTGTTTTCTTTTCAAATGAAATTTATTGAAGAAACTGAGAAGCATATTATAGATCAAACAGAAAGCAAAAAAGACTTAGTTTTGTGGAAAATGTTTTCAAAAAGCATGAAAAAAAAATAATTTTTCCAACATTTTGCTTCATAAACACCACAAAAATTTTCTAAATCAATTTTTTTAATTGTTGCACAGGTCTCTAGCAATAATTTGGCTTTTACAGATTGAAAAAATATCAATTAGTCGACGAGTTATAGCCAAAAAAAACCATATAAACAATATGCTGAAAATCGGCATTTGACTGCAAAGTTCGAAGGTCGATTAAAAAAAAAAAATTCGAACTAACATAAACAAACGCCGCGATATGGGTCTTCTAATTTAGCCTCTATTTTCACCCCTCACTCTCAGAATCGACCTAACTTTTGCTAACCTGAATTTGTTTCACAGTGTTATTATAGTACTTTTAATGATCATTTTTGTATTTAAATATTGCATTATGCAACAAAATATTCAAAGTATCTGCGCTTTAACTGCGAGTATCACGAGTTTGTGATGATGTTTGTAACTACCAAAAATATTTGAAATAGACCCACCTTTTACTATACCGATTGGCTCAGAAACATTTTTTGAGCCGATTTAGCGATGTCCATCCCTCTGTCTATCTGTCTGACTGTCCGCCTGACTGTGGTGTTCATGTAAACTTTGTAATCAAACTTATATGCATATAAGCTATTATCGACCCTAGGACCAACGCTATTGAAATATATGAAAATCGGAGTATAGCCCCCATACAAGTAACCCCTATCAGACTGTCTAAAGATCGAGGTTATAAGATATATATCGATGAAATTTGGTGTATCTGCGTGTCTGCGTGTCTTATATCCACTAATCAGTAGTACAAAAATAAACCCTGTAGAAATATTTTCAGTTATAGTTTCCATATAAATCCCGATTTTCACTGGAAATCTATTAAATAACAAAAATATTGCGGAGGTTTTTTAAAATTTGGTATATATGTGTTTTTGAGAAACATAAGTGACTTCAAAAATATGGTCATTGACTTAGTCCCATTATAAAAATAACAAAAATAGTACTAAAATTTGGTAAATGTTTATTTTCTATATCCAGTCATTGCCTCAGCAAAGTTGGATCCAAAACCCTCTATCGAAACGCTTGGTATAGGGCATCTTTTTATTTTTTATGATGATGTTTATGACTACCACAAATACTTGACTTGGACTAATATTTTATTATATCAATTTACTCAGAATCACTTTCTGAGTCGATTTAGCAATGTCCGTCCGTCCATCTGTCTGTGTGTCCCTGAACACCTTCTAATAAAACTACTGGTCACAAATCTCTATATATATAAAAGAGACGTGTTTGTACGTAACTCAAAAACTAAAATCAAAAACTAATGCAACGATTTTGAAAAAAAAATTATACACATATTCTGTGGACCGTGAGTCGTGTTTCTGTGTAGTTTTATTAGGTGTTTTTGAATATATTTGTTTTGAAAACCCATTAAATACGTTGAAACCAATATTATTAAGCTTAAAAAATAATATGTCAAAGCAAAACCCACTAACGATCGGGTGTATACCCTTTCTTAATTGATTAGTTAAAAAATATATATACGTACATGTAGTATTTATGCAAATTTTGTATTTCAAATAAATTAATTACATATCTAATCAAAATGCCACGACCACGAGCAAATATTGATCGCAATACACGACAAACAAATCGTGTACGTACATTACGTTCACAACAAAGTCAAGAAGAACGCGCAGCAGAAATTGAACAAACTAGATATCGGGTATCATATTTACGAGAAAATGATACAGAGCAACAACGCGAGATACGAAATAAAGAACAACGTCTAAGAACCAGGCAAGCAGGAACAGCTATTCATAAAACTGATCTAATTACATTTATGCGTCTGGCATATAACTACGACCCAACATAACACATAACAATAACAATATTGATATTGGTAGCATGGACCAAGTATGTGCCCATTGTAAAGCGCTGAAATACAAAAAAGAAGCCACAGGGTTGTGTTGCGTTAATGGTAAATTGAAATTGCCAGAACTAAATAAACCACCCGAACCATTAATTAAAATCTTTGATTGATTTAATTGTCGAGCACAAAATTTTTGGATCAGTTTGTTGCTGGATGTATTCAATTGAATGGCAGAAGAGAGGATTGCCACTTGCCCACATTTTAATTTGGTGTGTGGATAAAATTAAGCCAAATGAAATTGATAGCATTATTTCTGCGGAAATACCGGATAACAATGTTGAGATTGACAATCGTTGGATAGTGCCATATTCACCATTATTATCAAAAATTTATAACGCACATATAGAAGTTCCAAACAATTTCACATGGAATACATCCAGAAAACAATTTTAACGTCGGAAACAGGGACAACCATTAACTGGCCACTCCAACGTATTTTCAAGTGATCAAGTAAGAACAATAAATAATGTATTATGCGAATCATATCGTGATGCCTACCAACAATTGAACTTACTTGAGAACGATGAACATTGGGATAATTCACAGGCCGATCCATCACTTGCTACTTCTCCACATCAAATCCGTATATTATTCGCAATTATAGTGTCAACATGTTTTCCATCACATGCATTGAATTGTGATGAAGATATTGAATTACAATATACTCCCGATATGTATAACCAAGCATTAAATTACATTGAGGATATTTGTTTAATGACGGTAAGTAAAGTTTTAAATTCATTGGGAATGCCATCACCTAATAGAGCCATTACAGACTTATCTAATCGTGAAATACAACGTGAAAAAAATTACGATATCATTGCATTAAATACTTTTGTTCAACAGAATATACCAAACATGAATCCACAGCAAAAACACCGACAATATTATGCAACCTGTTAATGCAGGAACTGCTGGAATTTATTTCTTAGATGCTCCCGGAGGTACTGGAAACTCATATTTAATTTCAGTTATTTTAGCAGCAATACGTTCAAATGGTAATATAGCATTGGCAATGGCCTCTTCTGGAATTGCAGCTTCTTTGTTAGATGATCGCAGAACGGCACATTCTGCATTAAAATTACCATAAAATATGCAACTAACAGAAACACCAACATGCAATATTTCGAAAACATCTGCAATGGCAAAGGTTCTCCAACTGTCATTAGAGGCATTGCATCGAACATTGCAAGATTCACGTAACAACGACCAACCATTTGGAGGTGCTCTTATATTATTGGCAGGTGATTTTAGGCAAACTTTACCAGTTATTACACTATCAACTCCAGCAGATGAATTAAGCGCATGTTTAAAATCATCTAACTTGTGGCATTTTGTTCAAAAACTATCACTTACTATAAACATGCGCGTACATTTAGAAAATGACCAATCAGCACATTTGTTTTCTAACCAATTATTGGACGTTGGAAATGGAAAAATTGCTGTAGACAATAAAACAGGATTAATAACATTACCTGAAAATTTTTGTGTTACTAATGAATCCAAAGAAGATTTAATTTCAAATGTGTACCCCAATATCATACATAATTGTAAGAATAATAAATGGTTAAGCGATCGCGCTATTTTGGCAGCCAAAACCAAAGATGTCAGTGACATTAATACTGATATTCCAAATAAAATTAATGGCCAAACAAACACATACAAATCGATTGATTGCATTATGGATCCAGATGAAATTGTGAATTATCCAACAGAATTTTTAAATTCACTTGATTTGCATGGAACTCCACCTTATATTCTACAATTAAAAATTGTGTGTGCCAATAATTCTTTTACGCAATTTTAATCAACCACGGCTTTGAAATGGTACTAGAATGGCTGTTAACAAATTATTCAACAATATAATTGAAGCAACTATATTAACTGGAAAATACAAAGGTGAAAATTTATTAATTCCACGTATACCAATGATTCCAACAGATATGCCATTTAACTTTAAACGCATTCAATTTCAAGTACTTCTAGCATTTGCTATGACAATTAATTAATCTCAAGGTCAATCGTTGCAAGTCTGCGGATTAAATTTTGAGACACCATGTTTCTCACAAGGACAATTATACGTTGGTAGACCATCATCATTATCCATATTCGCAAATGAAGGCAAAATAAAAAATATTGTTTATCAGAGAGCATTGCAATAAAAGGTTACTAATTAATTTCATGTATGCTATGTATATAATACACATAATTTCACTAATAAAAAGCATTGTACAATAAAACTTTTAGAAAATTTAAAATCTTTATTAAGGGCCAGCAAAGCGGACCGGGTACAGCTAGTATAAATATATTTTGTCAGCCAAACAAATGACCTCTATATGATCGACTTAAAATGCCCTTAGATCCCAATTATCATAACGATCTTGATCAAATTTAGTTTGTGTGTGTTTATTAAATCCATTAATCAGTTGAAATAATACGTTAAACTTTTATTATAAACATATGTATGTCTAAAGCTTCAGTATATTCCTAAACCCTGACGTATTGCAAAAGTAATAATCATCTTTAAATTAGGTAAAACTGCTAGTGAACGGGAAGCGGTTTTGGTAAATTATATCAGAAAATTGTATAAGAAAAATTAAGTCTCTTTATTGACAGATACAATTGTATACCCTTCCACAACACAACAAGTAAAACGGGAGGCAAAATTTGTTAAAAGTGAATTTGCGAAACAAAGGTCAACCGTTAGGGTGTTATTAAACATAGAAAAAGCATTCGATATAGTATGGAATAATGGTCTTATATACAAATTAATTAATTTTGGTTTTCCCCACTATCTTATAAAAATTGTACAAAGCTTTTTAACAAATCGCAGATTTAGTGTTTATGTGAACTCTGCATCTTCAGAAATTTACAACATAGATGCTAGTATTCCACAAGGCTCTGTCTTAGGACCTTTGTTATATTTAATACTACTAGCAGATTCCAGCGCTCGAAATTCGAGTGCAATTTCTAGGCAACTTTATTTTTCAACTTAGCCAATTCACAAACCATTACTATTTTGGTTTATTATTATTGTGAATGAAGAAAACAAACTCATTAACAAACTCATTAACAAACACATTAACAAATTCAATAAACACATACATAGCATATGTATAATTTTATATATGTGTTAGTAGCAACTTTAAATGCCATTTACTCAAAATAAAGAAAAAAAAAATTTTTAAATCTGTAAATCTGGTGAACAGCTAAAAATAAATACCTTTCAAAATCGGGATAAAACGGTAGAACAAAACATCGGTAACAAGAAATCGCCTAGCCTATTAATATTATAGGTTTTTCTCCCTATTTTACCTTTAATATATTTAAAATGAACAACTTGTTTTTAGTTTCTTTGAACAAATTATATTATTTGCTGCAATATCTAGTTGATAAAATCTCATACTGTATATATCTTGTAAATAAAATTGTAAATAAAGGATGAATAAATAAATAAAAAAAAAATAGATTATGCACTGCTGTGATTCGCTACAACTTAATGAGACTTATTGACAAGTACATACATACATATGTTTTCATAATCAATTGTTCCTATGAAGTTTGTATTATACAATTAAAAAATTGTATTCTATTTATTTTATATTTTTTTTTATTTCGATTTCATTCGGTGCAAAAATTATAAAATTGGTTTATTTTCCAAATTAAATCCGGCAACACTTAACGATTGTATTTGCATCTAGAATATCATTTGACAATTATTTATTATAGCGATTTGTGATATTGGCGATTATTGATTTTGCCGATTTTTGACTTTGAAGATTTTTGTTTTTCGCGATTTTCTGTTTTGGCTATTTCGATTTTGGCTATTTTTGAATTTGGCGATGCCGCTCATATTTTCCACGACTACTCACATTGGTAATTAATGTAGTTGTCAAAAGTTACAAGACTATAGCTTTTATAGTACTTCATATTTTTTTGTGTAGAAGATGCAGCGCCCACTAATCCTATCCCGCCATTTTTTTATCTGACTACTCACCGGTGTTGCCATAATTTGAAATTGTTAAGATGCTAAAATGCAAAAAAAGATGCTAAAACGTACTGGAGTCAAAAAAAAGGATGCTACATTTTTTCAAATTTCATTATCTTTTTATTGAAAAAAATTTTTTTTTTAATTCCTTTATTTATAACCTTTTTTATTGCAATAGTAAAAAAAAAAAAAGTTAAATAAGACGTTCAATTTGAACTTAGGGCGCCAACGAACTCTTTCCATCTTATTCGATCATTAGCTAATGATTTAACTTGGTTCCATGTCATTCCGATATCTTCATAATCGTTTTTTATGTTTCTTATCCACGTTAAGCGTGGTCGACCAGGACCTCGTTGACCTTGCGGGTTCCACTCCATCACTGCGCGTGATATTTCATGTGGAGGCTTTCTAAGTGTATGCCCAATCCACTTCCATTTACGTTTTTTTATTTCATTCTCGATCGAGTTGAAAAATTAAATGCTTATTAATAAATTCTTTGGTTTTTAAATGGAAAACTAAATATAAAACATAAGTTTCAATTTATATTTTTTAAATATTAATTAAAATTATTTTAAATTTCATATGTAATTTTCGTCAACACCAAATTGAGTTTTTTTAATTTTAAATTAAACTAGAGGACCCCTGCTGCTCCGCAGCATTATATTATATTATATTAATTTTTATAATATAATACCAAAATTTGCCAAGAGAAGTTAACGTACAGTAATGCCAAAATATGCCAAGAGAAGTTAACGTACAGTAAAAGTAACGTTGATTGTCCACGCATAACTTTCCTCAAACCCAACGAATTTGCCAAGAGAAGTTAACGTACAGTAATGCCACAATATGCTAAGATAAGTTAACGTACAGTAAAAGTAAAGTTGATTCTCCACGCATAACTTTCCTAAAACCCAACGAATTTAAGCAGTTAATAGCTCAAAAGAAGGAGCTTGATCCACTGAGTGTTCTTAGACCTATGTCAACAGCCTACGTTAATTAGAACTCTAGTTATAGAGGTTTGAGAGAAGAAACATATTGAAAAAAATATTGAATGCAAAGTTTATTCATAAATTCTTTTAATATATGGGGGATTTCATGTCAAGTGCACCAACTTTTGAAACCGTTGTCTTCCGATCGGGATGAAATTTGCACCAAGGTTAGTCCTATTGGATAGTAGTTTAGACACAATTTTTCAAGAAGATCGGTCCAGATCTCTCTGAGTTAGAGGGGATCAAAATTTGACATTTTGGCCAAACAGGTGTTTTTTCTCATCCATGTAACTTATTACCTATTGTTCCTAGAAAATTTTCTCCCAAAGAGTTTAGATAGCTATTTCTTCAATATTTCGGAAAAAAATACTTAAAAAAAAAAAATTTGTAGACTTTTTTTTTGCTAAATTAAAGCATTTTTTGCCTTTTTTTTCCAAAAAGGGCATTTTTTTATATTTTTTCATAAGAAAGCTTAGGATTTTTCCTTTAAGAGCTTTTTGGTCGCTTAGTGGGATGGGAGTGGGATATCTATCAAAATAAATGTTTTGTAACTCAAGACAACGGTTTTTCAATTTTTCACAAATGCACTATTTTGAATTTTTTCCTATTTGTGTCTAAAACCTTACAAATAAAACTTATACTGAGAAACTAGACAAATTAACCTTTCCGAAGGTATGTAACATACCTTCATAACATAACAGAAGAAAATGGTTCTCTGTAACCTGAAGGAGTTATTTGCAATATTTCAATCTGAACACGAGGATGTTAGAATTGGCTTCACGAAATTAACCCAAATGAGGCCAAAACATTGCGTTTTGGCAGAAAGCAGCGGAACTCACACAGTATGCGTTTGCATTTACCATGAAAATGTTAAACTGATGTTGCAACTTAAAGTATTTAACAGATGATTTACACGATTACCGCGATTACCTTAAATTGACTGTGTCCTAATGCAACAACTTCTTGCCACTTAGGTGAATGTACCAATTGCCCGAAAACCACATTCATCAAAGAAAATGTAATCAACTCTTTAGATCGAGAATATATAGAGGAGGTCAAATTTGATTCTTGGATTCAGACTGACAGATGCACATTGAAAACAATCATTTTAAATGTGATTGATTTTGTGGAAGAAATGTGTACAGGATTGCTAAACTTGAGAACCCATGACTTTTTAGTCAAAGAGCAATGGTCATTCTTCAAGGATTTGAAGATACATTTGAAGTCTGGTGAATTCTTTATTTCATATGATTTCGCAGAAAACTATAAATATGTTCTCCAGGATGCCATACAAGCATTCAACTTCAATAACGATCAAGCAACTATATTCACAGTAGTTATTTACTACATGAAAGATGAAAAACTGGAACGCAAAAGTATGGCAATCATATCCGACGATTTAAAACATGATACCGTTGCAGTTTATGAGTACCAGAAGAGAATACTAAAATTTCTAAAATCTAAATTTACTGTAAAGAAGGTATACTACGTTTCGGACGGAGCTCGTCAACATTTTAAAAATAAAAGTAGCTTGGCAAATCTTATGGCCCATGAAAAATATTTTGGAAAGCCAGCTGAGTGGCATTTTCATCCTGCTCATGGTAAAGGAGCATGTGATGGTATTGGCGCAAACCTTAAAAGAAATGCAGCGAAGTATAGCCTCCAGTGACCTCAACAAGATCGCATCTTAGATGCGACTGCTTTATTCCATTGGGCAAAGAGTTATTGTAAAGAAACTAAAAAAGTTTTTAGTAGCAAAGAGGATCATTAGGAAACATTAAAAACACTGAAAAGCAGATTCGATGCTGCGGTAACAATCGATGGCACCGCTCAATACCATGCTTTTATACCGCTTGTCGATGGAAGACTCAAGTTGAAAAAGTTTTCTGCCTCTATTCAATGCGATTTCTTTCCAAAGACAACAAATAAACCAGCAGCGAAATCAACAGTTGAACCTAGTAACGCCAAGAAAGGATTGACAAAAAAACGCAGTAAATAAAGGCGACAAAAAAGCTGGATGAAAGACTGGATATTTAAAAATTTACAAGACTTAAATACTTCATCAGCTACAATAAATTAAGTATAAAAATAGTTATGATATAAATGGATCTAATGCAATTAAGATTAAATTTTAATAAATTATTTATTTTTTTATTTTTAACATTATTATTATTATTATACATAAATTTAATTATTATTAAAAATAAATAAAAAATAATAATTTTTCAACATTTCTATAGAAAAAAAGCGATTTTTTTCCTGAGGTTAACATATTCTGAGTATTACAGTATTGAGGGTATAAAATTTTAGTTAGGTATGTTATATACCTTCGGAAAGTTTAGTTTGTCTAGTTTCTCAGTATAAGTTTTATTTGTAAGGTTTTAGACACAAATAGGAAAAAAAATTGAAAAACCGTTGTCTTGAGTTACAAAACATTTATTTTGATAGATATCCCACTCCCATCCCACTAAGCGACCAAAAAGCTCTTAAAGGAAAAATCCTAAGCTTTCTTATGAAAAAAAAAAAACCCTTTTTGGAAAAAAAAGGCAAAAAATGCTTTAATTTAGCAAAAAAAAAAGTATAAAATTTTTTTTTTTTTTAAGTATTTTTTTCCGAAATATTGAAGAAATAGCTATCTAAACTATTTGGGAGAAAATTTTCTAAGAACAATAGGTAATGAGTTACATGGATGAGAAAAAACACCTGTTTGGCCAAAATGTCAAATTTTGATCCCCTCTAACTCAGAGAGATCTGGACCGATCTTGTTGAAAAATTGTGTCTAAACTACTATCCAATAGGACTAACCTTGGTGCAAATTTCATCCCGATCGGAAGACATCGGTTTCAAAAGTTGGTGCACTTGACATGAAATCCCCCATATCTATAATATTAATAGGCTAGGCGATTTCTTGTGACTGATGTTTTGTTCTACCGTTTTATCCCGATTTTGACCAAACGTTTATTATTTGAAAGGTATTTCTTTTAAGCCGAATTGCAGATTTACAGATTTTTAAATTTTTTCTTTTATTTTGAGTAATTTGCATTTAAAGTTGCTACTAACACTTACATAAAATTATATAATGCTATGTGTGTTTTTATTAAATTTGTTAATGCGTTTGTTAATGAGTTTGTTATCTTCATTCACAATAATAATATACCATAAAATTGTTGGTTTGTAAATTGGCTAAGTTGAAAAATAAAGCTGCGTAGAAATTGCACTTGAATTTCGCGCTAGAATTTGCTAGTTACAATAAATATACAAAATGTACTTTATAGGTTTTTAGAAAATTTTGTTAAATGGAAAATCAAAACAAATGGCTTTTTTAATCTTGTAACCATACATCTCTCTTTAGTATATAGTTATTGTTTTTTTTATAAAATAAGAGTGTTAACTTCGATAGCGCCGAACTTTTGATACCCTCCACCTGCGTCTTAAACTCAATATTACAATCAATGTTAGGTACGGCTACCACTCAAAAACTATTGTAGGTACATTTTTAAAAAATTTTAATTTTTTCAAAATAGGTGCTTTTTTCAAAAATTTACTTTTTTAAAGAAGGTAACTTTATGAATAAGAAATGATTTAAAGAAATTATTAAGAAAAAGTGCTTTTCGAAATAAGTATTTGTTAAGAATAGGAACTTTTTAAAAAGTTATTTTTATTTTTTAGAAAAAGGGTACTGAAATAGAAGTGTTGCTTTAAAAAAAAGGGTACTTTAAAAAGAAGGTACATTTAAAAAAAAGTGTATTTTAAAATAATGGTACTTTTTAAGAAAATTACACTTATAAATAAGAGTACTTTTTTAAAATAAGGGTACTTTTTTAAAAGAGGTACTTTAAAAAAATACTTTTTTAAACAAAAGGTACTTTTTAAAAGAAAGGTATTTTTAAAAAAGGTAATTTTTAAGAATAATAATTTTTAAAAAGGGAATTTTTTTTTAAAGATACTTTAAAAAAATCATGTGAGTCCGATCACAGGGGAGATGTGTAAACATCTAGTAATTAAAGATTTTTTATGGCACTTTTTTAAAATCAAACAGAAATCGGCATCTATGTATCACTTATAGCAAACAATTGCAGGGGCTCCACTAACATAAAAATATTTATTATTATTTATTGTTTCAACAGGTTAATTTTTAATTTTTGATTTTCCATTTTTAATTTTTAATTTTTGATTTTTCAAAAGGTTTTTATAACACTATTCGTTCTCTAATTTTATCTCCAAACACTTCCTAATGAAATCGTGCCTTCATTTGATCTCCAAACACTACATAATCTTTTCAGCACTACAATCGTACCTCACACCGTTTTTATCTTACTCTGTTTTTGTGATTGTATTGTGAAATAGATTTTTACTCCCTGAGCATATAGATGTTTGCACATCAAAATTCTTGTTTAAAAAGAATACTTTTTCTTAAGGGATACATTCTTTAAAAAAGGCATCGGACAATGCTTCCTGGAGGCGCATTGGGTTCAAAGTTCAAATATGCATTTATATGTAAAAATTATCAAATAAAATTTTTTTCACAAAAATTTTGATATTAATAATTGCGTTTCAAATAAATTAATTAATAAATCATAATATAGAGTAAAATATATATCTAACAAAACAACAAAATCTATTATCGGTTGAAAAACAGCCAAGTTATATCAAGTTCCCCAGGCCATAAATGCGCCGCAGACCACTTGATTAAGAAAATCGGGCTCACATTTTTAAAGACATTGAAATAATTTACAACAACAACATTTTTTCATTCTCCTTATCCCAAAATGATCTTATATAAAGTATTTTTCGTCTCGTCTATTGTTATGCCGTTCTAAATTAATGTCAAATCGGTACGTATCTTTTAGCACTATTTCAAAATATCCAATTTTACTATTTCAAAAATTTTGTTCAAGAAATTTACCGAAATCAACAATTGGACTTTAAAGTTTTATTAACAAAATATAGGTGATTAAAAATGCCAAATATTGTAGATATCCTATTCCTTTTTTGGCGAGGGCAGCGTTTTTATTTCAGCGGATTTGAAGAAAAATGTGATTTTTCATACTTTTTCAATTTTTAGGCTTCATCTATTTGGTGTTTTCATATTTCAAATATCTTTTGTCAAAATATTATACTACTTGATATAAGTTCTCAATCTTGTAAATGAAGATTAAATTGAAATACTATAAACTGTCCCTCTTTAAGGTCGAAGGTCAAATTTATATTTTTTTTAAAACAATATATCGAAATAATATATATTTGTAGAAGGATTTCGATAAAACTTGTTAATAATATTTTAATTATTCTAAAAAATAATATTCTGGACCTCAAAATTCGACCAACAAATTTTTTTATTGTAATTAATTCTCTTCAAACATAAAAAATCAAAATTTTACATTAACACACGTTTTTATTTGAAAATGAACACGTATAAGAAAAGTTTTTAACTATTTTATTTTTATTATTGATATACACTTACAACAACATTTCATTTAATACTAAATGATCGCAAATGTACAAATAATATGTAAGTTTATTGAAAATTAATAAAAATAATTTTATTTTTTACAAACATACAACTAGACCATTTTAGTTTCATTCTAGTTTAGCGCCGTTTAGCGCTTTTTGCTTGAAAATAGTTGGCATCGCTAATACAACCCCCTTGTAACTTAACTTCTTCAAAAAAGTAATGTCAGGCCAATTTTAATTCCCATAAAATTCAGTCTCCTGATATTAACATAATTGAGGCAAAATTTTAAAAGCCCGTCACAAATACTGAATATAGTTTCGGATATATGTACATAAATAATGCAAATTTAACATTAACATTTTTCTCTCTATTTGTGTGCTTAACGTCTCTAATTTAATAATATTTAAATGATTAAATTTTATTGATATTAATGGTTGGTTTATTCTGCTGCTGCTGCTTCTGTTGTTTCAGCAGTCTTTTCATTTGCAGCAGCAGTTGAATCTGTCATAACTGCAGCTGTAGCTGGCTCCAAAGTTGTAGATGATTCAGAATTTACAACTGCTGCAGCTGCATTATTATTAACTGTAGTTGATGCTAATTCTTGTTTGGAAGCTTCACTGTCTTTTGGGGTCTCCGTTGTTATTACTTCTGCCTGCTTTGACATCTGCGTTGTGGGATCTACCAGCGGTTCTACCATCGTTGGTGGTATTTTATTAGGATTAGTCATTTCATCTACTGTTGTACCTTGTGTTGATTCTGATTTTTTTGGTTGTGGTACATTTGGTACATTTGGCATTGCTGTAGTGTCATTTACTGTGGCAATTGTTGTAGGTAATAACTGATTTGTTTGTGGTACAATATGATTGATATGTTGTACTTGACTAATTTGGTTGTATGTAATAGAACAATTATGACATAATCCTGAAAATTTCATAGATATATTTTTAAATTTCCAAAAATCTATTCATAAAATAAAAATTTCTTTTGAGCTCCAGATTTAAATATTTTCTAGACATCACTTTACATACCATATCCTCTATCCTTTTTAGATTTCGATACATTATCACTTGAGCTATCGCTATCGGTATCGCTATCATCTTCTATGTACCATGAATCGTCATATTCTTCACTGGAATCAGAAATCATTGAGTATGACACATCCAACTGACGTTTCTAAAAAAACACCATTCCATTAATAATCCTTTAATTGTTTAAATATTTAATATTTCTTACATCCCTTTTGGAATTTTGATCTTCTACCAAATCAAATCCTTGATAAGCCAATATATTAGCAGTATTCACAATTTGATATGCCATTTCAGACGAACGTAATTTTTGTAATGCCACAGGATTTGTCGAAGTTTCCATAATGTTATTAAATATTATGGTAAAGTGCCAAGCAAGACCGACAGTTGTTATTTTACAAACCATTTTTCCGTTATAGTAACTTCACGAACTAATTCACTTTACCGTAAAAATAAGTTCAATGCAACGTTTTTGTTTTTATACTTGCATTAGAAAAAATGGAATTTTCTTAATGAGTTGTTTAACAATAATTAATAATAGTTTTTATTATGCAGGTTTTTTCTTTCTGTAAAATTCAGTTTAGAACAATACAAAGTGTATGATCACATATATTTTTTGACACCCTAAAATAAATTTTCAACATGAACTAAAACTGTTAAGGAATTTATAAATACTATTGAATTCCGTCGAACGTTGTTTAGCCCCAGCTTACGTAAGTATATATAAAGATGTTCTGCATGGATTTAATATATTCCGTTGACATAAGCAAGAATAATTTCGTAAGGATGAAGAGGTGACTTTTCAGTTAAACTTCACGGGTTAATCGATTTTGGCAAATAAATCTACTTTTATTGACATCTGCGCTAAATTTGTTGGTTTAATAATAATGTTTTTTTTTTTTTGTAAACCGATGTGCGGACTTCAGGAGGAAAAAGTGGGAAAAGTGTTTATGGATCATTGATTTAAGTTTTATTATATTGTAACTGTTAGGAAAGACTTGTGTGGGGAGTTTATTTCACATATGGCTATTTCGACTGATAAACGAATTTTCTCTATAATACATTGTGCGGTCAATTGGAAGAAAACCCCAAATGAATGTGATCTACTAGAGAAGTGGTTAGAGCGAACAGAATGAGTTCGCTAATCTCAGAAGAAAATTACACAGCCCAGATTTTAACGATGTTCCAACGAGTCAATGGAATATGATACCCTAATGTCATTAATGAGCATCAACCCATATATGGGAGTTCTATTCCATTTTCGGTCTGATGTAGGTAGTATAGATTTTAAGGAGTTCAGAAGGAGTGAATTAATATTTTCACTATTTTAGAAAACCACGACACTTGAATACTTCTTTCGACACTTGAAAAACACGAGAATTCAATGCGATGTCCCAGAACATAAAGAGTATTCGATACAGAATACAAGTCCCTATAGGTCAACAAACAACATTGAGTTTTCTGCGCATTTAAATCATCCCTATTCGCTTTACCCCACTCAGAGAATGTTAACAGGTCTCGATTGAGTGTACCAGCTTTTTGCCCCAACCTTAAATAATACTGGCCTAAAATTGAAGGCAAATTATTGACAAATGTTGCTGTCATCATCGAAAGAGTAGATATGATTGAACGTTTGGCTAAGAAGGTCATTCAGAAAGTTAAGGAAATGGGAGAGAGTAAGAATGAATTAAGCATAATCTCATTGGATGATACCCCATCAATAACAACACGTATTGTGCGGTCTCTGAAAAAATTCGATGTTAATTGAGAGAAGACAATGTCGACCCCAAATGCAATAAGCTTTGACATTAATGCACCATGCCACACACGATCGAACGCCTTGGAAATATCTAAAGCAATCATTTTATTTTCACCAAAATTGTGAATCTAACAGAAAGAAAAACTAACAGGTCTCCAGTAAAATGACTTTAAGGAAGCCATACTATTAATCATTAAGAAGTGAGTTCGCATCTAGATAGTTGTTACTTTTAAGAGCACAGATTAGAGGGCTAAGCGCCGCATTCGATATCGAGTAAAATCTATTGATATTCCATATTTTGGTTCATTATTTAAATAAGACGGACAAACGGCATTAGTGCGTTACTATTAGTCATTAAGAAGTTGGTTCACATCTAGATAGTTGTCACTTTTAAGAGCATAGATTAGAGGGCTAAGCGCCGCATTCGATATCGAGTAAAATCTATTGATATTCCATATTTTGGTTCATTATTTAAATAAGACGGACAAACGGCATTAGTGCGTTACTATTAGTCATTAAGAAGTTGGTTCACATCTAGATAGTTGTCACTTTTAAGAGCATAGATTAGAAGGCTAAGCGCCGCATTCGATATCGAGTAAAATCTATTGAAATTCCATATTTTGGTTCATTATTTAAATAAGACGCACAAACGGCATTAGTGCGTTACTATTAATCATTAAGAAGTTGGTTCGCATCTAGATAGTTGTCACTTTTAAGAGCACAGATTAGAAGGCTAAGCGCCGCATTCGATATCGAGTAAAATCTATTGAAATTCCATATTTTGGTTCATTATTTATATAAGACGGACAAACGGCATTAGTGTGTTACTATTAATCATTAAGAAGTTGGTTCGCATCAAAATAGTTGTAACTTTTAAGAGCACAGAATAGAGGGCTAAGCGCCGCATTCGATATCGAGTAAAATCTATGGAAATTCCATATTTTGGTTTATTATTTAAAAAGACGGACAAACGGTATTAGTTCGTTAACTGGGTCCGAGTAAAATTATTCTTAGTATTTTATTTTGGAATTTAAAAAAATAATTTCGATCGAAACATTTCCATAACGTATGCGACGATTAGATCCCAGATAGCAATTGTACGGTTATTTTCAGTGTTATTAGGGATTGGTTGGACATTGCAAACCTTCCAGCAAGACTCCCGCATGGTACACACAGCTGAAAAAGTTGGCCAATGAACTAGCTAGCGTCCAAGAGCCCTGTTTCAGCGTCAATGCTGGCATACCATCCGGCCCCGCAGATTTATTTATGTTGAGGTCCGAAATAACCTGTTTAACTGATGTTGAACAAGGAAGTTCCATTTAATTTTGACTGCGGAATAAAATGTATGGATGTCGTGACGAGGCTATATCGAAAAAACAGTTACAAAAAGCAGGGAAAGAATTCAAAAGAAAGATAGCCCGGGACGAGAAAAAACGTTAACTGACGTGACGTATTTGTCATGGCACGAAAATCAAAGATTTTCTACTGAAAAATAATAATTAGAGATTTAGCTGATACTGCAAACATTTCAAAAGTATCAGTCAACACCATTTAAAAAAAAAACACTATTTAAAAAAAAACGAACGTGTATGTTACAATGCTTTTTGACTACTAGAATGGAATGGAACACTTCATTACGGGTAATGAAACTTTGATCTACGCCTACGATCCCGATAAAAGCGACCAATCAAGCGAATATCGAGCAAAAGTTGAAGCAAGATTGAAAAAATCGCACCAAATTTGTTCAAAAATCATGGACATGTTAACATACTTTCTTCGATTATCGTGTAAGACTTTTCAAGGGGGGGAGGGAACTAGTCCGACTACTTTCAACACAAATCTATATATTTATATAAAAACGTTGGTGCATTTGTTTGTAACGAATGATCTCCGGAACCATAAGAGCTGTCGAGGTAGGATTTGCATCATAGTTTCGGTTCGAGCTCTTCTCTGTTTTTTTTAGTTTTAACCCTCTAGCTGGCGTTGGGGTCAAGTTATAAACAAAATTCTTATTTTCAGCGCGATTTGACTGCAATTCAGAATGCATGTGTCTTTCGTCGTAAGAAATTTTTGTATGTATAAAATGGACCCGATAGGTGGCGCTGGGGTAAAGTTATTTCGAATATTCTTATTTAAGGTGCGATTTTAATGAAACTAAGTATGTACATATATGTATGTTAGATGATGCCAAACATTTTTTTATTGGACCCGGTAGATGGCGCTGTCGTTCGAAAAATAATGAGTTGTCAAATTTATATAAATTTTATAAGTTACAAAATTCACAAACGTTTTTATATATAAATATTCCAACCAAAAAGGAAGGAAAAAGCCGCTACATTATTGCATGGTGGTCGCACAGCTCATTCAGCACTCAAATCACCGTTAATACTGCAAAAATGCAGTATTATTATTTGGGATGAATGTACCATGGCTCACAAATATTCCTTAGAAGCATTACATAGAACTTTAAAAGATTTGAAAGGCAATGAAAGACTTTTTGGTGGAGCTCTCATTTTATTATCTGGATATCTTCGTCAAACATTTTATATAGGTATATACAGATTCTAACTAAAATAAAAAAATCATTGAGGGCAAAACAACGTTTGCTGGGTCCAGCTAGTATTATATATTTCTCGTACTATGACAGGGAGATCTGTGATAATTTGGGTGACGTCATATGTTATTATTGTAGGTAATCGTGCTGAAAATGGGCTGGATCTGATAAAGGAGTGAAAATTCGAAAATTCGGAGTTTTTAAATTAAGTTGTTTGGCCAGGTCTTCCACCACATAATTTACTCATGAAATTTTGATCACCAATAATACTACTTCGAAACCTAAATGCATCAAAATTAGTTAAGGGAACGTGATTCGTTATAAAGAAACAATATTGAAAATCTGTTCCTCAAACCAGTTTTTTAGTCTAAATATATTTAATGAAAATTAGGGTATGCGAAATTCATTATATATGTACTTAAATAGTTGCACATTCTAACCTTTTTATCTTTATTATTTTATGAGCATCTATTTATGCAGCTGCATGTTTTTTCAATACATATTTCTTTTTTTAAATTAGTGTAATATAATGAAAGGTTATTTGAAAACAAATGTTTAATAATATTCCACTAAAAGGTAATAAAAAATATATTTTTTATTTAAACAAAAATCAAACAGAAACTAAAACAAAAATATTGAAAATTTTGCATAAGATTCATAAGATTTCCGGTAGTAATTTACATGTTTTATGTAATTTCTAAAAAAAAAATATATGAAAATAAATTTACCCAATTTTATTTTTGTATTTGCCATTGAATAAATAAAGAAAATCAATTTGTTTTATATTGCAAATTGAAACTGAACATCTGTGAGTAATATTTTTTTGTTTTCATTTTTAACTTCATTCTATTGATTCTTATTACAAAAACTTTTTTCTGTAATTGTTAACATTTCAAATGAAACGTAAGGGTATTCACTGTTTGGCTTATAGTTGAATGTCGTTATGACAATTAATGGACTCAGAGCATGTAAGATTAAATTATTTGCCATCTATAGGGCTCTCTCCATCGGAAATCGGAATACCGGTCAGTTTATTTTAATATCGATACCGGTAGTTAGGTTATTATTCTCATCAAAAAAATTATATATTTTTTAATGAGGTTTTGAAATGTATTATTTTTTATTCATATTAATACATAGTAGCAAATTCCAGCGCTTGAAATTCGAGTGCAAATTCTAGGAAAATTTATTTAATTTTTCATTTAATAAAGACCATAAAGGAATGCTTCAAAATTCAACTCACTTTAAATGAAGAAAACAAACTCAACACAAACACATTAACAAATTTAATAAACACATACATAGCATTGTATAATGTTACGTATGTGTTAGTAGCAACTTTAAACGATCATAACTCCAAAAAAATATTTCAGACGATACAAATCTGTAAGTCTGGGTAACAGCTAACAATAAATACCTTTCAAATGATAAATTTTTTGTCAAAATTGGGGTAAAGTGTGAAACTTACATCGGCCACAAGAAATCGCCTTGTCCATTAATATTATAGATAGAGCACTGACCAATTATTTATAATCTATTTGACGACTTTATTAGATTTGAAGAAAAGCATTTTAAAATATGTTTTTGTGATATACATATTTTGAATTTCATTCAATACTTCCCTGATCTTAAGACAGACTAAGGACTACTCATCAAATTATTTTATTAAAAATTAATTCAGCTAAAGTTTTGTATTCTTTGGCTGGTATTTTTACTACACCTGAATTGCAGTTCGATGGTTCCAAAAATAAAATATCTAATTATTTTAAGATTAGCGAAGATAAAGATACCCAGTGAGTTATTTCGCTAATAACTCGAGGTGAAGTTCGGCACTACAATTAGAATACATTTCGCACCTGTACCTCTAATGTGAGTCAACTCAAATTTTACTAATTTTCAGTAGAGGCAAAAAACGGTTTTTTTTAATATTTACTATAAAATTTAAAAACAGTTGTTTAATTGTAAAGAATTGTGAATAATAAGTGTACAACAGTAGTAGTACGAATTCAACAAAAATCAAAATATGTAGTCAACAAAAGAGAGGATTTAGATAATATTAATGCAATGTACACCATAGCAATAAATTAGTTTTGGTCTAGTACTGTGATATGTAGTGTTAAAGAAAAAACAACTGTGACATTTTTATTTATTTTTTCAATTATAATATTAATTTATATGTTTATTGTGTAAAACTTTTTGTTTTTGGAAAACAAAAAATTAATGTGAAAATTGACAAAAGAATATTTGTGAGTTGTTATTTATTTATTATTGTTTATCATTGTTGTTAGTTTAAAGCTAATGTATTACTATCTCTATAATGTTGCCAGATTAAATAAAATTCATCCCTGAAGATGCTGGAAAATACCCAGCGAAACGTCGGAGTTTGAAAATGAAATAAATAGTCTTTTATTTACTTTTTTTTTTTTAAAAATAGTGACCTTGAAAGCCCATTTAGAAAAATTCTAAAATACATAAGTAGTTGTTTTTGCGATTTTTTCAATGATCATCAAAAATAACAATTCTTTTGGGTGGAACTCAAAATATGTCTTTTTAGTAGATTCTAAAGAAGCTACTCTTATAACACAAAGAGTGTTTTAACTGTATTTTTTTGCGAAAGACTAGAAAAATCGATGTAAGATTTTTACAGTGGATAGATGATATAACCACTGTGTATCGTTTTCTTGCAAAAAGTGAAAATTGAAAAATTTTGAGTTGACTCAATTTAGAGGTACAGGTGCGATATGTGTTCCTTTAACTGCCATATGGCGGCAGGATATTTTAAAAATGTTAAAACATAAATTTTTTACTAAAATCCCTCTTTCACTTAGCTATTTATTTAATATGCAGTGAGTGACAAATAATGGAAACTTTTAACAAAATATTTTTTTGAAGACTTGAACGGGCAATACCATAAAATTGAGTCATAAAATTAAAAACTCTTTTATGAATTTAAAAATTTCTAGGTTTTATTTATTTAAAAAAGAAATAATATTAACATAAAATAGCTTAACTTCAGAAGAAGATAACAAAACTTAAAAGTATTCATTTTTACTAGCAGATTCCAACCCTCGAAATTCGATTGCAAATTCTAGGATATTTTATTTTTTCATTAAATAAAGACCCTAAAGGTATAATTATCCAATAATAATAGCCAATTCACAAATCAACACAAAAAAACAAACTCATTTGTATTACAAACACGTTAAAAATTTAATAAACACACACATAGCATTAGTAGCAACTTTAAATGCAATTAACTCAAGCTAAAGAAAAAAAATTAAAAATCTGTAAATCTGGTGAACAGCTAAAAAGAAATACCTTTCAAAATCTGGATAAAACGGTAGAACGAAACATCGGTCACAAGAAATCGCCTGCCTATTAATATTATAGATGCTGCTGACAAACAATTGAAAACTTTCCCTAAATTTTTTGTTTAATATTTTGTTGGGTATCCATTATTTTTTGTACTGCTTCACAACGCCGAGGCATCGAGTCAGTTAAATTGTTGCTTATATCCATTGAAAGTTTCTGCCACTCTGAATTAACTGCCTCTATGAAGTCTGCCTTGTTTGTGTAATTTCGTGTCCGTACTTTTCGATCTAGAATATCCCATAGATTTTCTATGGGATTGAGATCTGGTGATTGAGCTGGTCATTCAAGACAATAACAACATTAGATTACATCCATTCAGTTATAACTTTTGAGGTGTGTTATTATCATGTTGGAACTTCCAGATTAGGGACATAATTTCCTCCGCGTATCGATATATTACGTCATTTAGAATTGCCTGTATCGAATACAAGTTAGAGTATCTCTTACTACATGCATTGATCCCACTCCTTGGCCCAAAAAGCAACCCCATTCCAGAATATTGCCACCGCTAAACTTAACTGTTTTTTTTTTTTTGTATATTTTGTGTCTATGGTCGTCTTACATACGTTGCTCCATCTTGGATGAAATTAAACCTGGAGCTATCAAAAAAGAGAACAGTATTCCAATTTCGTCTTGAGCAGTTCATGTGTTCTTAAGTAAACATAATACGAGCTAGTCGATTTTTCTCTGATAACAGTGGTTTCTTCACACGACGATAATAGCCTTAATTGCTCCGAAAAAATTTCGAGCGCATATTTTTTGTTTCCGATAGTTAATGACTTCTTTAGGTAGCCTTCTTGATACTTCTTGATAACTTTGGAAATCATGGATTTATTTATAGAATATTTCGGATAAAATTTCTTTGGTTTACAATTTACAAAACTTTATTCTTGCCATTATTTCATAACAATTAATTATAAGATTAAAACACTTAAAAATGCAATTGTGTTAAAAAAACAAAAATATGTGAGAAAACGTCAGAAACAATAAATATTTAAATAACGGTTAAGATGTTATATATTTTTCTTAATACCATCTTCACTTTTTATTGTTTTAATCAACTATGGTACAGAAGTTTAAAAGTTCCCATTGTTTTGGCATCACTAAAAAATACTTTTTTTTTTAATTTTTTATAACAAATTGGTTGTCTTTCGATAGAGAACATACCAAAGAGTGTTTTCGCAGAAAAAAAAAATTGGACTTAAATCGAAATTATAAAAAAGATCAAAATTGGCAGAGTTTTATAAATTTTCCAACATATTGTCACCTACTGTATGTCGTTTCGCCATACTTTTGAATTTTTCATTGGCATTGAAATTTTATTATCTTTAGAGCAACCAATTCAATGACAACAAAATTTCATTAACATTATGATCATTTTTTATACCCTATACCACTATGTGGTTTGGGTATAATGACTTTGTGCTGCTGTTTGTCTTTAATTATACCGATCGAATCAGAATCACTATCTGATTCAATTTAACGATGTCCGTCCGTCCGTCCGTCCGTCTGTGTGTCCATGTAAAGCTTGTAATCAAATATGAATATGTTTTGACGAAATTTGGTATTTGATCTTTTATCGGCCATGGGATGAATGCTATTGAAATTGGTGAGAATCGGTCCATGTTCAGACCTAGCCCCCATACAAACGACCCCTATGAAATCAACATATATTGCCATAAGATCCAAATTATCATACAAATCTTAGTCAAATTGGTTTTGTATGTATATATTACATCCATTAATCAGTAGTCCAAAAATGATCCCTATTGGACAACTCTTAGTCATAGGCCCCTATAGAGTTGCTTCCTGATCTTCACTTAAATCTATCAAAAAACAAAAATATTGCACTGATTCTTCTCAAATTTTGTTTGTATATATTTTTGCAAAATACAAGAGACTTTACCAAACATGGTCAGGATCGGTCCATTTTTGGGCCTAGTCCCCATGTAGATATAGCATCCGTTATGAACTTTTTCATATCTGCAGCCGAAAAAATTAATAAAAATCCCACTCAAATTTAGTTTATGATTATTTTCTATATCCAGTTAGTTGGGCCTGAGAGATAGGGTCTCTAAACGCATGGTATAGGGTATCGTATAGTCGGCCTAGACCGACTATAATTTTCTTACTTGTTTTTAATTGGGATTGTTTCAACCAATTTTAATGATATTGAACATATTCTTAAAAAGAACTAATCACAATTCAGGAAAAAAAACAATTTGTTTACTAAATTTGTTCAGAATTTTTTAAACCTTCAACGTATTCATTTCAAAACAAAAAAGAGGAAGTAACAACAAAAAATCAATATTAACCCGATTTTTGAAGCATTCATCATTACTACGGCGCAAATTAAATTCTAATTAATTTAATTAAAACTAATGTAAGGACCATTGGCATTGACATCAATTAAATTTCAACTAAAACATAAATGATTAATATTTAATTTCATAAGAAATATCTTTGCTTAAAATTTAGCTGCTCTTACAAAAATCACTTTTCCTAAAAAAGTACCTTTTCTTAAAAAAGTAGCTTTTCTTAAATAAAGTAGTCTTTCTTTCCTTAGCTTTCACCAAAAAGTACTTTATATTAAAAAAGTGTATTTCTTAAAAAAAAAAAAAAAAACTTTTCTTAAAAAGTGTTTTTTTTTTCAAAGTACCTCTTCTTACAAAAGTTCCTTTTCTTAAAAAAGTACCTTTTATTCAAAAACAACCTTTCTTATCTTAAAAAAGTACGGTTTCTTAAAATGGTATATTTTCTTAAAAAGACCTTTTGATAAAAAAAGTTACTTTTGGTAAAAAGTACGTTTTTTAAAAAAGCAGTGGTGCTTAAAAAAAATTATTTTCTTAAAAAGTACCTTTTCTTAAAAAAAGTACCTCTTCTTAAAAAAATTCAGTTTCTTTAGAAAGTACTTTTTCTTAAAAAGTACCTCTTCTTAAAAAAGCAAATTGTCTTAAAAAAGTACCGTTTCATAAAAAAGTACTTTTTCTTAAAAAAAAAGTACCATTTCTTTAAAAAATTCTTAAAAAGGTACGTTTTAAAAAAATAATTTTCTTAAAAAGTACGTTTTTTTAAAAAATACCATTTCTTTAAAAAGTATCTTTCTTAAAAAAGTTAATTTTCTTAAAAAGTACACTTCCTTAAAAATGTATCTTTGCTTATAAAAGTATATTTTCTTTAAAAAGTACCTTGTCTTAAAAAAGTACCTTAACTTATTCTTAAAAAAGTTTCTTTAAGCAATACATATTTTTAATTAACTATTTGATACTCGTATGATATAAACAAAAATTTTGTACCATAACCATTTTTTAAAGTATGCTTTTGGAAAAATGTCTTTTTTTGATAGAAAAATCATGTTACAAACAGTGAATACCCCTTTTATACTCCCTGCTATATTAGTCATCTGCATATGAATGATTGTTACTCGAACATGCGAACACTTCTCTATTAGTGTAACGACCTTAGTTTTTTCTTTTAGTTTTTCATTCATAATACCAGAAAAAAGTTTTAAACACGTTCATATAGTTTTTTTCAAGTCATTATTGTTATTACTTTAAAATGTAGTAAAATTTATAGGCAGACAGAATTTGTTACTCGTAATACAGAACTCCAAGCAGCTTAATGCCAGCTACTGAAAACAACTATTGTTTGTAGACATCATATAATGTGTAATGGGGAAAAATATCAAACAATTAGAAATGGTACTAGTTTTGTTACTCAATGAAGTACTTGTGTTTTCTTTACACACACTTGTTGTTCAGAATTGTAGCCATGAAAATCATTTGACCACATATCATATTACAACAGATTAATATTTCTATGGCCATTATAGAAATTGGCTTGATTTTTTTTGGGGGAAAAAATCATGTGACAAAGTTTTTAATTGATACGTACGTTTTTAATAAAGAAAATTATGTTCGGTGGAACTCTGTTTCACAAATGCATCTTAATTTTATACCCTATACCACTATGTGGTTTGGGTATAATGACTTTGTGCTGCTGTTTGTAACTACTAAAAATACTTGACCTAGACCCATCTTTTATTATACCGATCGACTCAGAATCTCTTTCTCTTCTTCTCTTTCAGAATCTCTTTCTGAGTCGATTTAGCGATGCCTGTCCGTCCGTCCGTCCGTCCGTCTGCGTGTCCATGTAAACCTTGTAACCAAAATACAGGTTGCAAACATGAATATATTTTGATGAAATTTGGTATATAAGCTTCTAACGGCCATATAATGAATGCTACTGAAATTGGTGAAAATCGATCCATGTTCAGACATATGCCGTTTTCTTTTCTGACAAAAATGTAGCGCTTTTTTGCCCCTTTTTTTCGAAAAGTGTATTTTTTTATATATTCGGAATTAAGAGCAACGTTATCTTATATATCAATCGAAAGGTCTCAAAGTCGAGCCCTCATAAATCACAAAAAATTCGAGCCATTGACTTCTTTCAGGTCATAGTGGGAGAATATTTCCCCATTGTTCCCTTTTTTGAACATTTTCACCCTATGAGATCTTTCGATTGATATATAATACAAGGTTGCTCTTAATTCAGAATATATAAAAAAATACCCTTTTCCAAAAAAGGGCAAAAAAAGGCGACATTTTTTGTCAGAAAAGAAAACGGCAATAGTCCCATACAAATGACCGCTATGAAATCGACATAAATTGCCATAAGATCCAAATTATCATATAGATCTCAGTCAAATTGGGTTTGTATGTGTTTATTATATCCATTAATCAGTAGTCCAAATAAAATCCCTATAGGACAATTCTTAGTCATAGGCCCCATATAGAGCTACTTCCCGATCCTCACTTAAATCTATCAAAAAACAAAAATATTGCACAGATTTTTCTCAAATTTGGTTTGTATAAATTTTTTCAAAATATAAGTGACTTTACCAAATATGGTCAGGATCGGTACATTTTTCGACCTAGTCCCCATATAAATATAGCATCCGATATGTACTTTTTCATATCTGCAGCCAAGAAAAATTAATAACAGATTTGGTTTATGCTTATTTTCTATATCGAATTAGTTGGACCGAAGAGATAGGGTCTCTAAACCACGGTATAGAATATCGTATAGTCGGTCTAGACCGACTATAATTTTCTTACTTGTTTTATACAAATTTCGTATGTGTTGTTAAATAAAATGAGTGATATAAAAAACGAATTGTTAGCAACACCAGTTTTGTTGATGAACATATAACGGTAGTATCTGAGTGAAATCGAAAAATTCTTAAGACACATAAAGAGCTACGCAAACCATTGAACAGATGATTTCGATTTTAGTTTATTTAATTTAAATTATATTAGAGTTTACAAAAAAAGCTAACTTTTATAGTTCTACTCACTACTTATGAGGTTAGGGACTTTTTCCGGACACCCTTCCATAAGGGATTTTATACTGGTTTATATCACTTTTTTGGAACAGGTAGTCGATCTCAATAATCCATATTTTGGATACCTTTTTTATACTCTTCAACTCCCTTTTCACAAGAGATCAATATCTCTCCACTGACCTAAGCTGCGGACAGTTTGGAGTATTTGACTCCCTTGGTACAAAAACCAAGTTATTGTGCTTGTTTCACTCAACAGCTCTTTTACCAGGATGCCAAATCGGTCCAAATATATGAGAAAACATTGTGTTTTTTTTCGGTATCTATAGGGTCAGTTGTACCAAATGAGTTCTTTCTTTTACAGCAACTGTTTGTTTCTTGAAATGCCAGGGTCTTTTTTTTTGGAAATTTCTTCGACATACTTTATGCATCAAAAGTAATTTTTTATGAAACATGATTTCAATATCCGTGCTCTGTTTTTGGCCTCTAATTTTTTTAAAGCTTTCCTGCCTAGAACATTTTGGACATTATGTGTTTTCAAACCTTCATTGCCTTTAACATTTTGCACCAACTAGTCCGAGCACTAAGCTAACCCGGCTGCTTTTCTACCGGATTTATTGAGAGCTCTTTTCAATATGCTTCCTATTTTCTTGCGGACCTTTCTTTCTATACCAATCAGGTTTCCTATCAAAGGTCGAATTCTCCTGCTACTTTCTAATAACATTGGAAAGAGTTTGATAATAGACCTTTGAAATATCTATATTATTAATAGGTAAGGCGATTTCTTGTAACCGATGATTCGTTAAATAGTCTTCTCCCGATTTTGACCAAACGTATCTTATTTGAAAAGTATTTGTTTTTAGCTGTCAACCAGACTTACAGATTTTTAAATTTTAAAATTTTTTTGGAGTTATTCTAATTTAAAGTTGCTACTAACACATACAAAATTATACAATGCTATGTGTGTGTTTATTAAATTTGTTAATGTCTTTGCAAAAAAAAATGAGTTTGTTTTCTTCATTCACAATAAAACTTGTGTTGAATTGAAAAATTATTTTGGAAAAATCAAAAAAGTGTTGAATTGTGAATTGTCTAAAATTGATTAGCATACCTTTAGGGTCAATAACTTATTATATGAAAAAATATAAATATCCTAGAATTTGCACTCGAATTTCGAGGGCTTGAATCTTCTAGTGTAATTTAAAGTGCTTCTCCTTCATTAGTTTTTTATTTTTTATTTTAATTTTTCCACAAACTTTATATTAAGTTATGTATCTATAACATGACAAGAACGCTTTGGTTAATAGAATAGAAACAGCAAACCATTGCAGCTTAAAAAACCCGATAAAATATGAACTCTTTATTCTAACAAGTAATAGCTACAGCCCATATTTTACACAATTCCTCTAACGGCAGCAAAAACTTAAAAAAAGAAAATAAAACATCCATAATATCCGCAATTCTCGGAAGCATACAATTAAATTAAATTGTGTGCTAATGTGAATTTTTCCTCATACACAAAGCTATGAAAATAACAAATAAGCAAACAATAAACAGCAAACAACAAACAACAGCACTAAACTAATTACAAATGCATATTTTTTAAGATACGAATATGTTTTCGAAGAAAAACTGAAAGATACTTATCAAAAATTTCTTGTTTTTAACTATTTCTTTTTAGAAAATCAATGCCCTCAATATGGTGAAGTGAACCAATTGGGCGGCGTCTTTGTCAATGGACGACCGCTACCGAATGCTACACGAATGCGTATTGTGGAATTGGCACGTTTGGGGATAAGGCCCTGTGATATTAGTCGCCAACTAAGAGTAAGTCATGGTTGTGTATCGAAAATTCTTGCCAGATACCATGAGACGGGATCAATACTACCCGGAGCCATAGGCGGTTCGAAGCCCCGAGTAACCACACCAAAAGTTGTTAATTATATACGAGAATTAAAACAGAGAGATCCTGGCATATTTGCTTGGGAAATCAGAGATCGTTTGCTAAGTGAAGGCATCTGCGATAAAACAAATGTACCCAGTGTTAGTTCGATATCGAGAATACTACGAAATAAATTGGGTACTATAACACATCATCATCATCACCCAACCGGATCTGTAGTTGCGGCGAACTCAGCTGTTACAAACACCTCACCTCAACACCAACATGCACACGGTCATCTTCCACACCATCATCATCATCATCCGCATCATCATGGTCACCATGCTGCTGTGACCGCGGTAGCAGCTCATGCCCACCATCCTCACTTGTATTATCAACCATATAGTGCTTACAATATGAAATCAGCAGTATCATGTGGTAGTCCTTCACCACCCCAAACGGGATCAACGCAAACGCATCAAATGCGTTCAGCCGCAGCGGCAGCAGCTGCTGCTCATGGTTGGCCGTCATCGCATACAGTGACCGATATATTAGCTCACCATCAGGCTGTAGCTTTACGAGCAAGTTGTCAAATTGGCAATCCCGTTGGTGGTGGTCTTCCGTCGGGCTTACCATTAACACACTCCCCATTAGGCGGAACTACCAGCACTGGCACCCAACAAATATTAGATTGTGAAAGTGCTTCAAATAATACAGTTTTGGCACAACATCAAGTGTCCGCCACCCAAGTTGCAGTGGCTGCTGCTGCCGTCTCTCAACAACCCTATAACTATTATATGTATTTTCAAAATGGTGGCATGCATCATCACCATCATGGTGGTATGATGGCAGCTGGAGCAACAGGATTGTGAGGACTTTATCTACAAAACTAAATCTAAAAACAAACCTCTTAACAAAAAAAAATATATCAAAAGGTTTAAAACCTTTAAATGCATTAAACTTGTATAAAATATACTCTTTCGAAAGCAAATAATATATAAAAAAAGAAAACTAGTATAAAATTGAGATTATTTTAAAATATCCATTGGGGTGGTCAATGTACACCACTGTTCCAACTTTTCTCTTGTATAATAAATGTAATGTTTCTTGTCTTGTATTGATATCATTAAATTTTAAGTTTTCAGCATATTTATTTATTATTTATTATGATAAATTTGATATTTATTCATAAGTATTCATACTTATTTTAGTCATTTTTATTTTATAAATTTAAAGATAGTACTGTAATGTTCATAAATCTGTATTATAATTATCCATGTAAATTTATTAATTAATTTGTAATTATATTTTAGTATTAATTATTTTTTAGTATTATATTATTGAAAAATTAATATGTTTTTTTGGTTGTAGATATTTTTTTTTGTTTAATTTTTAATAAAGAAAAATTTTTTTTATAGTTACAAAGTTTTATTTTTCAATTAAAATTAATAAATATTATTCAAATCAGATCAATTATTTTGTAAGATTCATATAATGCCTGGTTTTCAATATGTCATTTTTAATGTCAATTGTTGTCAGTTATTATCAGTTGTATGAAAACGGATTGTAATGTGTTGTCATTTGCAACCCCTGGCTACATGGTAATTTGTTTTCGCTTGACAGTCGGATTTTTTTGTTAGTTTATAAAATGTAATGCAAACGTAATTAATACAAAATTACGAGATGTCAGTTGTGACACTTGTTTGTGGTCAGTTTATATGAAATAGTGAAAACCAGGCATAAGAACCGTTATTTTTTAGCTAACTTGCTACTTTTTATCCACTAAATACCGCTTCAATTAGAATCTGTTCTATTTTTACCTAACACAACAAAAATCAGCCGGACAGACAGACGGTATTACTGGTTGTTCACAATAGTGACATGTCCGCTGATTTTCATTTAGGACTAAAATTTAAGTTGCTTAGTTTTCATATAAAATTTGAATGTTGTGAATCTTGCTTAGTTTTGGACAAGAATTATCATACAAAATCGGAGTTTTGGTGAAATTAAATTAAATTAAATTGAAGCCCTTTTTTTGTACCTTGTTCAGTTTTCGAAAAACTGAATTTTTATGATTTTTTTTTTAAATTAATTAGTTATTTATTGTTCGGTTTAAGATCATGTATATATTTTCTAATGAAAGAAAGATAATAATTTTTGTAATGTAAGAGAAATATTTTTAGTTTTTCATACAAAATCGAGTTTTTGTTAAAAAATATAAATGATCCAAAATTAAAGGCCTTTTTGCTGTATCTTGCTTACTTTTCGAGAATATTTTATTTTTTGCTCGATAGAGCTTAGTATTCTAAAAAAAATAATTTTTAAGTTTTTTTTAATTTGTCGTTGGATTTGTCTTCCTCATTTTTCCAATGAAAAACATTTTTATGATTTTTTCATATTTAACCCTTATGTGAGTGACAGGGTACCCGGGTGCCCATTTAATTTTCAAGTAGAAATAATTTTTGGTTGCAGATGGTTTACAAAGCTCAAATTTATGAGAACTCTTAACTTTTAATTGTTTTTATATTTTCATTGATGTGGGTGCATTTTATCCCTTTGGAAGGGCGTGGAATATCGATATTTTTTACACCTTTAAGAGAGTGACAGGGGTACCCGGGTACCCCAAAGTATTATATATGAAATTGCATAAAATAATATTTTTTTTTTGAATAACATTTACTAGACCATATATCTTCGAAAAATGTGCAAATTTATTTTGGAAAAGTAAAAAAATAAATTTGTGCGCTAATAATAATAGGCCATTTTGCCTTTTTTATGTTTATTTATTTATTTATTCGTATATTGGTCTACGGAATTAATCCTTACAGACTATTTGCAAAAAAAAAACATTTTAATATTTATTTTAGTACATAGATATTCATGAATTTAGCAAGCATATTATTTTACTTTTAATTAGATTAGTATTTAATGAGAAATCAATAAATATATAAAGTTCATTAAATTGAATACACATTCTCCTGAGAGGGTCTGCATTTGCATAATTAGCTCTGTACAGATAAAGGTGAGAAGTAACGTGTTGGTCGTTGAGGAATGTTGAATGATATATTGTTAATCAGGAAACCAGAACAAACATAACCATTAATTATATTAAGAAGAAATGAAACATTTAGCATAGTTCTCCGGCTTTTTAAAGTTGGTAGCTTAATAAGGGCAAGTCTGCTGGTATAGGATGGAAGATTACTTGGATTGAAGTTTAAACTCCGAAGACAAAACAAAAGGAATTGTTTCTGCACAGATTCCAGACTGTCGGTATGAATTTGGTAGATTGTAGAAGCATATTCCAGGATAGGTCTCACAAGTGACGTATATAAAGTTTTGGTGACATAGGGATCATTAAACTCTTCAGCCCAACGTTTTATGAAACCAAGTACACCTCTGGCTTTGTTGACAGTAATTGTTATATGAGGAATAAAGGTCAGTTTATTATCCAATAAAATACCAAGATCTATAAAGTTATCTACTTTATCGAGACAATAATTACCCAGCACATAGTTGACAGATATCGGCCTCTTTCTGACGAAACGCATATGTTTACACTTTTTAAGGTTTAGCTCCATTAAATTTAAATTATACCAAGAATAAAATGAATTCAAATCATTTTGGAGAAAAACATGATCAGAGTGTTGATTATAAAAGAAGAAAATTTTGAAATCATCCGCATACATCAAGGTGTTTGAAAAACGAATAACATTTGGAAGATCGTTTATAAACAAAGAAAAAAGAAGCGGTCCAAGATGGCTGCCTTATGGTACCCCCGACATTACATCTATCGGCTTTGAAGTAACATTTTTAAAATATACTTTTTGTGTTCTATTGGTTAAATAAGAATATATCCACTTTGCGCAAAGATTAGAAAATCCCATCATATGTAATTTCTTAAGAAGAAGTTTATGATTGACTTTATCAAAAGCCTTGCTGAAGTCAGTATAAATTGCATCTGTTTGTTTGCGTTCAAGAAAACAACGGTTGACAATTGTAGTAAATTGTAATAGATTTGTAGAAGTTGAACATCTTCTTTGGAAACCATGTTGGAAGGGATAAATTTACGTATTTACTTGATGGCATAGATAATCCGTTATAATTTTTTCAAAAATTTTAGGTATAATACTTAATTTAGCAATTCCACGATAATTATTAATATTAGCCTTGTTACCAGATTTGAATAGCGGAATAATGAATGAATCCTTCCACATAATGGGAAAATAACCGTATTTAATTGAAGTATTAAACATGAGTGTTAATGGTACAGCTAAAATATCACACATTTTATTAAAGTACAGGACGGAATTTTATCTGGACCACTGTTACAGGAAAATTTAAGTTTTTCAATTCATTAGAAACAACAGATATGACAAGAGAAGGAATGGATATAATTTGAGTAGCAGTCAGTGAATATGAGCAGACATTAGAATCATCAAAAGTTGCATCGGAGTAAGTAGTAGAGAAGAAGTCAGCAAATAAATTGCATACAATAGTATCATCACAGGATTCATTATGTAGAAATTTCATAACAGCAGGATAGCCCTTAGTTTTTCTCTTAGAGTTAACAAATTTGTAGAATGACTTCGCATTTCGTTTAAATTTATTTTTAATTTTGTTCAAATAGTTTAAATAACATGAATTATTCAGAGTATTATATTCGGCACGACAAATGGAGTAGTTTCCATGATCAACAAGAGATCCAGTTTTCTTATATTTTTTGTAATATTTATTTTTTTTATTCTTGACACTACCCAGTTTCCTAGTATTCCAAGGTGGTCCAGAAAGGTTTTTCAAAAATTTTTTAGGAACACATGACTCAATAAAAGAATACATCTTGTTATAGAAAGCTTCAGTCATTTGATCAATAGCACGAGTTGTACCAGTATATAACGATAATAAATCATGCCAGTTTGTATTATTTATAAGTTCATTAAACATGGTGTAATTCATTTGAGCGAACCAAAAACTTTAACACTTTTTTTAGGTGTGTCTACAAGTCCAGATGGAATGGATATATTTACTTCAATAGTAGGGTGATATCCATCTTCAGGAATAGAAATAGGATTTGATCGCTTCGTAAAACATTCATTAACTTCATTAACAAATATTAAATCCAATAATTTTGAATGATCATTAAGAATTCCATTTAATTGAAAAAGATGTAAATAAAAAAAATATTAAAAAGCTCATCACATTTATCATTTGATTTAGTCGGAACAAAGTATTTTTCTTCAGGTAAGAACTTCCACGAAATTTAAGGCAAATTGAAATTTCCAAGAACAATAACAGAGTCATCCGGATTCGCAGAACGTAGAACAGATTTAATAGATTCTCCATGTCTAACATATAAAGACTGCGGAGACGATGGAGGGATGTATGAGCAAGTAACAAATATTTTTTTATGATTGTATTTAATTAAAACTGCAACGAATTCGATGTTTAAAGAGGAATCAATTAATAAAACCTCAGATGATAAGATACTTGAGACAGCAATAAGAACGCCACCGCCATTCATCTTATTGCAACGGCCACGTCTAAAAATATTATATTTATTGCAAAATATTTCAGTATTTAAAAAGGTATGATTAAGCCAAGTTTCAGTAAATACGATAATATGATGACTTATGTTGAAACTTTCAATATATAAAGTTGACAGTTTAGTTCTCAGACCACGAACGTTTTGGTAAACTAATGAAATATTTTCACCAGTAAGATCTTTTAGTTTTTTGGAACATTTGAATCAGTTTGAGGAAGGCGGCTAATATTGTTAGAATTTTGTCTAAATATATATTCTCGAACCAATGTATTATCAGGCTAAAAGTTACGATCAATAATACGGTCAAAAAGATCATAAGAAACGGTAATTTTAAAAGATGTGATAGATCTAGGTTGAGAAAAAACAAACTTATATGTCGAAATTTCTGCTTTTTGGCCCAACTTAGATCTAACATCGACATCTTCAGCAGTAGTTTCAATCGCTAAACGCGAGGTAAAAACAGTTTTTTTTTTTGGAGGAACAGCTCTCAGCGAAACGATTTGACCAGCATTTATCACAGGACAAGTATTAATAGAAGGCACAGGTTGATTTAATGGCACTTCAGCAAAGCCCACAGGCAAATCAGCATTACAATTAATGTTTGCAAATACAGCAACTTCCTACAACTGCAATACGACCACTGGGGTCGCGATTTTGTACGTGGGATATTTCTTTTGTTACATTACACCCAATTTCTCGTCCAAGAACTTCTTGTATTGCTGTTCGAGTGAACAATTTGGCACATACCTTAGAATTTTGAATACGTTTTTCTATACACAGTTCAAAGCTTAAATCTTTCACTTGAGGTAAATTGTGGATTGTGTTCCATATAAATTATGTGTGTTGCCAATGCTACTACATCGATAGCATTGTAGAATAATGCTAACGGCCATCGGCTTGTTCTGCGTTTAGTAGTATATTCTCCTAATAACTTATCCATATTGCCAACGTCTCCTTTAGTTTGGTTGTAATACATTATAATTTCAGGTTTAGCAGTCAAATTTGGTTCTGTTTCAGGCTTTGAATGCATCGTAGACAACATAATCACAGCATTTTTCTTTTTTGGAACGTAGGAACACAAAGTTGCCTCTTTACTGAAGATGAAATTAGTAAAATTTATTTGCCTAAAATAATATTTTTTAAAAAATAAACTAATGTTATTCATACATATGAATATATTTATTTACCTGTCTCTATGCGGTTGCATGTTTGATGGCAGAAATCGTTTGTTCTTTCGTACTGTTCTAACTAGTGTCAAGTTCCATGTATTCAATGTCCGAGCCAATTGTAAGGAATTGAAGCAATTATCTGTTGTCTCATTTCTTCCCGAATTTTTATATGCACTTACAAGGTCTAAAACTGTTCTTTCACCAACGTTTATTTGATGATCGCCTCCCGTTGGCTTACCTTTGTATAGCTGACCTTGAAGAGGATATGATTTCTTTGAATCACATGTCCACAATTTTTTTTGTCCCATATTTTTCTGGCTTCGACGGCACATATTGTGTGAAGCGCGTACGTCCTCGATACCCATACAATTGCTCATCAATGGTAATATTTTCGCCAGGTTTATAATATTTATGTAAATTTGAATTCAGAATTCCAAATATCTCGGATTGCAGCAGCTTTGTCATTTGCCGCACGTGCCTGGCGAGTAATTTTGTTATCAGATCGTATGAAACGTAAAAACATTTTAAACTATCATATGACATTGCAGACCGAATGAGGGGTAAGTGAGTAGGTTTCCATAACTCAGTCAAATGCTCCTCATTAGATTTGTGAACGGCACAAAAAATCAATTAACCAAAAAACGCATCTAGTTCACTTTCAGTAAATGGTATGAATATTTTATCTTGTGGCCTTTTATTAGGGTTTGGAAACCTGTTCTGCAAATTTCTATTGTATTCTTCAGTCAATCATATTCCCCTTCGATTGGTTTCACGTAAAATTATATCACACATTTCGCTGGAATATATTTTTTGAATATATTTTTTGGTGTAGAAATGTTCAAGCTAGGTGCTGCGCCACCAATTTGCGGTAAAATGTTCCGATTTATTGACTGAAATTCTGGAAATGGATCAAGACAAGTTCCATCTTTACCACAAAGCTCACAATTCGATTCCACTTCTTCGTTGTCATCTGAATCGTATGAGTCCTCATCAGTTTCTACACATGGCACTAGCTCAGCATCTGATGCTTCCGATCTTATATCGCCAAGTGGCGGAATATATTCATCATCAGAAACGATAAATTCGTCCTCCTCACTTTCACATTCGCTTAAAATATTTTGAATTTCTGATAAATTTAATATTTTAGGACGGACTCTGTCTGTCATTTTATCAAACTCAATTCACTTATACCGGGCCACAAAGCAATTTAGAATGAAATTGTAATGTCAATGTGTCGTTGAATGTGTTAAAACTCATAAAAAGGGGAATCACAAAAATAATATTAAGTTCTGTTCAAAAACTATGATGTCAATATAGCGAGTAATAAATTAAAATTCATAAAAGGGGAATACCCAAATTCGTATTTAAGTTGCAGGGACTCCCACAATAATATTTTTGTTTCGTATATTAATGCTCGCGGTTGTTAAATACATTTTTGTGCTAAAATCTTATAAAAGGGGAAAACCCAAAACGCATATAATATTATAAGGGGAATCCTTAGAAATAAAATCATTTTATGTCAATTTTACGTACAGTACGATGGGTTAAAATATGCTATTTTCATACAATTTGTATGTGGGTACCCAGGTACCCCTGTCACTCTGGAGAAGGTGTTTTTTTTTTGTCAGTCACATAAGGGTTACATAAAATTGGATTTTTGGTGATATATGAATATAATTAATACCAAATTAAAGCCCCTTTTTGCTGTATCTTTTCGAGAAAAATACATTTTTATGTTTTTTTTTTTTTTAATTTAACATAAAAAATTAAATTTTTGGTGAAAAATATACATGATCTCAAATAAAAGCCCTTCATTTAGTTGTTGATATACAATTGAATTTTTGGTGAAAAATAAAGGTGATCCCGAATTAAAACGCTTCTTGGATGTATCTTGCTTAGTTTAAAAAAAAAAAAAAAAATTTATGATTTTTTTTTTAATTTCTCACACAAAACTGGATTTTTGGTGAAAAATATAGGTGATCCCTAATTGAAGTCCTTTTGCTCTATCTTTTTCAGTTTTCTAAAAAAAAAATAATTTTTTAGATTTTTGTAATTCTTCATAAAAAAAAATAAATTTTTGGTGATCAGTTTTGCTCTTTCTTGCTTAATTTTCTAGAATAATGAATGCAGAATTTAATTTTTTGATTAGTTAAAAAAAAATTAAGAATATTAAAATTTTTTATATAAAACTAGATGTAATCCGGTGTACTTCGCTACCCCCTCCCCCAATGAAAGGGCTAACGCAATGGCTCAAAACTCTCATATATGACATTTAATATTTACTTGTATGGGGGTGACATTCCCCTTTGTCCGATCTCACCCATTTTTTGTCTGACTATTCACGTTAATAAAAGATGACCTAAGACAAATTTGCAAAGCTGTCTCTGTCATAGTACTCAATATTTATGATATTAAAAACTTACTTTGTATGGGAGGTGTCACGCCCACTAAAAATATTTTTAAAAAATTAGAGTCTATAGCACTTCCCACATCCGCAGCAAGACGCTGTGAAAATTTCAAGAAGATCAGATCAGTAGTTACGGAGATTACCTCATAGAAACAAACAAACACACATTACCTCTTTATTACACTGTGCGACTAATAGTAGGGGTCAGTGATCGGGATGGGATGAAACCACCGGGGAATGTTATATCGGTCAAAAAGTTATACGTATCCCGGCGTTTCGCTGAGTCACGTCTAGGAATCGAGATATATCGAAGTGAACTTAGTAAGTATCGTATAGGGGAATTTGTCACGTTTTGGGCTCCTTTGTTTGACATAACTCGATAACCACTAGTCCGATTTTGCTGAAACAAATTTAGAAAAATTAAGAATTACAATTCCTTTAGTTCATATAATGTTTCGCTACATAAACAACAGTTACGCAAAAAAATTGAAATTATTTTTTTTTTAATTCATAAAAATCCAAAACGGAAAAAAGTGTAAAGTACTGGTATTGGTTCATAGGTGGAATCCGATTGATCCGTTGTTGCAATAGAAAAATAAGTTTCTCTGTCAGGACTTGGAAGCGGTGTAATTGGTATGTCATCCGAATGCGGAAGAGGTGTTTGTGCACTTTTAACAGAGATGTAAACTCTTTGTATTTTGTTTGCACAAGCATAACAGTTGTCGGAATTGTGCTCTCCCGGATCAGTCCAAATCATTGGTACAACAAAAGAAAGTGAACTGCGTTTCCCTTGGATCCACATGTTAAGAGCATTGTAGCACGTTTTACAAATTTTGTCTGGGGCCCACGAAACGCCGCTAATTATTTCGGAATCAAAATGATGTTTGAAAGCACGCTCCACTTGCTCAGTGATTAATACAGTATTTGTTGAAAAAGCTTTTTTGCCACAAACGTAATAAAATAAATTGAGATTTTCTGGACAATTTGCACTCATTTCGATTTTATACTTTTATTACTTTTTCGTCACTTTTAAAAAACCGTACTTTTCGCGTTCGTAGACACTTGTTGAATGACATAAAACGACAATGAACACCAATATATACTAGATACATATTTTTCCATATTTAACTGACAGGTACTTATGAATGGACGTATCTGTTAAGGGAGCATATTTACCTGATTGAGCCTTCTAAAAGCAGGGCTCATAGAAATTCGTTTCAAATTTTTTATGACTTTCCAAATAATGAGCACTCATAAATGTGGGTGGAATTTCTGTAAAAAAAATAATCCCTTACAGGTAGGCAACAGAAAACCCCACATCAATAAAAAAGTGCACTTTCCTTTTTTTCCCTTTAATTATCTGTGCACGGCTTATGTATCATGAAGGAACAAGAAGAGAAATTCAGCGTCTGCGCACATTTATGACCATTTTTTAGTTTGTTACCGCAATCATAAAAATTAAATAACATTATGTTCATTACTTTTTTAATTCTGAGAATCATAAAACAGTCATCAACGTTTTTTCCAATGAGAAGACTTTACATGGCTACTACAGGTACCTGAAAAAGTATTCGTACATTTACAATTAGGGGAATCCCACGAAATATGCAATATGTATATCAATTTTATTATAGAAGAAGAAAAACCAGTTTGTATAAAGTTATAATTATATATTTTTTTTGGAAAATATATTTTGAGATGACTCCAAAAAGAAATCGTTGCTGATGAGAGAAAAATTTCCTAAAGCTTAGAAATGAGAGCGAATCTTTGCGTGAAATATGAAGAAGCCACTCCTCAGTGCAGCACGTCGCGACGTGCCGCCACTTGAGTTTTTTCGTTGCAAAAATCATATCTTTTGAACCGAATAACATAATTGAACAGTTTAAACAGCATATGATAGATAACTGTTCAGCCTATGAAATGAGCGTTTGGAAAGGGTGCTACGCTTTGTAGGGGCCTACTTATGGGTTATCAAAGTTAAAATTTGTAGAAAAATCAATTTTATGGTAACTAAAAAAAAATATTTTTACATTTTTAGATTGTTTTTATTTTTTTCTTTTTTAAATTTATTTTTTAAATTTTCTGTAAAATATTCATCACAATTCGTAAGAGAAGGTATATCTAAAAGACTAATCATTTCTAAACTATAATTATTTTCTAACTCTATTCGTGACTTCACATGCCGCAGGGAAGAAATAAGTGGATCGGAAGATGCTGCCAACATGCTGAAGAGGTCCTCATTTTGCCTTACCCTTGATGCTTTGAATGGGTTCTGCAATCTATATTTTTTATAAAATTTGTTAAGAGACTCCTGTGCTTCTTCAGAAAGCTCTCCAATTGGCAAAGACTGGTACTCAATTATATCTTTGCCATGCGCCAATATTTTATGGACGGTCGGGTCAACTTCTTCTGTGGATACATTTTTGCTAAAAGGGATGCAGTTTTCGGTGCATATTCTCCATATTTTGTAGAATTGACATTTTCTTTGCAGTTTAAAACATTCAAGATCGTTCCCAATCTTTTCACGATTTGATTGTCAATTCCAGTGATTCTAGTTACTGCCTCATCATTTTCAAAAAATCTCCTAGAAGTGTTTCCATCGTTTGAGTTACCGTATCCGTGCTTGGGACAGTCTACTTTTAGTCCAACTTGTTTAAAAAAAGCATCCTGTATTTGCTTCTTTCCGATCTTTTCCTTATCCTTTATTGATGTATTTTCATCGAAGTTTTTCTCCTCTTGTGGTAGGGTATACGCCAGTTTTAGCAAGAACTCCATACACCTTATCCTTGCGTGCAATGGTGACATTCCATATTCGTAATTCTCCTCGTTTGTAGAATCGTTTAAATTACCAAAGTTCTTCTGACTCTTTTTGCAAATCGGGTATGACAATGTTGAGGTTGTTCCTGTCAGTTCGTTTACGACTTTTCCGTCAACCATAGTCAGGTGGAACTCGTAATTGCATTCAATATATTTTCCTTCTCCAATTTGCAGCTTTGTAGGCTTAATCTTGCTTATTTGTTCTTCAATGTCCTTCACCGTGGTCCTTATGAGTTCTGCCGATTCCCTTGCAAACTGAAACATTATTGGTCGGCAATAATGCACTGATGACGGACGTGGATTTTTCCAGTGTAGGGAAACATCAATTTTAGCCGCAAAGGAACAACAGATGCCATAAACATATTTCCGTCCGATATTGTAGCGTCATCGGAAGATATCCTTTGCTTATAAACGCTTTGTCCGGAAGATCCATCGCAGCCCCATTTGCTGATCAATGTCAGTTTCTCAGGAAGAATTTTCACCTCATTTTCAGGAAGACTCTCCAACAACCGTTTTGCTGTATGGCCCATGAGATCCTGCAGATTGGCTTTCACAGAGACTTCCGTAAACTCCGTATGCAGTGGTCGTGAATTTATTTTGGCTTGCGTAATATGCTTGTATCCTGGTAAAACGTCAGCCCCGTGTCGCATCAAGGATGCCCGTAGTATCTCATATTTTTCTTTGGAAAGTTGTAAGTCCATAAACAAGGCCAAGGCTTCTTCGGAACCATACTTTTTAATGTGTGCGTTTGTGGGCGTGGGAATGATTTCCTTAATCCTTTTTAGTCGCAGTGGGCTTGCATCAGCAACAGATTTTGTAATCTGCCACCTAACTCTTTCACTATCCTTTGTATATTTAATAGACAGCGCGTCCGATAAATGCTTCGTGGTCAAGTCATTGGTGGCATCGGCAAGTTTCCTCTTTCTTGTGAAAACTGAACACTCCTCAATACTTTTTTTGGCCTTCCTTTTGCTCCTCTGGTTGATGTGGTGGGTTTATCTACTGCCAATATATCCAGGATGGTGTCTTCATTAAGCCAGTCCTCGTATTTGGAGTTGAAGTTCTGAATGGTTCGATTAGATTTCACCCATTTTGCCTTAATATTTGCATATATCAGATAAAAATTATTTTTTATAATTTCGCTTCTCTCAATATTTCCGTATAAGCTATCAAGTTCTTCTAAAGCAGGTTCCGTGAAAAACTTTGGTGTGGTTGACCTTCTAAACAGTTCAAATAATTTTAAATTGTTCAACGCCATGTTTTCAGTACTTAAATTGTTTAACGTCATGGTTTCAGTACTTGTTGCGCCAACTTTCAGCCGTAGACTAATCCAGGCATTATGCTTATTTTGCAATATATAGGCTTATGCTACCATGCCTAAAAATTTACCTGTTCCCTGCATACATATGGATTTAGGCTGAATTATGCAATTTTGATATTATGCTCGTGTCTAAATAAGATTTGTGCCTACCTGGAGGGACCTTAAGTCAATATTGTTCTTGACCATTTGTACTCCAAAGTAATTTTTAAGTGAGGTGCGTACCTGCGAATTTCAATGAGTAGTTTTTTGTGCATCCTGTGTCTGTAACAGAATATTGGGAGTAGACTTTGGCAGAGGTTCACAGGTAGACAACCGACTTAAAATGCAATTTTCAAACTATTAAATCAAACTACTGTCAGTCAAAACATGTAAGGGATGCACGCCATACAATTTCTGCAAACATGTCTTTTTAACCTTTTTTGCCTCTAGAAGCCAAACGGGCACGTACGGGCAGATAAAACCTTTTGAATTATGTAAAGAAATAATCAAAGAACATGTTTTGCAAATATGGCAAATATAGAAAAATACAGATTTTTTTTATTTTCCGTCAAAGTTGAAAAATAGTGAAAAAACGGATAGTTTTTAAATAGTGATTTACCAGGAGATACACAAAGCAAACAGTTAATTTTTTTTTTATCATTATACATTTAATAAATACATCAATCAATACAAACAAAAAATAAGGCGATTCGTTACCTATTTTTCGTGATATTACACCTGAAATCGCAACAAATTGACTAAAAATTGTGTGTTTTTTTGAAAACCGAAAGTCGGTCAACTTTGAACGGTTATATCTTCTAAACTAAAAATGTGATATTATTAAGAGTAGCATATTTGAAATCGTTGAAAAGTTTCCTATAACATGGGTTTATTTAAAACTTCATCGGCGCACATGAAAATTTTGATTTTTGCAACATCGTTTGCTCCACGGGCGCCACTGTGCGTCGCACAAAAATATAAATCAACCAACTCAATTTTTTCAAAATTTCGTTGCTCCAAAATTAACTTAACGCGAATAGCGAGCTTTTTTGGCGTCAGTAAAAAAATAATCCCAGCATTACTGCTTCCCAAATTAGTTCTAAATATTTAAAAATCTGACTATCATGGTCGCGTAGCACATAGAAATGCATTGACTTCGGTGCCAAGAGAAACAAACGTATGGACTTTGCAATTGGGAATGTAAACAAGGTTCCAGAATTTTGTTTTTATTTCAGATAAAAGCAAAATTTGCATTTTCAACATTAAAGAAAAAGTGTTAGTTTGACGAAAAAGTGGAACAGCATTAAATACAAAAACAAATTGTCAATGGTTACACACTGAAGTGGCAATATTGTTCGGAGTAATTATGCAGTAATTATGGGTTGGTAAACTAATATTTATTGAATCTAAAATGGATCAAATGGGATATATAAATATTTAAAAACAAAATTTAGAACAAAGCGCACAACAACTGGCCCTTGGAGAAGATGTTTGGTTCCAACAGAAACTTACGGCGCACATTGTTAAATCAATTGAAATCACCACCCCAATCAGCCGATCTTAATCCTATGGTACATTTGTGGGATTTACAAAGGAAATGTTTGAAGGACTGGGTCAAAATAAGTAAAGATGACACTCTAAAGTTGGTTAAGTCAATGCCAAATCCGCTCACAGAGTTCCGAAAGCAAAAAGTATACCCTACAATTAATTGACTTAAGTAATATATAATGTAAATTTAAATTTTTTATACCCTATACTACTATGTGGTCAGGGCATAATGACTTTGTGCTGATGTTTGTAACTTCCAAAAATATGTGACCTAGACCCATCTTTTATTATAAAGATCGACTCAGAATCACTTTCTGAGTCTATTTAGCGTTGTTCTTCCGTCCACCCGTCCGTCTGTCCGTCTGTCCGTCCGTCCGTCCATCTGTGTGTCCATGTAAACATTTTAATCAAACTACAGGTCGCAATTATGAATATATTTCGATGAAATTTAGTATATAAGTTTCTATTGGCCATAGGATGAACGCTGTTGAAATTGGTGAAAATCGGTTCATGTTCAGACCTAGTCCCCCTACAAATGAGATCGACTTAAATTGCCATAAGATCCAAATTATCATATATGTAGATCAGTGAAGGCCGTGCCAAACACACTGGTGCTCGGCTTCTTATATGTATACAGCCGAACGAAAACAAAAATGCTCACCAAAGAGTAAAAGTAAACAACAATTTCATTCAGTCTTATGAAAGCTTTTGAACAAAGCAGGTCTATGTCGCATTGCCTTTTGAAATTCATATATATTTTTTTAATAGGTACACAGAGAATATTTGTTTAAAAGAAACCAAAAATGTTGAGAAAATTTCGAAGACTTGATAAACTATGAATTAAACATTTTCTATAAATTACATACGTCGCATCCATTTGACAACATTATAGCTGTCTTTTATTCATTTTTTTTTTTTAATATTAAAATATCCAGCTACTGCAGGCTGGTAAGTTTTTAGTTTTTGGTAACATACCACTTAATAACCTTTGGAATTTCTTATCTTTTTAAGTTTTGCTATTTTGTGTTTTTTTTTGTTTTTTAAAGAAATGAATTACTTATAATTACTTATTTGATTTAATAAACTTCAAATTTATGGATAAAAGAGATTAAACGTTCTTCACATTTTGTTTTACATTTTCAGAATGTAAGATTTAAAATTTTAAAACAACAAAATATATTTAAAATTTTACCATATTCTTCGTGAACTCAACTATTTTCCCTTTTATGCATTCGTATAAATATTCATACAAAATCTACACAAACCCATTTAATATCGCCATTGTGTTACGTCTATGGATTTCGATCAGTGTAGTACAACTAACACATGCTCATAAACACTATTACTAACTCAATTCTCTCGATGGCCACCACTGATGTAGATCTCGGCCAAATTGGATTTGTTTGGACTGTTGGTTTTTATTCGATAGATTTATTTATTGATTAGTTACAGTAAGGTTCAAATAACAATTAAAATTCTTTTATAATTTCTATTCGCGATTGGCCTATTCGATAAGACTCGAAATCTTATTTAATACGATAACTCATCCAATATCTGCCTAAAAGCCTCACTTCACCCCTTTAAATCGCTCAAAACATTTCTAATCGATCGGATTTTTTTTTTCAAAAAGCCTCATTGTGAAGCAATTAAAAAAGTTGATGTAATTCGTACAATAAACCCTTGATCACTCTTGTGATTGGTCGATAACGGTATATCAATAGATTGTAATTTCAATAAACAGCATTTCTTTGTACAATCTCTGATTTCGAAATAAGTTTAACATTTACGATTAATTAATCGACAATAGTCAAGTGATACTACTTATCTACATACATAGTACTTATTTATTTATTTTTTTTATAAAAAAGAATAATTATTAATATCATATAAAAATTAAAACTAATAATATGGCATTCGTGAATTCAACTTAAAACAATTAAAGAAACTTATAAACTTAACAGAGGTGTATATATACATGTGTTTATATAAATTGTATTAAAAAAATCAGACAAGTTTTTTACATGTTCCTTTTTAATTATTAAATAAAAAGTAAAATTTTAATACCCATACTTGCATATTCAGCAATTTAAAAATCGACTCAGTGACAAAATTCACTTTCGTAGACATCTTGCTTAATCCACCCAAAAAAATAATAACCAACACCAAGACCCAAAACAACGGCCAAACACAGCCAATAGTTAAATGTCATAAAAACCAGCATCAATAGATAGGAAATAATAATTTGTATGAAATTAAAAAATGTCTGAATAAGATGAGGTGTAGAAAATATTCTTTGACCAAACGTTCTCTGGCTTATTTCTGTCATATTTGGCGTTGGGTCATTTGTAGGATTTGTGTGATTCAACGTTGACGATACAGAATTTTTAAATTGTAATTCCCTTGCTATGCGTTCTGCTTCTTTGCGGATACATTTCCTCAAAAAGTATTCGCGTACAAATTTTAATGCTTCGTAACAGAAAGCCACCAGAAATATGGCCAAAGCTGAGAAAACAAATTCTGTAACAGTACTGGCGACCCAACTTTTCCATAGTATACGTTCACAGTGACCAGCATGAAACTATTTTACAAAATAACAAAATAAAAATTATAACATTTAAAAACAAATCAATTATATCCATAGAACTTTAACTTAGTTTACGAGTAGTTAAAACTAAAGAGGTTGATAAGTTAACACACGCAAAGATATTATTACAAATGACTTTTAAATACTTTTGAAATCTCTTTAAGTATACACTGCATATTACTGAAACTATTCGTAGAATTTTAAAACATTTGTACTTTGTATATTTTGCGAAATACTTCTAAATCATATTTTAATAATTAATACATTTAAATTAATGAATCGTAATTGCTATTTATAAAAATATTATGAACGCACAATTGTGATTTGGAACGATACATTATCTAGTGTTTCCATAATGATAGTTAAACATTAGTTTTTTTCGAACACATACATATCGCACCTGTACCTCTAAAGTGAGTCAACTCAAAATTTACAAATTTTCAGTAGAGGTTTTTTTTAATATTTACTATAAAATTTAAAAACAGTTGCTTAATTGTAAAGAATTGCGAATAATAAGTATACAACAGTAGTTGTTTTTGCGATTTTTTCAGTGATCAGCAAAAATAATAATTCTTTTGGGTGGAACTCAAAATATGTCTTTTTAGTGGATTCTAAAGAATCTACTCTTATAACACAAAGAGGGTTACAACTTTATCTTTTTTGCGAAAGACTAGAAAATTCGATGTAAGATTTTTACAGTGGATAGATTGACCACTGTGTATCGTTTTCTTGCAAAAAGTGAAAATTGAAAAAATTTGAGTTGACTCACTTTAGAGGTACAGGTGCGATATATTCAAATAAACAGCTGTTTGATCTCTACCTAAGTAAAACTCATAAAACAAAATTTTATGAGATATTTAGTTTACCTACACTGTCTTCTAAGAGTTCGTAAATATTTCTCTTTAAAACTTAAAATCCGTTTACTTTAATACTCTTCGTTAAAACTCGTAATTGACTTAAGAGAAACTATACAAAGAAAAATTTTTGAGATTAGTTTGATCAAAACAAAACTAAGGCATGTGTATGTGTATATGTTAAATGTGTACGAACAACCACTCAGAAAATAAATTGAAGTTAAATGGATAAATACAGATATAAATTCAATTAAATACTTACAATCATTATCATAGGACAAGACACCTTACTATCATCCGTAGTATCAGAACCAGCACCGTGGTCGTGATCCATTTTTTTTTTTTTTTTTGGTTTTGATTAGAACAAAAATGTTACTACAATTTAAAACAAACACAAACACTAGTTGCAAGTGAAAGCCAACTTAATACTGATTCTCCCAAAGAATTTGGTGAGGTCTTTTTAAAGAAATTTCAACAACTAGTGACAACCGAAGTATCTTGTGAAAATTAAACAACAACACACCAAGAAACAAAAACAATTTAATCCATAAAGAAAGATAAGAAATAAAGCGACTGAGCGCAGGCAAGCGAGAAAATATGTATTTATATTGAGTAGAGCGCATTTTATTTTATAGATATTAGTGTTACGTTTAAATTTGAGATGGCAGATGCGTAAATGTATGTCTTCTTTAAGTCAGCTTAAGCTTAATATATATCTGTGGTTTTCTAGAATAACCGCATATGTCATAAAATCAAAATGTTCAGGGGAGCCAAAAAACGTTATATTTGAAATTATGGGCTCGGTATAAAGTTTTTAGAGCTTTTTATTTAACAGTCCTGTAGATATGGGCAATAAATACTTTATATAAAATTGTGAGTCAAAAATCTTCAGAGGAATAGATCCCAGAGAAGGACGAAAGAAACAATATGTAAATAACACTTAAAGTATGTGCAGATAAAACAACTTATATCGACAAACGTCGTTTTCTTTGAAAAAGAAAACTACCAACGCAACCACCCATGTAGACATAAGATGTTGTTGCTTGAAAAATGGGACTTAGTATGAGAATATAACAACGTATCAAGAATAATAGTGACAAAAAATAACAGAAATAAACACACAAGTTTTCATAAGTGGCTATAAACTGAAAATTAATCCAAAATTATTTTGCATTTTTTTTTTCATTAATAACAATGTATATCGCTATGTGTCGTTTTCTGACAAAATAATTTGTCAGCGATCAAACGTAGGTTGACATACGTCGATAGTGCTGCACATAAATTTAATTAACATTTAAATTACGTCGTTATTTAAAGGAAAAAACTCATAAATAAATTTTTTTTTTTTTTTTTTAATTTAACACATGTACAGAGCGTTAAAAATTAATATATTTGGCATCGTTAACTCAAAACTGACAAAACTGAACATACGCGGTTATTCCAGAAAACCACAGATATAGCAATAAAAAAATCTTGTTTTTAAGGTCTGTACGTAGAAATTGCTAATAAAATAATTGAAAAAGGTCGATTAAAAAACTAACTTTAAAAAAAATCTTGCGTTCCTTTAACAAACTGCTAACCATTCTACCATACCATTTCTATCTATGCCACTATGAGGTGAGTTTTTGCTAATATTTGTAACTACCAAAAATTTTTGATCTAGATCAACGTTTGTTTCCTTTTTAACTATATACTTCTGTCCGTCCTTCTGTCTGTCCTTTTATATAATTATGTATATCGAACAAAATCTTATACGCAAATTACAGGTCGCAAATGACAATATATATACGATCAGTTGTTGAAGTTTTTACAGGCCTCGAACCCATACCAATGTCTTGATGTCCCTAAGATACACTTTGTTATAGGAATGCCTAACTTGCCAATTTTTAACAAACTATATTTTTGACGACTTGAACGTTCAGTATTAAAAAATTCAAAAATTAGTATGTTTCATGTATTTAAAAAGGAAAAAAATATTAACATAAAATAGTTACACTTCAGAAAAAAAAAACAAAACTTATTATTATTATTATTTTATTTTTTAATTTTCTCTAACAAAACTAAGAAGTATTCATTTTTATGGAAATCTTTACTATACAATAATTGAAAATTTTCTCTATTTATTATTATTATTATTTATTATTATATTATTTATTATTATTTTCTAGTGCTGTTAACAACGACGAGGCATGAAGTCCATTAAATTGTTGACGATATCCTTTGAAGTTTTTTTTCCACTCTGAAATAAATATCTCTGTGGGATCTGTCTTGTTTGTATAATTTCGTGTCCGTATTTTTGAATCTACAATTAGATGGTAGCCATTCAGACTACAACTTTGGACATGTCTTTTGGTTTTTGTCATACCTACGTTGGAACTTAAAGACCAGAGGCATATTTTTCTCTGCGTGTGGATATATTACGTTATTTAGTATTTGCCTGTATTCAATTCCACTTTGAGTATCTTTTACTACAGGAATTGTTCCGATTTCTAGGACCGAAAAGTAACCCCATACAATAATATTACCACCGCCAAACTTAACAATTTTATTTGTATATTTTGGGTCTAGTCTTTTTTCCTTTGGTCGTCGTACAAACGTTCTTCCATCATGGCCTCTTAAATTAAACTTGGACTCAACTGAAAAGAGAAGAATATTCCAATTCCGTCTTGACCATTTTATGCATTTTTTAGCAAAATCTATGCGACCCAGACGATTTTTCACTAATGTCAGTGGTTTCTTTATAGGACGATAGCATAGTTTATCAAATCTGGTACAGAAGTTTCAAATTATCCATTGCTTTGGCATCACTAAAAAATACTTTTTTCGTTTATCTTTCGATACAGAATACACCAAAGAGAGAGTTCGCAAAAAAACATAATTGGCACATTTACAATTATGTAAAAGTTTCACCCCAAATCTTGCAATCCTATAACCACTATGAGGTGAGTATATAATTTGTAACTACTAAAAACACTTGACGTATAAATATCTTTAATTACCTATTTAACGACGTCCGTTCATCCGCTACTTCTTTGTCATTCTGTGTGTAAAACTTAATGAAAATTGGTATATATGTAAGCAATTGTCAGATACGGAACGATCGCTAATAATATTTTATTTTATTTCACATCACTTCATTTTATTTTGTTTTATTTTATTTTATTTTGTTTTATTTTGTTTAATTTTGTTTTATTTTATTTTATTTTATTTTATTTTATTTTGTTTTATTTTGTTTAATTTTGTTTTATTTTATTTTATTTTATTTTATTTTATTTTATTTTATTTTATTTTATTTTATTTTATTTTATTTTATTTTATTTTATTTTATTTTATTTTATTTTATTTTATTTAATTTTATTTTATTTTATTTTATTTTATTTTATTTTATTTTATTTTATTTTATTTTATTTTATTTTGTTTTATTTTGTTTAATTTTGTTTTATTTTATTTTATTTTATTTTATTTTATTTTATTTTATTTTATTTTATTTTATTTTATTTTATTTTATTTTATTTTATTTTATTTTATTTTATTTTATTTTATTTTATTTTATTTAAACAGTTTTAATAGAACCTTTTTTTGAAATTGTTTGTTCACGCCTAGGCCTCATGCAAATGTACCCTATGGGATCAATATTAATATCCATAAAATTCATGTTATTATGAGGTTGCCTCACTTGCCAATCGATTAACTTTGCTTTCTGATTTTTATATATTTTAAATTTAAATTTAATAAGTTTGTGATGGTGTTTTTAACTATCAATAATACTTTACACAAGCACAACTCTTATACCGATCAACTCTAAATCACTTTTTGGTCCATTTAGCGACGTTCGCCTGGTACGCAAACTCAAAGTAGCAATTATATTAATATATATTTAGATCAAGTTTGGTATATAAGCCTTTATCTGGTATATTTTTAAGTCTGTACAGGGTGACTTTAATTTATTACTTGTTTTTTCTATGAATTTCCTGAGTATTTCGTTGTGCGATCGCACACAATGAATATAGACGTAGTTTGTGTCTCAGAGTTTGTGTCTCACTGACTCAACTCCTAATAGCCTAGTAAGTTTGGATGGTTATAATATTTTTAGATCGGATAGATATCAAACAGGCGAAGACGGGGTTCTAAAGTGTGGGGGTAGTGTTGCCACATATGTAAAAAATACTCTTAAGTGCAAATTTTGCTGCAAATCGGACAAAGAAGACAAAATTGAGCACATTTTTATTGAAATTTTATCTCTTGGAAGGAAGATGCTAGTTGGCTGCGTTTATAGACCAAATAGTCGTACGGATTTTTCAAAACTAATTAACACTATCCAAACATACACCGTGGCATATAACGATATAGCAATCCTAGGTGATTTCAATTCTAACCTCCTCGTTGAATTATCCTTTAAGGACAGTATGTTGACACATGGACTCATTCCAGTCAATATCACCACCCCAACACATTTTGCAACCTCTAACAGCATACTTATAGACCTTATTTTTGTGGGTGATACATCTAAAGTGCTACTGTATGATCAATTATCTGCCTCATGTTTCTCAAAGCATGACCTTATATTTGCAGCATATGATTTTTTGATTCCTGAAGTAGATAAATTTTATTCTTATCGGGATTTTAAGAACGTAGACTACAATTTATTATATGATAATTTCTTTCAAATTAATTGGAGCAGCATTTATTTGATGCCTTCTGTTGATTATCAATTATCTTTCACTGAAGACAATATTTTAAAACTATTTGATGACACGGTTCCGTTAAGAACGAAAAGGATAACACCAAAGTATAAACCATGGTTTACCAACAGAATTCAGCAACTAATACACCGAAGAGATTCAGCCTACTCAAGATGGAATCGTTTCAAAACACTTGAACTGAAAACTGAATTCCAAACAGCTCGAAGCGATGTCAATCACCAAATTAGGATCGCTAAATCAGAATATTACACTAATCGCTTTAGTACTGCGTTGGATTCTGAAAAAAACTTGGCATACTATTCGCGAAATTGGTATTGGTAATTTTGATGAAACCAGAAACTGTCCTGTTGATGCTGATGAACTCAATAAGATGTTCACTAATATACCCATGATTCCAACAGACGCACAATGGCGCCATTTGAGTTTTTTCGTTGCAAAAATCATATCTTTTGAACCGAATAACATAATTGAACAGTTTAAACAGCATATGATAGATAACTGTTCAGCCTATGAAATGAGCGTTTGGAAAGGGTGCTGCGCTTTGTAGGGGCCTACTTATGGGTTATCAAAGTTTAAATTTGTAGAAAAATCAATTTTATGGTAACTAAAAAAAATTATATTTACATTTTTAGATTGTTTTTATTTTTTTTTCTTTAGGGTTTTATGTTTTAAATTATTACCCAACAAATTAAAAAAAATTACTTCTTTTTTAAATTTATTTTTTCAATTTTCTGTAAAATATTCATCAGAATTCGTAAGAGAAGGTATATCTAAAAGACTAATCATTTCTAAATTATAATTATTTTCTAACTCTATTCGTGACTTCACATGCCGCAGGGAAGAAATAAGTGGATCGGAAGATACTGCCAACATGTTGAAGAGGTCCTCATTTTGCCTCAATTCCAGTGATTCTAGTTACTGCCTCATCATTTTCAAAAAATTTCCTAGAAGTGTTTCCATCGTTTGAGTTACCGTATCCGTGCTTGGGACAGTCTACTTTTAGTCCAACTTGTTTAAAAAAAGCATCCTGTATTTGCTTCTTTCTGATCTTTTCCTTATCCTTTATTGATGTATTTTCATCGAAGTTTTCCTCCTCTTGTGGTAGGGTATACGCCAGTTTTAGCAAGAACTCCATACACCTTATCCTTGCGTGCAATGGTGACATTCCATATTCGTAATTCTCCTCGTTTGTAAAATCGTTTAAATTACCAAAGTTCTTCTGACTCTTTTTGCAAATCGGGCATGACAATGTTGAGGTTGTTCCTGTCAGTTCGTTTACGACTTTTCCGTCAACCATGGTCAGGTGGAACTCGTAATTGCATTCAATATATTTTCCTTCTCCAATTTGCAGCTTTGTAGGCTTAATCTTTCTTATTTGTTCTTCAATGTCCTTCACCGTGGTCCTTATGAGTTCTGCCGATTCCCTTGCAAACGGAAACATTATTGGTCGGCAATAATGCACTGATGACGGACGTGGATTTTTCCAGTGTAGGGAAACATCAGATTTTAGCCGCAAAGGAACAACAGATGCCATAAACATATTTCCGTCCGATATTGTAGCGTCATCGGAAGATATCCTTTGCTTATAAACGCTTTGTCCGGATGATCAATCGCAGCCCCATTTGCTGATCAATGTCAGTTTCTCAGGAAGAATTTTCACCTCATTTTCAGAAAGACTCTCCAACAACCGTTTTGCTGTATGGCCCATGAGATCCTGCAGATTGGCTTTCACAGAGACTTCCGTAAACTCCGTATGCAGTGTTCGTGAATTTATTTTGGCTTCCGTAATATGCTTGTATCCTGGTAAAACGTCAGCCCCGTGTCGCATCAAGGATGCCCGTAGTATCTCATATTTTTCTTTGGAAAGTTGTAAGTCCATAAACAAGGCCAAGGCTTCTTCGGAACCATACTTTTTAATGTGTGCGTTTGTGGGCGTGGGAATGCTTTCCTTAATCCTTTTTAGTCGCAGTGGGCTTGCATCAGCAACAGATTTTGTAATCTGCGACCTAACTCTTTCACTATCCTTTGTATATTTAATAGACAGCGCGTCCGATAAATGCTTCGTGGTCAAGTCGTTGGTGGCATCGGCAAGTTTCCTCTTTCTTGTGAAAATTGAACACTCCTCAATACTTTTTTTTGGCCTTCCTTTTGCTCCTCTGGTTGATGTGGTGGGTTTATCTACTGCCAATATATCCAGGATGGTGTCTTCATTAAGCCAGTCCTCGTATTTGGAGTTGAAGTTCTGAATGGTTCGATTAGATTTCACCCATTTTGCCTTAATATTTGAATATATATCAGATAAAAATTATTTTTTATAATTTCGCTTCTCTCAATATTTCCGTATAAGCTATCAAGTTCTTCTAAAGCAGCTTCCGTGAAAAACTTTGGTGTGGTTGACCTTCTAAACAGTTCAAATAATTTTAAATTGTTTAACGCCATGGTTTCAGTACTTGTTGCGCCAACTTTCAGTCGTAGACTAATCCAGGCATTATGCTTATTTTGCAATATATAGGCTTATGCTACCATGCCTAAAAATTTACCTGTTTCCTGCATACATATGGATTTAGGCTGAATTATTCAATTTTGATATTATGCTCGTGTCTAAATAAGATTTGTGCCTACCTGGAGGGACCATAAGTCATTATGCTTATTTTGCAATATATAGGCTTATGCTACCATGCCTAAAAATTTACCTGTTTCCTGCATACATATGGATTTAGGCTGAATTATTCAATTTTGATATTATGCTCGTGTCTAAATAAGATTTGTGCCTACCTGGAGGGACCATAAGTCAATACTGTTCTTGACCATTTGTACTCCAAAGTAATTTTTAAGTGAGGTGCGCATCTGCGAATTTCAATGAGTAGTTTTTTATGCATCCTGTGTCTGTAACAGAATATTGGGAGTAGACTTTGGCAGAGGCTCACAGGTAGACAACCGACTTAAAATGCAATTTTCAAACTATTAGATCAAACTACTGTCAGTCAAAACATGTAAGGGATGCACGCCATACAATTTCTGCAACCATGTCTTTTTAACCTTTTTTACCTCTAGAAGCCAAACGGGCACATACGGGCAGATAAGACCTTTTGAATTATGTAAAGAAATAATCAGAGAACATGTTTTCCAAATATGGCAAAAATAGAGAAATATATAATTATTTTTTTTTTCGTCAAAGTTGAAAAATAGTGAAAAAACGGATAGTTTTTAAATAGCGATTTACCAGGAGAAACACAAAGCAAACAGTTAATTTTTTTTTATCATTATACATTTAATAAACACATCAATCAATACAAACAAAAAATAAGGCGATTCGTTACCTATTTTTCGTGATATTACACCTGAAATCGCAACAAATTGACTAAAAATTGTGTGTTTTTTTGAAAACCGAAAGTCGGTCAACTTTGAACGGTTATATCTTCTAAACTAAAAATGTGATATTATTAAGAGTAGCATATTTGAAATCGTTGAAAAGTTTCCTATAACATGGGTTTATTCAAAACTTCGTCGGCGCACATGAAAATTTTGATTTTTGCAACCTCGTTTGCTCTACAGGCGCCACTGTGAGACGTTACAAGCCGTAATGGTTTTTTCGCAAACGTCAATAATAATTTCTTTCTAGAAGAAAACAAGTTTGAGTTTTCCTGCGTCAACCAGTCTGATGTTTTCGCTTGTATCTCGCAAATAAAATCTAATGCTGTTGGATATGATAACTTACACCCCCAATTTATTAAAATTCTTTTACCACTAATCTTGCCTTATATTACTCATCTGTTCATGAGTATTTATTGTCAATAATTTTAATTTTTAATTTTTAATTTTTAATTTTTAATTTTTAATTTTTAATTTTTAATTTTTAATTTTTAATTTTTAATTTTTAATTTTTAATTTTTAATTTTTAATTTTTAATTTTTAATTTTTAATTTTTAATTTTTAATTTTTAATTTTTAATTTTTAATTTTTAATTTTTAATTTTTAATTTTTAATTTTTAATTTTTAATTTTTAATTTTTAATTTTTAATTTTTAATTTTTATTTTTTAATTTTTAATTTTTAATTTTTAATTTTTAATTTTTAATTTTTAATTTTTAATTTTTAATTTTTAATTTTTAATTTTTAATTTTTAATTTTTAATTTTTAATTTTTAATTTTTAATTTTTAATTTTTAATTTTTAATTTTTAATTTTTAATTTTTAATTTTTAATTTTTAATTTTTAATTTTTAATTTTTAATTTTTAATTTTTAATTTTTAATTTTTAATTTTTAATTTTTAATTTTTAATTTTTAATTTTTAAATTTTAATTTTTAATTTTTAATTTTTAATTTTTAATTTTTAATTTTTAATTTTTAATTTTTAATTTTTAATTTTTAATTTTTAATTTTTAATTTTTAATTTTTAATTTTTAATTTTTAATTTTTAATTTTTAATTTTTAATTTTTAATTTTTAATTTTTAATTTTTAATTTTTAATTTTTAATTTTTAATTTTTAATTTTTAATTTTTAATTTTTAATTTTTAATTTTTAATTTTTAATTTTTAATTTTTAATTTTTAATTTTTAATTTTTAATTTTTAATTTTTAATTTTTAATTTTTAATTTTTAATTTTTAATTTTTAATTTTTAATTTTTAATTTTTAATTTTTAATTTTTAATTTTTAATTTTTAATTTTTAATTTTTAATTTTTAATTTTTAATTTTTAATTTTTAATTTTTAATTTTTAATTTTTAATTTTTAATTTTTAATTTTTAATTTTTAATTTTTAATTATTAATTTTTAATTTTTAATTTTTAATTTTTAATTTTTAATTTTTAATTTTTAATTTTTAATTTTTAATTTTTAATTTTTAATTTTTAATTTTAATTTTTAATTTTAAATTTTTAATTTTTAATTTTTAATTGTTAATTGTTAATTGTTAAACTCAGAATATCGTCCAATTGCCATACTTAGCTTTCTTTCGAAAATTTTGGAAAAACTACTACACTTGCAAATGAGCACATACTTACATGTAAATCAACTTTTGACTGACAAGCAATCCGGCTTTCGTCCCAACCATAGTTGCGTTACTGCCCTTATTGATGTTTCCGAAAATATAAGACGTGAGTTAGATGACGATAAAGTTAATTTTTTGATTCTTCTTGATCATTCCAAAGCCTTTGATACTGTCAATCATTCTACATTATGTATGAAGCTAAGTCAATTATTCAATTTTTCATCAACATCAATAGAGCTAATATCAACATACCTCTCAGAATGGATACAATCAATATTCGGTAATAATACAATATCTGAACCATTAGCTATTAGTAGAGGTGTACCCCAAGGGTCAATTCTGGGACCGCTTCTTTTCTCTATTTATGCCAATGATTTACCCCACCACTTATCACATTGCAATGTTCACATGTATGCAGATGATGTACAGCTTTACATTAGCAGCCCTGTTAATTCTATTCGCCAAAATGTGGATAACCTAAACGATGACCTTAACAGAATAAATTGTTGGGCAATTTCTAATGGACTTTGCTTACATCCAAATAAATCTAAATGCATAGTGATACACAAAAGGACTATAAACCCACTTATTGACAATAAATAATCAAAGAATTGAGATAGTTTCAACAGCTAGAAATCTTGGATTGGTCTTCAACAGCAACTTAAATTGGTCAAGCCACATCAATATGCTTGTTGCACAATCATACGTTAAACTAAGGACCCTATGGGCAACGCAATTCTTTACACCATTAAGAGTAAGAACACTATTGGCAAAGGCTTACCTTATTCCAACACTAACTTATGGATCCGAACTGTTGCGAATTGCGATTCAATCAGCAAAAAAAACTTGAAATGCTTTACAACAATATTGTTAGGTATGTGTATGGTTTAAGGAAATTTGAACACATATCGTCCTTCTCGAAAAGCCTGTACGGAGTATCACTTGAAAACCTACTAAAGATTAGAGTTCTAATTTTTCTTCATAAGATAATATATACTGGAAAGCTACAATACTTATGCAATCATATACGATTTGCCAAATCAAACAGAGGTAAAAAATTAATTATTCCTAAACATCGCTGCCTAGTATCAGAATGGCACTTTTTCATAAATGCTGTACGTCTTTGGAATAGCCTTCCACCTAATATTCAACTTAATAGCAAAGCAATACATTTCAAAAAATCCTTATTTAAATACTTTGCCTAAACCTAAACTTTTTAAAGGTATTTCTTTATTGTATGCTTATTTTTTTTTTAATTTTTTCTCTCTCCTTTTTTTGTAATGTTTAATAATTTTCAATTTAAAATTTTTTTTTTAATATTCTATGTCATATTTTATTAATGTCATAATTTTAAAAATTCTTATGTTAAAATATTATTTATATTAATTTTTATATGTATTAGTTACAATTTTATTTAATTTCGTTTGGCTAAACATGTTTGTACACTACTAAAATTCTGTACTGTAATTATAAGACTTAGTCTTGTTGTGCAGGAAATCATTAAATTTAATAATAATAATAATAAAAATAATAGACTGCAAATTGATGAAATCAACTAGATGAGTTCACTCTAAGGATGAGTTCACTTATCCCAGTGTAACACTACCAACATTCCGACGATGCTCCTATGTGTCAACAGAATTAGTTGCTAATGGACGCGATAGCATTAAGAATACTGTTTCAACACCAGTGCTGATATGCCATGACTATTTTATATTGAGCTTTGCAAGACCCGCTTTAACATCCAAAAAACTCGTTCTAAGAAGAGCATAAAAAGCATATGAAATTAGTCTATTCTCTTTTTGAATTTTTGTAAATATCTGCCATGTAGTAAGTGTTTTCATCGTTTTTTTATTGTTTTTTTTGATTTGATAGAATTCATTTCAAATTATTCGATTTATCTGATAATTCGAAACAAAATGATCATAATATTTGTTAGCCGTAAAGCTCCATTCTTAAGTTGTTCGGTCAAAATTAAATGTTTATTTGAACGATTAATCAAATAATTCGTAAACGGTTGACAACCCCCCGATATAAAGCATCTGAAGACTTTGATTGATCTATGGAAAGAAGCCTCAAAAATCGCATTTTTTATTAATAAAACAGTAAGAAAATAATAGTCGAGTTAAACCGAATTTACAATACCCTATACCACGAGTTTCAAGAAATGTTCTTAGATCCATCTTTGCTGAGGTTATAATTGGATATAGAAAATAGGAATAAATTAAGTTTCAATGGCAATAATTTCCGTCCTGCAGATATGAAAAAGTTCATATGGATTCTAGTTTTCCATGGAAACAAGGTCAAAATATGAACCGATCATTACCATATTTAAAAAAGTCACTTATTTTTCTCACAAACACATACTAACCAAATTTGAAAAAAGATCTATGAAATATTTTTGTTTCTGATAGACTTAAGTAAACTAGTATTTCTAGGAAATATTATTTTTTCATTCACTTTTTGTCTTCCAATGTTTTTTTAATCTCTATATATAAAAAATTTATGAATATTTAAATGAGCCCAAGTATATGTTAATCAATTTTAGCAACTCACAATTCAACACAGAGCGTCTGATATATAATTTAAATCATTCGCATTAATTGGGTGTAACGAATTATTATAAATATTTTATTTTATTTAATTTAATATATTTTTAAGACAGATTAAACATAAATGTTATCATTCTCAGCTTCTCCTTCATATGAATTATAACTATGCCAATTTTCACACTATTCCGTGCCCGCATATTGCTTAAAAAAGGAACTAAAAAATTTCCTTCACGTAGTAATATATAGATATTGGGAAGCAGCCTTACTTATGACCACCACACCGCTATATATGTGATAATCTGGATCTGATGGCACTTTCAGTCGATCACAAACGTGTTATTTGTATGCTGTCTAGGTGTGAACATGGACGAATTTTCACCAATTTCAACAGCAATCATCTTATGGCTAACAAAACCAAACCATATCCAATTTAAATATATTTGCGACCTGTGGTTTGCCTAAAAGGTGACATGGAGACGCATGGAGTATAAAAAGTAGTTGGCGGTTTTTTTTTCTTGTAAAGAGATTTTAGAATTCATCTCATTCGTTTGCATAATAACATTTTCAAATCATGCCTGCGGACTTGAGATATTCATAATTTTTTGTTTTATTATTTTGAAATGTGATTTTCATAAAAACTTAAATAACTGAAATTTTTCATAGGTTTTTCATTTTCAGTACATCGTTGGAAATCTGTTGAAATGTATTATTTTGTATTCATCACATACATTATCCTTAATCTATAATATATATAAAAATGAATGTATGTATGTATGTTCCGTACGGACTCCAAAATTTTCAGAGAATCTTCAGAATAGCCTAACGTGGGAAACTGTGGTCTGATTTTTAATTTTTGGTCTATGGGCGGAGGGGCGTAGCAAAATCAAGTTAATATTGTATAAAAACGGATGGGCCGATTTTAATGAATAAAAAATGAATAAAAACTGACATTAAAATCGCATGAAAAACTGTTAAAAATTTCATGAATATCTCGTTATCTTACGTCTTAAGACAGATTTTTGCAATATTTGATGCAGAATTGAAGAATTATTGATAATAATAAATAAAAATTTAATGTACCTCAACTATTTATGATTCAATAATATAATACTAGCAGAGCCCGAAATTCGAGTGCAAATTCTAGAAAATTTTATTTTTTCATTCAATTTTTTTCTTTAAATGCTTTTTTAATCTATATACTGTGAGCGTCAAAATAAAGTAAACACCTTAGTTTCTCATATTAAAAGTTTTACTAAAATGCAGTAATTGACACAAAATCAAAAATAAATATAAGGAATTCAAGAATTTTTTAATTGTAGCTGAACTCAATAATAAAATTAAACAGAAGCATTACAAAACAGAAATAAATGCACTTTATTTAGAAAATGACCAAATTTTACGCGTCAAAAAAAAGTAAACAGCAAAGAAAAGGCAACAGAACTTCAATACAAAAAGTAAACTTTTAAAATTTTTTAATATTTGGTTTATTTTCATTTGGCCTTAAGCCCCTTATGTAGTCTTCTAGGCAGCGACTCGACAATTTTTTTTTGTTATATCAGGGGAAATTATGCTCCATTCTTTCTTTTGAAGCATCTTTAAGTTTGCCTTGCTTGAAAAAGCCCTTCGACCTATTTTTCTGTCAAGATTTTTCCACAGATGGCCGATTGGGTTAAGGTCCGGGGACTGCGACGGTTGATCAGGTATCTTAGAAGTCCGGTACAGTAGCCACTCTTTCACAATTTTAGTTGTAAGCTTTAGATCGTTGTCCTGTTGGAAGATCCTATTTCCAGCCATGCCTTATTTCTCGACGCTAGGGCCAACATTGTCCTTCAAAATGGCTAAGTAATCCATTTGGTTCATAGTGGAGTAAATAAAAACATAACTACCAACACCTGTTCCCGCCATATAGCCCCAAAACATAACTGAACCCCACTGTATATAACAGTTTTGATAACACACTTTTCTTTTCATGTTTCATTCTTAGCACGCCATATTTTTGGAGGCTTTTTCGCGCCGAAAATTGCGAATTTCCTCTTATCTGTACATAATATGCTTTCCCACAAAGATAGAACCTAATTTTTCTACTTTTTATCGAAATTCATTAGCTTGCTCTTATTCGCCTTGGATATGGTTTCTTGCATGGTATCCTTCCATGTAGACCTATTTTGTGAAGCGATCTCCTTACTGTACCGGAACTTACTGGTTTGCCTGATGTCTGCGTTATGTTTTCTGATAATTTAACTGCACTTTAGGCTGAATATGTCTTTACTTCTCTTACTACAGCTCTAACTTCAGTACCACTAAGCTGCTTCGGGCGTCCAGATCTCGTTAAATCTTCAACCTGATGGTGTTTGGCGCATTCATCAACTACTTTTTTTATTGTGCAGTGGTTCCTACCCACAATTTTGCCAATTTGACGCAAAGATTTACATTTTTCTTTTCAAACTAAAATATTTTCCGAGTATAAACCGATATTGGCTTTCCCATAGTGAGAATATTTGCTTTTACATCTTTTTACCTATTACTAATTAGTAAAAATCAATTTCAAATGATTTTTAGTAAAGTAGAACACGTGATCAGTACACATTTGTTTCAAAAAGCTTAGGTTCTTCCCCGAAATATAAAATAGCGTAAGTAAGTGTTGCCACTGTTTAATTTTTTTTTTTTTTTTTTGACGCGTAAAATCTGATGCATTTTCACTTTCGAGAGATTTGTGCAATATTCCCAATTGATTTGATTTCATGTTTTATAGTAGTCAATCTCTACATGATATAGTATTAAACTCTGTAATATTACTTTTTATCGTAAGTCAATAATAATTTTGTTATAGACAATTTAAAGATTAAAAATTGGTGTTTACTTTATTTTGACGCTCACAGTATATAAAAAAATTATGAATATTAAAATAAAATACAGTAAATTGTGAATTTTTAAATAAAATTCATTAAATTTCATTATACATATTTGAAGATATATGAATGGGTTTGTTAATAAATAATTTTATAAGAGCTTAAAGGTATGCTTATCTATATTAGCCAATTTTTAATTTGAAGCTTAAATATGTATTTTATGTATGTGCTAGAATCAACTTTAAATGATTATTAGTCCGAAAAAATTTACCAGATGCTGCACATGTGTATGTAAAGATGGTGCACATCTGCAAAGAAATATATTTCAAATGGTATATTTTTTGTCAAAATCGGTTGGTAACTGAGAGTGTAGAAGATGTCACAAGAAATCGCCTTGCCTATTAATATTATAGATGTGATTTGCTTTAAAAACTAACATACACACACACACATACATAAAATCATTTCTATAAAAAAACACCTCAAAATATATGTATGTTTGTATTCAAATAATACGAAAAGTTAAGTATGATCGTGCTTGTCCGGGCTACATTGCACAAGACCGTCATATGTTTTCGTACTTTTCGGTGAAAAGTTTAAATTACGCTCAATATGTCGCCGAGTAACGAAAAGATGCCAATTATTCTTGAAATCTCTATTAAATATTAATTATATATTGTTTGTAGTTCCTTAGGAATTTTTTTTTTATTTCCTTAGAGAAAAAATGGAAAGATCTTTAAAAAAAAAGAGGAAAATATGGACGATTTTTATAGCCTATTTTCTAACGCTTATATGAGATTGGGTAGTTAAAAACACATACAACACAAATATTAGCGCAATAGTTGGGTGCTCGGGAAGGGGCTCTACTTTAAGTTTTCGCATTAAATAATAAAATATTTCAAAATAAATTTTCGTTATATTTACAATATTGCCTATTTAAAACGATTTAAGATTACATTCTTTTTTATGTCTGTTACATACATTATATAATATATTATTTTGTTCTTTAGCCAAAAAATAAGAGAGCAGGTGAAAAGAAGAGAACAAATCACTAAAGCTTATCTTAAAAATAGAAAGCAAAGAGGAATTGTTTAAAAGAATACTTGAAAAATAACAAACCCCCTCACCACCCAATTCTAAAGTCCACTGTGCATTTCTTAGCTACATATATACAAAATTTTCATTTCAATTGCAAAAGATATCAATTAGCCTGAAATTATAAATCATTGCGAAAAATTCGACACATTTAGAATTTTGTTATTGGTAATTTTGTTTGTCAACGATAAGTACGAGTATAAATAATATAACAATTAGTTAAAACATTTGTTTTATTATTAATTCCGTCAGACAGCAACAAAATACATATTGGTCGTAAACAAGAAATAATGCTCGTATATTTTTATTTTTTTGCTCCAGTATAATGGAGAACTTCGAGCACTTCGAGCACTACCGAGTTAAGTACCGACGTCTGTTGTTGCTTAGCAGCTCCAGTCAAGTTTATTTTCGACTTTTGTCTGCTGCAATTAACAATGAAAAATATCAGTTCAAATTTTTGTTTAATTACCGTGTGCAAAAAACACACTAAATTCTTAAGTGGTTTCTTGTTCGAATTAAACGGGTCGTGTGCATTTAAAATTTTCGAGATTATAGGTAAGGAGTGCAAAATAGCCGTGTGCCAATTGTGGTGTATTTTTTTTTTTTTTTGTTAAGCGTAGTTAGCAGGTGAATTTCAAAAGGTTTTAACATTAGGTGTTAAAGTTTATTAAATATATATATAAGATACATTTTTATGTCTTTTTTAAGTGGCAAACTTTTAGGGGCATTCGAACAGAAGGCAAGATTTCTATATTTGAATGGACTTAAAACTTTTTGATTTTTATTCAAAGGAACTATCAATATGTATTTTTAAATATCTATATTATATTCTCCAAATAAGAAGGATTGCTTTTTTTCTAATACATATTTATTTTAATATTATTCTTGAATTTCCAAAAAAAAACACCCACACAACACACAAACATACAAAAAGACTAATAATGCCGGCTCAATTCTAGCACTGTAAAGTGCGTTTGTGAAATGTATGGGGATGTTGGCGCAGTTGAACTGAGCAAAAATCAAAACGAACGAACTTTTAGCGAAATTTCTTCATCTTTATTTTCATACACTCAACCAATTTTCTTGAAAGAGTTGTCTAAAAATGCCAACTAAAACTACTACATTGCAGTTAGTAAGGCGTTAACTACATTTTTCATAAAAATAACGATAAACTTATCTATTTATAATTACTTAAAATGTTGTAAGAACAACTATCAAAACATTTAAAACAGCCAACAAAAAAAACTACAGCACTTATTAAGTTCCGCTTGTTTTTATTTTCTCATACAAGTATGTATGTATTTAAGAAGTAATTTTAAGAAATTAACCGTTACTAAAATACAGTATTTGTATATTTTTAATAACTGCAAAAAAAAGTTATTTTACTAAAATAACTACAATTACAGTAAAAATTTACATAGTAACTTCTATTAGAAAAATGAAATGTTGGAACTTCCAGAATAATAGATGGTTTTAGTGCTGGTCTTAAGCAAAAGAATATTTTTGTGAAATATTCTATGCATAAATCCATAATTTCAAAAATTTCAAGAAATATTTTCAAAGAATCAACATTTGGGTGCAGTCCCCGTAAAATGAGTGAAAAACAGAATAATTTAAAAGCAAGAGAGGTTGAAAAATGCCATAAATGTTACTAAATTAACAATCTGAAACTAAAAATATGAGGTCGAACTATTTCCCGACGAGCAATTGAGGCTGATCTCGGCTGTTATCGTCCTGTGAAGAAACCACTGATATCAAGTGCTTTAGAGCACTTGAACTGGTCAAGACGGAATTGGCCATGATGGAAGAATGTTTGTAAGATGACCAAATTGGAGAAGACTAGACCCAAAATATAAAACTTTTAATTTTGTCGGTTTCAACATTGGCATGGATCCAATTTAATTAGTAAAAGATACTCGAACTGGAATTGTATACAGGCAAATTCTAAATGACGTAATGTAACCATACGAGGAAAAATATACCCCTGGTCTGGAACTTCCAACATTTCAATGACCCAATACGAACCTCCAAAGTTGTAACTGAATTACTGCAATCCAAGCTAATAGTGTTTAACAAGAGCCAGCCCAATGACCAGATCTCAATCACATACAAAATCTATCTATTGTGGATCGAAAAATATGGATATGAAAGTACACAAACAAGACAGATCCCATAGAGGCAATTAATTCAAAGTGGCAAAAATTTTAATCAGTCTTTTTTGCAATATAAATATTTAACCCTTTGACGACGAAATTAAATCGCTGGAAGTTATTTTTATTTTTTTGCTTAAAAAGTGTCGTCAAAAAAATGTTGAGTCTCATTAATCGTCAACGGTCATTATTTCCGAACAAGTAATTTACTTTGATCAAAGCTAGTATAGTGGCTTTTGTTTACATTCATACGTAAATAACTGTATTTCATGCTTTGTTATTGTTGTAAATTAATCTATAATATTAATAGGCAAGGCGATTTCTTGTGACCGATGTAAGTTTCACAGTTTTACCCGAATTTGACAAAAAAAAAATTCATTTTAAAGGTATTTCTTTTTAGCTATTACGCAGATTTACAGATTTTCATCGTCTAGAATATTTTTTTGGTGTTATGATCGTTTACAGCTGCTACTAACCCATACATAAAATTATACAATGATATGTGTGTGTTTAATAAATTTGTTAATGTGTTTGTGTTAATGTGTTGAATTTGTTTTCTTCATTTAAAATGAGCTGAATTGTGAAGCATACCTTTAGGGTCTTTATTAAATGAAAAAAATAAAATTTCCTAGAATTTACATTCGAGTTTCAAGTGCTGGAATCTGCTAGTAAATATAAATAGCACAGCGTCGTTTCGTCTGTCGCCGTCTTTTGATCGAATTTTTCGATATGGAAGTGATAAATTCGTGTATTCAATACGACAAAATATCCACAAAAAAAATATTTTTTTTTATTTAAAAGATTATTATTATTAATCGAGTTCAAGGTCGTATTTTCAAAAATTATTTCTTTATTTTTATTCCAATATTTCGCTATTCGTCGAATAGCATCCTCAGGGATTTATATTAAATATTATCACAAAATTCTTAAAACTATTGTATCTCCACCATCGTCAGTTATTGCACCATCATCAGTTATTGTAGAAATTCATCAAACTGTTCAAAATCATGTTTCCAGTTTGTGCAATTAAGGTATCTTGGGATAAAGTGTAATTTCTTTCACAATTGGTCACTAAATTGATACTAATCTGATACCTGCCAAGAATTTGAGAGCAATTTATCATTAATAGAGGGATCCCAACGTGCAATATTCTCAGTCAATGGTCCTCTAGATTATATAGTTATATCTGAAAACTATATTTTTTGTATCATAATAAAAACGGCGAAAACATTCGCAAAAAACTTTTTGGATATTTATATCTATATATTTAGAATGAATTTAATTTTTCTTTAAAGTGTAATTTAATTAACAATTGATTTAATTCTAATACTTTTGTTAAATAAAATGAAAAAATAAAACACACAAAAAGTTAAAAACTAACAAGTAAGAAAATTATAGTCGGTCTAGACCGACTATACGATACCCTATACCATACGTTTAGAGACCCTATCTCTCAGGCGCTACTAACTGGACATAGAAAATAAGCAAAAACCAAATTTGAGTGGGATTTTTATTAATTTTTTTTGGCTGCAGATATGAAAAAGTTCATATCGGATGCTATATCTATATAAGGACTTGGTCCAAACATGGACCGATCCTGATCATGTTTGGTAAAGTCTCTTGTATTTTGCAAAAATATATACAAACAAAATTTGAGAAGAATCAGTGCAATATTTTTGTTTTTTAATAGATTTAAGTGAAGATCGGGAAGCAGCTCTATATGGGGTCAAAGGGATCATTTTTGGACTACTCATTAATGGATGTAATGAACGCATACAAACCCAATTTGAGTAAGATCTATATGACAATTTGGATCTTATGGCAATTTATGTCGATTTCATATGGGTAATTTGTATGGGGGCTAGGTCTGAACATGGACCGATTCTCACCAATTTCACTAGCGTTCATCCCATGGCCGACAAAAGCTTATGTACCAAATTTCGTCAAAATACATTCATATTTGCGACCTGCAGTTTGATTACAAGCTTTACATGGACACTCAGACGGACGGACGGACGGACGGACGGACGGACGGACATTGTTAAATCAATTCAGAAAGTGATTCTGATTCGATCGGTATAATTAAAGATGGGTCTAGGTCAAATATTTTTGGTTGTTACAAACAGCAGCACAAAGTCATTATACCCAAACCACATAGTGGTATAGGGTATAAATACGACTAAAAACTTCCTTTTTAACCTTTGACGGCGAATGGTACACATTTGTCCCTTTTTATATGAGGGTCCTGTAGGAAACGGAATAAACCAATTGTAAATATGGTGTATATTTCTGAAGACAAGAAGAATTGGTCCATGACATACCAAAATTTCGATCTCATGTGTCAAATAACATTCGAGATAACATCATTCACCAGGGCTTTACGTTTATATTGATATCTGGACTTATTGTACTCTTTATAACAAATATAAACAATATATTCAAAAAAGTAAACAATTTCATAAACTTAATACTGAATTAATACAACAAACACACTGAAGATTTCGAATTTTATAGAGGTGTCTCCATATCTGATGTACCCCATTTTAAACACCAACCTGCTCGAAATAATAGCAAGCAATATTAGGTAAAGTTTACCCAGGTAATATGGTTTATTTTGTGAATGAGCGTGATTTCAACAGACAGACGGACGGGGGGCAGATGGAGATCGATATATCGACTAGAGCTGGTATAAGGATCAGGAATATATATACATTTTCGATGCGTTATAAACGGAATCACAGTGGTATTTAGGGTATAATTAAAATGAGACATATATCAACCATTGGTCATCAAAGAGTTAAGTTTTCTCAAAAACATTTTATTTTACAAAGGTTCAGGGTAAATCTGCGTTTAAATAGATAACAAAAGTAACGTATTATATGAATAGATGTATTTTCTAATGACTTGGATTTAATGAATTCAATTTTTGTTAATTAAAATTTAAAACGGATGGCGCAGCATTAATTTTATGAACATTTAAAGAAAGTTGTATTGAATAAAATTCAATTCTTCGAAAATTCTGCATGTCTGATAATTAAATCCTACTTTTTCCTACAGTTTTCAATTTCAAAATTTCTATATCTTAATTTTACATTTATTTTCACAAAATGGTGCTGACGGACAATGAAAATACCTGAATGTTTTAATTTCTTGTCAGTTTCAACCCTATATTTTTTAAAGGGGAGTACTATAAAGTACAAAGGATATTATCATAAATCAAAATACGAAATGTTTACTACTACTTATTTTACTAGAATGGTTTCTGCGAAATACATATGTATATAATATACTAGATGTAACCCGGTTTGCTTAAACCTTATGAAGCAACAGATAAAACACTGAATATTTACACAACTTATAAAATTAATTTTTTGTAAGACCAATAACTGTGAAATTTAGACGACGGCGGCTTTTTTAAAATCAAATACGTAGTTGATACTGAAATGAAAACATACGATTTTTTCATACTATATTTCAAGAACATGTATTTAAAAAAAAACCGCTTTTATTTACTAACGGAAATTTGAGATTACAATTTTTATGTTGACTTGGCATCACTTTTTATTTTGTTCCAATAAAGAACTTGGCTATTATTATTCCTACAACAACATTTCGACAAGAACACAGAACATATAGCAGCTGTTTATAAAAAAAAAATAACAAACCGATTAAATTAAATAAATTATTTTTTAAAGTAAAAAACATAAACTAACATGGAGTGCTAAAAACAAAATAAGGAATATTATCATCTATAATAATAAAAGATCTGACCTGAAAAAGATCAAATGTTAAAAAAGTCAAGGTTACAAAATTCAACATTGATGAGAAGAAACAAAACGAGGTTGTAGCATCAAAAAACATTAATTAATGAAAATCAAATAACTGGAATAATTAAAAATCTTGCCATTTATTAAAAGAAGACAGCAAGTAGGTTCAAAATGTAATAAATATTCATTAGCGTTTTAAAATTATTATTTTCTTTTAGAATAAGCACCTGTTTTATTACAAAAAAAAATCAGCTAACCATAATGATTTTAAGGGGTCGTTTGTTAAATATTAGATTTCCCAGTAATATTTGTTTTGGGCTTAAGACTCATTCTAATTGGAGACATTTCCCAGTTCCTTTTAAATTACTAAAGGGTCATCCAATTATGGATGTTGCAGTTAAAAATCGCTGTTTACATAAATCTATCAATTTGTTTACAATTGATCAACATCCTTCTACGGAAAAAGTGTCAACAGACTTGGAAGTAGATAAAACTAACTCAAAGGTTTTGTCACACAAAGTCGTACAGGCTTTATCACCCTACATACGTTTAATGCGTATGGATCGTCCAATTGGTACCTATTTATTATTTTGGCCTTGTGCTTGGAGTATAGCCTTAAGTGCCGATGCTGGTTGTTGGCCTGATTTCTATATGTTAGGTCTGTTTGCTACCGGTGCCCTTATTATGAGAGGTGCGGGTTGCACCATTAATGATCTATGGGATCGTGATATTGATCAACAAGTTGCTAGAACACGTAATCGACCATTGGCAAGTGGTGAAATAACACAAATGGATGCCATTGTATTTTTATCGGCTCAGTTAAGTTTGGGTCTTCTAGTGCTTGTGCAACTAAACTTGGAATCCATACTGTTGGGAGCTAGTTCCTTAGGTCTTGTAGTGACCTATCCATTAATGAAACGAGTTACATATTGGCCACAACTTGTGTTGGGTATGGCATTCAATTGGGGAGCTCTACTGGGATGGTGTGCTACTCAGGGTGTAGTTGATTGGTCGGCCTGTTTGCCACTCTATCTCTCTGGCATTTGTTGGACTATAGTTTATGATACCATATATGCTCATCAAGATAAAAAAGACGATTTACAAATTGGCGTTAAATCAACTGCCCTAAGATTTGGCGATAACACCAAAATATGGCTATCGGGATTTACAGCTGCTATGTTAACTGGTCTTTCTGCAGCTGGTTTATCTTGTGAACAAACCTGGCCCTACTATGCTTCAGTGGGTTTAGTGGGAGGTCATTTAATACAACAGGTATTTTAGTTTAACATTAAGCTAATTTTTGATAATATATTAACTTTTTAATTTAAATTATTTTCAGATTTATTCTTTAAATATCAATAACCCTTCCGACTGCGCCAAGAAATTCTTTTCTAATAACCATATAGGTTTGATTTTATTTTTAGGCATCGTCATGGGCACATTAATGAAGTCAAATGAAAAATCGCAAGATTCAAATTTGATATCTAGCAATAGTAGTAGTGCTACCTCGCAATCAATTAATGGTTTTGTTCCCCTGTCTTCTAAACCGGAGGCAGCTTTAACGTAATATTAGTATTTTTAGTTTTTTTTAATTAACCAAAGTATGAAAATATTTTTTTTATTACAATAAATGATCGTAATTAATAGAGTATAATATTTTATAATTATGGTTACAAATTAAATGAAGATATTCTAAATATTGCTAAAAAAAAAAAAAAAAAAGTATAACTGCAAAGAAAAGGAAATTAATAAATAAGCATTAACTTAAAAAAAGCTAAATGATTTTAAATGTGAAATTAACCACACACAAAAAAAATGTTATCTTAAAACTTGTGTGAAATACAATTGATTTGTATTTATATTTGTTTATGTCGATAAAAACTACCTTGTTAAAATTAAAAAATAAAATGTAAATACATTTAATTTGGTTTTTTTATTAAGTTAACTTTTTTTTATTCCCTTTATATTAACTTGTAGTGTCTGTCGACAAAACTTTGGATCGATTTTTAACCCGTGATCCTATCGAGCTGAAACTTTACAGGCAGACTTGCGGCGACGATAAAACTGATTTAACAAATTGTTTTTGACACAGATATTTTCAGTCAATCAATTATTTAATTATTTAATCAATGATGATAAATTAATTTACAAATAAAGGGAGTATAATAAAGGTTGTTTTTTTCAAATTCAATTCTGAACACCTTCAAGATATGTTAATATACCTTATTCTTATTTCGTAAGTAATCATAAAAATACAATATAAACATTGAAGGCTTTATTTTATTGTTGTGTTCCAAAATATGGCGTTATTATGCTAAACTGGACTTAATTCAACACATCACTATGACTGCTAATAAAACGCGAGGTGTTCTGGCTTTAATGAAACGATGGGTTAAAGAGTTCACTAAAATCATTAAGCAATTATCTCTAAATCTCTAGTAAGACTAATTTTAGAATGTAGCTCTGTTGTTTGCGATCCTCAATATAATTTCCATATTGATTTCTTCTGCTGTGCCTACGAAATAGCCTTCATTAAAAAGATGGAGGGAGATTAATGCTTAATGCATCGTTTTTAATTAATTTCATAAATGGTTATATTTCTCCTGTTTTTCTTTTGAACAATCTGTCTTAGCGTTCAACAATGTGCTTCTTGGTATTTTAACCTACTATATGTTCAGTTTTTTCGTTATAACTATGAAAATTCTGATGCTTTTAGAAGAATGTGTAACAATTTCCACGAACTAAGTATGTACATAATCGGAATGACTTCTCTACAAACTTTAGTGTTTTTGAACACATAGTTCTTTATAGTGTCATATCATAAGCTTATATTTTAGTCTGTATGGATTTACTCTACAGATTTAATAAATAAAATATAACTTTTCACTTAAAAATCCTTATTGTTTAGACTATTAGACTATTACATTACTTTTTAATGAAGTTTCCTGAGACATATTTAGAACTCATATACATATAAACTTTCTTTACTAGAACATTAACTACAATTGAGTTATTTTTTGGCATAAACAAAGTACGAATAAATGACCAATTGTAATATTTTACAAAACTTACTAAATAAAAATAGTTTTTATTAATAAAAAAAAATGCACTTACCATTTTACAGCCGAAGAGTTAACTGGGATGTTTCTGGATTTCTAAAAGAACTGGGATTTTTCTGTATTGCTATTGACTTTAATTTCTAAAAAACTGGATTTTTTCCTGTATTGCAATTTGCTTTAATTTCTAAAACTATATTTTTTTCAAAAAACTTATATTTATTTTTATTTTATTTTCACTTTTAATTTACTTCAATTTGTTTGTAAACAAACAAACACAAACAACTCTACAAATTGACCTTGAAAAATGGGGCTCCGCTGACAAAAAGAAACACAAGACACACACTACATAAAACTTTTGTACAATGAACGTTTAATACAACTTGCAATCCATTTTTTCTTTTTATGAACCTTTAAAACACAAATTTCTTCATTAATTATAAATTATTAATGAAATTTTATTATTATTTAACACAATTTAAACACTTTTTTGTGAAATTTTCGCACAAACCAACTAACCAAACAGCAAAAAAAAAGAGCGTACTAATAAAATATTAAAGCTAGGGATTGCAGCAGCTGTTATCGATAACTTAAAATAACGTTTCTTTCATTTAAAACTAATCACTTAAGTATGAATTGGTAATGGAAAAATTTAACATGAGAACTATTTGATAGAAAAGGAGTAAATAGAAAGTTAATTGACTGTGTTTATAAATATATACAGAGAGTGACAATACGATGGAAACTTTTAACAAAATATACATATTAAATTTTTCTTTTATTACTTTTATAATTTGTACTCCAGAAAAAAAAATACAAAACTTAAAGGTATTCATTTTTATGCTGTTGACAAAACATTGGAAACCTTTACTATAGAATAATTGAAAACTTTCAATCAATTTTTGGTTTAAATATTTTGTTGGGTATTCATTATTTTTTATTACTTCTTCACAAAATGGAGGCATGGAGTCAATTGAATTGTTGATTATATCCATTAAAATTTTTTGCCAATAGGAATTAACGCCTCCATGAGATCTGTCTTGTTTGTGTAACTTTGTGTCCGTAATTTTCGGTCTACAATTTCCTATAGATTTCCGATGGAATTGAGATCTTGATTGGGCTGGCCATTCCAAAACACTAACTCCACTGTAGCCATTCGATTGCAACTTTGGAGGTGCGTTTTGGGTCATTGGAAATTCCAAACCAGGGGCATATTTTCCTCAACGTATGGATGCATAACATGATTTAGAATTTGCATGTATCCAATGCCATTTAGAGTATTTTTTTTACTAAATGAATAATATTGCCATACGACCGCTAAACTTAACAGTTTTATTTGTCTATTTTCGGTCTAGTCTATTTCCCTTTGTTCGCCGTACAAACGTTCTTCCAGAAAACAGTATTCCAATTTCGTCTTGGCGAGTTCATGCGTTCTTTACCAAAATTTGTGCGAGCCAGACGATTTTTCTCTGATATCAGTAGTTTCTTCACAGAACGATAACAACTAAGATCAACCTCAATTGCTCGTCGGGAAAACGTTCCAGCACATAGTTTTAGTATCAGATTGTTGATGACCTCCTTAGGTACCATATTTTAACATTTGTTAAACTCTTGCTATTAAATTACGGGGCCTGTCGCCTTAATGTTGAGTCGTCACCGTACCTCTTTCACGATATTGCTTGATAATTTTTTTTAAATTATGGATTTATTCATGGAATATTTCTACCAAATTTGCATACGCCTAAGACCAGCCGTAAAATTATTTGCCGATTCGCAAATTATTTGCCATTATTTTATAATAATTAATTATAAGATTTAAACATTGAAGAATACAAATGTGTTTAGAAAACGTCAGAAATTATAAATATTTTAATAATGGTCCTGATTTTCTTTCATACCATCTTCTTTTTTTATTGTTTTATTCAATCCTGATGCAGAATTTAACAGTTTCCATTATATTGGCATCACTAAAAAAATTATTTTCGGTTATAAATTTTTTTTTTAATAGGATTTTTTGTAACAAATTTGTTATATTTCGATAGAGAACACACCAAATAGTGATTTCGTAAAAAAATAAACATATTTTTACGACGAAACTTCCGAATTTTTAAAGTTTCCAATGTATTGTCACCCTCTGTATATATATATATATATCAAATTTGATGTATCTGTGTGTATTATACCCACTAGGAAATTATTAAAAAACAAAATTGGAAAATTCAGTATCTAATGAATTGTCTGTCACCCACAGTAATCGAATAGTGTGGAATCATTGAAACTACTACCTGTCGTAATAATCTATTACGATGGAAACGGTCCCCAAATTTCCTCTGAAAGTAAAAAATCATACCAGTGTATTTTTAGAACATACTTTGGGGATGTTTTTCATACTCACTTTAAAACTACCATCTTGGATGCATTGGACATTCAGAATCCTGGCAAAAGTCAAGCTACCTTATGCTTCAGAGGAAATACCATTGATTTGAGCAATTTGTCAGGACAATTACACAAACACATGACAAAAAAAAAATAGTAAAAATGGCCTAAAGAGAAACAAATCAAGAAACTGGTGTAGCGTAACACGACTTTCGTAGTGTGCTGTATAATACCCACACTGCATAGCGTACAATATTTGCAAATGCGGAAATAACAAATATCAATATTGTTGACCACTGCATTTGCAAAACATTGTATGACTGCGTATATTCTTATTGTATGTTGTTGTTACGCTGGCACACTTATGTTTATGCTGACCCAAGTGCAGGTAACACATTGTTGTTGTTAATATAGGTTGAAAATATGTATATAAAGAAGAACCTTTTATAATCAATTACTCATTAATAATTTATCAATCAAACAATTAATAGTTTAGCTCCTAGATAGAGCTGAAATAATAATAATAATAAATACTATTTAAAACACAAAAACTATTTTGTTTGCTATATGGCGATCCTGCCAGTGCTCCTTAGATGAGCATTGCAGAAAATATATATAATTCAAGGATTATGCTCTTAAATTGAGCAATCCTGAATATAATAATAATAGAAAAAAAAAAACACATAATAATTTTGTCCTGGTGGATCAGCCACAACGATCCATCAGCTGCGTTGAAGGAAGATACTGTCTGGCCTAAAGACAGTGGAGCTTAAAATCAATGGCGGAAGGGCCAAAACCTATCTCCATAGAAGAGTATAGAAGAAGGACGGGCCAGCAGAAAAAGAAGGAAAAACACATCAAAAGACCTCTGGTATATATCAATATACACATCAATATGCCCCTAACAGGTTCATCCTAGTTTTACCAAAAACAAAAAAAAAAAAAAAAAAAAAAAAACCAAAAAAGTGGAGCATCCCGTTATGCACCCGTAGGTCAGAAAGCGTTAACCGCTCTTGACAAATAAACAAAAACAAATAATTAGAAAACACAATAATTTATAAGAGGAAAAAAATTGTAAGAGATATAAAAAAAAAAAAATAAAAATCCACAAAGGAATGTAGTTCAATTAATCTGATTTGTTCTGTATAAAAAGCTATTATTTAATCTTGATACAATTATATAAAGAGAAAAAATAACTTTTGTAATTATGCTGTTTAAGAGAGAAAAAAAAAAACACAAATTAAATTAAAAATTTTTTTTTTAATTAAATATACATAAATAAAATGATGCATGTAAAATAGTATAAGCTATTGATAAAAATAATGAATTACTAGGGAAGATATATAATTAGCAAGATATAAGATTCGGTTAGATTATTGAGGCAGTCAGAAAAATATTTAATAGAAATAAATAATAGGAAAATATGCAAAATAAATAGCGAAAGAAAATGGGAGGTCGTCAATCAAAAATAGAGAATCCCAATGCAAATGTTATTAATGAAGTTGAAATAAAAGAAGACTCAATCGACCTAAAATTAATTGAGTGTTGTTTACTAATAATAACCGTACTGATTAGCTTAAATTTTGCATTACATATTTATGCCTTAAACACCAAGAAATTGAAAAAGAAATATTTGAGCAGAGCCAATGACTTAAACAAAATTTAAATAATTTTCCCATGGATTGGCAAGAAATAATTCAGAAGGTGAGACTAATCAAAGAGGAGTTCGACAAATCTTATAAATGTTTAAATATAGATAGAAGCACAAAAGAGGAAACAATAATAAAACATATTAGAATCTTATGCGAAAAGTTAGAACAAATCAGGGTTTTGCTAAATGCAAATTATAACAGACTCACGACACCACATAGGACAGCTGCTGAAAGTTTTTTCTTAGATGTCAAGACTAGAATCCTGATTATATCGTCTAAGAAGGGTGTTAAGGTAAAATTACCAGATACACTACACGAAGAGGTAAAATTCTTAGTAGAAACTGAAAATTCAGAGAATATTGGAACCTCTTTGGAAAGTACAGAAGTAAAAATGACGCAAACAGTCGTTGACTTTCTGAACACAGCTTCAAAGCTGATCATAGAATTTGATGGAAAACCAGAAAATTTACGTTCCTTTATAGACTCGTTACAGTTAATAGAATCCATCAAAGGTGACCACGAATCTATCGCAGTCTCTTTAATAAAAACAAAGTTAAAGGGAAGTGCAAGAAATTTAATAGGTAATGAACAAACCATTACTGAGATAATACATAAACTAAAAAACTCAGTAAAGGGCGAGTCGGTTGAGGTATTGACAGCAAAAATAATGAATACCCGACAAAACAATAAAACTGCCAATAACTATTGCAGTGAAATAGAGAATTTAACGAAGTCATTAGAAAATGCCTATTTATCAGATGGTTTGCCATGCGAATTGGCATGTAAATATTCAACACAGGTTGCAGTAAAGGCACTAACCAAAAATTGCACCATCGATAAAGTTAAACTTATCATGGAAGCAGGCCAATTCAGTAACATGAATGAGGCCGTTGGCAAATTCATAAACAGTTGCACTGAAGCAACAGGGCAACAAAATGCCGTATTGTATTTCGGGCAGAAGTTTAACCGAAATAATAACTACAGACAATATCGTGGAAGGTACAATTACCCACGCAATAATAGTAATAACAGTAACAACGGCAGACCCCAACAAAAACCTATTCACAACAGGGTTCAACAAAATCAGAACCACACACGTAACAGAAATTACGTCAGAGCAGCAGAGTCACATGAAAATGATTCGGAAAACTGCTAAAATCCTCTGAGATATATCATAATAACAATACCAACTACATATACAACCTTAACCTCAGCTTAAGTTTTTATGTTAATATAAAAATTAACGACACAAACAACACGGTAACACTGTTGGTAGATACAGGAGCAGACATTTCGGTTATAAAAACTAAACATTTTTATCAAACACAAATTAACAGAAACAGAACAACCACATTGAGTGGAATAGGACAGGGTAAAATTCGTTCAATAGGTAATGTATTTATTGACCTAAAATTTAGAGGTTTTTTGATACCACATGATTTCCAAGTAGTGCAAAATAATTTTCCAATACCTTGCGACGGTATCCTTGGAATGGATTTTTTTAAGAAGTATAAATGTATACTAGATTTCAATGGGAACCATGATTACCTCGTACTACGACCACCCAATCTGTCGCATGTAATAGAAATTCCACTTACGAACGGCTTCAATGGAATAACACTCCCACCAAGGTCAGAAGTGATTCGTCAAATCAGGTTTCCGGAGCTTGAAGACGATGTACTAATACCAAATCAAGAAATCGTACCAGGTGTCTTTGTACCAAATACACTGGTAAAATCAAATAACGCATTGGTTCGTTTTTTAAATACCACACATAAAATAGTAACAATTAGGCAAAATAACATAAAAACCGAGAAAATGTCTGACTATGAAATAGTAAAACAAAAACCACATAAAAATAGCCAAAGAAAATCTGAAGTTTTGGACCTTTTGAAGGGAAACTTTCCTGAACAGTTCAGAACAATTTTAACTAAGCTTTGTTTAGAATACAATGATATTTTTGGCTTAGGGACTGAAACAATTACTACCAACAATTTCTATGAACAAAAACTGAGAGTAAAAGATAATCAACCAACGTATATTAAAAATTATCGCATACCAGAATCTCATAAGGAGGAGATAAACAAACAGGTTGAAAAACTAATAGATGACAAGATAATCGAACCATCATTTTCGGAATACAATAGCCCAATTCTGTTGGTACCAAAGAAATCACTTCCCGGAACAGATGAAAAAAGATGGCGCTTGGTGATAGATTATAGGCAGATAAATAAAAAACTAATATCAGATAAATTCCCGTTGCCTAGAATAGACGATATTCTAGACCAACTAGGTAGAGCAAAATATTTTTCTTGTTTGGACTTGATGTCCGGGTTTCATCAAATTGGTTTGGAAAAGAACTCTAGAGACTTGACGTCATTTTCAACAAACAATGGTTCATACAGATTTACTAGACTACCATATGGCTTAAAAATAGCACCGAATTCATTCCAAAGAATGATGACATTAGCCTTCAGTGGTCTGAAGCCGAATCAAGCATTCCTATATATGGATGACTTGGTTGTATTGGGATGTTCTGAAAAACATATGCTTTCAAATTTGAAGGATGTATTTGATCTTTGCCGTAAACACAATCTTAAACTACACCCCCAAAAATGTTCATTCTTTGTGAGAGAGGTAACCTACCTTGGCCACAAATGTACTGATAGAGGAATATTACCGGATGATAGTAAATATTCGGTGATAGAAAATTACCCGACGCCTACGGACGCCGAGAGCGCACGAAGGTTTGTCGCGTTTTGCAACTATTACCGACGATTTATTAGAAACTTCTCTGAATATTCCAGACACCTTACAAGGCTATCCAAAAAGGGAGTACCATTTCAGTGGACAAAAGATTGTGAGTGCGCGTTTAAATACTTAAAGAAGGCATTAATGAGCCCAACATTGCTTCAGTACCCAGACTTTACGAAGGAATTTTGCATAACAACAGATGCGAGTAAGCATGCTTGCGGTGCAGTTTTAACACAGGAACATGAAGGTAGACACCTACCTGTGGCCTATGCATCTAAAACTTTCACTAAAGGCGAAAGCAACAAATCAACCATTGAACAGGAATTAACTGCCATACACTGGGCTGTCACATATTTCAGACCATATATATATGGAAAACATTTTTTGGTCCGAACAGACCATAGACCACTTTCATACCTGTTCTCCATGAAAAATCCAAGTTCTAAGCTAACGAGAATGAGACTCGATCTGGAGGAATATGATTTCACAGTAGAATATCTCAGGGGAAAAGATAATTATGTTGCCGACGCACTGTCGCGTATTACAATAAATGACTTAAAGGATATTAACGACAAGATTTCATCCGTTTTAAGGGTCACGACAAGATCGATGACTAAGGAAGAGAAAATTAGTAAACCAGTAGTAAATCAGCAAAATATCAATAATAATAATAAGCCCAAGGTATATATACCATTGAATAATATAGACGTCAAAAGATATTATAAATTAAAGATTTTACCCAACAGATGTTACATCAAAAAGGGAAAATCCATATATGCTAGCATAAGAATAGATGATTTGTTTACTAAAGGGAATATTGACTTAGGACAATTTTTCCCTAGGCTAGAACGAATAGCCTGTAAACTAAATATTAATAAGATTCAAATTTCACCACATGAGAAGATTTTCGAATTTGTCTCGATAAGTGAATTTGAGAATATGGGCAATAAAACACTGAATGAAATCAGAATAGCGCTATTAAACGAAGTAACTAAAATTGATAACACGAATGCAAAGGCAATACGTGAGATAATGCTGAAATACCATGATGATCCTATAGAAGGAGGACATTGTGGGATATATAGAACCACTGAGAAGATCAGGAGATACTATTACTGGAAAAATATGACAAAAGACATTGCCAAATATGTGAAAACATGCCATAAATGTCAATTGGCTAAAACGGAGAAACATATAAAAAGTCCAATGATAATAACAGAGACACCAAATAGGGCTTTTGATACGGTGTACGTAGATACAATTGGACCATTTCCAAAGTCAATTTATGGAAATGAATATGCAGTCACAATGATATGTGACTTAACTAAATACTTGGTAACAATACCAATAAAAGATAAATCAGCTAAGACGATCGCAAAAGCGATATTTGAAAATTTTGTGCTTATATACGGTCCAATGAAGACGTTCATTTCGGATATGGGCACAGAATACAAGAACTCTATACTGACAGAGCTTTGCAACCTATTGAAGATAGATAAACGCACATCGACAGCACATCATCACCAGACACTAGGTACGATAGAAAGAAGTCACCGGACTTTTAACGAATACGTACGAAACTACATATCAGTAGATAAAGACGACTGGGATGAATGGCTCAAATATTTCACGTACTGTTTTAACACTACACCATCTACAGTACATGATTATTGCCCTTATGAACTTATTTTTGGAAAAATTCCAAACAATTTTAGACAATTTAGTGAAGTAGATAGAGTTGCACCACTTTATAATATAGATAATTATGCTAAGGAAATTAAATTTAGATTAGAAGTAGCAATAGATAGAGTTAAAAAACTATTAGATATAAATAAAATAAAACAAAAAATTAATTATGATAAAACAAAATTAGATTACAATTTTAAAATAGGAGATTTAGTCTTAGTAAGAAATGATGCAGGACATAAGTTAGAGATGGCATATAAAGGGCCATATAAAATTAAGAAAATAGATTTCAGAAATAATGTAACCATAGTTGATAAGAAAACAAATAAAGAACAAATAGTTCATAAGAATAGACTTAAGTTATACAATATTAAATAAACAATATGCATTCTTTTCTTTAAATCTATATTTGTAAATAAAATAAAATAAATTTATTGTAAAATGTGAAACTTGCACTTGATACAACCACAAAAAAAAAAAAAACCCAACAGTACAAATAATAAAAGAATGTCCATAGAACAAAATGTTATATGAACATTCTTATAAAAAAGGAAGGTGTAGCGTAACACGACTTTCGTAGTGTGCTGTATAATACCCACACTGCATAGCGTACAATATTTGCAAATGCGGAAATAACAAATATCAATATTGTTGACCACTGCATTTGCAAAACATTGTATGACTGCGTATATTCTTATTGTATGTTGTTGTTACGCTGGCACACTTATGTTTATGCTGACCCAAGTGCAGGTAACACATTGTTGTTGTTAATATAGGTTGAAAATATGTATATAAAGAAGAACCTTTTATAATCAATTACTCATTAATAATTTATCAATCAAACAATTAATAGTTTAGCTCCTAGATAGAGCTGAAATAATAATAATAATAAATACTATTTAAAACACAAAAACTATTTTGTTTGCTATACTGCAAAGGCAATACGTGAGATAATGCTGAAATACCATGATGATCCTATAGAAGGAGGACATTGTGGGATATATAGAACCACTGAGAAGATCAGGAGATACTATTACTGGAAAAATATGACAAAAGACATTGCCAAATATGTGAAAACATGCCATAAATGTCAATTGGCTAAAACGGAGAAACATATAAAAAGTCCAATGATAATAACAGAGACACCAAATAGGGCTTTTGATACGGTGTACGTAGATACAATTGGACCATTTCCAAAGTCAATTTATGGAAATGAATATGCAGTCACAATGATATGTGACTTAACTAAATACTTGGTAACAATACCAATAAAAGATAAATCAGCTAAGACGATCGCAAAAGCGATATTTGAAAATTTTGTGCTTATATACGGTCCAATGAAGACGTTCATTTCGGATATGGGCACAGAATACAAGAACTCTATACTGACAGAGCTTTGCAACCTATTGAAGATAGATAAACGCACATCGACAGCACATCATCACCAGACACTAGGTACGATAGAAAGAAGTCACCGGACTTTTAACGAATACGTACGAAACTACATATCAGTAGATAAAGACGACTGGGATGAATGGCTCAAATATTTCACGTACTGTTTTAACACTACACCATCTACAGTACATGATTATTGCCCTTATGAACTTATTTTTGGAAAAATTCCAAACAATTTTAGACAATTTAGTGAAGTAGATAGAGTTGCACCACTTTATAATATAGATAATTATGCTAAGGAAATTAAATTTAGATTAGAAGTAGCAATAGATAGAGTTAAAAAACTATTAGATATAAATAAAATAAAACAAAAAATTAATTATGATAAAACAAAATTAGATTACAATTTTAAAATAGGAGATTTAGTCTTAGTAAGAAATGATGCAGGACATAAGTTAGAGATGGCATATAAAGGGCCATATAAAATTAAGAAAATAGATTTCAGAAATAATGTAACCATAGTTGATAAGAAAACAAATAAAGAACAAATAGTTCATAAGAATAGACTTAAGTTATACAATATTAAATAAACAATATGCATTCTTTTCTTTAAATCTATATTTGTAAATAAAATAAAATAAATTTATTGTAAAATGTGAAACTTGCACTTGATACAACCACAAAAAAAAAAAAAACCCAACAGTACAAATAATAAAAGAATGTCCATAGAACAAAATGTTATATGAACATTCTTATAAAAAAGGAAGGTGTAGCGTAACACGACTTTCGTAGTGTGCTGTATAATACCCACACTGCATAGCGTACAATATTTGCAAATGCGGAAATAACAAATATCAATATTGTTGACCACTGCATTTGCAAAACATTGTATGACTGCGTATATTCTTATTGTATGTTGTTGTTACGCTGGCACACTTATGTTTATGCTGACCCAAGTGCAGGTAACACATTGTTGTTGTTAATATAGGTTGAAAATATGTATATAAAGAAGAACCTTTTATAATCAATTACTCATTAATAATTTATCAATCAAACAATTAATAGTTTAGCTCCTAGATAGAGCTGAAATAATAATAATAATAAATACTATTTAAAACACAAAAACTATTTTGTTTGCTATACTGGTCAAAAACAATTCAATAAGAAATCATGTTGTTAGAGTAGCTATCTAAATCGTCAGCCAAAAACTCTATAGAAACTTATAGCAATCCTGATATTATTATTCTACGGAAAGGTGCCAGCGCAAAATCTTTTCTATGGGGTAATGTTGTTTTGCTTTCATTTCGAACAAGGGATACGAAAGTATAATCTAGTAAAGCTCTGTGTCTCCCTTTGCCTTACTGAATTTGAAACAAGATGCATATTTGGTTTTAACTTGTTTATTCTCATCATAGGAGCCATAAACTTAAAGATAGTTTTGTGTTATTATTTTAACTTGAATCATGCACTATTTAATAAAAGCTTAAAAGGACAATTACGATTTTTTGTTTTAATTTCAAGAATTTTTAGAATAAAAAAACAAATTGAGGTTTACTAAAAAAATATGAACATATTGTTTATTATTATTTTTTATTTTTTTTTTAAATCGAATAAAAACAAATTAGAGATTTAAAATTTTTTTTAAACAAATAATCACAAATTTTATAATTTACAGTTACTCTTTATGTATTTTATTATTTTTTTATTATTTTTTTTACTTAAAAATTATATTTAAAATATTCTTTTTCTAATTGTTTACTTTAAAAAAATAATTATTGTAGAATTATTTGTTATATATTAAAAAAAAAAACTTAAAATTTATAATTTATATAATTATAGTATTTTTTTAAATTACATTTAAATGTTTTGTTTTACTTTTTTAATGTTTTAAAATTATATTTTTGTTTCTAACCAAAGTTTTTTTTTTACAAATTAAAAACTATACAAAGAAATGATTTGTAAAAGTTAAATGTATAAATTGAATTCTTTCTTAAAAAATGATATAACAAGCATGATAGAGGAAATTAATTTTTTATACAACTTGAATAGGAGAATCTAATTAAAGGTTGGTATATGCCTTTTTTCATATATTTTTTTTAAGGATGCCACCAATCAAAAAATATTTATGCGTATGGTTATTGTTTAAATAGCAAACAATTAATCTTTAAGAATAAAGTGTAGTTTTGATTTTGACATATAAAAGTTTTCACTTGGTTTTTAATTTTTGCCTTGATTTTCGTTGTAAAGCTTTATTTGTTATCATCTTCTATGTATTTCACAAAATTTTTACATACAGTCCCATCATTCAGTTAGAGATTCTTAAAAAAAAAAACATAAAGCAAATGCTTTCAGTAATTAAGTTTTATTTCCAAAAAAAAAAAAAAGAAGTCATAAAATGTTTTCCTCTAAATAAACTAAAGCTTTTGTGATCGTGTGATCAAAGGAGCAAAACATATTTTTTTAATTAAAAAAGAAATAACCAAATTAAAGCCTAAAAGAATATGAATACCTATAATTTAGACTTTTTAAAGTAGCTTTAAACTAAATAATACAAAAATAGGTGCTAAAATTTAAAATTAAAAATCCCTTGTTATTTTAAATTTAGTATTACAGTATTTGATCAATAAAAAAACTCAATTAAATAACTATTTAAAAATTAAGCAATGATGGATCAAAATTTATTTCAGAATATTTGAATCTCATTTCAAAAAAATTTTATATTTTCTATTTAATTTCAAAATTTCAAATTTTTCCTTTAAAACTTTTTAAAATTGTTTTTTTTTTTTATACAAATTAGTTCTGAAGCATTGGTGAATCTTTGAAAAATGTTCATTTATTTTAAATACTCATCAAAAAGAATCATTCAAACCTGCATCAGTTATTAGACTCAAATTTGTGAGTGCTTTATAAGAAACATAATTTCTGATGGCTTTGAAAAATTATTGGCTGTGATGTTTAAAGCGTAAATAAAAAAAAATTGAAATATGTGCCAAAATTATGATATATAACCTAATAAAAAAAATTTGTTTATGAAGCTAACACTCATTAGATTAGCTGCCAGTTTTTAAAAAAAAAATTTGTTGTTCATCTAAGAATTAATATTGTAAAAAAAAGATATGAGTTTTAGATTTATAAACATCAGTTTTTCGAACCGAATCATGAGTTACTGTTTCATTCAAGATTTGTGTTCCTTTTTTCTATTAACTTTAAATAGCCTTTTAATTTTATTTTTTATTTTTTTTTTAATCTTAGGACCAAAAATAATCACTTTTTTTTAAATTGAGATGGTTTTAAAAAAATTATTAAAAATTGAGCAAAGCTGTTTAATTTTAGAGTAAATAAAAATTGTTAAAGACGGTTTTTTATGTAAATTATTTTAAAAATAAAAAATTTCATATATTTTTGTTGTTGGTTTAAATGTAAAAGTTTGCTTTTTAAATACAACATTTTAGCTTAAAAAGTTCATTTTTTAAATATTGTTTATATATATATATATATATATATATATATATATATATATATATATATATATATATATATATATATATATATATATATATATATATACATATATTTATATATATACATATATATATATATATATATATACATATATTTATATATATCTAAAATCCTTAAAAATTATTATAATTACATTAAAAAAAGATTGAGTAAAATAAGCGTTTGTTTTTAACAGAAAAATACAATTAAAAAAAAAATTTTTTTTTTTGTTAAATAAACCGAAAATATTAAAAAATAAAATTCGAAAATTTTGTTTAAAAATTAATTACAATTATTTTGTTTTGTTTTTCAATTTTAAAATTAAATATTTAAACAATTTTTCTCACCAGGCCTAACACTTCCAGTATATTTATTTCTTTCTTTCCGTTAACTTTACGTTTGCACTAAACCTCCAGCGCCTCCATGTGTTGATGCGTTTGTTGAGGACGATCCCCCAAATAAAGCTGATGCATCTAAGATACTATTGGCTGAGACTGTTGATGCATTACACATATCAGAATCCATTAACATGTCATCGTTGAAGTCGAGGAAATCTCCCAGTTCTGAACCTATAGTTTGTTGTAAAGTTTTTAAATGTTTATCGGCAAGTTCAATAGCACGTTCTATTTCATCACTTTCATCTTGATGTACTAAAAAATATATATATATATATATTTAATTTAGCATTTTTCCAAGTCTTCAAATGAAAATCATGAACCAAAAACTAAACATTTTTTAAATAAGAATTTACCTGTTGCAAACAACTCCTTGAAAGCATCTTCTGGCAAAGAATTTAAAACATTCGCCAAATCGTGTTCTTCCAATAAATGTGTATCACCCAAAGGTATATCATCTACAGAAAAAGAGGTTAATACTGTAAAGACCTAGTCATGACTAATGTGATTTTAAACCACAAACCTTCTGGACCACCCAACATTAATTCGGGATCACTTAAACCACCCAAACCAGTGTCGGCCGAACTGGCCGAACTATTTTCACATATACTCAACATATCCTGAGTAAGGAAATCATCGGCCGTGGGTAGTGATGTGGTTGAACCCATACCGGAAGATGTAAAATTTGAATTAGAATTCGTATTTAATAAATCCGTGGTTTCAATGCCACGATGATTTTTATGTGCAACAAACGAGAATTGTGATATTAAATCCTTCAATTCTGTTGGTGTTGTCGATGAAGCGGACATTGCAAAGGAATGTTTATCATTGATATTGTTGAAGGGATGATGGTTATCGTGTCCAAAACTAAACAAATGCTGAGGTAAACCATGATGGCCACCACTAAGGGGAGCTAAAGCTGGTGGTGGCAATGATGTTGTAGATGAGGCGGCAGTGACAGCAGCAGCGGCAGCAGTAGCAATAGCATTAAGTGATGAGGTCAAGCCATACAATTGCGTCTGTTGTTGGTGTTGTTGCGAGGTACTTGATGTGGTTGAATGTTGTGAATTACTGGTGGCTATTGATTCTAAAGATGTGGTACTACTTTTACGTTTCAAATTTGTCGATGTTAAACGTGGCATTTGATGCTGAAGATGATGTTTTGTGTTGCTTTGAGTTGTTGTAATAGTTGTTGTTTCTACTGTTTTCTTAACACGTTTCTGTGGTCTACCTACTGGATTACAAACACCAGTGCCTGCACCACCAACATTCATTTTACGTTTACGTGTTTGCTGATTTACTAATGTTGGTCGTTTATTATTATTATTATTCCTGTTGTTGTTTGGTTGAAATTGTTTTAGATTAGGTTTTTGTTGATGCTGATGGTGAGACTGATGCAGCTGCTGCTGCGGCTGTTGATAATTTTGCGTTTTTAGTATAAAAGCTCCAGTTTCTCCTCCTGTTGCCGCCGATACGTCGTTTGCGGTCGTGTTCACATATTCGTTCGTTATTATGGGCGTGGGTGCTGATATTTTACGTGGCCTTTGTTCATACAATAGACGATTATATGCATCTCGTTTTCGTGCATGTTCTATACACAATGGTAAATCATGAGTTATATCGAATACTGGTACTCTACATTGGGTGTTGTCGGCAAATTTGGCGGTACACGGCAAAAAGATATGCTGTGCTACATTATGAACGATATGTTGTTGGCAGTGTGAAGCCATTTCCAGCGTATAGGCATCACAACCATTTACACAACAGCGTTTTACATTGGCGGGTAATCTGAAGGAAAAAAATAAATAAAAGGAATAGTAAAATACAAATAAGATTATAAGCGGAACGTTTTTCCGTTGCGGAAATTTAAATGAACACTCAAAACAACAACGAAAAACGTCGACGGCATATATTTGCAGTATTATTGTTTATATTTTGTGTATATTTTTCTTTTATCAAGCTTTCTACATGTTCTCTTCTTATAATTTATTAATAACTAAAATTTTCGTTTTTTTTTTCGTTAATATCTATTTGGACTAATTCCATAGTGACAGACATGATATTCAGTGAGTGACATTTCTAATCAAAATTATGCAATATTATTCAGCCCAATTCTAAACAAAAATTCTGCATGAAATATCTCACTTCTCCCTTTTCCCCTATTATGAATAAAAATTCCTTCGGGAAAAAAATTCGATGGGAAAAAAGTAGTTATTCTCAATGCACTTGATTTTATTTTTTCCCTCAAAAAATTTCCCTTGCAAAACAGACGGGAGTTTACATAAAAATGTAAAAAGTACTTTGATACAACAAAATTTAAATAAAAAAAATTAATATTTTATTGTTCTTGTAGGTTGAAGACCACAAATAAAGCACACCTTCAACTTTTGTTAACTTTAATGAAATCCAGTTCAGGCATTGATTGCGTTTTCCATAGATTCAGCCCGCAATTGACTTTTAGCAATCTTTTAGCTATTTCGTTGTTGTTATTGTACAACACAAATTTCCTCCACAAGTGCTCGCATCATAGCTATGCTATTCATTTTTTATTTAATTTTTCTTTAAAATAAATTTATATTCGTTTGCACACACAAAAAATAGAAAATTTATTGTCAATAAGCAAAACAACTGGCTTCGAAATTCGATGATGCCACTTATTCATTTTTTTATTCACGCGGAGAATTGGAGAATTTTTTTCTCGAGAAAAGTATTTTCCGTGAGAATGAAATTCCTTGAGAATGAAATTCCTTGAGAATATTCGTAATTGGGCTGATTATAAAAGTTTTTCATTGTTCATAAAAATAAACAAAATTATGCAGACGGACCTGACCAACATATTTACCTTTAGAAAAAGTGAGAAAGTATTATTTTTATTAATAATTGGGGCAAAAAGCATCAGTGATAGACATGACAACAAACAGACATCATTTTAGAGGATGTTTGTAAATAAATAAAATAAATAAATAAAAATAAAAACATAAATTCCAAAATAAATTATCGTAAAAAGAATTATTTTGCAATGTGACAGACATGATACTACCTTTATTTTCAAAATTATTTAATTACAATATTCCTTTCTTACTGGAAAAATAGGGGCTATAAAAAAATATTCAAAAATACAACTACAAACTACTGTCATATTTCATACCCTTTTCTTTGAAATTGTATCAATAAAAATTATTTAAATTAAAATTTTTAAATTTGACCTAAGGCTGACCTTTGCATGGAATTAGCCTTTGGTATAAGTGAAACTAAATGAATAACATTAAATTAAAATTTACTTTATTTATATTTCCGATATTTATTTTTTGTTTGTTTTTAATAAACATCAAATACATGATTTTGGTTTACCAAATTGGTATTCAACACCGCAATTTTGTAAAAATATGACAACGTTAGAGGTTGAGAGTTGAAAATAAAATAACATTTTAGTGCGGCGACGCTCCGCTATTTTTATAACCTATACCTATGTGGTAAGGTATCACGAGTTTGTGCAAATGTTTGTAACTACCAAAAATTTTTGACCTAGACCTTTTAATTCTACCTTTTATTATATCGATCGAGTTCATTCTGCTTTGTCCGTCCATCCGTCTGGCGACCACGTAAGCTTTGTAATCAAACTACAAGGCGCAAATATGAATATAATTTTATAAAATTTAGTAGATAAGGTTTTTATTGAAATAAGCAATTGGTGATAGGAAATTTGTGATAATCAGTACATGTTCAGACCTAGCCACCATACAAATAACCCCTATCAGACCAACTAATATGGTCGTAAGATCCAGAATATAAAGTGTCAAAAAAACTTATATGTATTAGTTAAGTTTTAAATAAAACTTAAACCGTTCAATTTAAAAATTCTTAAAAATATGTGAATTTATATTTTATATTCAAATTCATTACACATTAAAATATTGGAATATTACGCGGAATTTAAAAATCTATCCGCCTTTACCGGAAATCCCTCTATTAACGATTTTATAGTTGTTTCCGTTACTATACGAGCTGCTTTTCTGACAGAATGATCAGCGCTCTTCGAAAGAATTGTTCGTTTTAATTTTGAATTTTGAATTTTTAATTTAAAATTTTTAATTTTCAGTTTTTAATTCTTAATTTTAAAATTTTAATTTTTAATTTTTATTTTTAATTTTTTTTTTAATTTTTATTAATTTTTAATATATAATTTTAACGATAAAAAAATATGTGGTAGTATTTGCTTAGGCCAATGTGACACGTGCAGTATTATGCTATGTTCACACGGACAGCAAGATTAGCGGCTCGTTCTCTCATTCACGGTTCACGATCGAATCATGATTGAATCTACATGATCGCCATACAAAATTTTAAGAGCGAACCTACTTGGTTCATTTTGAACCTAGTTGTGTACTTAGAAAAATTGAGTGCCATCTCCAATTTTGATAAAAATTTATGGCTAGTTTATAATATATAAACAAAGAAAAAAGAAACAAAACATTAATGTGTGCAATAATGCAATAAAATATAAACATTTAACAAATAAAAAGTATATATTTACATATATGTATATAATTCAAATAAAAATGGAAAAAATTAAATAGTGAAACGTAAAGTGTAGAAGGATGTCTTTAAATATTTGCACAAAAAATATGAACGTCAAAATTAAACAAGAACACTCGTCTGAACACCATGGTTCGCAATCGTGATTCAGAGAGAGAATCAAGTGGTTCATTGTGCCGTCTGAACATGCTATTAATATACTGCAATGACTCCAACAATAAGAAGAATTATTACATATATAGTACAACATATCTTAAGAAAAACAACAAACACACTGAAAACTTTTATTTTTTCAAGATTTTTTTTTTTACAAAATTCTATATTTGCCAATTTTGTTTTTAATAATTTCGCGTTAAGTACTAAAACTATGTGTTCTCTAACACAAGACAACAAATTCGATACAAAAATATAATGGAAGAGGCTTAAATAGTATAACTCTTTGCTTGAATTCGCATTTGGTTGTTTTCAGCAAATGTATGTATATGAATTTAACTTTTTACCAAACAAACTATCTACTGATGAGGGTTGGTGACTCTTTCCGAAACAGCTGTATAACCTGTCATGCAGAATATAGATCAATTTTTGAAACAAATGTGCCAATGTTTTTTTGCTTTATTTCAAGTAAAAACATTTGATCTTGAGCCTGAATAATTTCAAACTCAATCATTAAAATGATAAAGATTGAAAATAAGATTTTTAATTTTTATAGAAAATAATGAAATTAAATAAAAAAAAATAGATAGACAAAAAAGCATATTTTTAATAAAGCCAAAACAATGGAAACTTTAATTACTAAAAAAAATAAAAGATCTTATCAAAGAAAATTTACAAAATTTTAACCGTTATTTAAATATTTATAGTTTCTGACGTTTTCTTTCAACTGTTTTTTAAACACAATTGTATTTCTCAATGTTTTAATCTTATAATTATTATAAAATAATGGCAAGAATAAAGTTTTATGAAGATTAACAACCCGAAAAATACATGATTTTACTGCTGTTTTTAAGGAAAGGAAAATTTGTGAGAAACATTCTATGAATAACTCTTCATTAAAAGAAACCGCTGATATCAAGGCGAAATTGAAATACTGTTCTCTTTTCAGATGAGTAAAAGTTTAATTTAAGAGGCCATGATGGAAGATCGTTTGTACGACGACCAAGAGGAAATACTCTAGACCCAAAAAACTGTTAAGGCCACACGTTATTAAAATGTATATGTACCGTAAAATGTAACGTTGGCATTTAGTGCAATTATGGAACTTAAAAAACGAACCAGCATTTTGCTGTGTAAAATTAACCAAACTTTATCAGCTGTTCACAAATGTCACGTACAAACGTAGCAAAAATCTATTTTCAATAGATTGGGACGTTCCGGTTACGTGAAAGTTGAGTACGGTAACTGCTCTAAATGCTTTTCATGTAACAGAAAAAAAACAGCTGACACGTTTGGTTAAGGTTACGTGAGGCTAACTAGGCCTTTAAGTTTGTCGGTGGCAATATTATGGTATGGGGTTGATTTTCGGGCCAAGGAATGGGTCTACTTCGTGTAGTAAAAGATACTTTGACTGGTATTGGACACAGGCAAATTCTAAAAGACGTAATAATCCATGAAAATATGCACTTGGTCTAGAAGTTCCAACATGACAAATGTCCCAAAACACACCTCCAAAATTGTAATCGAATGGCTACATTCTAATGTATTTAGTGTTTTGAAATGTTCAACCTAATCATCAGATCTAAATCCTTTAAAAAATTTATGGAAAATTTTAAATCGAAAATACGGACACGATATTACAAAAACAAAACAGATCTCATGGAGGTAGTCAATTCAGAGTGACAAAAAATTCCAATGGATATCATCAACAATTTAATTGACTCTGCGTTGTGAAGCACTACTAAAAAATGACGGACACTCAACAAAATATTGAAACTAAAAATAGAGGGAAAATTTTTGCGAACAGCATTTAAATTAATATTTTTAACTTTTATTATTTTCTGAAGCTATTTTTAAACTCTTTCTTTTAACTCATACTCTCTGTCTATCAGTCGTGGGGCAACCCCATTCCCCCCTTATCCAATTGATCTGAAACTTGGCCCATAGTCTTGCTGTGACTACAGTTTTTTTTTTGGGGTAGTCACGCACGGTCACGCACAGTAACGGGGTGATCAAAATGTTATTTAACCTCATCCGATGTATCTGAAACTTGGTCCATACCCTTGCTGTGAAAAAATATGAACTTTCACTTAGTCACGCACAGTCACGCATGGTCAAGCACAGTCACGGAGAAATTTAAAACAGATTTCCCCTCATCCAATCAATCTGAAACTTGGTCGATATACTTGCTGTAAAGAAAGATTAACTTTGACATAGTCACACACAGTCACGCATAGTCACGCACAGTCACGGAGTGATTTAAAACCCATTTCCACTTATACGATGAAATTGAAACTTGGTCGATAGATTTGCTGTGAAAAAATATTAACTTTGAAATAGTCACGCACAGTCACTATATCCGATCGATCTGTTTTTACTCTAAATAAAGCAAAAAACATTGGCACATTTGTTTCAAAAATATATATATTCTGTATGACAGGTTATACAGCTGTTTCGGGAAGTCACCAACCATCATCAGTAAGCAAGAGCAGTAGATAGTTTGTAGTTTGTTTGGCAAAAAATTAAATTCATATATATTTGCTGAAAACAACCAAATGAGAATTCAAGAAAACCATTTGATCTTGAGCCTGAATAATTTCAAACTCAATCATTGAAATGATAAAGATCGAAAATAAGAGAATATAGAAAATATTAGAAAATAATAAAATTAAAATATAAAAATTTTTAAATTAATAAGACTTTTTAATTTTATGCTTCAATTTTTTGGTTAAGTTTTCACTGCTTTGTCACTCACTGTAAATCTATCTATTTTTTCAAATTAGTTTTATATTTTTTAAGAAAATTGACTACTAAATATGGTCACGATCGATCGGTCCATTTTTTGACCTAGTTCCCATATAAAAATAACATCATATACATATATACTTTTTCATAACTGCACGCCACAAATTAATAACAATAGCACAAAAATTTCATTTATGCTTAATTTCTATATCCTGTTATTGCCTCAGCAATGTGATGTAAGACCCTATCTCGAAACGCAAGTATAGTCGGTCTAGACCGGCTTTAATTTTCATACTTGTTTATGTCAACTTAATATGAAAAACACAGCTTTGATTTATGGCCTTAAATATGGACTAAAAACAATATCTGCCATTTTTCGTTGAAAACAAAAAAAAAAAAAAAAAAAAAAAAAAAAAAAACAAAATAAAATACAATCAGAGAAATTCTACTTACTGTTTTTCATCAGTTTTATTTAGCTGGTATTTTCTCAATAGACGATCCACACATAAAAGACGTCGACGAGCAGATTGTAAGGGTAACTTCTGAAGGGATCTCGTGGACAACAATTGCATAGCTTGTCTGCGTAATTGTTGCTTATACGCAGCAATGCGTTCTTCTCGAGCCAAAGAACGATTTAAAGGTCTCTCAGCTAAATCCGCCGACAATTTCCCATACTCATAGGAATTTAACCAATGTTGTTGTCTACAGTAGGGCAAGCCAGTTGCGGTGGCTAATGGTGTAATGTCCAAATCAAGACTATGTTGCGACATTTTAACTATGGCCACAGCTCCTTTTGTTGTACTGCAGCCCATTTGCCAATTGTAAGGTAAATCGCAATTAAGATTAGCCAGAGATGAATTTTGTTTGCGGGATTTCTGAAGAGTGGTTGTTGAAGATTTTGGTTTTGTATTTGAAGCGGTTTTTTCGTTCACTTTCATAAGAGTTTCTGTGCTTTGAATTTTGGATTCTTGAGGATGCGGTTGCGGTTGTTGTTGGTGTTGTTGTTTTGGTTCTTGGGAAAGCTTTAAAGTTGTTTCTATTGTTGCATTATGTTGCTGTTGTTGTAGTTGTAGTTGTAGTTGTATGGAAGACGTATTGATTTGTATGTGTTGTTTGACAATTTTATTTGCCGCTGCTGTAGCTGTTTTTATCGTTGTTTTCGAGGCGGGTATTGAACACTTTTTATTAAGATTTTGATTAATTTGATGTGTTGGTATTATTGTTGTTGCTGGTGTTGTTGTTGGTGTTGTTGTTGGTGTTGTTGTTGGTGTTGTTGTTTGTGGTGTTGTTGTTGGTGGTGTTGTTGTTGGTGTTGTTGCTGTTGTTGTTGATGATGATATTGTTGATAAAATGGTTGCATTACTGTTGGCAGGTGTTGTCAATTTCATATGATTACAAGAAGACTGTTCATTATTCATATCATTCTTTTGTTGTTGAGGTACTAATGCCATACGAAATATAACATTAACTGGTATTTCATTTAAATCTTCTGTTTCGGAATGTTTAACAGGACTTTTACAATCCATTGACTGCAAAGGATCTGCTGGAGTAGGGGGATGATGTTGAGGAGAAGTGGGAGAAGTAGGAGTTTCAGTATCACTGCATGATGACGGCAATGATGTTGTATCCAATATTTGTTGTTGATTTAATTTTTTCGATTTCTTCAAACATTCCACCTTTTGTATATGTTGCGCCAATGTATGATTGTGAAATTTGGATGGAGGCAGACATTGATTTAGATTTTGTAATGTTGATGATGCTGATGCGGGAGATGCTGGTGTTGGCGTTAAAGGATGATGATGCTGATGATGAACAATTATGGGAGCCACTTTAGCCATTGTAGTAGTTGTCAATGAGTTCGTTGTGCTCACCACAGTTTGTATTGTTGGCGTAACACATGCCATGATCGGGGAATCTGAGTGTGTTGTGGTAACTGTGGGCTGTGGTGCTACATTGGCCACTTGTTGTGCTGCTGGAGGAGTAGCACTTACAACAGCTGAAGTTTCCAATAGCAATGGTGTTTGCCATAATGATGGTGTAGGTGGTATATATAGGGGTGGTGGTGATATAGATTTTAAATCTTCTCCATAAGAAGTGGAAATTGAATATTGTTGCTGATGAAAGTTATGATGATGATGATGTTGATGATGATGTGGCTGCTGTTGTTGTAGTTGTGGTCTTACAATACATACATTTGTTAGTTTTTTGTTATTATTTGTTTCTGAATGCAACTGTGCTCCTGTTGTTAGAGATTGAGTTACGTTTTTAATAGTAGGTGTTGTTGTAGTTGCAGTCGCTACTAAAGACGCCTGCGTCTTTATCACATTTGTTGATTCAGCTATCTTACCATTTCTTTCGGTTAAAGGTAGTTGTTGCTGTTGCAACAATTTGCCTACACTTAATGTTGTCGTTGTCGATGTTGTATCGTTTAATCTGGTACGCGTTTTCTGTGCGATAAATGTGAAATATGAGCATTAGAATTAAAGTTTATGGTATGGAATTTCAGAAAAAAAAAAGTATTTTTTATGTTATTTTTGTAAAGAGATATTTCCTATAAACAAGTTTGAATGGACTAGATTTTGTGTTTTTTTTTACAGAAAATGTTTCTATAAAAAACAAGTAAGAAAATTATAGTCGGCCTAGACCGACTATACGATACCCTATACCATGCGTTTAGAAACCCTATCTCTTAGGCCCAACTAACTGGACATTGAAAATAAGCAAAAACCAAATTTGAGTGGGATTTTTAATTATTTTTTTGGCTGCAGATATGAAAAAGTTCATATCGGATGCTATATCTATAAAGGGACTAGGTCCAAAAATGGACCGATCCTGATCATGTTTGGTAAAGTCTCTTGTATTTTGCAAAAATATGTACAAACAAAATTTGAGAAGAATCAGTGCAATATTTTTGTTTTTTAATAGATTTAAGTGAAGATCGGGAAGCAGCTCTATATGGGGTCAAAGGGATCATTTTTGGACTACTCATTAGTGGATGTAATGAACGCATACAAACCCAATTTGAGTGAGATCTATATGACAATTTGGATCTTATGGCAATTTATGTCGATTTCATATGGGTAATTTGTATGGGGGCTAGGTCTGAACATGGACCGATTCTCACCAATTTCAATAGCGTTCATCCCATGGCCGATAAAAGCTTATATACCAAATTTCGTCAAAATACATTCATATTTGCGACCTGCAGTTTGATTACAAGCTTTACATGGACACACAGACGGACGGACGGACGGACGGACGGACATTGTTAAATCAACTCAGAAAGTGATTCTGATTCGATCGGTATAATTAAAGATGGGTCTAGGTCAAATATTTTTGGTTGTTACAAACAGCAGCACAAAGTCATTATACCCAAACCACATAGTGGTATAGGGTATAAAAACGTAGCTTTTCATTGGACATATTCTACATTAACCGCGATTTCAAATCCAGAGTAAAAAAAAAACAAACAGATATCGCTATATAATGATGACATATATACATATTTTATGGAATTCAGATTTTTTTTACGAGGGCGGACCAATAAGTCCGTGACTTTTCGAACTTCCCTCGTAGTTATATGAAATGCAACACTGCTCCCATCAAGTACCACCTGTTAATAGACTACTGTAAAAATTTTGGGCAAGTTCCGTCATTTAAGGCCTAGTTAGCCACACGTCGTTAAAATGTATCTGTACCGTAAATGTAACGTTGGCATTTGGTGCAATTATAGAACGTTAAAAACGTACCAATATGTTGCTGTGTAAAATTAACCAAACTTTATCAGCTGTTCACAAATGTCACGTACAAACGTAGCAAAAATTATTTTCAACAGATTGGGACATTCCGGTTACGTGACAGTTGAGTTCGGTAACTGCTCTAAATGCTTTTTCATGTAACAGAAAAAAACAGCTGACACGTTTGGTTAAGGTTACGTGTGGCTAACTAAGTCTTTACTTTGCGTTTAATAGCTGTTCAAAACATAGAACCTCGTGTTTTTTTTTTAAATGGAAAAAAGTGAATTTCGAGTGCTCATTAAATATTATTTTTTGAGACAAAAAAAAAAACGTGAACCAAACCAAGGAAAAACTTGATAAAAAAAAGTGGTTTACTGACTTTCGTTGTGGTCACACAAATATAAATGACGCTGAACGTTCTGGGCGGCCAATTGAGGTCAATACACCCGAAAATGTCGAAAAAGCCGATCGAAGAGTAAAATTGCGTGAGTTTATTGATGCCATAGGCATTTCATATGGCAGTGTGGTTTCGATTTTAAATGATCAGTTGGGTTTAAGAAAGCTGTCTGCAAGATGGGTGCCGTGTTTGCTCTCAATTGACCATAAACGTAATCGTGTGACAACTTCAAAGGATTGTTTGGAGTTGTTTAAACCGCAATTCGAATGAGTTTTTGCGGCGTTTTGTAACTGTGGATGAAACATGGATCCATTTCAACACTCCGGAGGCCAAGCAGAAGTCTAAACAATGGGTTTCTCCGAGTGAACCGGCTCCGAAGAAGGCCAAGGTAAGTTTGTCGGCCAATAAGGTGATCGCAACATTTTTTTGGGATGCACGCGGGATAATCCGCATCGATTACCTTCAAAAGGGAAAAACAATAAACGGCGAATATTATGCCAACTTATTGGGCCGATTTAACGAGGATTTAAAAAAAAACATAATGCACAGGTGCACACGTGTGCAATATCAATGGCAAAATTCCATGAATTGGGCCACGAATTAGTACCTCATCCGCCATATTCTCCGGATTCAGCCCCCAGTAACTTTCCCTATTTCCATACCTAAAGAAATGGGTCAGCGGAAAGAGATTATGCTCCAACGATGAAATTATTGATCAAACAAATGCCTATATTATGGACCTCGAAAAATTCTATTTTTTGGAAGGGATACAAAAATAGGAGAAACGTTGGACTAAGTGTATTGAGCTAAAAGGAGATTATGTTGAAAAATAAATTTTTTTTCTTGCAAAAAAAAAAACTGTTTCATTCTAAAAGTCACGGACTTATTGATCCGCCCTTGTAATTATTACAAACGAAATGACAAACTTATATATACCCTCTGTACACTAGTGTGGAGTGTATATATTTATTTCAAACCACTTTATCGGTCGGTGAAAACTAAATCATGTATGCAATTTTCACATTTTTCAAAAAGTGGACTACAAATATTTGGTCCTAATATTTGAGAACTGTACTTTCAAAAAAAGGAATTTTTCTAAGAAACTGTAATTTCCAAGAAAATGCAATTTTTAAAAAAGGTTTTTTATTAGGAAAAAGTACCTTTTTAATTGAATGTACTTTTTAAAAAAAAAAATCAACTTTCAAAAAAATTAACTTTTGCAAATAATCTAACCAATAAAAACAAAGTTTTATTAAAACTCTTTCTTTGCTTATGCATATGAGTTTTGAATCTCTCCGTGACTGTGCTTTACTTTGCGTGACTATTTTAAAATTAATCTTTGGTCACAAGTCTATGGAAAAAGTTTCAGATGTGACGAAATGGGGTTTAAATCACTCCGTGACCGTGCGTTACTGTATATGACTATCTTAAAATTAATCTTTGGCCACAAAAAGTCTATGGACAATGTTTCAGATCGATCGGATGAAGGGAAGTGAGGTTTTAATCTCTCCGTAACTGTGCGTGACTATGTCAAAGTTTAATCTTTTTTCACAGCAAGTCTATCGACCAAATTTCAGATTGATTGGATGAGGGGAAATCCGTTTTAAATTTCTCCGTGGCTGTGCGTGACCATGCGTGCCTGTGCGCGACTAAGTCAAAGTTAATCTATTTTTCATACTAAGTGTATGGACCAAGTTTCAGATCGATCGGATGAGGGGAAATAACATTTAGATCAGTCCGCGACTGTGCGTGACTATACGTGACTGTGGGTGACTACCCCAAAATAAATCTGTAGTCACAAAAAGACTATGGGCCAAGTTTCAGATCAGTTGGATAAGGGGAAATGGGGTTGACCCACGATAGACAGACAGACAGAGAGTACGAGTTAAAAGAAATGGTTTAAAAAGGTACTGTTTTAAAAAACGTATTTTTTAAAGGTACTTTTTTATGAACGGTATATTTTTTTAAGTACTTTTAAAGAAAGGGAATATTTTTTAAAGAAAGGTAAGAAAGGATACTGCCTTAAGGAAGGATACTCTTTAAAAAAGGCACTCTTTTTAGATAAGGGTACTTTAAAAAAAGGGTACTTTTAATAATTTTTTTAATATACCTTTTTTAATAAAGGTACTTTTTTAAAAAATGTCCTTTTTTAAAAAAGATACTTTAAAAAAAATTAAAAGCAACTTTTCAACATAAAAAGTATTTTAAAAAAAAAAAAATTAATTTCTTGAGAATAATATTTTTTTAAAAAAAAAGATACCTTTTAAGGAAAGGCACTTGAACAAAAACAAGTAAGAAAAATTATAGTCGGTATAGACCGACTATGCAATACCCTATACCATGCGTTTAGAGACCCTATACGTTAGGTCCATCTAATTGGATATAGAAAATAAGCATAAACCAAATTTGAGTGACATTATTAATTTTTTTGCCTTCAGATATGAAAAAGTTCATATCGGATGCTATATTTATTTGGGGACTTGGTCGAAAAATGGACCGATTCTGACCATATTTGGTAAGATTACCTATTTTTTGCAAAAACATATACAATCCATATTTGAGAAAAATCTGTGCAATATTTTTGTTTTTTGATATAATTTGATAGATTTGTCCAAGAATTGCCCTATAGGGTTAATTTTTGGACTAATAAATGGATATAATAAACATACACAAACCCAATTTGACCGAGATATATATGATAATTTGGCCTGAACATGAACCGATTTTCACCAATTTCAATACCGTTCATCCTATGGCCTAATGTCATCAATATATACAAGGTTTACGTGGACACACAGACAGACGTACGGACGGATAGACGAACATCGCTAAATCGACTCAGAAAGTAATTCAGAGTCGATCGGTATAATAAAGGATGAGTCTAGGTCAAATATTTTTGGTAGTTACAAACATCAGCACAAAGTCATTATACATACCTTGGCCACATATTGGTATAGGGTATAAATACTTTTTTAGGGATTATATATTTTCTTTATAATTGCGATTTTCGTTATTATATCGTGATAAAATTAATAATATGTGTGGCCATACTTGCTTAAGCCAATGTGACACGTGCAATAAACCATACGCAAACAATCATGAAGCAAATGACACAACTACAATGGCTACAACGGTTTTCATTTATATCTCCTGACCCTTTGGTCCAATTTTGATAAACCTAGCTTAGTTATTGAGGGTGTGATCGTGATTTCCACAGACAAACGGACATTGCAAAAGCAACTTTCCTTGTTATAAGGATGAAGAAGTATATGGTTTTGGAGTCTCCTAGATTTATTTCGATGTGTTATAAACGAAATGACGAATCTATATTTACTCTCTGCGCAGTGGTGTGGAGGGTATAAATTTTTGAATATATAATTTTCTTTCTAAAAAAATTTGAAAATATTTCTTTTTTATACCATCCGCACCACTGTGCAGAGGGTACATATAGATTTGTCATCTTTTGATCAATATAAAAAATTAATAAAAAATATACTTTATTATGAACACATTTTTTTTTTTTTTTTTTTTTAAGAAAACAATAAAAATATTACTTTTATGCCGGTTTTCTGAATGTATCGTCAAACTGCCTGTTACTTAACCAGGACATAAATTTATTGGACCGATAAACTGCCGGTTAACAATATTGGTTTTCTCAATGTACCGACAAAAACATTCAGTTGGCAATGCCTCCGAAAATACGTATGAAAGTTGGGAGAATTATTTTCAGTTGGCAATGCCTCTCAAAATTGATATGAAAGTTGGTAGAATAATTTATCTGTACGATAAATAAATAATTGGCGGATGAGTGCCGGTTAGCTTTGCGACACAATAGAAGCAATCTATATCTATATCTAAGATAATCGCCTATAGAGAAAACGGGCATTAGTATTTCACATTCGGTCTCTGATTTTCAGATACTTAACAATTTTTTAACTAGATATGAAAATAAATAACAAGAGTGTTAATTCGGCTATGCCGAATCTTTGGTATCCTCCGCATCAGTTTTACGTTAACATTAATATCTGGACTTATTGCACTATTTATAATAAATGTAAAATAATTTAAAAGCTGTTCTGATAATTTGATAAGTTTAATACTAAATTAGAGGCTTCTTCACCTTTTTGGACATATCTCGGCACAATGATGCCAGATTTACCCCATTTTCAATTCCAACCTGCTGGAATTAATGACCAACAATATTAGCATAACTTTACCGACGTAAATGGGTTATTTTGCAAATGAGCGTGATTTCAACAGACAGACGGACAGACGGACATCACTATATCAACTTGAGTTGTTATAAGGTTAAAGAATATATATATTTTATGGGATCGCAATGCATTTTCGATGCGTTAAAAACGGAATGACAAAACCGCTGCATAAAAAGTATGAAATGCTAGGCCCATCTTACAGCGTTACAGAGGCAGCCTGTTTCTTTTAAGGCGCCCGTGGAAAATTCACGTTGATAATAACAAATGGTAAATAATAAAAATCAAAAATAAAATAATGCATATTTTGTGGGGGGGGGGACTAAATTTATATGATGCTAGCGCATCCTACAGAGTCTGTCAGTGAGGAGCGTAATTATTTATGTTTTTAATAGAGAAATTCTAATATTTCGACGAATTATGCGAATGAAACATTCTAAGATTTTAAGCTCGTTTTTATACCCTATACCACTATGTGGTTTGGGTATAATGACTTTGTGCTGCTGTTTGTAACAACCAAAAATATTTGACCTAGACCCATCTTTAATTATACCGATCGAATCAGAATCACTTTCTGAGTTGATTTAACAATGTCCGTCCGTCCGTCCGTCTGTGTGTCCATGTAAACCTTGTAATCAAACTGCAGGTCGCAAATATGAATATATTTTGATGAAATTTGGTATATAAGCTTTTATCGGCCATGGGATGGACGCTATTGAAATTGGTGAGAATCGGTCCATGTTCAGACCTAGCCCCCATACAAATTACCCATATGAAATCGACATAAATTGCCATAAGATCCAAATTGTCATATAGATCTTACTCAAATTGGGTTTGTATGCGTTCATTACATCCACTAATGAGTAGTCCAAAAATGATCCGTTTGACCCCATATAAAGCTGCTTCCCGATCTTCACCTAAATCTATTAAAAAACAAAAATATTGCACTGATTCTTTTCAAATTTTGTTTGTACATATTTTTGCAAAATACAAGAGACTTTACCAAACATGATCAGGATCGGTCCATTTTTGGACCTAGTCCCTTTATAGATATAGCATCCGATATGAACTTTTTCATATCTGCAGCCAAAAAAAATTAATAAAAATCCCACTCAAATTTGGTTTTTGCTTATTTTCAATGTCCAGTTAGTTGGGCCTAAGAGATAGGGTTTCTAAACGCATGGTATAGGGTATCGTATAGTCGGTCTAGACCGACTATAATTTTCTTACTTGTTTAAAATTATATTTTAAGAATGGCAAAATCGACCAAATGGGTGGATATGCCCCCTCTAAAAAGAAGTCCTCAATATGTTTGTTGAATTTCTTTATTTTTTTGGTAAAGTTTTGTTTGTTTTTTTTTTTTTCTTTACCTGTGTATTAAATAATATGGGTGGTGTTGTTGGCACTGATTCTGTGAACACATACGGATCTTCTTGATTTACCGATCTTGCAATACGATTTGCTTTAATAATGTTGCTACTGATATTTATGTTGTTGTTGTTGTTGTTATTGTTGTGTAAATTGTTGCAATTGTTTGTTATAAATCTTGATGCTTGCTGACATGACATGTCCCGTAAAGAATTAAATGTTTTTTTTTATTATTGGTATTTTAGCTCGTGATTTTTATAAATAACGGGAGTTTCTTCTTCTTTATTATAATTGAAATAAATTACTATTAAAATTTCACATACAAATTCAATTATGTATTAATTTTTTTCTTTACAAATAGTTGTGTTTATTGTTTCCGTAATAAATGTAAATACTTTCCAGAAAAAAACCTGCAATGAAAAAAAAAAACAAAGAACAAAGAAAATTATATTATTATATACATAGATAAAATAAAAAAAAAATAATAGATAATTATATTAATATTTCGCATGTCGTACTAATACATGTTTAATGACGTTTAAGCCTACATTTGTTTAACAGTCTGCTCAACGAATACATTCATTGTTAGAGAAGACTCGTCGCAGACTCATTTGCTAATGATTATGGGAAAAAAACATTAACATTAAATTATATAGGGTGAAGCAGAGTATTTAAAGTTTTTATTTTTATTTTTATTTTTGTGTAAAGATAGCAGTGTTAAGAAAACCACCTACATTATTTATAATTTAGCTTTTATTTGAGATTATATACATACATACATACATATATACAGTGAGCGTCAAATTAAAGTGTAAAACAGTATTTTTGATAATAAACTATAAATTTCAGAATTTTAATATAGGATAATATTTAACATTTCATAATTTTTAAAAGTCACTGTTTAATACTTAACTTAATTCTAAAAAAAAAAAAAAATACAAAAAAACTTCTTACAACAAAAGTTATGAAACAAAAACAAAATGAACTCCCTATTTTACGCGTCAAAAAGAAGTGTACACAATTTTTTTCATGAAAATGTTTACGATTTAGTATTTGGTTGTTTTTCCTTTTGCTTTAATAACGGCACTCAGTCTACGAGGCATCGATTCAACTAGATTTTTTTGTTACGACGGATGAAATTTTCTGCCACTCCACCGTAATAACGCATTTCAGCATGTCCTTATTGCTAATTGTCCTTTTTCGAATTTGGCAGTCTAAATGCTCCAATAAATGTTCGATTGGGTTTAAGTCCGGCGATTGGGGAGGATGATCCAATGTCTTGGGAGTGCGATAGAGTAGCCATTCCTTCACTATTCTTGCAGAATGTTTGGGGATCATTGTCCAGTTGAAAGATCCAGACCAATTTCTGCACACTGGTTAGCAAATTGTTTTTCAAAATATTTAGGTTGTCCGTTTTATTCATAAAAATCAAATTTTCAACCCCGCTTGCCGCCATACATCCCCATACCATCACCGAACCCCACCGTGCTTAACCGTTGATATTAGATTTTGTTCGGCATACACTTTATTTTTGGTTCTCTATACTTTTACGGGTTTTTTCTGACCAAAAATCTCAAACTTGCTTTCATCGCTAAACAGGGCATTATTCCAGAAAGAAACATACTTATTTTCATATTTTCTTGCATAATCCAGACGTCGTTTCTGATTAGCTGCTGTTATGAGCGACTTCTTTCTTTGGTATCGACCATGTAATCCATTTGCGTGTAATGCTCGACGTATTGTGCTGGCACTTACGCTAGTATTTTATGTAGCCGAAAGTTCCTGTGATATTTTAACAGCACTTCTAAATGAATTTTTCTTCACATCACGCACAATGGACCTTACTTCAGCATCATTTAAAGCTTTTGGTCGGCCAGCACCTGGGCGATTTTCTATTGTACCGAATTGTTCATACTTATCAATTATTTTCTTCACAGTATTATAGCTTCTGTTGATTACGAAGTTTTAACACAAGTTCTCTAATATCACTGGAAGTTTGTTTACCCATTTTTAAAAACAGCAATAATTAAAAAGCGTTTAACCTGCTGATCAGGACTAATTAAAATAAATCTTTAACAATGGTTCAATAGAATGCAAAGTAAAATAAAATATAACGGGATTTTTGGAGTACGACATCGTTTAATTGTTATAGAAGTAATATGTACACTAATTTTTGACGCGTAAAATCTGTGGTTTTCTCGAATAACCGCGTATGTCATAAAATCAAAATGTTCAGGGGAGCCAAAAAACGTTATATTTGAAATTATGGGCTCGATAAAAAGTTTTTAGAGCTTTTTATTTAACAGTCCTGTAGATATGGGCAATAAATACTTTATATAAAATTTTGAGTCAAAAATCTTAAGAGGAATAGATCCTAGAGAAGGACGAAAAACAATATGTAAATAACACTTAAAGTGTGTGCAGGCAAAACAACTTATGTCGACAAACGTCGTATTCTTTGAAAACGAAGACTACCAATGCAACCACCCATGTAGACATAAGTTGTTGTTGCTTGAAAAATGGATTTTTTTGTTCGTCAACAAAAAGTTAACGGGACTTGGGATGAGAATATAACAACGTATCAAGAATAATAGTGACTAAAAATAACAGAAAAAATAATCCAAAATTATTTTGAATTTTTTTTTTTTTTTTTCATTAATAACAACGTATGTCGTATGTATGTTATTTAAAGAAAAAACTCAAAAAAGGTCAATATAAAAAAAAAAAATTAACACATGTAAAGAGCGTTAAAAATTAATATATTTGGCATCGTTAACTCAAAACTGACAAAAATGGACATACGCGGTTATTCCAGAAAACCACAGAAATATAGAGTGAATTTTGTTTTTGTTTCATAACTTTTGTTGTTGTGAGAAGTTTTTGTTGTCTTTTTTAAAATTAAGTTAAGTATTAAACAGTGACTTAAAAAAACATAAAATGTTAAATATTATGTTATATTAAAATACTGAAATATATAGTAAATTTTCAAAAATACTGTTGTACACTTTAATTTGATGCTCACTGTATATAGAGTTGAGAAATTCATGTGGTGTTTTTAAGGTTTGTTTTAAAAAATAATAATAATAATGATAAAAAAAAATCCATTGTAGAGGAGTTAAACTTATTATTTTTTACTTTTTAAATATGTTTTTTCCCCCTGTTCTGGAATATAAAACTGTCGAAAAACAAAAACAAAAAATAAATAATATATTTTATGTTATGTTTCTCTAACATTTGCGTTTTAAAGAGGGATGCTTCACCGATTTTATCATAACTTGAGAACAACTTAACCAAATTTGATATAAAAACATCAACAAATTTTATTTTAAATTACCTCTATGTTATGCTATATTATATACATATATAGAAACATATATATTTTTTTTAACATGACATTTTTATTGCTAAATAATAAAACATACACTGCAAATTTAACGAGCCATATACCATGGGTATATCATATCTATGGGTAAATGTTGATTTTATCTATATATATATATATATATATATCTATAATATTAATAAGCTAGGCGATTTCTTGTGACCGATGATTTGTTCTACCATTTTATCCCGATTTTGACCAAATGTATATTATTTGAAAGGTATTTCTTTTTAGCAATTTTACAGATTTACAGATTTTTAAATTTTTTCCTTTATTTTGAGTAAATTGCATTTAAAGTTGCTACTAACTTATACATAAATTACACATATGCTAGGTGTGTTTTATTAAATTTGTTAATGTGTTTGTTAATGAGTTTGTTATCTTCATTCACAATAATTATAAACCATAAGTATTGGTTTGTGAATTGGCTAAGTTGAAAAATCAAAATGCCTAGAAATTGCACTCGAATTTCGAGGACTGGAATCTGCTAGTATATATAGAAGCGAAAGTAGGTACTCTACCGTTCACAAGTATTTGCCATCCAAAAAATATGTGGTGTTTCACTAATAGTTTCCGTTTAAAAGTCATAAAATTATTACAGATGGAGTTTGTCATTTACTATTGAGTAAATAATTTATTATATGCAATAAAAACATTGTTTTTTTTATCTGGTAACAATAATTAGAGTGAGCTTTTTAGAAAACGACAAGTAGTGGCAGGTATTTTAATTTTTTACCCGAAAGAAGATATAAATAATTGAAACACATTAAACAAAAAACGGTCGAGTAATTACGCCGTAATTAAGATCTAACACGTGAAAGTGAAAATGTAAAATATTTGATAGAATTAAAAGAAAGTATGGCCAAAACTGCTGAAATTTCAATTGAAACTCGTCACCATATTATTGCCCTAGACAAAATTGGGAAAAGCAATCAAGCAGTTGGAAAAGAGCTCAAAGTATCGCGTCGAACCGTGGACTATATGTGGAATGGCCACCACAGTCAACTGACCTCAATCCTTACTGTGGGATGAATTAGACAGGAAGTTTTGAACTACCTGCCCTACATCTAATGAAGACCTGTAGAATAAACTACAGGAAGCTTTGAACCAGATCACTGCAGAAACTTTTAATATGGTCACATTGATGAATGCAAAATTTAAGAATAGAGTGTAGTTTCAAAAAAAATGTTTGTGCAAATGGTAAAAGTAAATAATATAAAATATATGTTTTAAATTTGACGAGTTTTCAATGAAAAATAATGAAGATATGGACATTTTAAATTTAAGGAGTAGGGGTGGCAAATACTTTTGGACGGTAGTGTATTTGTTTGTTTGTAGCTTATAGGAGACTAAACCATTGGACGGATCTTCCTAGAATTTTACCCATCTTACTGTGTATCAGGAATGAACTAAACTCTAAGGTTTTAAAACTTTTTTCCTTTTTTTTCTGAATGTACATATCGAGAGTATTGTCTCAAAATTTCAAGTAAATCGAAGCAAAACTAACGAAGATACAGCATTTCAAGCGACCGGCACTCACGCTTGATTTTTATACCTGCGCACAGAAAACAGATTCACTACCAACCGAATTGCGATGAAGCTAATAACAGAATTTTGAGTTAATTACGAATAAAATTTTGTTGTCGTAGCAGTTAATGTTTTATCACAATAGAAAATATGTAGCTCCTCTCAAATTTCTGTTGATACTATCGAAAATGCTGCTATCAAACTTTAAAACAATTCGGTTGATGAATTTTTTTTCTGTGTGTGACTGGCAGTTGTTCGACGCGCCTACCTAGAAGCGACTCAAGTCATTTGTAATCTCCAAATTACTTTCCACCTTTATCACACTGTTTCACTGTACGGAACTGACATTGATGATTCTGTGTAAGTATAAAAAATTATACCTTTTTATTGATGCTTAATTTTGGATTTTCGAATATAAAAAACTTTAAATCGATTTTCTAGCAAACAATAACATTTTTGGAGTTCGTGAACATTACAACTCAAAATCTACTTGACCGATCCTTTTGAAATTTTATAGACTATTTTTACACATAAATCAACAGGTAATCAGAGGGAGTTTTTTTTTTACCATTTGTTTTCCATTTTCTAATAACAAATTCACCGAAATTTTTTTTTGCGAAAATCGCGTTTTTCACTTTAAAATAAAAAAATCGAAAAAAACTCCCTCTGATTACCTAGGGAAACATATCATCTTTTCAACGCATTTCGATTTATTTTGTTTCAGATGATCCGATAATGAGTTATGAAGTTCACCGCCTTACAAATCTTTTCGAGGCGCCTACGGAGATTCGCTGTCACGGACTTATTTATTGATATTTTTAATAGAAAATTTTTTCAAAGATACTTCAAATGTTAAGCTATAACGTGTATATGAAATAAATAATCCAACATTATTATATTAAAACCTTACCCCCTTCCCCCTTATTATTATTTTTTTTATTGATATTTTAGTGGCCGTGGCACCTCCCATACCGTTACTCAAATTTGTCTGAGGTCATCTATTGTTAATGTGAGTAGTCGGACAAAAATGGGCGGGATCGGACCAATGGGCCTGGCACCCCCCATACTAAGTAAATATTAAATATCATATATATATCTGGAGTATTACAGGGTGGCCCAAAAGTCACGCCTATGTGTAAAAATTGAATAACTTTTTTGTTTATTTTTTATTGTTTTTTTTTTTTTTTTTTTTAATATAATATTAGCTTTGTACGATCTAAATTTTAATTATGAAAAATTATATCAAAGGGCTCTTAAACAGGCGTTTTGCATAACTGCACGCAAAGTTTAAGACTCTATTGCCCTGATCTCAGCTTCAATGTTGTGCTTTAGCTGCTCAACCCATAGAAAATAATCAGGGGCAGTAAAGTCTGGTGAACGTGCTGGCCAATAGAATTCTGAATTTCTTTAGATTATTCGGTCTTCAAAAATTTAATTTAAATGACTAATTGTAGCACGGTCCGTGTGTGCTGTTGCTACATCCTGCTGAAACTACTTGTTGGCTGCCATAGGGCGTACAAAATTATTAATCATAGTAGTTACGATGTCTATTTGACCGATCCTTTTGAAATTTTATACACTATTTTTACACATAAATCAACAGGTAAGCAGAGGGAGTTTTTTACCATTTGTTTTCCATTTTCTAATAATAGATTCACCGAAACATATCCATTAAGATGAAAATGAGATTCATTACTCATTATTAAATTGTTAATAAACTCGTTATTTTCTGCGCACAACTCCAAGAAACGAGTTGCCCAAATTCGTCTTTGATGGTAGTCAACTGGCAGAGCTGTAAACGATTGCAATCGATTTAATTGCAATCACATGATTTCTCGGTAATGATTGCTAATTTTTTGATTGCATTCCAAATCCTAAATTAATTTCATGATTTCAATTCAATTTCAATTTGAAATCATGAAATCAATACGACAAAAATGATTGAATCAATTTTTTGAAATTAATTCATATATTAATTGATTGCAATCAAATTTGATTGCAATCAAAATTAAATCAGAATCAAAATCAAAATCTTCGTTCTCTTCAAATAAAACTCCTTCTTCTAGAAACAAAGATGACTCTGATAATTTTGAATTGCCAACAATGTAAATTTTTGTTTGAAGTTTAAAGTTTTGTAAAATTGGTAAACATAATTTTTAATTGCAATCAGTTTTGTGTCAAATTGCTAATAAATTAATTGTTCATATCAAGGTTTATGTATACAAGGTTACGCCATCCCAGCCCCCATCCCTTTTCTGTTTTTTGACGTCTTACTCGTATGACGTCACGCAAAGTTTGTTCCTATCTAGCAGATACGGACACATCGTTTGAAATGCTTGATCGTTATCCGATTCTGAAATCCACATTTATGAAATTAAACGCAATTAAATTAATTGCAATCACTGATTTCTAAAAAAATGATTTCAAAATGATTGCAATCACAAAATATTGCAGTTTTGACAAGATTTCATTTTGAAATCTGAAATCATTTTGAAATCAAAGAATGAAATCAGTTTGGTTGAAACCACTTTGATTTCAATGCCAATTGATTGCAGTTTTTCACAGCTCTGTCAACTGGTAAAAGTTGTTGGACAAATGAGACCTTGTATGGATACATGTGTAAATGACGTGATGAAATGCGTTGAAATGATGTTCTAGAGATGTCCAGTTGTCCAGAACGTCTTCGCGTTGAAGTTTCTGGATATTCTTCAACACTGTCCCGTACACGATCAATGTTCACTTGGTTCTGTACTATTCTCGGTCTTCCTGATCGTGGCAAGTCAGACACTGCACCTTGTTTTTTTTTTTTTGTTCATCTATTTTTTTTTTTTAAACTCTACTACATGTGAAAACTCCATGGCCTAACAATGAAAAACTAGTTTTTTCGATTTGAAATCAATTTTATACTGCAACGTAATCTCCGTTAAAAGAAATGCACTTCTACCAACGATTCTCTAACATCTTGATACCCTTGAAAAAATACGACTTGTCAAACTCTTCAAAATAGACATCCGTCTTTGATATGACTTCCTCATTTGTGGAAAAATCTCTTTCCCTGGAGCCATCCGTTCAAGTTTAGGAACAAAAAATAATCGCTGGGGGCCAGATCTGGAAAATATGGTGGGTGGGGAAGCAATTCATAACGTAAAGACTTAAATTTTTCGGACGCAAAGCAGATGAATGCGCCGGCGCATTGTCATGATGGTACAAGATTTTTTTCGTATTTAAGTGGTGTCGATTTCTTAATTTCTTCATCCAATCTGTCTAATAACTCAATATAGTACTTGGCAGTTATTGTTTTTCATTTCTCCAAGTAATCAATAAATATTCGGGCCTATTCCCATTAGAGTTTTCGTTTGAAAACAAAATAAAAACGACAGTTTGGCATCACTGTTGGCGTTATCGACATGTATCGAAAATATATTGGTATTCTCCATTTTGAAACACGAAGATAATAACGACAAAGAAATGTTTTTTTTTTCTGTCGTCGCCATTGTTAGTATAGAAGTTGAAACGACTACAAAAAATTAAATTAAAAATGAAAATAACGATAGTGCAGCAATTTGGAAAATTCGTGTCCGAAATAACTTCTGTCCGATAAATTCTCTTCTTCGTTTCAATATATTTCAAGGATGCCAATTTAGGAACGAAGCGACGATAAAAACGAAACGACATAGAAAATACAATTAAAACGACAAAGTCAACGGGAATAGGCCCGATCATGCCGAAATCACTCTGTTGATATCTTTATGATGCCAGCAATTTCACTCAATTTAATCTTTCTATCATCCAATACAACCTCATGTAATTTTCTTCGGTATCTGCCTCATTTGGACGACCAAGACAATCTGCATCATTTGTGCTCGTACGGCCACGTTTAAATTCGGGACACCACCTTTTAACCATTTAATACGACGACGAAGATTAAGCAGCATCATTTTTATAACGGTAACTATTTTGTAATTAATAAAATGTCATGAAATTTTGACACAATTTTTCTAACAGATAAAAATTGGCACTTCTCACGCCATCTCCATGTTAGTCCACGGAGTTTTCACTACATGTATATTTTTTATAAAAATTTGTTATCATTCAATAGTTCTACCAGAGTGATTGCACAAAAAACACATAATTTTAGGACTTACGCGAAATTATTAAAAAATAAAATTGGCAAATTCAGAATTTAGCAATGTATTTTTCACTGTAAATTGATAACATAAGTCTGTATGTGTGTGTATAATACACACTAATCAGTAAAACCAGGTGATATATCATTCTGGAAAATAAGTAGGAAGTTTTGACAATGTTCCGAACATGCTCTGAAAGAAACTACCACTCAAAGCTCTAAAATTACTGGTTATAATATTTAACAGCTGCATCAAACTCAACTATTTCCCAAACCATTTCAAAAATGCTAAGGTTACAGCCATAAACAAACCTAGTAAGCCAAAAAAAAAACCCCAAACAGCTACAGACCTATTAGTCTATTAAGTAACTTAGGTAAAATATTTGAAAAAATACTACATTCTCGTCTTATAGTGCGTTTACATCTAAGCAAAATCTAGTATATACGAAATTTCGAGCGAAATCTAGCTCATTTTTACTAGATTTCCCATACAAAACAAAATCTAGCTCGTTACTAGATTTCTGCAAAATCTCACAAAATCTTGTCAAACTTGGGCACTACCAAATGATACTACTGTGTTTTTTTTTTAATATTGTAGTAGAAAATTACAACGCAGTGACTGAAAAATTGACATTTAAAAACACAAGTAAACAAGTTGAATAAAAAGGAAATAAAAAAATATTAATTATTAACAAAAAAATGACGAATCTATAATAAAAAAATATTTAGTAATTGAAAAGTTATAACTTTTTATACCGACATGTGCCCATTCCAATCTGCTAAATAATAATTGTGGAAAATGAATTTGTTTTTTGCTGTTCAAACAATACATTTAACAAATGCTGATTTTTTTCGCAAAATTTCTATTTCAGTTTGTGATTTTTTCATTTTTGATGCATAATATAATTATAAAATCTGTTCCGTTTTATAATTTTCGATATTTCCATTTTCCTATTGTTTTGTTTATTTTTGGTATTTCTAGTTTATTTGTTTTATTTTAATCAGCTGTTTAAAAAAAAAAAATCTCACAAAATGTCAAAAAAGTTAGATGTAAACGGTATAGATTTTGAAATAGATTTCAACTAAAATCTACTAGATTTTCCTCAGATGTAACCGCACTATTAGTGAATTTGTAACGACCAATTCTATTGTTGCTAAAGAACAATTTGGATTTAAAAAAGGGCATAGCACTACTCACCAAATAAACAGAATTAAAAATCAAATAATCACACCAATAAAAACAATAAACGTTCAACGGGTCTAATATTGTTAGATATTGAAAAAGCGTTTGACACCGTTTGGCATAATGGCATTGTATTTAAACTTCTTGATGCAAATATACCAAAATATTTATGCAAACTTATTTCAGACGTCATTCACGGCTGAAGCTTTAAAGTTGCGATTAATAATGAAACATCATCTCCAAAAACCATTACTACAGGTTACCTAGCCATTGCTTTACTGGATACATACATCCGATTTTAAAGTCCCGAAGTATATGAAAATTGTTTATTACGCAGATGATACTGCGTTAATCTCTTCAAACAAACTTACAAGTGCACTCCTGAAGAAAATGGAAAAGGGGCTTGTAAATTGCAGTGAATATTTTGAAAATATTAATCAAATAAACTTTGTTTTATAATTTATATATTAGAAAATATTTTCAATAAAAATTTATTAGTTTTCAAACCTTTATACAATTAACACGTACTGCTCTTTAATTTAATAGGATTCTAATAGGTTATGGGCCCAGGATATTGTATATTAAAATATATACATATAATGGATTCGAAAGCTATATTCCAATTGTTAAACAATTCAAACTACTTCACATGGAAGTTTAAGATGCAGATGTATCTGATACAATTGGATTTGTGGGATGTAATAGAAAAACCTGTTCCCGCTGAACAAAATGAAGTTTACCGCAAAAAAGATCAAAAAGCAAGAGCTACCATTGCTATGTGTGTAGAAAATTCACAAATTCATTTGATAAGAGGTATCAATAGTTCTAAGGAAATGTGGCTGAAATTACAAAAGTCACATGAACGAACAACTATGACATCAAAATTACATTTGTTAAGAAAATTGTACAATAAACGTATGGAGGAAGGTGAAAATATGCTACAACATTTGGATTCATTAAATGTAATGAGGGCCCAATTGATAAAGGAGAAGAAATCAAAAACAGTTCTATGGTAGCTATAATGTTAAATAGTTTACCAAAAATCTTTTCTGCCTTGGTTACGTCAATTGAAGGACAACCAGAGGAAACTATCTCTTTAGAATACGTAATGGAGAAATTGTTTGATGAATCAGAAAGGCGTAATGAAAATCATAGTGAAGATTTTAGCAATAATGCTTTGAAAGATCAGCAAATAAAAAGGAAGAAAGTTATGAAATGCTTTTATTGCAACAAATTAAGGCATTTGAAAAAGGATTGCTACAAGTGGAAGAGGCAAAATCAGAACGCTCAAGTTTCAGAGATTGGTGCTGTTGGTGGTGAGATATGTCTTCAAGTAGGAAATGGTCGTGGTTGGGTCTTAGACTCTGGTGTATCAATTCACATGACAACTAACGTCAACTTTTCAATAAATTGGAAAAATATTGCAGTAAGATGTATATTGCTGATGGTAAAGCTTTGGATGCAGTAGGTATTGGTAGTGGTTATATAAATGGTAAATATAATAAAATATTTTTACAAAATGTTATCTATGTTCCTGATTTAAATGGAAGCCTATTGTCAGTAATCAAATTTCAAGATTCCAAATGTTATAGTCAAGACAAAAATAAAATCGTAGCAGATGGAATTTTAAATCAAAATTTATATATATTATGTGAATCAATAAATAATGAAGCTTATGTGTAAGAGTTTTCTTCAGCATGTATTCATCTATGGCATCGCCGGTTAGGGCATCGTAATTTTATGGACATAAGCAAATTGGTAAATTTATCTAAAGGAATGAGTATAAGAAATTGTAAAGAAAGTAATTTCTGTGATAAGTAAGCAAAAACTAAAATGTCAAGAATCCCTTTTCCAAAAGAAAGTTTAAATCGCTCAGATAAGTTATTGAATATTCTTCATTCTGATATGTGTGGACCGTTTCAAGTGCCTTCACAAAGTGGAAAGAGATACTTTTCATCTTTTATTGATGATTATTCCAGATACACAAGGAATTATGTTTTAGAAAAGAAAAACGAAGTATATTTTAAGTTTAAAGAATATGCCAAAGAAGTGGAGAATTTTAAAGACAAGAAAATCAAAATCTTACGTTGTGACAATGGAGGCGAATACATCAATAAGGATATGAAACCTTTTTTAAAGGAGTGTGGTATTATATTGCAAACAACTGTTCCTTATTTTCCAGAACAAAATGGTGTGGCTGAACGCAAAAATCGGTCATTAGTTGGAATGGTTCGTGCAATGTTAAACGAAGCGAATCTTCCTAAAAACTTGTGGACAGAATGTGTATTAGCAGCAAACTATATTCAAAATCGCCTTCCTAGTAAATCCGTAAGTACAACTCCATTTGAACTATGGCACAATAGAAAGCCTGATTTAAAACACATAACAATTTATGGAAGGAAAGCTTTTGTTCAGATTCCAAAATGTAAGCGTAAGAAGCTTGATAATGTTTCTGTAGAGTGTATTTTAGTTGGATATGAGGAAAATACAAAAGGATATAGACTCCTGAAAAAGGGATCTAATCAAATTTTAATAAGTAAAATTTTATGAAGAATTTTCAAACGATAAAGAAATAACTTGCAGTCCTATAGAAAAAGAAGAAGTCCAAATTGATGTTTTAAAAAATGAGGAAATTAAAGAACTTAAATGTAATAATAAATTCTCATATGAAGAAACACAAGATGAACCAAAAGAATCCGAAGAACAGGATGGTGAATTTGAACAACAGAAAAATAATCAACCAATGCAACAAACCTCTGTTGAGAATATAGTTAATTTGCGTAAATCTGAAAGGTTGAAAACTAAACCATTAATAAATTGGGGAAAAGTAGATGAACTTTATTTAGTCAATAATAATAACTAGTATAATAATATAGATCCTAATATATGGAATAAAATGCTTACTTTAGATAAGCATGAACAAGATTTACGGATAGATGCTGCTCAAGAAGAATATAAATCTCTTCAAAAGAATAAAACTTGGATACTAACAAAGTTACCAAACGGAAAGAAACTTGTAAGATGTAAATGGGTCTTTCAGCTGAAAAATGACACCTTGAATAAACCTAAATACAAAGCACGGTTAGTAGCTAAAGGATATACACAATCATTTGGTGAAGATTATGAGGAAACCTTTGCACCTGTGGGTAAGTTTGTCACATTAAGAACTTTGCTATCAATTAGTTCCTCCAAAAAGTATGTAGTTAAACATTTAGACGTTAAAGCAGCATTTCTAAATGGAAGTATACAGGAAGAAATTTATATGGAACAACCTCAAGAATTCATTGAGAAAGGTAAAGAAGGTTTAGTTTGCAGATTAATGGAATCAATTTATGGACTAAAACAAGCTGCTAAATCATGGTATGATAAATTAAATGAAGTTTTAATTAAACTTGGATTTATACACAGCAAAAATTAATAACTGTATTGTTTATCTATTAGTATATCGTTAGCTGAAATGCAAGCGGCCCTAACCAACAAAAAAATCAAAATTGGTTTTTTGATTGATTATGATGTATTTATTAAAACTACATATTCATACAGAAGTACAGAGTCCTACGATTTAAAATAATTATTTTATTAACGAAATACAAAACGCCCTTACTGCAAAGTGTTCGTTTTGATAAATGCAAAGAGACCTAACTACACCTAACAACAAACACCACACAATAGAAACACGTGCTTTGAACCGTTACACCGTTTTGCTTTGTAGTAGACAACAAAGTAAACACAATTATAGTTTGTATTGAACAGTACACGTGTTTTGGAAATTGATATTCAATTTAAATGTAAAGAGTTGTTAATCTCAGCATTAAACTATAATTGCATTAAACTTTTAACAATATAATACATTTATATGAATTCGGATAGTGGAAATATGGCCGAAAATAATTTGGAAAGTGGTGCTACCAAAAATGCGTGTAAAACTATAAAAAATTGGAGAGTTAATAACCAGCAAAAACGTATGGCAGGAAAAAAATATCAAGGTTTATCCAAAGGAAATTTAAACGATAGAAAGCCAAGAGAAATGAAAGATACGTGTAAGTCAAAGTTCTGTGAGAAAAGTTCCATTAGATTTTGCTCCAATTTTACGGAAGATATTCGTAAAGAAATTTTTGACTTGTTCTGGTTAATGTCGTGGGATCAAAAAAACTATATGTAACAAATCTCATTGAATGTACCAACAGACAACGTGTAACTGTTGAAAATTCCAAACGCTCGAACACTAAATACTACTTTCTGAAGCATAATACAAATCGAGTGCAAGTGTGTCGACAAATGTTTCTATCAACTTTGGGCTTATCAGAAAAAATGGTACGTTGTTGGACCCAATCCAGTGGCTTACATTGTACCCAAAAGAGTCAAAAAACACAAAACAATTCAACAACTGGTCAAAATAAAGAAAAATTATGCTATAAGAAAAGATATAACTACTTACAAAAATATACCAAAGTTGGAGTCGCACTATCGTCGCAAATATACGCAAAAAAATATATTTCGCAGCAGATTTCAAAACATACAGACAGATCTATGAACTATATTCTCAATCATGCGAAGAAAATACAAATAATGATATTGCTCGAGTATCATTTCCAATTTTCATGAATGTTTTTAAATCTGGCAATTACTCGTTATTTAAACCACGAAATGACCAGTGCGACTTATGTTTATCTTTCAAATCAAACAACTTGTCACAGGATAAATTTGATAGCCACCGAAAAGAAATTGAAAATATGCGAAATGAGAAGCAAAATGATATCGAAAATGCCAAATTAGATTCATGTCTACTATTTTGCATAGATATGGAAGCAGTAAATCTTTTACCACAATCCAACGCCAGCTCCTCTTATTATAAAATGAAACTACAAGTTCACAATTTTACTATATACAATGTTATTAGTCACGAATCTGTTAATTACGTTTGGGATGAAACCGAAGGAAGTCTTGTCTCATCAACGTTTACAACAATTGTTTTAAAACATTTAAAAGACGAACTTTTGAAACATCCTCACATTCACCACATCATTATCTACTCTGATGGTTGTTGTTACCAAAACAGAAATGTTGTCCTTTCTAATGCGTTACTCTCTTTATGTGTGGAAAAAGACATTACCATCGAACACAAATACTTGGTAGTAGGCCACACGCAAATGGAATGCAATTCCACTCATTCTCTTATTGAGAGAAGAATCAAAAATAAACAAATACATTTACCATTTCAACTAGTAGAATTAATAAGAGTTGCCCGGAAAACTCCAATGCCTCTACAAGTTCACCACTTAAATTACAAATATTTCCTCGATTACGAGTCTGTTCCAATGAGATATTCATCTATTAGACCAGGTAAGGCATACTTTTTATTTCTAACAAATGTTCCAAAACTTTATTGTTTATTATATTTTTAGGAAGAAAACCAGGAGACCCTACTGTCAATATGGTACGTGCATTGGCATATGAGCAAACTGGAATTATTTATTTTAAAACTGACATAAACGAAGATTATGCCTAGATACCTCAAAGAACTGCAAAACAATTCACAGTTGTCGACCTTCCCAATTGCATCTGAACAGACTAACAATTTCTAATAAGAAATGGCAGCATCTGCAGGAGCTGAAAAAACTTCTACCAGCAGACTGTCATGATTTTTATGACAATATTCCCTATGAAAATTAATTGTTATACGACTGTTGCTAATACTCAAACAGATAAAGCATAATTTACCGTTACCTCTGAAGTGAACTACATATTTATTTAACGAACTTTTGTCTTGAATTAATTTCATTTTTATATACTTATTAATTTCATACATACATATATCATTCATTCAAATAAATGCAAGCAAAAAGCTTAAAATCTAAATTAGTTGTTTTCAAACATACATTTGGCAACCATGCTTATATAATTTTTGCTATATTCTGTTTTAAAAATAAATTTAAGCATGTACCCATTGTTATTGAGTGTTTAAATAACAGCAATATTTTACTTCAGTAAAAATATATTGACATTTAAAGTTACTGACAAATAACTAAAAGATTGTAGTTGTAGTTAGGGCTATTTGTTTCAGAAAAGCAGACGTCAAAAGGGCGTAACTAACATTACTTCTCATATATTAAAAAAAATATATATTTTTCTTTCAAAATTAAATTTGTCGGTGTTTTACAAGTAACATTGAAAAAAATTGCTTTAAAAACAGTAATATACATAATTTTATACAGCTTTTTGTTTCTCCTGTAAAATAATGAAAATGTTAGATAGGGCCGTTTGCATTTCAGCTAACGATATGTAGATGACATTTTAATATGCTGTGAAAGATCGGATATTATATCGAAAATTTATAATGATTTGAATAGTTAATTCGAAATTAAAAATTTGGGATTTTTTTCATCATATTTAGGTATTCAAATAGAACAAAATGCTGATGGTGATTTTTTGTTACATCAAAAGGAAAAAATTAAAAAATTGATAACCGAATGTAAATTGCAAGATGCCAAACCAAGTTATATTCCAATGGATCCTGAATTTATCAAAATTACACATGAAGAAAATTTGATGCCAAATAATGAAAACTACGGATCAACGTTGGTATGTTATTACATATTTCCATTACTTCTAGACCTGACATATCTGCTGCAGTATCAATACTATGTAGGCGAGTTGCCAATCCACGTAAATGCGATTGGGAAGCAGTTAAAAAGGTTATACGTTATCTTCAAACAACACTAGAAAGAAAATTAATTTTAAAAAGAAATTCATATTTTAATATTTAATCTTACGTCGACGCTAATTGGGCAAGTGATGATGGAGATCGAAAATCAACAAGTGGTTACTTGATTTTACTTAGTGGTAATGTAGTAGCATTATCATCGACAGAAGCTGAATTTATAGCAACATCTTATGCTGGTCAAGAAATATCTTGGATAATTCAATTATTGAAAGATATGAACATTCCAATTACCATGCCAATACCAATGCACGAAGATAACCAAAGCATCAAAATTATTTTGTCGTCGAAATTTAGTTCAAGAACAAAACACATAGATGTAAAGTTTCATCACATCAAAGATTTATATAACAATAAAATTATTGAATTCAAGTATTATCCTTCTGATCAACAACTTGCTGATTTTCTCACCAAGCCTTTATCACATCCAACGTTCAGAGGGGATGTTGGATATCAACAAAATATTCAATAAAAATTATATATTGAAAATATTTTCAATAAAAATTTATTAGTTTTCAAACCTTTATACAATTAACACGTATTGCTCTTTAATTGGATAGGATTTTAATAATATTTTCACAAATGGAAAATCAAAATTAATCCAAACAAGACCCAAGCAATAATTTTTCCATTCAACAAATCTCCCAAAAGACTGCCAAGACGTCATCTTCTTATTGGAAAAATACCATAAATGTACTTAACGATGTCAAATATCTCAGAGTTGTCTTGGACAAAAAGCTTACTTTTAAACAACATATTATGGCTCCGTGCCAAAAGGCTATAAAATCATTTAAAGCATTATGGCCACTACTAAAAATAAGGTAATTTCTAAACCCCAAAAATAAAAATCTACTCTTCAAAAATGTTATAAGGCCAATATTAACATACGCGTATTCTATTTGGAGTGACGCTGCCAACTGCCACCTAAAACGCTTACAAATTATACAAAACAAATGTCTTAAAATGGTAAATAAAAAACAGAAATAGGTTATGAAAAAATGAAATCGATTTCATAACAAGGATTAATAACAATTACTTTGCCAAAATTTAAAATTCCTCTTACCCACTGATAAGAGAATGTAGAGAAATAACGTAAAATTAAAAAGAAATCACCTAATTGAAAATTATATGCTTATAGAGGTCTATTATTTCTAAATAAACCTCCTATAAGCACATATATATTTTCAGATAGTATTTGAATTTATTAAAACATATAAAGGTTTTTTTCCTCCCATTTTCCCTTAAAAATCATTAAAAAATAAAATAAAAACTATTTAATATCTTTGGATTCTATATATTATTTGTTGCAATATATATATGTAAAACTATAGACAAATTGTAAAACAATGTACATTAGCCAAAATTTTTGACTCAATTATCAAAGAAAAACTTTTCAGCTATGTTAAGGATTTTATTTCACCCTGTCAACATGGTTTTATGCCTGGCAGATCTACCACTACGAATTTAACTTTGGTCACCCATAACATATTAAATGCCATGGAACTCAGATCTCAATTAGATATTGTTTATACAGATTTTGAGAAAGCATTTGATACAGTAAGTCATAATATTTTATTAAAGAAAATTTCTGCATTTGGATTTCCTCATAATCTACAATTATTTTTTAAAAACTTTTTATTGCAAACAAAACTGAAAGTCTCTTTTGGTAATTATTATTCGAAACTTCAGATTACTCTGGTATTCCGCAGGGCACACACATTGGACCGCTGCTATTTGTGCTCTTTATTAATGATCTTCCATCTGTTTTAAAATTTTCAAAATGCTTGTTATTTGCGGATGATATGAAACTATTTGCTAAAATTTCAAATGTGGTTGATTCCATGAAATTGCAGATCGAATTAATCAAATTATCGAACGGGTGTAGAGAAAATGAGCTCACAGTTAATGTTAAAGTGTTGTGTTGTTTCTTACACTCACTGTTCGCATCCCATTTTATTTAATTATAGTATTGGAGGTAAAAATCTTAGTCGTGAAATTGAGGTAAAAGATTTGGGTGTTATATTTGATGTAAATTTAACTTTTTCTAGCCATATTGACTTTATTGTTTCTAAAGCTTATAGCATGCTTGGCTTCATAAATAGAAATTCTAAGGATTTTCGAGATTCTTTTACATTTAAATCCTTATTTACGTCATTGCTCTATGGGTAATTTGACCCATTTTTGTGACGAAAAGTCATTTGTTGTTTGATAAAAAAATAACCTCAAACTAAATGACGGTGTACTATCTTTTTCTAAAAATCGAGTAACAGCTGATTACCACGTCGCACATTGGGGCCAAATGAATGAAAAGTGGCGATTAATTCAAAATATGAACTTTAAAATTCATGATCGTGTTTGGTACCGGGTGAAAGTGGATAAAATTCTGCATCACTAATTGCAAAAATTATACTTTTAAGTTGTTTGCTTTAGTTGAAGTGAGCACTTAAAGTTGAATAATTGTTATTTTTTTGTGCATATTGAAAAAAAGTGAAAATTTTGATATTTCAATTGATAATTTTTTCTATTAATACTTCTAAAAGTTAAATTTTTATAATGGAACCGTCAACTTCAGGTAGTTTACTATATAGTACATGTTTTTTTGTTTAAATAAATGTTTTAAAAATATTAAATGTTAATAAAATAAAATTAGCCCAAAAATGGGCTATTTTTGATTTATATATGGAGTTTCAACAACTTTGTTCGTGAACTTGCGTAAAATCGTCTATATAGTGTTATAATATCAGATCTCAACTAATAAACCCCAAAATATTTTTTTGCGATTTTTTGCGATTTTTGAGTTATGCTTGTTTTTGTGAAATAACTCAAGATGCTAAAAATCCACAAATATGAAAAAAAAAAAAACAAAACATCAAGTTGTTTTTACTTTGTTTTGTCATTATTTTCGTTATAGTAGTTGTTATTGTAGCTAAAAAATGTGTTGTTAATTAGAGATGGGGGCGTGAGTAACTTTAATTCACGCATGCTCACGTGATTGCGTATGTTGGGTTTATTTACTATGAATAAAACTAATTAAATTATTTTACATGTGTTTATGATATTTCAATGAATTTTACTTAAACATTTGTTAATTTTAAATTATTAGAAAATTGTATATGGCACAAGTGCACTATTTTGAAAAATTGAAGGAGGTCACGCTCCCATCCCTATTTATTATTGTCATTTATTTGAGTCCTACATAATAACTGTTGGTCATATACATGCATCATACGAGTAAAGTTTTAATTTTGTTTTAAGCTGGTGATATCAATCTACTAATATAATGATAATACATTTTTAAGAATTTCTATCCATCCGTAGGGTATTATTGATTCGGTACTGACACGTTTATTTATTGTTTTAGCTGTCAATGTTTTGTGATGTGATGTTACATACTTAAAGTGTTGTGAAAAGTGGCGATTAATTCAAAATATGAACTTTAAAATTCATGATCGTGTTTGGTACCGGGTGAAAGTGGATAAAATTCTGCATCACTAATTGCAAAAATTATACTTTTAAGTTGTTTGCTTTAGTTGAAGTGAGCACTTAAAGTTGAATAATTGTTATTTTTTTGTGCATATTGAAAAAAAGTGAAAATTTTGATATTTCAATTGATAATTTTTTCTATTAATACTTCTAAAAGTTAAATTTTTATAATGGAACCGTCAACTTCAGGTAGTTTACTATATAGTACATGTTTTTTTGTTTAAATAAATGTTTTAAAAATATTAAATGTTAATAAAATAAAATTAGCCCAAAAATGGGCTATTTTTGATTTATATATGGAGTTTCAACAACTTTGTTCGTGAACTTGCGTAAAATCGTCTATATAGTGTTATAATATCAGATCTCAACTAATAAACCCCAAAATATTTTTTTGCGATTTTTTGCGATTTTTGAGTTATGCTTGTTTTTGTGAAATAACTCAAGATGCTAAAAATCCACAAATATGAAAAAAAAAAAAACAAAACATCAAGTTGTTTTTACTTTGTTTTGTCATTATTTTCGTTATAGTAGTTGTTATTGTAGCTAAAAAATGTGTTGTTAATTAGAGATGGGGGCGTGAGTAACTTTAATTCACGCATGCTCACGTGATTGCGTATGTTGGGTTTATTTACTATGAATAAAACTAATTAAATTATTTTACATGTGTTTATGATATTTCAATGAATTTTACTTAAACATTTGTTAATTTTAAATTATTAGAAAATTGTATATGGCACAAGTGCACTATTTTGAAAAATTGAAGGAGGTCACGCTCCCATCCCTATTTATTATTGTCATTTATTTGAGTCCTACATAATAACTGTTGGTCATATACATGCATCATACGAGTAAAGTTTTAATTTTGTTTTAAGCTGGTGATATCAATCTACTAATATAATGATAATACATTTTTAAGAATTTCTATCCATCCGTAGGGTATTATTGATTCGGTACTGACACGTTTATTTATTGTTTTAGCTGTCAATGTTTTGTGATGTGATGTTACATACTTAAAGTGTTGTGAAAGTGTAAATTATTCGGTACAGGGTTAAAGGAATTACTTTTTGCAAATTTTAAACGAATAGAAATCTTATTAATTTTAGGAACATGTCCCAAAACAATTTTCATTCCTCGTCATGAGTTGCATAATTTTATGAGGAGTGCAGAACCTAAATCACTTCAGGATAAATTTAAACTTTTGAGATGGGAAGTAATAAAACGTGTCGACCCTTCGGATATGGTAGATTTTATGACAAGGTTTCATAATTTTTGCTCTAGCTATGAGATTCGGTGGCAAAAATGTCATAGAAAGAATGAAATTTTTGCAAAAAATAATAAGAATTGGCTGGATGCCTCAATCTCATTCAGTCCACCACCAGAACCACAACAAAAAAGAGGTCGCAATGATCTCTCATTTGAAGAGTGCAAAGAAAAAACAAAAGTTAAGAAATGTAAAGACATAAGAGATCAAATTTCTTTGCCTGTTTTGGCTTACGCCACACAAATGAGCTTGAGAGCTGTTGGAAAAATAGATGAGTCGAAAATTGTTAAGGAAATAATATCATCTCCAACAAAAGCCCAAAAATACCGAAAAAGTATAGAACAGGTACCACCACAGCAGTTAACTCCGGATGAAGCTCTGTCCGTTTTGGTAGAAGCGAAGCTAAGTCGCCACCAATATAATGTTATTAGAAAGGTTGCACCTGAGAAATTTCCATCATATAAATTGGTCCAAAGAGCTAAGAAAAAATGTTACCCAAAGGGAGAACAAATGAAAATTTCTGAAACATCAGCGCAAGTTAGCCTACAAGGAATATTGGATCATACCACTGAACGCCTTTTGTCGGTTAAAAATGCAGATTTAAATTCGTTAGACAACGAAGAAATCGAAAAAATTACTTTATACACTAAGTGGGGCTTTGACGGAAGTTCAGGGCATAGTTCTTACAAACAAGCCTTTCATGACAGTAATGCATCTGATTCTTCTGTATTTATTACGTCAATTGTACCATTAAAATTAGTTTGTAAAATCATTTGGCATAATCCTCGACCGTCTTCAACTAGGTTTTGCAGGCCATTAAAAATTGAATTTATGAAAGAAACGGTCAACAGTATTAAAACAGAAAGAGAAAGAGTGGAGACAGAAAAAAATGCTCTTATCGATACAGTGATATCAGTTGGAGAAAGAAAGATAAAAGTGAACCACAAACTAATTCTCGTTATGATTGACGGTAAAGTGTGTAACGCGATTACAGACACAAAGTCCACACAAAAGTGCTACATATGTGGCGCTACCAGCAAGGAGTTCAACAATATTGAACAAATGATTTCTAGAGATTCCAACGTAGACTTCATGGAGTTCGGTTTGTCTGTCCTACATGGCTGGATAAGATTTTTTGAATGTCTTATTCACTTGGCATATAAACTTCCAATTCAAAAATGGCAGGCAAGAAGTGACGAAGAAAAAAAAATTATTGCTGAAACTAAAAGTCGTATTCAACGCGAATTTAAAAAGAGAACGGGATTGATCATTGATCAACCAAAACCTGGTTTTGGTAACTCTAATGACGGGAATACTGCAAGACGTTTTTTTAAGAATGCAGAAGTATCTGCTGAAATTACTAATATTGATTTAGAGTTGATCAAAAATATGCACACAATATTAATTGTAGTTTCTAGTGGTATTGAGGTCAACATTGAAAAATTTACAAACTTCGCTAATAACACTGCCAGGCTATTTGTGAAAAAATATCCATGGTACTATATGCCTCCTACTCTTCACAAATATTTTATTCATGGGCCTGAAATTATATCATTATCGCCATTGCCAATTGGTCAGCTAACCGAAGAGTCTCAGGAAGCCAGAAATAAAGATTTTAAAAGTTATAGGGAGAATTTTGCCCGTAAATGCAGTCGAGAAAAAACAATGGAAGATATCTTTAATAGATTTCTCTTAAGTTCAGATCCGTTTATAACAAGAATGAACAATAGTTCTAAAAAGAAAAAAGAGCTAATGCCAAAATCTGCATTGGAGTTGCTTGTACTTCCCAGCAATCAAAATAGCAATGATGAAGATGGAGATGAAGATGGAGATGAAGATGGAGATGAAGATGAAGATGAAGATGAAGATGAAGATGAAGATGAAGATGGAGATGAAGATTAAGATTATTGTAACGAATTAATTTATGATTATGAAATTGAATGTGAAGTAAATACTAACATTGAAGGTAATAATGATTATAATAAAAAATTGTTGTTTTCAAAAAAAAAAAAAAAATAAAAAAAAATAGAATAACCGAATTTAATTAAATTTTTTTTAAATAGTGTGTTTATGGTTATTTATCAATAAAAAAACAATTAGATTCTCAAATGTTTCATTTTTGAGCAAAATTTTAAAATTTCGAGAAAAAAGGTATGATTTTAATTTAAAAATTTTCTAATAAAAATACATATAAAATATTTATTCCTTATTATTTTTAAAAATATTACTTATTTTTCTTACAGTACATTTAGTATGCTTTAATTTGCAATTTAATTGAATAATTTATAGCGCACCGTTCCAAAGTTACAGCAAAAAATGTGAAAAAAGAGGATTTTTTACAGAACACAAAATGGCCCATAAAGGGTTAAAAAATGTGTTTTTTCACTCTGTTTTTTTTTTAATGTTGGTTTTTTATGTATTTATAAATATCCATTAATAAAAAATATTTTTTTTTTTTAATTATGACTTCTATGAATTAATCGCCACTTTTCATGCATTTGGCCCCACTGTGCGTCGTCAAAGTTATTGTTTACGAGCAACGCGTTACAGGCAGCCTATGCAGTGGTATTTAATGTGAATTTTTAATCTGTTCTAAAAACGTTAAACTAAATATAATAATACAATTTAAATATGGAAAATAAAAGTGATGGTATGCACATTACAGGTTAGTCGACAGATTTGAGTTTACTTTTTAATTTAATGCGAAAAACTCATTATTGTGACTTAACCTCAAATAAATTTTATTTCCATAAACATGCGGTTTGGATAAGCTTTATAAATGTTGGCCGTATTTGGCCGTGTTTTGACTATCAGAGACATGTTAAGTGGACCATTTTGAGTTTATTTCATTAATTTCACGTTGCGATTTTTTGCGTTTTTTGAGTTATATCGTTTTTTCGTAGGCGACCTTGGTTTGCAGTATAACAACCTTGCGAAAGTTTGGATTGATGTAAAATGCAAAGAGGAGAAGAACGATGCTGTATTCACTTTTGTTATTGGCCAAGTTGGAAATATAAATATTTTGAATGAGAAAGAATCATTTCTGAAAGAGAGAGTCCGAACTTTTTGTAAAAATTTGGCTGAGAGATGGAACAAGTCCCACCGAAAGATAGAGGTATTCTAAAAACAAAACGCTCAATGGCTAAGAATTGATTTTATTTTGGCAACTAAGATTACCCCTTCGAAATGCTTAGTAGGGCGTCCAAAAATAAAGTTTGTGGATAAATCCGAACGCGCAAAGAATAGAGAAGCAAAGGACCTATCAAAGAAAGTAGACAATGGAACGGAATTGCTAGTTCGTGCAGCTTCGATATCGGCTCGAGTTCAACATAAAGCAGATATGGCAGTGGTTCTTAGACAGACAATTGCTAGTCCAACAAGAGCTTGCAAGATGAGAAAATTAGCGCACACTGTTGATAATCAGCCAATTCGCTTAAATGCAAATGAAGCACTCGCATTTTTGTTAGAAAACAATTTGACAAAAGAACAGTACTTGAATACAAGAAGGGAAAATAAAATTCGAAATGCTGACATATGTATATCCACTTTATAACGAGGTCACCAATTCTAAGAAAAGTTGCAGACCAGTTGGTATTAAAGTCAATTAGAGGCAGGCAAATGTTTCCCTTCAATCATTGTTAACGCACACTGCAAATAGAATTGTTGCAATGCAAAAGGAAGTCATAGTCTCATTAATGACAGAAAATATTAATTTTGTAAACGCTGATCTGATTGTTAGCTATGGATTTGATGGCAGCACTGGGCATTCCTCTTATAAGCAGAAATTTCAGGAAGCATCCACATCCGATGATTCCGATTATTCCTTGTTTGCAACAACAATGACTCCTTGAAGACTTGTGGATTCGGTCGGTAGACCACTTTGGAATAACCGCACACCTCAGTCTATAAGGTTTTTTCGTCCCATAAAACTGGAGTTTTGTAAAGAAACAAAAGAAAAAATTTTGCTTGAGGACAATGATTTAAAACAACAGATAAATGGCTTAAATAGTTTAAAAATAGTTATTGATGTTAGAGAAATGATTGAAATACACTTTAAACTATTTCTTACGTTGATTGATGGTTAAGTGTTAAACGTTTTAACAAATACAAAATCTAGTCAATCGTGCCCTATTTGCAAGGCAACTCCAAAGGATTTTAAGAGCATGGCAGACTTCAAAAGCCAAAAATTTCTTTCAAAAAAAGATACTCTAAAGTATGGTATAAGTCCTTTGCATTGTTGGATACGATTCTTTGTATTCGTTTTGCATGCTGGATACAAGAGCAGTAAATATTAAAAAATGGCAATTCGAACTGATGACGATCGCAAAACTCTTTCTGAAAAAAAAAGCTTGTACAACAATTAGTTTGATCGAAAATGAGCCTTAAAGTTGACCAACCAAAAACGGGTGGATTTGGAAACACCAATAATGGCAATATAGCCCGTAGAGCCTGTGCTGACCATGCCATCTTTTCGTAAATAGTTGATATTGATGTTGAGCTGATATATTCCCTTAAAATTATACTCATTACTATTTGCTGTCAATTCCCATTGAATGCCCAAAAATTTCAAACTTTTTGCCACAATACCGTCCAAATTATACAAATCAAATACTCTTGGCTCCCAATGAGGTCGAAATTGTTGAAAATACCTTACTGCCGGTAGGTTGTTTCGGCGAAGATGCTGCTGAGTCGCCGAACAAATTATACAAGTCAGATAGACTACATCATGCCCGCAAGAACAGCCACACAAACAATTTCTCTGATGTTTTTAACAGTGCTATGAACATGTCTGATCCAGATATTTCGTCAATATGCTTAGATAGTCAAATGCAGCAGAGAAGACGCGCGCAACTGCCACAAGAGGTTCTAGATATGCTGTGTGTTTCAGAAGTATCTGTGGAGTTGAATGACAGTATTGGCAAATGCGAAAATAGTTTGGAGACAGGATTAGGCGATATTATTGAAACTGAATTAAATTCGATTAATTTAGATAGCGAAATGTAAAATAAAACTGAAAACAAAATATATACACACAGAATATTTGGCAACCAAATTGGTCTTAAGGAACAACTATATTTTCGATTGTATCAACAGAAATTTTATATCATCTGCAAATTTTCTATTATGATAAAATATTAACTATTAAGGCAATAGAATTGTAATCATCGTGAACCCGAAAATCGGTTATTAACATTATCGCAATTCGGTTGGTAATAAATTCGGTAGCCACAATGACAGATTCATGTGTTTATGTATATTCAAAATAAAAAAAAAAATTTGGCAAAAGTGTGTTAATAATTTATAAATTTCAAAATCTTTTTAATATAAACTTTTCTCAAAGCTTATCTCTCTCTACATAAACACAAAAAAAAAAAATTCAAAAATCTTTTCAAGTTAATTGTTATTAATTTTTGTCACAAAAATGGGTAAATTTCCCATAGTGCTTTGGTTCGTACTAAACTCGAATATTGTTCAATTATTTGGAGCCCTTATTACATTACGGCTTCAAACCGTATTGAAGGTGTGCAAAAGAGGTTTACTAGAAGCATTTTAAAATATTCTTGGCATTATGAGTTGCCTACATATGAAGTAAGAAGGAAACTTTTAGGATTGCAATCTTTAAGTGATCGTCGATCATATTCTTCTATATTGTTTGTTTATAATGTTTTAGCTGGGGACATAAATTGTTCGAAAATTTGTGATATATTTAATTTATACCGGCCACCAAGGGATTTAAGAGATAATCGAATGTTTGACGATTCTCTTCATAGATCAAACTATGCCTTAAATGATCCAATTACAAGGTGCAAAAAATTATGTAATAGTCTTTCTTCTGAGATAGATTTCCAGTTTTATAACTAAATATATTTTTAGATCTAAGTAGTCTGTATGAATATTCTGTAGATGAATAAATAAATAAGTAAATAAATATAAGATCTCATATGTAAACATCAAATTAGTTAAAATATGTAAATAAAGGAAGAATATATAATTGAAAAAAACACACTAATCAGTAGTCCAAAAATAAACCCTGTAGGACCATTTTTAGTCAGTCTCCATATAAGGCTAATTTTCGATCTTCACCGAATTCTATCAAAAAAAAAAAAAACAAAAACATTACAATGATTTTTTTTTAAATTGTAGTATATATCTGTTTTTGGGAAAAATAAATGATTTTACTAAACATGGTCATGATCGGTCCATTTTTTGAGCTAGTCACTATGGTATGGTATTCTTTATCCATCACATACAAACATTTTCATATCTGCAATAACAACAAACAATACCACCAAAATTTGGTTTATGCTTATTTTCTATATCCAGTTATTGCCTCAGCAAAGTTAGATCCAAAACCACCATCTTTCGAAACTCATGCTATTTGGACTAGACCAATTATAATTTCCTTATTTGTTAATAATGGTTTGGATTTTGAAGAAGTCAAAACAACCTTAATTTTTTAAACTTATGTAAACTGAGTGACTTCTTTGCGAAGTTAACACTTCCCAATATCCATCAAATATATAAATAAATATTAAGTTCACAACATTCTCAATAAGTGTGTCATCAAATCAAAATATTTTTAAAGATAATAAAAAGTAAAGCTAACCTCCTCACCCCACCCACCCTCTCCCCTTTCATTAAACATAGCGAAGATGTTACAGAAATAAACAAACAAAAAATAATTAGAAAGTTACAACATTGTTCCGTGTAGCAAATGGCATACACAACTTACAAAATTTAAAATGCCTCATAGTCTTCTATGGTTTGAAATATACTTAAAACAAAGAAGAAATACAAATTAAAAAAGTATATGTATATGTATGTATATATACATACATAAATAAATACAACGATAAATAAAAAGAGCAAACAAGTGGTTCCACTTAACGAATCATGATGATGGGTGACTAAAAACAATATATCCACCACACAACGACAACAACAATAAAGTAAACAACACATACTGAATTACGAGGGGCAACTGAAATAATTGTGGATACGATAAAATTTGATACTACACAGACAGAAAAAAAAAGCACAAAAAACAAATGCAGCAAAAAAAGAAACAAAATATAACATCGCTGCAACGCTACTGCGCCATTGATATTATTTCTGTTTTCTTTATTTTGTTATTTTTTTTTATTCTTTTTTTTTTTTTTTGTGAAGTGAATGAGAACATAAAACAATACTGCATAACAAACAAACAAAAAAAAGAACCTTTCTGTTTCTCTTGCGTCAATATGAATCAAACTTTTGGATCAAATGTGAGTTTCTGCAAAAACAATTTAGGAATTAAAACTTAAAAAACTAATTTCTTAGGACAAGGCCCGGGATTACGCATTCCCGGGCGATAGAACTCTAGCTCTGGTTAATATTTCATACATAAAAATATATTGATTGATAAATTAAACTAAGCCCAAAACAATATAAGAATTTATGAAAGATTTTCATTTTATTCTTAATTGGGTCGAATTGGGTCGACAAAGAAAACAAGTCTAGTATGTTTACAAAAACAAAAAACATATATGGAAAAATACAAATAAACAAACACAAAGACCTAACATGCAAAAATAATAATAAAAGAAAATAAATGCCAATAAAGAAATGTTAAAAACGAATATAAAACCAAAATAGCAACGAAAAGAAATTTGTTTACATTTTAATCGTAATTTGAAAGAAATCAAATTTAAATAAAAATATTATATAAAATACGCAATAAAATTTAATTTCTTTATAAATTTGAAAATAGAATCTTTGATAAAGGGAATCTATCGCTTTCGCTTAAATTTCATTTCTTGATAAAGGTGTTACTTTTATATATTATTTGCAACGAAAAGTACTGAATGTTTAAATGAAATAAAACACGAAAACAATATACGATACAATGTGATACGTTGATATAGAAAACGTGTTATGGCCACATTTTACAAGGTGATTAAATAACGTGACAATCAAAAATATTCATTTCATTTATTCATTTACTTTTTTTTATACCCTATACCACTATGTGGTTTGGGTATAATGACTTTGTGCTGCTGTTTGTAACAACCAAAAATATTTGACCTAGACCCATCTTTAATTATACCGATCGAATCAGAATCACTTTCTGAGTTGATTTAACAATGTCCGTCCGTCCGTCCGTCCGTCCGTCCGTCCGTCCGTCTGTGTGTCCATGTAAAGCTTGTAATCAAACTGCAGGTCGCAAATATGAATATATTTTGATGAAATTTGGTATATAAGCTTTCATCGGCCATGGGATGAACGCTATTGAAATTGGTGAGAATCAGTCCATGTTCAGACCTAGCCCCCATACAAATTACCCATATGTAATCGTCATAAATTGCCATAAGATCCAAATTGTCATATAGATTTTACTCAAATTGGGTTTCTATGCGTTCATTACATCCATTAATGAGTAGTCCAAAAATGATCCCTTTGACCCCGTATAGAGCTGCTTCCCGATCTTTACTTAAATCTATTAAAAAACAAAAATATTGCACTGATTCTTCTCAAATTTTGTTTGTACATATTTTTGCAAAATACAAGAGACTTTATCAAACATGATCAGGATCGGTCCATTTTTGGACCTAGTCCCTTTATAGATATAGCATCCGATATGAACTTTTTCATATCTGCGGCCAAAAAAATTAATAAAAATCCCACTCAAATTTGGTTTTTGCTTATTTTCAATGTCCAGTTAGTTGGGCCTAAGAGATAGGGTTTCTAAACGCATGGTATAGGGTATCGTATAGTCGGTCTAGACCGACTATAATTTTCTTACTTGTTATTTTTGCATTACACTACAGCCATATTGTTCTTCTTTCTGTTAGGGCACCAGTTTCGAGGTATATGTAATGTAGTTGTTAAAGTTATATTCTTATAATTGTTACAACATTCTGTAATATTAGATTATTGTTTAAAGCAATATTTGTAATTTGAACATGTTTTATTCGCCAAAATGTTTACGACTCCCACATAGTTTATATTCTTCGATATTCGTACGAAATTGTTTCTACATTCAGACTTGGCTCATTAGCCTACTCTACCAAGTGAAATTAATTTAAGGTTTAAGGCTTTGGCTTTAATTATCAACTTATTGATTATAATTTATAATTTATAATTTATTTATAATTTGAAAATGATTTGGGGCATGTACCCGCATTGAAGAAATGAGGGCCAGCGCATAAACAGCACCAAACTGTGTATTTTTTGGATGTAATGGAGTCTGTTGGGTCTGTTGTGGATTGGTCTCACTCCGTATGCGGCAATTTGGTTTATTAACAAATCCGTTAAGCCCAAAAAATCATCGGGTCAGTTTCCAACTGATCTAGAGCCCAAGCTGTGAAAGAAGACGCATATGATCGTTTTATGGTTTTAACTCATGCACCAGCTTACTTGAGTGAATTTTATTTAATATTTCAAAATTCGAAATCCATTTACCCGTCGCACTGTGGTCAATATTTTGAGATAGCGGCCAAAACTCCTTTTGGTCTTTGTTCTCCGATTTTAAAGTTATTAGACTCATATGAAAGTAGACAGTAGTTAACCTCGGGAGCCAAAAAATTAGAACTCTATTTCAACTATTTCACTGAGAACAGGGTGGTCCAAAATGGGCTTTTTCAGAATTTAGTAAATTTATGATATTTTTAGTTAATTTTTAAAGTTTAAATGATCATAACTTTTTTGAAATTGAAGCTCTACTGTTTTCAGAACAATTTAAATTTTTTTTTTAAAAAAGGTCAAATTTCTCGGAAATTTCCTATTTCATAGAGCACAACTCCTGTGAGTCAAGCTGAGTCAAAACACAAATTTACTATTTTGTAGTCCTAACTCTCCCCTACATTCCTATATATACATGTCCATGCATCGGGACTGCACTTTTTGAGCAATTTTTCTGACCCAAGGTAAGATATTCGGTACAAATGCACGTCATATTTTTTGAGAAGTTATTTGTATGTGAAAGTGGCTATTATGCATATATTTTGATGAAATTTTGTACAAGAGTTCTTATTGACCCAAAAAATAATTCTGTTGAAATTAGGAGAAGTTGGCCCATATGTGGACCTAGTCCACATAGAAGGGTGTATCAAAATTTTGACAAAAATGACAATAGAACTCTCAAATTATGTGGTATCTGGCAATTCATTTGGAAAAGGTAAAAAAGATTTTATTGCCATCTAATATTACACAACTTAAATACGTGAAAATTGCAAATAATTTTAAAACCAATGGAAATAACTGGTAAAACCAAGTACCTTTTATATTATTGCCAGTACCTGTTAACTCTCAAATTATGTGGTATCTAGCAATTCATTTGGAAAAGGTAAAAAAGATTTTATTGCCATCTAATATTACACAACTTAAATACGTGAAAATTGCAAATAAATTTAAAACCAATGGAAATAACTGGTAAAACCAAGTACCTTTTATATTATTGCCAGTACCTGTTAACTCTCAAATTATGTGGTATCTAGCAATTCATTTGGAAAAGGTAAAAAAAGATTTTATTGCCATCTAATATTACACAACTTAAATACGTGAAAATTGCAAATAAATTTAAAACCAATGGAAATAACTGGTAAAACCAACTACCTGTTATATTATGTTTCAAAGAGGTAAAAAAGATCATGTTGAAACTTCGAGCAATAGTATATTAATCCATGCATTCATTTTTTTTCTTCATTATTGTTTAAACAATGGCTAAATTCAGTCATAGTGTTCTATCTGATATATATTTTGAACGGAAAGATGAAAACGACATTATTTTACATATAATGAATAATCCATTCTTCAAAATATGCGACAAACAAGAAATTAAAATTCATAACTTAAAAATAAAAAACTTTTTAAATACTTTAAGAAAACGGTACAATCAATGTTCCAGAAACAAGAAATTGTTTTACTCACGCAACCAAGAATGGCTAAGAAATAAACTTATTTTTAAAAAGCCATCAATAACTACCACGGAAACTGGAAAAGGTGGTCGACCAGCAAAGCCAATTGATAATTGTAGTGAAAGATCACGAAGACGCAAGCTTAAACATATCAATGAAGAAGTTTCTTGTAGCATCATAAAGGATTCATTTCTGCATCAAATTCAACCATCGAAAACTAAAAAGGGTAAAATTGCTATCATTGAAAAAATAGTGGAAGCAAGCCCCAGACGCACAAAAAGGATTTAAGAAAGTATGCCGACACCAACTGAAGAAAATAAATTTACTCCAGAAGAAGCATTTGCACTATTTTTTGATTTGAAAATGACTAAAAACCAATATACAGAATTGCGGAAGCGAACCAATGAAAAAAATTGTGGAATTTTTCCATCATATCGAGATATAGTTTCTGCCAAAAAAGATTGCTTACCTTCACCAACTGCTATTAGTGTAACTTCAAGTTCAGCAGAAATAAAATTGCAGGATCTTCTTGAACACACTGCAGAACGATTATTAAAGACATTTGATGCTGACTATTTAAAGAAGTTTAAAAATTGCAGCATGACTTTAATTTCTAAATGGGGATGTGATGGGTCCTCTGGCCAGAAACAATACAAACAATGTAATGCGGAAAATTCATCAGATGCCAATTTATTCATGATTTCTTTCGTTCCATTACGTTTAACAAAAACTTATATTGGTTCAGAGCCGTCAACTAGTAGAGCTGCAGAGATAGATGTATGGAAGAATGAAATTCCCTCGTCAACAAAATTTTGTAGACCAATAAAGTTTGCTTACAAAAAGGAGACTCAAGATGTCATAGATGAAGAAGTTCGAAAAATAAATGATCAAATTAAAGAACTTCAACCAGTAACATTTAAATTTGATGACCAAGACATTGAAGTAAATTTTAAAATGTGTCTCACAATGATTGATGGAAAAGTTGCACAAGCTTTAACCAAAACAAAGTCATCGTCAAGCTGCACCATATGCCAAAAAACATCAAGTCGATTGAGCCAACCACCAACACAAGACGATAGTTTTAATGAAGCATATGAATTTGGAATGTCACCTCTTCATGCTAGAATTCGTTTTATGGAGCATATTCTTAAATTGGGATACGATTTGGAATTTGGCCCGTTAGGCGAAACAGTGAGAAACAACAAAGAAAATTTGGAAAAAAGAAAGCAAAAAAAAAGATATTCAAGAAAAATACCGTGAGATAGGCCTTATAATTGACCAGTCAAAGCAAGGAGAAGGAAATTCTAATGATGGAAACACAGCAAGGAGATTTTTTTCCGATCCAGAAACTGCAGCTTCTATAACTGGAGTAGATTATGATTTAATACGACGATTCCAAATCATATTACAAGTTATAGCATGTAGCAAAAAGACAGATGCAAAAAAATTTGGTCAGTATGCTAATGAGACAGCAACCCTTTATAACCAAAAATATTCTTGGAGACATATGCCAACCACAGTTCACAAAATTTTGTTCCATGGGGAACAAATAATTCAGCACAATATGCTTCCAATTGGAGATCTCTCAGAAGAAGCCCAAGAAAAAAGGAACAAAGACTACAGATTCTTTCGCGAGCACAATACAAGAAAAATTTCCAGGTATTGTACTAATGAAGATCTTATTAATATTTTGTTGTGCACATCAGACTCATATATGTCCAGTATTCGACAAAAATGGAAATCAACCCCATTAGAGTTAGATGAAGAAGCTAAACAACTACTGCAAAATGAAAATCAAAGCTATTTGGAAGAAATTTTTACTAATATTGTTTAATTAATACTAGTTTAAAGATTATAATTTGTTTCTAATTTTAGTATAAATTTTTATTAATACATTTAAATAAAATATACATATGTGCACTTTAAATCAATAGTAAAAGTTTACTTAAAATTTTATCGATGTTGTGTTCTGTATATAATATATCCAAATGGTATTGATATTGTTGGGAATTTCAGTGTTATTTTTCAGTTTAATCCTCACAAGAATTAGCTTTCTTCCAAAAAAACCAACCTTTGGCCCCTGTGAATATTGAAACTAAATAAATGTCAGGGGCCAAATGTTGGCATTTTCTGACCAAAATTAAGTTTAGGAATAATAAATAAGTATTGATTGTAAAATACGATTGAAGAAAATAAGAAATTATAAAAAAAATACCTATTTAAAATGTCAAAATATTCAATTTTTACATGGAAACTCAACAAAAAATTAAAATGCATTTTTAACTCCAAATTACTTACGTTTCTATCAGTCGATTTTTACGTTTGAACACGCAAATTGAAGCTTAAAGTCCCTCCTATTGAACAAAACAAATTGCGTAAAAAAATACCAATCCGGTCAAAAGTTATAGAGTTTTGACCGCTATCTCGCGAAATTGACCACTGTGCGTCGATCAGTCCATCGACCGAAGTATAAATAAGAACATATTTTTGTATAAAAAAAACTTAAAAGTGTATGTAAAAATCCTAATATATCCGCTCCTGAAATGGTTAAGAGGTCAAAATATGCATGGAAATAAAACTAGTGGAGCTAGCTATCATTTGCTTGCTGCAAATACTAACATTGTAAAGATAATTTTATGAGATAATGCCACGTTTTCAAAAAAAAAAAAAAAAAAAAAAAGAATGGAAAAACTTCAATAAGTTCATAACGGGTAAGGGAATTTCGAATTTTGAAATATAAAATAAACGGCACTCAAGTAAGCTGATAATAAATGACAAAGTTATATGCAAATCAATGTCAAAACTTTGGGGGTCCATATCTAGGGAAATAAGGGCCGCCGAAAAAAAATATTTCTCCTGAATCAACCGCAAAACCATAACCACTCAAAAAAAAAATTAAAAAAAGGGTGTGTGTCTCTAAATTTGGGATAAAAAAATGTGTAAACTTGGTACTTTCACTTTATTGGGAATAAAATAGGAATATATCCCTGGATTTTCATGAAACAAAATTTATTTTATTTCTATTACATACAGCTAAAACTGGTAAGTATTTGTTGCTTTCTATTTTTTACGAATTTTTTGAATTCAAAAATTGTATAATTTATGGAAAAAAACACAATAATTCAAACATTAATAGCTGTATCACAAAATTAAATTAGGAAAACTTAAAGCTGGCATAATTTAAAGTTTTTTGACATATTGCATAACAAAATCAAATACATCGTTCCAAAGTTACGACAAGTATGGAGCAGCCTTTTCAAAAATCTCAAATTTTAGAACAAAATTAAAAAAAAAACCTTTTACCATAGAATTTCAACTAATGATGATAGTGGATCAAAAAAATATAGTGGTTATCAAAGGAATTTTTGCTTGTTGCATAGTGTTATCTTCATACAGTTGCTCCAAAATTAATGAGTGTTTTTTTCTTGAGTTACATATAATTAAAAAAGTGAAATAAGATGGAATTTGTTTTTGAAAATTTGATTTAATATTATTTGGTTTACAATTTCGTTTTGCAATATGTAAAAGCCAAATATTGAAAATGTATGTTAGAATAGAGTAGCTCCAACAAATATTTTTTCGATAGTACAGGTTGGCAAAAAGTAACCCCTGTGTGTAAAAATTGAATAACTTTTTGGTTTATTAATTTTTATTTTTATTTTCAGATTTTATTCCTCGAACCTTGTTGCATCAGCATTCAAAATTTCACGAAAGAGCAATGGACCAAAATGATAGAATCTTAATTTTCCAATGGGCAGTCAAATTTACTGATGCAATGAAACTATCGAAATTACTTTATTCCAGATATGTGCCCAGCCAAACCGCAATAAATAGTTTAATTGTACGGTTCTGACAACAAGGTTCAGTGTCAGACTTGCCACGAACAGGAATATTGAGAATAGTACAAAACCTGGTGAACATTGAAGAACATCCAGAAACATTAACGAGAAGAGGTTCTGGACAAACTGAGCACATAGAACATAGAACATCACTTCTGCGGATTTTATCTTGGCATTTACACATGTATCCATGCAAGGTCCAATTGGCCAAACACCTATTACCAGTTGAGTACCAGTAACGACTAATTTGGGCGACGCAGGCGTGTATAACTACCTCGTTTGGCTTAGGTGCAAAATTTTTTTTCGGTATTATTGTCTGGATTCAAAAAACAAATCGCCAATAAGTAATTTTATTCAAAATAACGGTAACTCATCAAGTCAGGAATAAAGGTGGGTAGAATACATAATATATCTTTTAAGGTTTACAGAACCATCAAATTTAAGAATCAATAAAAAAGTTTGATGAGGGCCCAGATGAACCTTAAGCGTAAGACCTTTATTTATTTCATAAAGATGTAGAAGAACTCAGATTGCACCAAATCTTGCTTAAGTTTGGTATCATCCATCATATATAAATTACATATAAATTAATTGTGAATTAAGAGATATGAAATGTATTAAATAAGTTTGATATACAAATTTAAAATAAATTTTTATTTTTAAAGGTTGTCCCAAAATTCGTGCAAGAATTTTTGCGTGAAACCCAATAATAAATACATAATATTGTAAGAGTTATCTTATGATCTGAATTTTTCCAATTTTAATACATGATTAGGTGACAAAAGAAACCTGAAATAAGGTCAACAACGACTGAAAATTTTAGCGTTATAAAACTTGAATACTAAGAATGAATAAAGACAGTAATGTATCCGGTGGTCGGTCACATTATAGAACATTAGATTGCTGTTTCAGTTTTATTAACAACTTTTTCAAGTTCCTAGCTAATAAGGGGGCAACAACTTGGAAAAAAGCATTATAAAAACCATTTAATCACGTTTAAATAGGAAACAAACAATTGTGGATAGAAAAACAAGTATTTGTACCACAATAATGATAGATAGTGTCGAAGAATAAGCAAAAGAAGGGGTATGTGAACTTTTAGTTTATTTTTTTTATTTAATCACTTAGTTGTATTTAATAGCTGAGAACCATTATATTCGTTCTTTAAGTCATGCATCATAAGAGAGGAAATTCTAGTAAAATATCAAAACAACTCCATTTCCATTACTTGTTTATTTTTCTAGAAATTTTTCAAAAGTTTATTTTTTATACCCTATACCACTATGTGGTTTGGGTATAATGACTTTGTGCTGCTGTTTGTAACTACCAAAAATATTTGACCTAGACTCATCTTTTATTATACCGATTGAATCAGAATCACTGTCTGATTCGATTTAACGATGTCCGTCCGTCCGTTCGTCTGTGTGTCCATGTAAAGCTTGTAATCAAACTGTAGGTCGCAAATATGAATATATTTTGATGAAATTTGGTATATAAGCTTTTATCGGCCATAGGCCAAAAAACGCTATTGAAACTGGTGAGAATCGGTCCATGTTCAGACCTAGCCCCCATACAAATGACTCCTATGAAATCGACATAAGTTGCCATAAGATCCAAATTATCATATAGATTTCAGTCAAATTGGGTTTGTATGTGTTTATTATATCCATTAACCAGTAGTCCAAAAATAATCCCTATAGGACAATTCTTAGTCATAGGCCCCATACAGAGCTGTTTCCCGATCTACACTTAAATCTATCAAAAACAAAAATATTGCACAGATTTTTCTCCAATTTAGTTTGTATATATTTTTTCAAAATATAAGTGACTTTACCAAACATGGTCAGGATCGATCCATTTTTGGGCCTAGTCCCCATATAGATATAGCATCCGATATGAACTTTTTCATATCTGCAGCCTAAAAAATTAATAAAAATCCCACTCAAATTTGGTTTATGCTGATTTTCTATATCCAGTTAGTTGGGCCTGAGAGATAGGGTTTCTAAACGCATGGTATAGGGTATCGTATAGTCGGTCTAGACCGACTATAATTTTCTTACTTGTTTTTTATTTTACCATTTAAGAGGTTTTAACCAGAGCCTACGGTCAAGCTCGAGTACGCGAGCTACTCGAAGCTCGCACTACTCGAGTAGTTAACGAGGTACTCGAGCTCAACGAGTAGCTCGAGTAGTAAAAGTTAACATTTTTCATTTTTGAAAACATGTAAAAAGATATATAAAGGGTCCACCAAATAACTTTTTTTTTTTTTGAAAATGCTATAAAAAAAAAACTACTGAATATTATCTCAAATTTCTTTTTTTATTTGAAAGTACAATCCTTCCGGTTAATAATGGAAAATAATTTCATTCAAATGGCTGCCTCGGCTGGCCATGCAGTAGCCTACACAATCGGTCCAATTTTTAAGCACATTATCGATTGTGTGCAGCTGTATTTCACCAATGGCTTCACGAATATTGTCCTTTAAAGCGTCAATTCTCTCTGGCTTATTGGCGTAACACTTATCTTTGAGGGCACCCCACAAATAATAGTCCAACCGTGTCAAATCGCAGCTCCGAGGTGGCCAAACGACATCAGCTCTGCGGCTGATAATGCGATCTTCAAAAACAGGGCACAAAACATCGAGTGTAGCTTCGGCTGTGTAGCACGTAGCGCCGTCCTGTTGAAACCAAATGTTGCCAATATCCTCCTCTTCAATTTTTGTGAACAAAAATTCGTTCAACATGGCCCGATAACGATCGCCATTGACTGTAACGGCCACTCCTTGCTCATTTTCGAAGAAAAATGGCCCAATTATGCCTCTGGACCAAAATCCGCACCAAACAGTGACTCGTTTTGGGTGTATCGGCTTTTCAATGTATGCGTGCGGGTTTTCTGTGCCCCAGAAAGATCAAAATGAGCTTCATCTGAAAAGATGATTTTTTTGGCAAAATCGGCATCTTCTGTAAGTCGATCGCAAAATTCGTCTCAATGATGCCTCCGAAATGTTTAATTCTTGGGAACGACGGTGAATTGATGTTGATGGCGCTTCATGCAACACTTTCTGCCACAGCAGCAATATTCTCGGGTGTACGCACTGTTTTTGGCTTTTCACGCTTTGGTTTATCGATGAGGATGCCAGTTTCTTTCACTTTTTTTTCACAAGATAACGAACACACGGAGCTGAAGGTGCTTTTCTTCTTCCAAATGTCGCAATATTTCCCACCGTTGTTCAAGCGTATACACAACCATATTCGTTCAGCGGAAGGATAAAACTAATTATCTGTCAAATCAGACATGAGCTGTGTTACCATTCACGAAATAAGCACTAGTTAAAAAAAAAACATTAGATGGCGGACCCTTTATATAAGTATTTAGTATAACAAATGTATACTTTTTGGAATCGTGCAAGTACCAAGAATATCATCCTTAAATTTCACTTGAATCGGACTGTCCTACTGGCGTGGGCAAACTACTACTCGAAAAAGCTCGACGCCCTTCCATACAACTGTATGAAAATATTCACTTCATAGATGTTTGACTTCATTTAAGAAAAAATTTTCCCAAAATCCATGGTATGATTTTATATATTTTGAAGTAAGTTACACTGATAGATTACCCTCCTGAAATATTAAAACATTCTGATAAAAACTATGGAGTGGGCTAACTAACGGGTGATTTTTTAAGAGCTTGATAACTTTTTTTAAAAAAAAAACGCATAAAATTTGCAAAATCTCATCGGTTCTTTATTTGAAACGTTAGATTGGTCCATGACATTTACTTTTTGAAGATAATTTCATTTAAATGTTGACCGCGGCTGCGTCTTACGTGGTCCATTCGGAAAGTCCAATTTTGGGCAACTTTTTCGAGCATTTCGGCCGGAATAGCCCGAATTTCTTCGGAAATGTTGTCTTCCAAAGCTGGAATAGTTGCTGGCTTATTTCTGTAGACTTTAGACTTGACGTAGCCCCACAAAAAATAGTCTAAAGGCGTCAAATCGCATGATCTTGGTGGCCAACTTACCGGTCCATTTCTTGAGATGAATTGTTCTCCGAAGTTTTCCCTCAAAATGGCCATAGAATCGCGAGCTGTGTGGCATGTAGCGCCATCTTGTTGAAACCACATGTCAACCAAGTTCAGTTCTTCCATTTTTGGCAACAAAAAGTTTGTTAGCATCGAACGATAGCGATCGCCATTCACCGTAACGTTGCGTCCAACAGCATCTTTGAAAAAATACGGTCCAATGATTCCACCAGCGTACAAACCACACCAAACAGTGCATTTTTCGGGATGCATGGGCAGTTCTTGAACGGCTTCTGGTTGCTCTTCACTCCAAATACGGCAATTTTGCTTATTTACGAAGCCATTCAACCAGAAATGAGCCTCATCGCTGAACAAAATTTGTCGATAAAAAAGCGGATTTTCTGCCAACTTTTCTAGGGCCCATTCACTGAAAATTAGACGTTGTGGCAGATCGTTCGGCTTCAGTTCTTGCACGAGCTGTATTTTATACGGTTTTACACCAAGATCTTTGCGTAAAATCTTCCATGTGGTCGAATAACACAAACCCAATTGCTGCGAACGGCGACGAATCGACATTTCACGGTCTTCAGTAACACTCTCAGAAACAGACGCAATATTCTCTTCTGTACGCACTGTACGCATTCGTGTGGTTGGTTTAATGTCCAATAAAGTAAACTGAGTGCGAAACTTGGTCACAATCGCATTAATTGTTTGCTCACTTGGTCGATTATGTAGACCATAAATCGGACGTAAAGCGCGAAACACATTTCGAACCGAACACTGATTTTGGTAATAAAATTCAATGATTTGCAAGCGTTGCTCGTTAGTAAGTCTATTCATGATGAAATGTCAAAGCATACTGAGCATCTTTCTCTTTGACACCATGTCTGAAATCCCACGTGATCTGTCAAATACTAATGCATGAAAATCCTAACCTCAAAAAAATCACCCGTTACTACTCGAAAAATGTATGAAAATATGATCTTCGTAAATGTAAAAACACTTGGAAAAAGCTCTTAGTATTTTAATCTGCATATATGTAGAGAATATGTTTGCAAAATTTCAAAGCATTTCAACAAAAATGTTGGCGTGTGGGAACAACTACTCGAAAAAGATCGGAAATTTTGCACAAAGTGTAAAAAAATAAAAAAATAATTTTAATTTCTTCACTGTCTGTAATTGGCTATATTCATAGATTACTCATAAAAAATTTTAAACCATTCCGACCAAAATTGTGGCGTCGGTAAGGCACTGATATTGGCCACTTTCTATACAATTGTGTGAAAATGTGCTCTTATTTGAAGTTTGATGATATTTTCCAGAATATTTTCCACAATGACGTAATAAAAAATTATATTCGTTAGAGCTGTGTATATAAAGTTTCAAAGCATTCCGCGAAAAATTGAAGTTTGGAGGAACTACTACTCGACAAAAAACAGAAACTAAAAAAATTTTTTTCCAAAAAATAAAATGAAATATTTCTTTCACTGTCCGCAATTGCCCTTATTCACAGATGACTCATATAAAAAAAAATTAAGTCATTCCGATTAATATTGTGCAATGGGCGAACAACTACTCTTTCTATACAAATGTGTGAAAATTTGCTATTTCAAGTTTGATGGAACTTAAAAAAAAAATCCATTTTTTACACGCTTTCAAACATGAAAAATGTTAATTTTTTCTACTCAAGCTACTCGTTGAGCTCGAGTAGCTCGTGAACTACTCGAGCAGATCGAGTAGCTCGAAGCTCGAGTAATGGGGAGCCCTGGTTTTAACTGTTTCACAAGGAGGAACCCGCAGATCGTAGAGAAATATATTATTGCATAACAAATTAAAATTTTATTTAAAAAAAAACAAAATTTTTTAAATGGTATTGAAATTTAATATCTTAATATATAAAAACGTTGGTGCGTATGTTGGTACTCTAATAACTGTTGAACCGCTAATGCTAGCGACTTCGTATTCATACCATATGTTCCTTTGGTTCTCCGATTTGCATAACTTTTTTTGTACCCGATAGGTGGCGCTGGGGTCGAGATTTTCCCAAAAAATTTATTTACGGTCCAATTTAGCTCAAATTCGCAACATATATTATGTACATAAAACTAAAGTTGCTGACAAAGTTTTTCACCTGTAGGTGGCGCTGGTGTTAAAATATTCAAGAAAACGTATATTTTTTTTCAGTCATATTCATAATATTATTAAATGCAATGTATTTAAGGATTTTGGAGGGAGTTCGTGCTTTACTTTTGCCCGACACTCGGTATTAAAATTTAGATGCAATATAAAATCCAGATGTTTTCTTCGGGCCAGCAACGCGGACCGGACTCAGCTAGTACATAGATAAAATTGATTCAAAACTTAACTTTTATACCCATATGGATATTTCCAATAAACGAGGAAAATTAGCTTTTCGGCCGTATCTTCTTCTTTTTAATTTAATAAAATTTGAAATTAATGTTTTACCTCACTAAACTAAAAATTATTTCCAAAAAATAAGTGACCTTACCAAATATGGTCAGGATCCGTCCATTTTTCGACGTAGTGCCCATATAAATATAGCATCCGATGTGAACTTTTTCGTATCCGAAGGCAAAAAAAAAACTTGTTTATGTTTATTTTCTATATCTAAATAGTTTGACCGAAGAGATAGGGTGTTTAAACGCATGGTATAGGATATCGTATAGTCGGTATAGACCGACTATAATTTTCTTACTTGTTTATGCATGTGTTAGTAGCAACTTTAAATTAATTTTACTTAGAAAAATGCACCAGATGATGCACATCTGTAAAGAAATACCTTTCAAATGGTATATTTTTTGTCAAAATTGGTTGTAGAATATGTCACAAGAAATCACCTTGCCTATTAATATTATAGATATGTTAATATTTATGTACAAAAACCTATTTGAATTTTTATTAAAACTACTAAAGCGACTTAACAATGTACAATGATACCATCTCATTGATATGGATATAATCAGAATTTGAACATCTGATGTTAAATTTTGAGTAATTCTTTCGATCTTATCTTTAACTAATTATATACCTGCTAGATCATGAAGGTATCCTGATGTGATAGGTACAAGATCCGAACAAGTTTGACTAATGAACAATTTATATGAACGACAACAATGATTATGTTAATAAGCGTTAAGGGAGGTTGTAATTTAACATTTGAGGATTGGACCATCGTTCCAAACTGAGTCAAAGACAGCTTTGACGTCAAGTAGGACCATTCCATTTCTTATCATTGAAATGTCGATTTACTAGGTTCTTTATTCGAATCAGTAGATGTGTATTATTGTGTTGCCTACGAAAACCAAACTGCTGGGGATGAATGATATCGTTGTTTTCGATAAAATCTATGAGTTTACATTTAATGATCCTTTCAAGAATTTTACTGAAAGATGAGAGCAAGGATATAGGTCGACATGATAACGGACTACCTGAATCTTTACTAGGCTTTTTTATTAGGATAATTTTTGACTCCTTAAATTCTAGAGGAAAATAGCATAGTTTGAAATAAGCATATATAAACACTGTTATGAATTTAATGCCTTTACGTTGCAGTGCTTTTAGACATTTATCGGTAATGCCATCCCGGAGATTTTTTATTTTTTCATAAGTTTTCGATTGGCTGGGTCAAGAACATCAATATTTTGATCCGAAAACCTTGAAGAGTGCTTTGGGTAATTGTCGTACTGGAGAATGTAATGGACGGGCATATTCTCAAAGGAATACGGTTCCATTACATTTTCCAAAATGTTTTTAAATTGATGATCCATTATTCCCTGAAGTCGTGCAATTGGAGCCACACCACGCCAAAAAAAAGGCACCCCAAACCAAAATAGTTCCGACACCGTATTTCGCCGTTTTCACAGTGTAAACAACATACGTTGTTCCATCGGATTGAAAGAAGTTAAACTTAGATTCGTCGCTCCAGAGAACTAAATTCCAGTAACGTGGATATTTTCTAAATATTTCCCTTGCAAAGCGCAACCGCTTCTTAATATATATTTTTTTTTTGGACCTGCAGTGTTTTTGTGCAATGCACCCGCGAAGTGCCGAATCTTGTAAGCGCATTCTTATTGTCCGTGTGAATAGTTGTACGTTTATTTGCTGTCCAATCTCAGCCTTCATTTCCAGCGAAGACAAGAGTGGATTTCCCCTGACCCCCACAATTTTGTCTACCGGTCTTTATTTTGGAGACAAGACTTCTTCTTGCCCATTTTAAAAACTAAATCGTATCTAAATTATTAAAAGCTAATCTATTGCTTTTCAAAGTACAGTCACTTTGTTACTAATAATAAGATAAGTTCAGAAATTAAAGCAAAAACTGCACATTTTTTTGGAAACGATCTTAGTTTTTTTAAAGCAAACTTTGAACTCCACGTGTTTTACATCGACAACAATATTGAATGTCTACTTGTTGAAGAAGTCCACCACTGTATTTACAAAATTTTTTTTTTTTTTGTAATATCGCTTTTTGAGATATTCTTTCACAAAACGAAATATATGATTATGACCTTTGACATTTACGCAAAAAAATAAATACATTTGTCATATTAAAGGCGATATTAATAGCTTCGAAGCAACAGCTCCATTTAAAAAAATTGTTGGAATGTTGACCTGCACTTGTGAGTTTTTAATTATTTTTGCACTTTTTGTGCCGATATATTCGGGAACTATAGAAGCCAGGGGTCTATTTTCTTTAAAAATTTTTTATTTGAATAAGGTACAACATTTGTGTTAATTTATTATGAACTAGCAGAGCCCAACGCTCGAAATTCGAGTGCAAATTCTAGGAAATTTTTCATTAAATTTTTTTCTCTCAAAGTTTTTTAAATCTATATACATATATAAAAAATTTATGAATATTTAAATAAAATGCATTAAATTGTGAATATTTAAATAAAATTCATTAAATTTCATTATAAATATTTGATGAACACACAGAAGAAATATTAATGGGACTGTTAATAAATAATTTTATAGGAGCCTACAGGTATGTAGATGCTAATAAATTTTAGGCAATTCACAATTCAACACAGGGCGATGAAAATGTACTCTTTTTTGAAACCATCAATAATAAATGCACAGGTGATGAATTGTGAATTGGCTTAAATTGATTAGCATACCTTTAGGCTCTTATAAAATTATTTATTATATTTTATTTTATTTAATATATTTTTAACACATATATATAAATTTTTTCATTCCGCACTTCTCCTCCATATGAACTATAACTATGCCAAATTTCACGATCCTCCGTGTGCGCATTTTGCTTAAAAACTGGTTGAAAGATTCACCTTCACGTATTTATTTATACAGTGTTGGTCGGAATAAAAGCGACCAAAAACACTATTGTTCTTTATTGTATTTTTAAGTATGTTATTGTTGTTTTTCCAAAATCTTTTTTATCATTTCTTACTCTTTATAACATTACAAATAAAACGACAAAACTAAAATTGTAAACTAAAAGAACCGTTATATTTTTTTGCAAAAACTCAAAATGGCACTCAGTTGGACATAACAAAAGCAACATTTAATATTATTCGATATTTAGTGAATCATCCGTTGTTTTTTATAACTTCGCGGCATCTACGTGGCATGGATTCAATAAGGTGGTTAATATTGACTGAAATGCTTTTCCACTCACGTTTCCAGAGCTTCTTTTAAAGGTTGTTTAGAAGTGAAAGCCCGACCAGCTACTCGCCTCTTTAAAATGCCAAATAAGTGCTCAATAGGGTTCAAATCAGGTTATTGGGCGGCCAATTAAGTGTTTGAACCCCATTTTTAGCGAGCCAGTCCTTTACCAGCTTCGAAGTATGTTTCGGGTCGTTATCGTGTTGAAATATCCGACGAAGTAGCATCTCCCACTCAGAGTGTGGCATCATAACATTAGCAAGAATGTCTCTATATTTAAATCAGTCCATTAATCCGTCGATTTCGTGAAAGGGTCCACTAGAGAAGCATGCCCAAATCATAATTGATCCGCCGCCATGTTTCACAGTTGGCTTTAAACAATCTCCTTTCTTGCGGTGAACAGTGCACATTCTGTCAGAGTTAAACAAATTAAATTTAGACTCGTCGCTAAATAAAACTGTTTTCCATTTTTCAGGCATCCAGTTTTGATATTTTTGCGCAAAATGAAGCCTACAAATATTGATATGCTAAGCATTTTTGCGAAATAGAATTGAAATAAATAACTTGTACCTTTTTGCCAAATGTTTCTTAGTGAGTAGTGGTTTTTTTGCTGGCCTGAAGCTTCGGAAATCTGCTTCCAATGTTCGGCGACGAACAGTACTTGAATCTATATTTAAATTTAACTCATTTAAATTAGTTTTTGATTATGTAAATGGATATGTTTGCATAATTTGTACAATGTGACGGTCTGTCCTTTCATCTATCTTCGGTGGTGCTCCTCCCAAATGCAATGTTTTTACAGATTTTGTTGTTTTATATTTTTATATAAGTCGAGATATAATAGATATATTAATGTTATGCTTTTTAGCTAGTTCTATTTGACTCTTTAGATTAAAAAATTCTTAAATATTTAATTTTTTTAAGTTTTCGGAGTATTTACAACGAGCCATGACGATTTGATTTAAATGTGATCACTTTCACAACGCAACTAGCTGTCAGTCAACTTAAATTAAATTAAAAGAGAATGCAAAAATAAGCCGTTAAAATTGAAAGTAGAGACAATGCAATTTGTTCTTGCTTAAAGTTGCTTTTGTTTTGTCCAACTGAAATTGTGCCATTTTGAGTTTTTTGCAAAAAAAAATATGGTTATTTTAGTTTACAATTTTAGTTTTGTCTTTTTATTTTTAATGTTATAAAGAGTACGAATTGAGAAGGAAGATTCTGGAAAAAAACAATAACATACTTAAAAATACAATAAAGGTCAATAGACCAACACAGTAGATTCTGAGCCGACCAGTAGTTTTGTATAAATAGAGTTCCCATATTGTTTTTTTTTTTCTTAGACACAGATCTACCAATCTACTACAATTTATGTTGCTTGGGAAAAATTTGGGTAAATCATGATAAGCACGAATACTGGAAAAAAGCACAAAAATATCATTTTTGCGCATGTTATTTATAAGATAACGAAAGTCCTCAAATTACTGTTCATGTGATAACGAATTTATCCTGTTACTTTAGAGCAAATATGAATGAAACGAAAAAGATATCCGATTTGTAACCCTTTCCCCCTAAATATGAGCAGCCCTGTTCTTTGCTTCCTTTAGAACATATCTTAGTATGCAAGTTATTTGAGAGTTTCGCCTGGAATAATATTCTGGTAACTCAAATATTTTATGTAGTTACTAAGAGAAATACAGAAAAAGTCGAGATCTAAAACAACTAAACAAAATTCTAAATCCAAAAAGTGTTGTGTTAATTTGGATACGGTGTAGATGAATGGATAAAATACAAATAGGAAATACTTTGTAAAAGAATATTTTTTCATTCCCACATTTCTTAACTGGTTGGTTCTACGGTGAGGTGATCAACCATAATACACCAGCAACCAGCAATCCAGTCAGTCAACCATTGAACCAAACAAATAGAACGTAACATTATCAAATACTATATGGTTTGTTATTTTTTTTTTTTTATATATATGTACATACATATATATTTTTTTAAAGTAAAATCAAAATTTAGACCAAGAAAAATAAAAGATCAAAACTAAAACAAGCAACAAAAGAGTGGTGGTAGAGTAATTGCACGATCAAAGGCAAGTCTTTTAAAGAATGACAACAACGAAAATAAAAAAGAAAACAAGACAAGAAACTTTTATGGTGTTGTTAATATGGGCGGTTGGTTGGTTGGTTGGTTGGTTTGATCGTCGTTCCTTTGACTTTTCTTATAAAACATTTAAGCAGTAAAATTTAAGTACATACAAAGTTGGAGCTGCTGTTTCTCTGTATTTCTTTCTGCTGATTATATTCTTCGTCTGCATTACAAAGATGTTGAACCCAATGGCAATGATGATCATGATCATTATTACCATTAAGTTTTGTTATTGTTGTTGTTGTTGTTCTTTATTCATAATAATGAGGTTAATGGCAATGAATGGAAACCACAACAAAATTAATAAAAGTACGTTTCTTTTTGTTGTTGTCGATTCGTTTCGTTAGTTTTTTTTTTACGAAACTGCGGTTTTCTACTGTTTTGTTCTTGCCAAATACGATGACGAAGGCCCTGCTGTGTTTGATTTTTTTTTTAGGTTTGTTGTTTTTGTTTGATATATGAAAGTAAAATAAACAAGAATATTTCGGAAAAAAGTACTAAATACAAATTTCACGCTAAAACTGAAAAATATATATTCGTCGTAGTAATTGCCAAAAGTTTAAGTGATTATTATTATCTATATAGAAGTTGTTGTTGTAGTATGGTGATTGGTTTGGTTTTCGTTGAATTGGATCAGTGAGTAATCAAAATAAAGATTTCACTTAAACGCATTCAACATTGTTTTGAGTAGTTATTTGAGAGACAAAAGAGAGACAGACAAAATCAGTCTTTTTTTTCTTTCTTGAGAATAATACGAACATTTTAATATAATCACTATAAAATTTTCAGTTTTAGTGTCATACATATGTATATTGCAAAAAACTTAAATCATTTACCTTTAATTACTACTAAACGTGATAAAAATATCACAGTGCAACACATTAAGAGCAAACTCCTTCTCGTGTGCGGTTATCGAAGTTCTTAACGAAACTAACAAAACCCCATTTGGGTTTTACTAATTTAGCTGCTGTTCGGATTTTATGGCCTCATGTATATTTTTTACCAACACTTGATTTTTCCGGAGAACATGTAATTTTATTCACAGCTATATCTCGGTAACCAATTGGAATTTTGTTTTCCTGTCTTCGGCACAATTGTAACCTTAGACTAGGAGAAAAAAAATTAACCCGAAAAAACTGCCTCTAGTGCCTCAAAATTGCTAAAATGTAGAAAAATTTTGCATTTTTCTATCTTTTTTCAACTTTTTAACTTAATTCATAATTCTTCAGAACATTACAAAACTCGAAAATGCTTTATTCACATTTTCCAGCTTTATTTTACATCGAAAATTCGAGATTTTAGTTTACCAACTATGTGCAATTTTTTTCCATAGATGGCGTTGTTGCAAGTGCATATAAAGCTTGTACTAATCCTAGCAGTCAATACAAATGTCATGTAGCCGCATGCTGTCATTAGCGTGACAAGACATCAACACATTGTTTTAAGTGAATAACAATTGAACAGCAAAAGTTAATAATTTTTTTTTATGGGAAAAGAGATCTTTGTGGATGAAAATTTTTCGACATTTTAGCAATTCTGAGGCACTAGATGCAGTTTTTCGGATTAGTTTTTTTTTATACGAGTACGTTGTAGAGAGATCTACAGGATTGCGTATGTGCAATTATCCTATTTGTAAACCTTTTTAATTACCGATATGTCATCAACAAACTTTGTGTGGATTCACTTTTAAAACTTCTGATAAAATTGAGCCAAGTACATTACATAAATATAGTTCATTGTACATATTCTTAAACAGCGTCGTCTCAAACGATTTTTCATTAATAACGTTAAAATGCGTTTTCAACTTAACTTTCCATAATTGCTCCAATGGCTCTTTCTATAGAAAGCCATCTGGTTGGTGCTACCATTGCAATTTTTCTTGGCATATTGAAATCTTTGTTAATCAACTTATATAATTTATATAATTTTTGTCTTATTCTCTTTGACTAAAGCACTCTAAAAAGCGCTTTTTTTAAATATCCTTTTTTTGGCAGTAAAAAGACGCTAAATCTAGCGCAAAAAGCGCTAAATGGGCATCGCTGCCTATATGATAGAACATCAAGAAAAGTTCCAAAGCTGAATTAAAAACATGTAGAAGCAAGTAAGATAGTGATCATAAAAAAGTGGTGGATTGTCTTTTGAAGGGCTGAATCGAAAAAAATATGAATCGCAATTGTGGAAAAACATGGGTTCGTCCGAAAACTGCATATGATAGTAAACATGGTATATGTATGCTTTTCCTGATATGGCGTAGATCCGATTTATGGTATATACCAGGGGTGGGCACGTAAATGGCTTGTTGGTCCAAATTCAGAATTTCACCTACTAATGGTGGGCCGCACTATTATATTTCTGTACAAATATCCACTTTGAAACAAAATAGCAAAAAAAAAAAAAAACACCGATGTTACGGAGAACATTTTTTGTATAATATGTTAACCCTTTAACTCCTCAAGTTATGGGTCATTTTTGTCCTTCTTTTAAAAAGAGCAAAAACACCATTAAAACAGGGATTTAAGCGGTTAAAATGTGCCGCACAAATATTCGCCGTGAAATTTTACTATAAGTCTCTGAATACACCAAAACGAAAAATTCAATCAGAAAGTCAGAAATAAGACACATCAAAAGAGAGCTAAAAGAGAGGTAAAATAATAGAGATATTAGTGATTTTTAGTTAAATTCTTAATAAAATTTAAAAAAACATTTTGAAATTTTTATACTCTATACCACTATGCGGTTTGGGTATAATGACTTTGTGCTGCTGTCTGTAACTACCAAAAATATTTTCCCTGGACCCATCTTTTGTTATACCGATCGACTCAGAATCACTTTCTGATCAGGATCGGTCCATTTTTCGACCTAGTTCCCATATAAATATAGCACCCGATATGAACTTTTTCATATCTGCAGCCAAAAAAAATTAACAATGCCAACTAAATTTGGTTTATGCTTATTTTCTATATCTAATTAGTTGGACATAAGAGATAGGGTCTCTAAACCATGGTTTGGGGTATCGTATAGTCGGGCTAGACCGACTATAATTTTCTTACGTGTTTAAAATTCTTTTTTTTTAATTAACAAACAAATTTTTTTTATTTTGTTTTAAATTTATATGGGGCCGCACAAAATTTGTTCGTGGACCGCATGCGGCCCATTGGGCCGCATTTGCCCATACCTGGTATATACCCATAAAATGGCAGTTTTAACAAGACAACGATAACCCAAACGTCAGGCCTTACATAAAAAGTGGTTTGCTGACAACAATATTGAAATATGGTATTGATTAAAATCCCGATCGCCGGATTTTAATCCAATAGAGAATATGTGAAAAACACTAAACGATAAACTTGAATATGAAAAAGCCAGAAACAAGACCAAACTTTGGATAACAATGTAAGAAATTATATTGGTGTGTTGCAGCTCAGTGAGCACTTGTGAGCATCAATTAGAGCCAAGTGATTAATTTATTTAGTTTTATGTTTTGTATTGTATTTTTAATAATTAATTCATGTCAGTTTAAACAACCCATTTGTGAAAGTATTACATTTTAAAACAAAAACTTAGATAATTAAACATATTTTGAGGGTGGTCAGAACTTAGTTTACAACAATTCACTTTTCTTTGTTACCTAAGGTTTTTTTAATACATTTGACGTTGTATGTTATACAAGTTTTAGATGAATAATATGCCACCACCAATTCGTGCCACTAAGTTATTTAAGAATTCAATAAATACACCAAAATTTCTACTTTCTCCCCTTTAAAAAAAAAAGTGTAAACCTTAATATTGGATTCATTTTTTTTTTTCTAATATTGAAATAAAAACAAAGAAAACACCATTAAACTAATACACATAAGTTTTCTTTTCTGAAAAATAAAATGTTACATTTCTATAATGTTTACCTCACCCATTTAAGATGTTGCATTTTTAATGGTCAGAAAAGGACATAAAATCACAACTTTGTAACACTTTTTTGACAATGAGCTGTTTTTGTTGACATTTTTGTCTTGGATGCCAAGACGCCATTATCATATCAAATATTTCGTCATCATCAGATGATGCAGATGAATCAAAAACTTTTTCATAATTATTCCTTAATAAAACAATAAAGATTGCGCTTTTTCTATTTTTCTATTTTTTTTTTTTCTTCACACAAATACACATTTATAAACAACACAAATGTCAGCTGTTTTATCATGCAATTCTGCCCCTCTGACTTTTTATAGCGTAAGGTAAGCAACTTTTTTACATTTTATAGTGCGACATTTTTATTGAAAATAACACGTTACCCTTTCGCAAGGTTGACATTTTTTAGAAATGAACACGAAAAAAGAAAAAAAAATACAAATAGAAAAAACGTGTAACATTTTTGCCAGAAAATAAAACGCCAAAAGTTTAAAGCAATCAGAAATTTCTGAAGTAGAAAATTTTCATTCAACTAAAGTCGATAATTTGTTAGATTTGACGTGATTCTTCAGACATATTGCAATTAATACTGTAATTATTATGCAAATTTTGATTTTGTTTCAATGGTGCGTGGTAGAGAAGAAAGCATACATATATGTACATATTTTTAAAATTCTTAACTACACTGTATTTTTAAGCAGACTTGTTTCTGGCATTTCAGCCTTTATCAGTGATTTTATTGAACATTGTGATAATTGTTATATTATAATCGAATATATTGTTTCTACTTAGGGCGGCCATGAGGTTTGAACCTGCGTCTATCTCACATACACTCGTACTTGCACTTTTTGGTCATGCCCTTTAACACACTCACCTAAAGTCAGGCATACGAGCAGTGTGGTTAAGAATCAGTTTTAATACCATACACTTTTTACTTCGTATTAAACTCAGAAGATACAAATCTGTCGAAAGAAACAATCGTTATTTTTTAATTTTTGAATATTTATGCATTTATACTTCTAATTTCCACTATTCTCAGTGTCGTAAGAGTTTCCATATGTGATGTATGGTTTGTATAATCTATATTCAGACTCTTTTAGAGAGGTGATAATAACTCTGCTAATGTAAAGTAAATTTAATAACTACAGCCCTTTTCTTGAAACGTTTTTATTTGAATAAGAATGAATTTAAAGTAACATGAAATTGAAATTTTGGGTCTCTTGAAAACACAAATTTTATATTTTCGAAGTATTTTTCGAAATCATTTTATTTATTGTCAAATAACAGCTTCAGAACCATATGTTATCTAGAAACCGAGGTGACATATGGTTCTTTAGTCAGTTTCACAAAAAACACTTAACACTTAAGTATTTTTTGCATGTTTTTCCTTTATAAAGTTATAAAAAAAAAGTAAAAAAAAAATATTTTCTTTTAAAATAACATTTTACTTGTTCAATTAATTGTTTTTGTTCTTCTATTTCATTCAATGAAGAATGACTTCTCTTTTTGAAATAAGTTAAGCTTCACCAAATAAAATTCGACATTCAAATAAAGTGGATTTGAATGGCATCATTAATGTTCCGAACATAAACAAAGTTGTGGCAGTCATATGCAAATAAAAAATAAAAATATGTGATTTGAGTGAAATATTATTTCAAATTCCTTTATTTGTAATAATTAGTGCATAAAGAATCTATGTTATAATTGAAAAAATTATAATGAAAAATATATTGTGCAAATAAAAAGTTTTTATTATAGTTATAGATCAACATCATCTCTAAAAGTGTGTTTTATTAACAACGACCAGCGATTACGAGTTTCTTTTTTAAATCAACGGAAAATGTAGACGTTTTTTAAAATCGTTTTTTTTTCCATAAAACCTGTGTCCAATTTTTTTAAATAATGACAAGGATCAATAAAAAACATTTTAAAGTTAAATATCAATTGTTTTTTTTTATCTCTTAAGACCTGTTTAGTAGAAAAAAGGGCATTTGTTTTGAGTTCACAAAGCCTTTTCTATGTGAATTAAAACAAGGAAATATATTCTTATTGAAATCATAGAACAGCATAAAACTCGTAAATTTAAGAAATTTTTCATTTACGAGTTTTTTTTTTTGTGATAGTGATTTCAAGAACAGGGGTGATAGTAGGGGAAGAGGTTGGGTTGTGGCCATAGTTAGGTTTTCGGCTTATAACTTTTCACCAAGTGCAAATTATTCGGACAACTGGGTATCTATGGAAAGCTAGAGACCTTGGCTAACTGCTGGTGAAGGAACTAAATCAATTTCGTCAAATGGAAATTTTTTTTTCTAAATTTTGTGAAGTGGCCATTTTTGGAGTAAATTTTTTTTGGTTGGGTTGTGGCCACCCTTGGAAAATCTGGTAAAAATAGGAAATAATGAAGAAAAACCATTACGAATATAGAAAAACTTAAAGTTTATTTATTTTCAAAGCCTTCATTGGCATTATTATTGAGAAAAACTTAAAACTAAATAAAAAATAATAATGATAAATAAATTGCATTATTCGTCTTCCGACTCACAATTTTCGCATTTGAAGCAGGTGGCTCGTGTGCCAACCCACTTCAAATGAACGGGCCGATCGGATCCAAAACAATTAATGGAGTTATTATTGCTTATATGTGTTATATTGCTTACTGGGTAGTTATTTTGACATCTACGACGATATTTCACCATTAAAAAAAAAAAAAAGGGTGGCCACAACCCAATTTTGCAGCCATCTTGAGATGTGGTAAAAATTTTTTTTGGTGTCAACATATTGGTTGCAATCGATATTTACTCACAAAGTATAATAAATTTACTGAATAAAAATGCATTGCACTCACATTTTTGATTGATTCACTTCGATTTCTAACTCTACTGAAAAGGGGTAAATTTGTATTATTGGTCTTTTTCAAGCACAGAAAAATATATTTGTTCCCAGCACAAAGCAGGCGCGTCTGCCCGTTTCGGTACTCGGTACAAAAAGAACGTGCTGCCATGACACACAAATGACTTTTGCAAGAAAAACACATATGCTTTAGGTCAAAAGATTTGCGGGGGTGGCCACAACCGAACCATGGCCACAACCAACCTCTTCCCCTATATTTATCGAATATTATTTTTAGATTAGCCACAGCATTTGCACAGAAAAAACTGCGCACTGAATATTCACCGATTTTCATTAATTTCAATATATATCGTCCTATGGGCGATAAGAGCCTATTAATTAAAATATATTTACAGTGGATGACAATACATTGGAAACTTTTACAAAATTCAGAATTTGTCAATTTTGCTTTTTAATAATTTCGCGTTAAGTCCTAAAATTATATTCTCTATCGGAAGATAAATTTATTACAAAAAATACAATTTACAAAAGTATTTTTTTAATTATGCCAAAACAATGGAAACTTTTAAACTTCTGTACCAGAGTTGGTTAAAACAATAAAAATAGATGGTATGAAAGAAAATATATAAAATCTTAACCGTTATTTTTTAATATTTATAGTTTCTGGCTTTTTGTTTCAACTGTTTTTTAAACATGAATATATTTTTCAATATTTTAATCCCATAATTAATTATTTTAAATTAATCGTAAGAATAAAGTTTTGTGAAGAGCTTAAAAACCAGAATAATAAGTGATTTTACTGAGGGTTTTAAGCAAAAGAAAATTTGTGATAAATATTCTATGAATAAATCCATAATTTAAAAAATTATAAAGAACAAGTAAGAAAATTATAGTCGGTCTAGACCGACTATACGATACCCTATACCATGCGTTTAGAAACCCTATCTCTTAGGCCCAACTAACTGGACATAGAAAATAAGCTAAAACCAAACTTGAATGGGATTTTTATTAATTTTTTTGGCTGCAGATATGAAAAAGTTCATATCGGATGCTATATCTATATAGGGACTAGGTCCAAAAATGGACCGATCCTGATCAAGTTTGGTAAAGTCTCTTGTATTTTGCAAAAATATATACAAACAAAATTTGAGAAGAATCAGTGCAATATTTTTGTTTTTTAATAGATTTAAGTGAAGATCGGGAAGCAGCTCTATATGGGATCAAAGGGGTCATTTTTGGACTACTCATTAATGGATGTAAAGAACGCATACAAACCCAATTTGAGTAAGATCTATATGACAATTTGGATCTTATGGCAATTTATGTCGATTTCATATGGGTAATTTGTATGGGGGCTAGGTCTGAACATGGACCGATTCTCACCAATTTCAATAGCGTTCATCCCATGGTCGATAAAAGCTTATATACCAAATTTCATCAAAATATATTCATATTTGCGACCTGCAGTTTGATTACAAGGTTTACATGGACACACAGACGGACGGACGGACGGACGGACGGACGGACGGACGGACATTGTTAAATCAACTCAGAAAGTGATTCTGATTCGATCGGTATAATTAAAGATGGGTCTAGGTCAAACATTTTTGGTTGTTACAAACAGCAGCACAAACTCATTATACCCAAACCACATAGTGGTATAGGGTATAAAAAATGGTCAAAGAGGTACGTACGGTGACGACTCAACATTTAGGCAACACGTCCCGTAAAACGAGTCAAAGACAGGATAATTCAGTAGCAAGAGTTTAAAAAATGTTCAAAAATGCTAACAACCTGAAACTAAAACAAGTAAGAAAATTATAGTCGGTCTAGACCGACTATACGATACCCTATACCATGCGTTTAGAGACCCTATCTCTTAGGCCCAACTAACTGGACATAGAAAATAAGCAAAAACCAAATTTGAGTGGGATTTTTATTAATTTTTTTGGCTGCAGATATGAAAAAGTTCATATCGGATGCTATATCTATATAGGGACTAGGTCCAAAAATGGACCGATCCTGATCATGTTTGGTAAAGTCTCTTGTATTTTGCAAAAATATATACAAACAAAATTTGAGAAGAATCAGTGCACTATTTTTGTTTTTTAATAGATTTAAGTGAAGATCGGGAAGCAGCTCTATATGGGGTCAAAGGGATCATTTTTGGACTACTCATTAATGGATGTAATGAACGCATACAAACCCAATTTGAGTAAGATCTATATGACAATTTGGATCTTATGGCAATTTATGTCGATTTCATATGGGTAATTTGTATGGGGGCTAGGTCTGAACATGGACCGATTCTCACCAATTTCAATAGCGTTCATCTCATGGCCGATAAAAGCTTACGTACCAAATTTCATCAAAATATATTCATATTTGCGACCTGCAGTTTGATTACAAGCTTTACATGGACACACAGACGGACGGACGGACGGACGGACGGACGGACGGACGGACGGACATTGTTAAATCAACTCAGAAAGTGATTCTGATTCGATCGGTATAATTAAAGATGGGTCTAGGTCAAATATTTTTGGTTGTTACAAACAGCAGCACAAAGTCATTATACCCAAACCACATAGTGATATAGGGTATAAATATATGCTCAAACTGTTTCCCGACAAGCAATTGCGGCTGATCTTGGTTGCAATCATCCTGTGAAGAAACCACTGATATCAGACAATAATCGTCTGGCTCGCATAAATATTGCTAAAGGCCAGTTTACACTATCACACTTTGTAATACGACCTGTCGAGTGTCATGAAAAAGTCGTATCATGTAAAAAGCTTATGTTATGAAATTGACAGTCTGTATGATTTTATTTTCGAAGTCCGATGTTTTTTTTTTTTATTTCTAAGAACATTTCTAAAAACTTGTAATTTTCATCGGACCAGAATTCTTTTTTTTTTTTGGTAATATTAAAAAAAAAGGTAAACAAAAACAAAGAAAGTGGAAATAAAATACAAATTTCAAAATAAATTTGCTTGTTATTCTAAACAGCTGTTTTCATAAGACTTGAGTGTGATGGTCTAAATGGGCTATGATGAATTACATCTGACTTTTATTTCGAAAAATCATGGTATCGTGTAAATGCGCCTTAAGTAGTCGGTCTGTCTGAGTGTCCATGTAAACCTTGAAATCACTCTGCATGTTAGAGATGTTTCTAAAACCATAGGACTTCGAAAATAAAATCCTACAGACTGTCAGTTTCATAGCATAAGCTTTTTACACTATATAAGCTCCCGGTAGGTGAGTAGGTAGCGTGCTCGCCTATCATGCGGAGGTCGTGGGTTCGATTCCCACCAGAGGTGGTCTGTCGCTGCAAAAAAAAAAAAATTAACACACTACTCCCTCTTTCCTCCTTAACCTATTTTCCTGAGATCAACACAATGCACTGCATCTGTAGGGGACATCCCCTGAGTGTTGATTAATAAAAAAAAATAAAAAATTATATATGTATTAATAGGCTAAGCGATATCTTGTGACCGATGTTTTGTTCTACTGTTTTATTCCGATTTTGACCAAACGTTATTATTTAAAAGGTATTTCTTTTTAGCCGTTTTGCAGATTTACAGATTTTTAAATTGTTTCCTTTATTTTGAGTAAATTGCATTTAAAGTTGCTACTAACACATACATAAAATTATACAATGCTATGTGTGTGTTTATTAAATTTGTTAATGTGTTTGTAATAAAAATTAGTTTGTTTTTTTTTTGTGGTGCTTTGTGAATTGGCTATAATTGATAAGCATACCTTTAGGGTCTTGTTTTAATGAAAAAATAAAATTTCCTAGAATTTGCACTCGAATTTCGAGGGCTGGAATCTGCTAGTTTGTATAGAAAGATGGATGATCTTTTTCGAGTAGTTGTTCGCCCATTGCACAATTTTAATTGGAAAGACTTAATTTTTTATATGAGTCATCTGTGTATAAGGTCAATTAGGGCAGTGAAAAAAAATGTTTTTTTTTTAATTTTTTTTTTTTTAGTTTCTATTTTTTGTCGAGTAATAGTTCATCCAAGCTTCAATTTTTGGCGGAATGCTTTGAAACTTGAAAAAAGTGTTCTCTTTATATACACAGCTCTAACGAATATAAGTTTTTGTTACGTCATTGTGGAATATTTTCTGGAAAATATCAAACTTCAATTAAGAGCACATTTGTATAGAAAGTGGCCAATATCAGTCGAGTAGTGCTATACCGACGACACAATTTTGGTTGGAATGGTTTAAAATTTTTTATGAGTAATCTGTGAATATAGGCAAAATTTTCTATCTTTTTCGAGTAGTTGTTCCCACACGCCAATATTTTTGTCGAAATGCTTTGAAATTTTGCAAACGTATTCTCTACATATATCCAGATTAAAATACTAAGAGCTTTTTCCAAGTGTTCTTGAAAAATTTTTTGTAAATAGGCGTCAAACATATACGAAGATCATATTTTCATACCTTTGAGTGGAAAGTGGATGATCGATCTTTTTCGAGTAGTAGTTAGCCCACTCCATAGTTTTTAACAGAATGTTTTGATATTTCAGGAGAGTAATCTATCAGTATAACGAACTTCAAAATATATAAAATCATATCATGTATTTTGGGAATTTTTTTTAATGAAGTCAAACATCTATGAAGTGAATATTTTCATACGTTTGTATGGAAGGGCGTCGAGTTTTTTTGTGGAGTAGTAGTTTGCCCTCGCTAGTAGGACAGTCCGATTCAAGTGAAATTTAAGGATGATATTCTTGGTACTTGTACGATTCCAAAAAGTATACATTTGTTATACTAAATATTTACATTTATCTTTTTACATGTTTTCAAACATGAAAAATATTAATTTTTACTACTCGAGCTACTCGTTGAGCTCGAGTAGCTCGTTATCTACTCGAGCAGCTCGAGTAATGGGAGCCCTGGTTTCTATCGCAAAAATAACCAACATCTTGAGAGCCTCGTAAGTAACTGATACACGACATCAAACTAGCGTCAATATTTTTGGTTGTGTGCGTGTTTTGATTTCACGTACACGTGTTTTGATTTCACGTCGTCAATGTTCATTTTATGTTGCGTGGCGTGATGTGCACATCGCACGGAAAAATGGAGAAGCAGAATTTCATTTTAAAACTGCTAGAAGTGTATCGTTCTTTACCGGCGTTGTGGGATATAAAATGTAAGGTATATGCTAACATATTCTTTCTTGTGCTCAGAATAATTTGCGTGTTGACACTTCGAAGACCGATTAAAAAGGTGACAGCGTCTATCACCTCTTTCAATATTTTTCACACACACAACCAAAAACATTCTATACACTTTATACATTTGACTTTATATTCTATTAGAAATAAAACTACCAAATATATACAACAACTTTCCAAATAAAATACATTGTCTAACACTGCTGGATTCTTAAAGACTAATACATATGATAATGGTTTTTTGATTTTTTTGTACCAACCAGAAAAGGCAATTAAAATACATGATTTTACCGCTTAGAAAACGAAAAAAAAAATAAGTCTATAGGCCTGTGATTAACCTTCAGCTGTTGCTCAATGCCAAAAGGTAAGAAACCAAAGAAGAGAAACAAATATACAAGTCATTAAAAATTATGTATATAAAAACGTGCGCATGTTTACACATACAAAATAATGATGAATGTTTAAAAAATAATAAATAAGGAAATAGAAACAGAAAGAGGATAAGTAAAAAAAAACTTATTTTAATATAACATTTCTACTTAAAGATTTCCTTTAAAAATCTCACGGTAGAAGAAAAAATAAATAGGTAAAAAGTAAGAAACAATATAGGTACATAACAAGAAATAGAGGTATGTATAATGAAAAAGAAGAAGAAAACTGGTAAAGGTGAGAAGTTAAAACTTTTTTATGATTTTATTTTTAAGGCGTAGGTCGTGTTAACATGTTCATTTAAGTTGAAAGTAAGAAAACTGAAACCCACTTAAATTTCAAGAGATGTTTGGTAACTTTTAATGCACAAGAAACAGCTGCCATGGCAGCTGCAAAAAAAATACAAAATATATATGTAGCAACTAAGTAGGTATGTACCTATTTCTCTTTTTTTTTGCAAAGCTTTAAAACACTCTTTACGGAATGAAGAAAATAAACAAAGACCATGTTGAGTTACCGTTAATGTTAATGTCGTCAAATAATAACTATTAGGAGATAGTTTATTTTTTTGTATTTATTTTGATCATCAACTTCCCGTAGTAAGCAAAATTTTACCGGCGCGTGTTTGTATTAAAAAATAAACTTTTCTATTTATTTATTTTATTTATTTCTTTACCCTCCCCTTCTTAACAAAGCTAGCTGTTGTGTAAAGTACAATAACAAAGAAAAATTTTAAAGAAACACAAAAACACTGACTCATTCTTGTTCATTAACCGCAGTCAGTTACCAAAGCACCGCACCAGAATACACGAAACGAACGAACATTCGAATGTATGTATGTATGCATGGCAGTGGGTTTCTGACAGAGCTTTGTATAAATTCAATCTTTCGGATGTACATACATAGTTTAAAATTAGGAAATTGAGGTTGAAATAACTTTGTTAAAAAGCATTATTTAATATTTTAATAATTAAAAGATATACAAAATTCATAAGTAACGGGTGATACAAGTAGAGATACTTTTTTCCATAGCCCTTTTTTGAGAGATCATGTGTGAGTCGTGTCATGCTGTCATGTTATTTTTGTTTAGTATTGTTTGGCATTTCATCATGGAAAGACTTACGCCTGAACAACGTTTACAAATCGTTCAACTTTATTACGAAAATTCACGTTCTGTGAAGAATGTGTTTCGTGCACTTCGCTTAACTTATGGTCAACATAATCGGTCTACTGAGCGTACTATTCGCAACACCATCACCCATCTTGAGACCCAGGATTCATTATTGGATAATATTCGACCGAATAGATCACGTCCAGCACGCAGTGAAGAAAATATAGCGGCCGTAGCTGAGAGTGTACACGAGAACGTAACCGTCAATGGCGACCGTTATCGTGCCATGATAACCGACTATTTGATGCCTGAAATTGAAGCTCGTGATCTCGGCGACATTTGGTTTCAACAAGACGGCGCCACTTTCCACACAGCGCATCAATCAATGGATTTATTGAGAGGACGCTTCGGTGAGCAGATAATTTCACGTTTTGGGCCGGTCGATTGGACACCAAGATCGTGTGATATCACACCGTTAGACTTTTTCCTGTGGGGATATGTAAAGTCTAAAGTTTATGCGGACAATCCCGCTTCGATTCAGGCCTTGGAGCAAAATATCACGCGTGTCATTCGCCAGTTATCAGTCGAAATGCTCGAACGAGTCATCGAAAATTGGACTCAACGGATGGACCGACCATCTGAGACGTAGCCGCGGCCAACATTTGATAGACATAATCTTCAAAAAATTAATGCCAAAGAATGTTCTTTCAAATGATAATAAACATTCCCCATTAAATTTGAACTTTCTGTGTTTTTTTTTTTTTTTTTCTTTAAAAAGTAGGGAACCTCGAAATGGATCACCCTTTATTTCTTTTTTATTGGATTAATCTTATAAATTCTTATTCTGATGTCTTTAGTTGCTAATACCTTAAGCTACAACTTTTTAAACATCTATTATTTTGTTTATAGCTTAAATACTAACAACAGTAAACATTTTAGTAATACATACCACAAATTAAAATTTTTGACTGTTATCCGGAGCATACCAAATAGTATCAGTTAAGATTGCTTTTTTTTTTTTTTTTGGGATCGATTATGTACTTTGAACATAAAAGCTGATGTGTTTCATACTCTTAAGAAATCTCAGAATTCGACGAAGGTGATGGAGGTGTTCCTGTTTGCTTGCTAAGACTCCGTTATTTCCATTAGAAAATGTATTTTTTCCACTTACACTCATTTTGTATAGGTATGTATATTACTTTTCTTCCCTTGTGTATATAAAATTTTAATAAATTTATTTATTGATACAAATTGTTTCTCAATAATGCTTATAAATAAATATACATATATGTATTTACGTATAAAAAGTAAAGAATGTACCTAAAAACAAAACAAAATAAGTATTTTCGTTGTTTATTATTTAATAATTGCGTTGGAAATTAATCAGACTCATGATCAAATGTTTTTTTGCATTTAAATAGAAGCTTTTTTTTAGCGATCTGAGGAGTGTTCTTCAAGATTGTGAATGCAATTCAGAATTCACTTTTAAAGCTCTGTACTACGTTTTCATTATTTATTTTTTTTTTTCCTATCACCCTAGAAAACTTATACATATGTATATTGTATATACATACATAAATACATACAAAAAAAACTGTTATTTGTGAGTTCAATCAAAACCACCACCCTACTCCTCCAATAATAATAATAAGTATTCCCCAGTGTAGCATCGACACGTAAATTAAAACAAAGAGAAATTACAAAAAAAAAAAAAAATAAAGATAGGAAAAACAAAAACAACATACCGGTCCGACCTTTTGTCGTCATTCACTTGCATAAACAAACACACATCTAGATACACTACATACATATATGTATCTATACGCAAACACACACAATGATTGTAAAAAAAATGCAAAAACACAATTTAGCAAAAAAATATATATCCTACATTTTGTTTTGGCGTCGCCCTTTTTTGTTTGTTGTATTATACATTAATGTATTTATTACCCTTTTATCGTTGTTCTTCTCCAATTGCCTTTATTCCTTTATTTGATTTGCTTGCTTCGGTATCCACTCAAATATAATGAAAAATTATATACATATGTATATTCACAATTTTTTTTTTCTTTCTTGCTTCCTGTCTGGGATTTTGTATCCTCGTTTTTTTTTTATATTTTTATTATATAAGTTACAAAATTTAAACACTAACTTATATTTTACGAATTGAATGTTTTATAAAATTTATTTTTTTAATATAAATATGTATAAAAAATTGTTTTTTTAATTAAGTATGTTTCTAGTAAAACGTCACTGTTAAGTTTTGCTTTACGCGTGTGCCACGTTCAAACAAACGTTGTTCTGCGAAATATAAGTTGAAACTGAACTAAAAAGCGGAGTAATTGTAGGCAAAAGCAAAGAAACACAAAACAAAATAAATCGTGTAGCTCTCACACGTTTGAATAGATATCTCATCAAATGAGAGTTTATAAAGAGATGTGTTTAGGGCTTTCAGTGCTGGTTTTGAACATTTTTGGGAATAAAGAATTATTCAAAAAACAGATTAAATTATGAAAACGATTTTAGAGATAATTATTTTACATATACAAAAGATATATTAAAATATGTTTGTTAAAAAAACGGGATACGAGATCTAACGAAGAAAATTTTAAGGTAGATAAGAAGCCAGATTTAGTAAATTTAAATGCTAGTGTAAATACATTTTTAGCTATATAAAATACTTTATGAAAAATCTTATAAATTTAAATCAACACATCAACACATAATCAATCAAAATTCGATTATAAAATTCTATCAGAATATTTGTTGAACATATTTAACTAAAAAAGAGAATATTTGGGGTCAGAAAATTTTCAAAAAATGAAATATATACATAGGTACATATGTAGGTGTAGATTGAAAACTAATGACAATATCTATTTTCCTTGTTTTAGTCCTTTCTTTGGGTTTAAACTATTAAAGCAAAATTTCACCTAACTGTATTTAAAGTGCGGTATATTTTTACTCGTGCCGTCACTGGTTTTACCAGTCCTTATTTATATACACTTATAATAAAAATATTTAAGAAACATTTATACATACATTCATTTAGGTACATATATATTTTCATTCTACGCAGTTAAATGCTGATTATCAATTTAGTTCATAATCACAACATATGATTTTGTCTAACTGAAAATATATTTCATTTAATTTCTCATTAGTTGTTGTATTGTTGTTGTTGTGCGAACTATTTTGGCGGTAAACCGACTGTTTGTAGTATCGTTTATAGTAAGTGCAGTATTTAAATATAGTTTCTGATTAAAATCGTGATTGAGTTTCGAGTATGAGGTCAAAAACCCGCAATAAGTAGCAAAATCATTTGTTACGCTAAAATTTTAAATCACAGATTTTTCATTTGTTTAGTACGAATAAATAAAGAGGAAATATTTAGCTTTAGTTGCTGGCGGTTTTTTGTGTTATACATATCTTCTGTTTACATTGTTTTATTGTTGATTTTTTTCACCTTTATTTGCTTACGTCTCGAATTTGTTTGTGTCAGAGAAACGAAAGAATGTTTTTGTTTTTCATTTTAGACTATTTGAAGAACCGACAAACCACTTTAATATTAAAAATAGCAGAAAAAATGTTTTTTCATGTACCTAGGTATATATAATTGTGCTAGAAAAATCATTAAAATTCAATTTTATTATTTTTGAAAATATTCAAATGTGTAATAATTAATACGAGTACATACATATAGGTATTAATGCAATAATAAATTTTAGAGTTCATCTTAACATATAAAATAAAATTCAAGGCTAGTTTAAATTTTCGTTTCAACGAATTTACAATTATTTAAATGGAAATATAATTCACTCATGCAAATTCTGGTATGTTTGTTTAGTTTTGCTATTTGGCATTTATTTTTTTTTTATATAATTTTATCAGTATCATGATTGTGATTGTAGTACACATTTTTCAACGGGGAGAAGGAATATGTTTTAAGATTTAGATTTTTTTTGTTCAAAGTTTTTGAATGAAATGAGAACAATAATGATAAACGAATTAATTGTTTGTCCATATTGTGTGTTCTACATTGTAGAAAATTATTTCACATTCATACATACATTGACGTTTTCATTTGGATTTGTTTTTAAGAAGTCACTGACCATACAGAAAACTAAAAAACAATTCAATACATCGAGCTTTTTGAAAAGTGTACGTGCGAAATTGGTTTGTTTACTATTTCGAAGAATTAGTTCTATTTTAAATCATTTAATTGAACAATTTAAATTACACAGGCCAACAAAATATGATAAACCTCCGGTACCTGAGACCTGAGTGTACTTTGCTAAAGGTATTTGTTGCCATCACATTGCTTTTCCAAGAAATCCTAACCAAAAAATGGAACAACACTTTATGTTGCTATATTTGCTAAACCGCGAATACATAAAATTGCTAGGAAAAGAAGGGATACCGTTGAAGATGAAAAAATTAAATATTAATAAAAATTTTGAATTATGAGTCTTTTACCATGGACACATTGGGAATTTTACTTGTTTTTCAAAAAAAAAAAAAACTTACGAAGAAACGTTTCTATTTAAATTATTTTGTTTTTAGTTCAAATGCGCAGTATGAAAACTAAATATGCAACGACGTACACGGGCCTAATATTTTCGCAGTCGTGATAGAAATAATTCCGTGCCGAAATTTATTTCGATAGTGTAAATGTTTATAATTTCCTTAGCCGTTACGAAACGAAACGATTTATTGTTTCAGTATTGTAAAAGACGGAAATAAACATGTTTCACAACACTGCATAAATGGAATAGATTAAAGAGAAAATGTAAACAAAAAACCATGTGTTTATTCTAAAATTGAAAAAATTATACATAAAATAGTAAATTACGCTTCGTCGGAAAAGGGTGGACTTCGTCTCTTCTATTATATCGGACAAGAGAAACACGTATCTGTATTTGTCCTCTGCATGCAGTTGGGCTATGTACCTAAGTGCATGCTTTCTAGTTATATTACATAACCATTCTTTTTGATCGTTTTAAGTATTGAAATCAAATGGCTCTCCATAACCTCACTTGCGAAGGAATAAGTTGTGTAGGGATCCAAACGTCGTAATAACCTGGCGCCAACAAAAATAATATTCCCAACAAAAAAAGACATTAATAATCTAACCCATAAAAAAGTTTTTATTAAAACTCTTTCTTTCCTTATGCATATGAGTTTGAATCTCTCCGTGACTATGCGTGACTGTGTGTGACTATCTTAAAATTAATCTTTGGCCACAACAAGTCTATGGACAAAGTTTCTGATTGATCGGATGAGGGGAAGTGAGGTTTTAATCTATCCGTGACTGTGCGTGACTATGCATGACTGTGCGTGACTATGTCAAAGTTAATCTTTTTCACAGCAAGTCAATCGACCAAGTTTCAGATCGATCAGATAAGGGGAAATGGGTTTTAAATCACTCCGTGACTATGCGTGACTATGTCGAAGTTAATCTTTCTTTACAGCAAGTATATCGACCAAGTTTCAGATTGATTTGATGAGGGGAAATCCGTTTAAAATCTATCCATGACTGTACGTGACTATGCGTGACTAAGTTTAGTTTATCTTTTTTTCACAGCAAGTGTATGGACCAAGTTTAAGATCGATCGGATGAGGGGAAATGACATTTAGATCACTCCGTGACAGTGCGTGACTAACCCAAAATTAATCTGTAGCTACAAGACTATGGGACAAGTTTCAGATCAATTCGATAAGGGGAATGGGGTTGCCCCACGACAGACAGACAGACAGAGAGTATGAGTTAAAAGAAAGAGTTTAAAAAGAAGTAAAATACTAATAAAATGGATTCAACTTTGATTTCGACGAGTATTAAAATTTCAAAATCATACGAAACAAAATATGAAGTTGGTTGGACCTTGTTGTTTCTTCTTTCTTGTAAAGTATTCGGAAGCATACTCTTGGCTAAATCTGTATGTTTTTCCATAAAGCTGTCAAGAATTTCCTTCTGGTTAAAGTTTATTTTTGTTTGTTTTTTTTTTACCTAAAGTTACTAACATTTTCTTTTGTTAACTTTATTGAGGAAACACTCATTTTCGCTTGCTATTTTGTTAACGAGTAAAATTTCGGAGGATTGCATTCGAATGATCACTCGTTATCCAATCGCAGAATCAGAAATTTCGTCACGCACTATTCGTTATAGTATAAGAAAATCCCAAAAGTAAAAAAAAATCGCACGTTTGAATAAACAAATGTTTGCTTACGGCTGTGAAAATTTGGCCCCAGGTCTGTAACATCGATTTTATTTTAGTAGAAGACAAACTTGTTTGTATAAAGTTGGTTTGACCTTTATTTCAGCGATGCCAACTTAGTGCTTTTCTTGCAAGATTTAGCACTTTTCGTTTTATTTTTCAGTGCTTTTAGTGATTTTTAAATACAACAGTAAATGTTTAACAATATTATTGGAACAACTTCCCTCCAAATTTAATATTTTTGATCAAACGGACACATATGTAATTGGTTTTCTAATTCGTCAGTAACTCAAAATTTATAAAACAAGGTATGCATACATATAAGTTGATAAAAAAAAAAGATTCCGATATGCCAAGGAAAACCCCGATAGTAGCACTAACTAGATGGCTTGCTATTGAAAGAGCCATAAAAACAATTCTGGATACGTGGCTTGAGTTGATAACTCTTTTTGACGTTGTTAATGAAAAATCGTTTGAGGCGCCCTGTTAAAGCTCAATTGCATCGAAGCCCAAAATGCGGACCACACACAAATTGTTGATGACTTGTATCGGTTATTAAATAGGATAATGAAAGTTGCTATTTAGGTTATAGTTTTGAAAAGTCCAGTTTTGACAACAATATTGAAGAATCGGACAAACACTTAAATCAAACAAGAAATTTAAATTTTTTTTTACAAATATATAACTAGCGGTTTTTATCGCTTTTAATTTCATTCCAGTTTAGCGCCTTTTAACGCATACATATATTTTGAGATAAGACCCAAAATCAAAGAAATCGGTGCTGACGAGAGCAAAATTGTATCCCAAAGGCCCAAATAGACTACACAAAATGATTGCGCAAAATTGTGTTTGCGCAAAAGCTAAAATAGATATGCACTGCACAAAAATCATTAGCACAAGCATATAATTTTAGTTTGTTTTTTTTTTTTAGTTTTTATTTTATTTGCTTTTGATTTTCCAAAGAGCTGGCAATTTTCTGTATTCGTCGATAAATTCTTCATAAATTTTTTTCCAACATATCCTTTATTTTATTTCTTTTTTCTTCCGCCTGTGTTGACAACGCGAGGTGTTTTAAAAAGTGACAATTTTGTATCGGGAATTGCCTATACACTGCACAAAAAAAATTTAAAGAAGTCAAATCAATTTGATTTTTGCACAACTTTGGCGCAAACATTAAAAACACCCCTATACACTACACAAAACTTTGCGCAAACATGATTTTGCGCAATCATTTTGTGTAGTCTATTTGGGCCTTTAGAAATGAGGATAAATCTATTCGTGAACTAGTTCGGATAAGAGGCAGGAGCCACACCTCAGTTTTAACAACCGTTCAAAGCTACTAAACAATCTATTCAATTTAGTGAAAAAATCTTTCTGGTCGCCCCTCCAAACTAATGAGGGCGAAAAGTGAAGTATTTTGGCGTCGGTAAAAGAGAATACCGAATGAGTTCTACAATCAAAGAATACTTCAGCAGACATTCATGAAGATACCGTTCGCAGAATAACTATCTCGGTCGTGTATCACGTGGACAGCCATTCATTTCCAAAGCCAATTGAAAAAACGTATGAAAGCAAATGTTACATTTTCGGCATTAAAGTAAAAAAGTTAGTTTGGCGAAAAGATGAACTGCATTATATAAAGCAAATCTTTTGCCAACGGCTAAACATCGATCAAATTGGATACATGAATATTTTTGAACATAATTTAAAACAAAGCGCTCACATCTGGGTCTTGGTTCCAACAGGATAATGTGATCCAAAATATTCGGCGCACAATGACAAGCTATGGTTGCTTTACAAAACTAAAGACCAATCGCCACCCCAATCCCACAATCTAAAACCTATAGAGCATTTATGGGATATACTGGAGCGCAGAACCCCCTGCATAAAATAACCCCAAAGGAAATGTTAAAAAGAATAATTTTGGATGAGTAAGAGGATACTTTAAAGTTGGTTAAGTCAATGCCAAATCGGCTCAATGGGGTCCTATAGCGCAAAGGATATCTTACAAGTTAAACATTATTTAATGTAAATTTGTTTTTATACCCTATACCACTATGTGGTTTGGGTATAATGACTTTGTGCTGCTGTTTGTAACAACCAAAAATATTTGACCTACACCCATCTTTAATTATACCGATCGAATTAGAATCACTTTCTGAGTTGATTTAACAATGTCCGTCCGTCCGTCTGTGTGTCCATGTAAAGCTTGTAATCAAACTGCAGGTCGCAAATATGAATATATTTTGATGAAATTTGGTATATAAGCTTTTATCGGCCATGGGATGAACGCTATTGAAATTGGTGAGAATCGGTCCATGTTCAGACCTAGCCCCCATACAAATTACATATGAAATCGACATAAATTGCCATAAGATCCAAATTGTCATATAGATCTTACTCAAATTGGGTTTGTATGCGTTCATTACATCCACTAATGAGTAGTCCAAAAATGATTCCTTTGACCCCATATAGAGCTGCTTCCCGATCTTCAGTTAAATCTATTAAAAAACAAAAATATTGCACTGATTCTTCTCAAATTTTGTTTGTACATATTTTTGCAAAATACAAGAGACTTTACCAAACATGATCAGGATCGGTCCATTTTTGGACCTAGCCCCTTTATAGATATAGCATCCGATACGAACTTTTTATATCTGCAGCCAAAAAAATTAATAAAAATCCCACTCAAATTTGGTTTTTGCTTATTTTCTATGTCCAGTTAGTTAGGGCCTAAGAGATAGGGTTTCTAAACGCATGGTATAGGGTATCGTATAGTCGGTCTAGACCGACTATAATTTTCTTACTTGTTTTATCTTTTTTTTACGTTGTTTTCTACATAAAATTTGTTAAAGGGAAAAAACCTTAAATCAACAAAAAAAAACCAAACAAATAGCTTAATAATTTATTTAAAAAACTATTATTCAGTTTAGTTAACTTTTTCTTATTTTTTCGTAGTATAACAGTTTTAATTTTAGGTATACGGATACTTTTTCTAGCAAGTGTATTTTTATACCCTATACGACTATTTGCCCTACACCCATCTTTTATTGTACTAATCCACTGTGTGTCCATGTAAACCTTGTAATCAAATTACAGTCGAAAATATGAATATATGATGATGAAATTTGGTATATAAGCTTCGATCGGCCATAGGATGAACGCTATTGAAATTGGTAAAAAATCGGTTTATGTTCAGACCTAGTGGTCACACAAATGACCCCTATGAGATCGACTTAAATTGCCATAATATCAAAATTATCATAAATCTCGGTGAAGTGGGTTTTGTATATGTTTATTGCATCTATTTATTAGTTTTCCAAAAATAAACCCTATAGGACAATCGATCTTCACTTGAATCTTTCAAAAAACAAATATTGCACGGACTTTTCTCAAATTTTGTTTTTATATGTTTTTGCAAAAAATAAGTGACCTTACCAAATATAGTCAGAATCGTTCCATTTTTCGACCTAGTCCCCATACAAATATAGCACCCGATATGAACTTTTTCATATTCGAAAACCAAAAAAATAATGCCACTCAAATTTGGTTTCTATATCTAATTAGTTGGACATATGAGATAGGGACTCTAAACGCATTGTATAGGGTATATATAGACATTCATGAAGATACCGTTCGCAGAATATCTATCTCGGACGTGTATCACGTGGACAGCCATTCATTTCCAAAGTCAATTGAAAAAAACGTTTGAAAGCAGATGTTGCATTTTCGACATTAAAGTAAAAAAGTTAGTTTGGCGAAATTTATTTAAAAAACTATTATTCAGTTTAGTTAACTTTTTCTTATTTTTTTTTTTCGTAGTATAACAGTTTTAATTTTAGGTATATGGATCCACAAATGGAAAATCAAAATTAATCCAAACAAGACCCAAGCAATATTTTTCCATTCAACAAATCTCCCAAAAGACTGCCAAGACGTCATCTTCTTATTGGAAATAATACCATAAATGTACTTAACTATGTCAAATATCTCGGAGTTGTCTTGGACAAAAAGCTTACTTTTAAACAACATATTATGGCTACGTGCCAAAAAGCTATAAAATCATTTAAAGCATTATGGCCACTACTAAATAGAAGGTCATTTCTAAACCACCAAAACAAAAATCTACTCTGCCAACTCTCACCTAAAACGCTTACAAATTATACAAAACAAATATTTTAAAATGATATATAACAAGTAAGAAAATTATAGTCGGTCTAGACCGACTATACGATACCCTATACCATGCGTTTAGAGACCCTATCTCTTAGGCCCAACTAACTGGACATAGAAAATAAGCAAAAACCAAATTTGAGTGGGATTTTTATTAATTTTTTTGGCTGCAGATATGAAAAAGTTCATATCGGATGCTATATCTATATAAGGACTTGGTCCAAAAATGGACCGATCCTGATCATGTTTGGTAAAGTCTCTTGTATTTTGCAAAAATATATACAAACAAAATTTGAGAAGAATCAGTGCAATATTTTTGTTTTTTAATAGATTTAAGTGAAGATCGGGAAGCAGCTCTATATAGGGTCAAAGGGATCATTTTTGGACTACTCATTAATGGATGTAATGAACACATACAAACCCAATTTGAGTAAGATCTATATGACAATTTGGATCTTATGGCAATTTATGTCGATTTCATATGGGTAATTTGTATGGGGGCTAGGTCTGAACATGGACCGATTCTCACCAATTTCAATAGCGTTCATCCCATGGCCGACAAAAGCTTATGTACCAAATTTCGTCAAAATACATTCATATTTGCGACCTGCAGTTTGATTACAAGCTTTACATGGACACACAGACGGACGGACGGACGGACGGACATTGTTAAATCAACTCAGAAAGTGATTCTGATTCGATCGGTATAATTAAAGATGGGTCTAGGTCAAATATTTTTGGTTGTTACAAACAGCAGCACAAAGTCATTATACCCAAAACACATAGTGGTATAGGGTATAAAAAGAAATCACCAAATTGGAAATTATATGGTTATAGAGGTCTATGATTTCTAATAAACCTCCTATAAGCATATAAATATTTTCAGATAGTATTTGAATTTATTAAATCATATATAGGATTTTTTCCTCCCATTTTCCTTTAAAAATCATTAAAAAAAATATAATAAAAACTATTTAATATCTTTAGATCCTATATATTATTTGTTGCAATATCTATATGTAAAGACAAGATCTCATATGTACATAAATATTAAATTTGTTAAAATATGTAAATAAAGGAAGAATATATAATTGAAAAAAAATTTTAGGTATACGGATACTTTTTCTAGCAAGTGTATTTTTATACCCGATACGACTATTTGACCTACCCCCATCTTTTTTTATACCAATCCACTGTGTGTCCATGTAAACCTTGTAATCAAACTACAGGTCGCAAATATGAAAATATTTTGATGAAATTTGGTATATAAACCTCTATCGGCCATAGAATGAACTCTATTGAAATTGGTAAAAATCGGTTCATGTTCAGACCTAGTCGTCACACAAATGACACCTATGAGATCGACTTAAATTGCCATATTAAAATTATCATAAATCTCGGTCAAGTGGGGTTTGTGTATGTTTATTGCATCTATTTATTAGACTTTTCTCAAATTTGGTTTTTAAATGTTTTTGCAAAAAATATTATATAGTCAGAATCGGTCCATTTTTCGACCTAGTCCTCATGTAAATATAGCACCCGATATGAACTTTTTCATATTGGAAAGCAAAATAATGCCACTCAAATTTGGTTTATGCTTATTTTCTATATCTAATTACTTGCACATATGAGATAGGGACTCTAAACGCATGGTATAGGGTATCGTATTGTCGGTCTAGACCGACTATACTTTTCTTTCTTGTTTAACTTCTATTAGTACTCTTCGCCTTCAAAACACCTATTGAATTTTTTGAGATATCGCATTTCTTATCGGTCAAAACTTCCTTTGTAAAATACATTCTGGACCCAGAGTATAAGAAATATCGGCCATTGTTATTTTCAATACAAATTAAATAACTTTATCTGAATAAAAGTTTTTTTTACAATATTTCCAAGATTGAAGCCCCACTTACATCAAAGGACATTGCCGACAAAAAACCCTGCCGGTCTTCGAATGAAATATTCTATCATACTTATGGACTAATCGGAGTTATGTCAGTTAAGCCATATTTTAATTTTAATAAAAAAAATGTTTTAAAAGACCATTTTAAATATAAATAAATAATGCAACAAAGTATGTTAACTAGAACTTTATTCGTAACAAGAAAATTATAGTCGGTCTAGACCGACTATACGATACCCTATACCATGCGTTTAGAGACCCTATCTCTCAGGCCAAACTAACTGGATATAGAAAATAAGCATAACCAAATTTGAGATAGTGATTCAGATTATATCGGTATAATAAAAGATGGGTCTAGGTCAAATATTTTTGGTAGTTACAAACAGCAGCACATAAAAACAGTACTGTAAACCTGAAAAATTTTTCTCTCGGTATCAATTAGTTCGTTAGCCGAGTTCCCACTGTATATTAAATTTTCTTCCGTCAAAAATTTCAAAATTAACGGTACACATATTTTAATAATTGAAACCATACATAAGCTTTTTCAGTCGCATTACGAAAGCTTCATTCTTTCTGCTTCGAAAACCATACTCTACAAAATACAAATGCGGTCAAGGACAAACAAAATATTTAATTTAATTAAAGTATTTAAATTGAAAATCTAATAAGAATCTGGCACTAACAAAAAATATAAAAATGTTAATGAGAAATTAACAAAATAAAAAAGATTTTACTAGTGTTTTTCCAAAAAATGATTCATGAAAAATAAACTTATTAAAAACTTTAAGAGCTCAATTATAACCATTCTCTTTATAAGAATGAAACTAACAAAAAAAAGTTAAAAAAGGAGAACGCTGAATTAGCAAAAAAAAAAATCAAGAAATAATTGCGCCAATTTAGCTGGCAACCTAAACACACGCGCACACAATAATGAAGAAAAACATTCAATTGTTTTGTTGTACTCCTTTTTGTTGTATCGCTCTCATTAAGCATATACAATTATATTCGTATTATTATCTATCTCTCTCTTTTTTCATTAGCAATCATTTTTTTTTAGTTTTTTTATTCGCAAAACAGACCTGCCTGGGAATTTTCTTCTTCTTGTCTGCTTGCTCCCCTTGAATAGGTAATTTTCTTGTTTCTCACTTTTTCTTACGAAAAAAATATGTGGTATTTTCACGCCCGTTTTTGGGTTTAAATACTTTGCGGAAACGCAAATGTTTTTCAAAACTTGAATTTTACCAATGTATAATGTTACTTTGGTATATTTAAGGCGTTTCCAAAATGTTAAATATTAAAATCTTTAAATTTTAAATTTTTTCAATGCGACGTTAGTTGAGAGATGACAACACGCAACTAAAATGGCGGACAATTCGTCTGCTGCAACTTCGGTAAATTGCTACGAATCACTCTCTCAGCTGAATAAAAATAATTAATAACCAGGTGGCCATACTGTTCTATTAAAATTTTTCAAGTAAATATAAATGTTTTAATGTTATTAAAAGACTTAATTATTGAAAAATTAATTCATAAATTAATTTGTGAAGAGCGAAGTTAAATTTTCTTATAAAATGAAGCGTATTTATTAAAACTAAATATTTCTAACAACGCACGCTGTATATGGCAATATTATGTTATAAAGTTGCCAGACTATTGTTTTTTTTACTTAAATATTTCAAAGTATATTTCAAGGACTTATATGTATAATTGTACCATTGCTTCAAATTCAAAGGGCCTTATATTGATGTGTGGTCAAGGACCATATATATGTTCCTTGGTGTGGTCTCTGATACAAAATTCGATAAAAAGATAAATTGTGTTAAGATTCCGAGTTTCTCAGAAAAAAAATAAATTAAATGCTGCAATTTTTCTTTATAACATTCTGACTTTCGGAGTAAAAGTTTATATATAAAAAACACGTTATTAACATATCGTTATTACCTAAAAAATACTGTTATTATTTTTGTAACATCACATAATTTTTATATATTTTTTTAATATAGTAAAGTTTTTATAATGAATTGTTTAACTAGATTAGTTCAACTAATTATTCAAAATATATTAACTGTCGAGGATTTATTTTTGTTCGCTTGTGTAACTGCCGATAATTTATTTTAAAGAATATTAACTCTGATGGCCTTAGTAGCTGTATCAGGCCATAATTATTTAAATATTTAGTTTAAAAACAGTTTACAGCTTAAAACTATTGGTTTCATATTCTCACACAAAAGTACCCTTTCATTGAGTTTGGGTCCGTTTTACCCTTAAATACAACTCTGTTACGTGCTACAACTTTGACGTTCACTTTATAGCGTTGCGTTTTGCCGCTTTAAACCCAAACACATTAAAAATTTGTAGCACAAACTCAACACCGTGTATTATCCTCGGGCGCTAGAAATACATTGAATGGTATTATAAGTCCGAGTTCACACAAGGCAACTTTTGTTGCGCAATTCTTGAGTTTGTAGATGTTTGTGGTGAGGGGAATAAAAAGGGAAAAATAATTGCCGGTTCTCGGCTATTTCAAGCAATTCTCTCATTCGCTTTTTTTTTTTTGTTGAATATTTGACATTTCTTTTCATTCGGTGTTTCGCTTCTTGGTGTGAATAATTCGTAATTATTATTTATTTTATTAAAATGGCCTTTAAATGGAATCGGGACTTAATTTTTTTCTTTTGAATTCATTTTTCAACAAAACCAATTAAATTAATTTATGTACATATGTATGTATTTAATTTTATTATTGTTCTTTACGACTAGAGCACAAATGTCAAATTATAAGAAAATAAAAACAAAACAAAACAGTAAAATTGCCGAAGAAATTGTCGTGTGTGGACATAAAAGCAATTTCAAAAGAGAATTGCCAAAAAGTTGCGCAATAAAAATTGCCTTGTGTGACCCCCGACTAAGCGATTCGCTTGCTACTAGCGCCGCTATTTATACTACTAGCTATACACAACTCTGCAACTAATAATTATACTAACTGGCACATTTATTATTATATTCTATTCATTCTTCACAGAAGAGAGTAGACAGCTCGCGGATTGAGACAAGTCGAGTAAACAAAAAACCTACGTGAAAATTTTTATTGGGAAATATTAATTTAAATATAATAAACGCTTAAAATTAATAACAAAAACGTAATCAACGAAATTTTTAGTTTTTTATTAAAACAATTAACAAAAGTGGAGTGGCAATGAACAGCTCATTAGCTCATCGGTTTCTTCGCAATTTCGATGGAGACGTTTATTGTTGAGAAAATGGCGATAGAATTCAAATCGAACAGATACATCGCGGACAAATCAAGTGATTTATTGAAAGTTGAAAAGTGAAGTGATATTTTACATTGGAAACGTTAATAAAGTGCTACTAAATCAAAGTTTTGTATCTTCACAGTAAATACAATGGAAGTGGCACTCAAAACAGGTAAATTATAATAAATCATTGGGAACATCGTCACAGAACCCCCATTCGTTAAGATACGACAAATGGCGACTATCGAGAATATGTAGATTTTATTTTTTCTTGCTGCGCGTTTTTTTTGTTTTGCTTTTTGTATGATTTTTTGTGGTTTTGTGTTAAGAATGTCAGTTTATTTTTACTCACTAGAGTTGCCACGGTAGAGTTAGGGAAAACTTATTTTAGAGTTGTTGTTAGTTTGTTAGTAATCAAAAGAGCAGGAAGAAATATTTGTTAAAGTAGACATGGTTGGGAATTTCTTTTTCAGGGTGTATATTGGAGAACCTCAGATTCATTAAAAGTATATTTCTATATTTACCTATTAAAAAGCATTTCCCATTATAATAGATTTCAACATTTTGGGATTTAAACGAAAAAATGATTTTTCGATACAAAAATAATTTAAACATTCTCAAAACATTTAATTTTTTTTAATGAACCAAAAAATTTTGAATAAAAAATATCTCAAATCTAACACATTTTTAACTAGATAGTTGTAATGGTGAAATAAAATTATATCAAATTTTAGGGAATAAATTATAAATTAAATTGTTGCTATACTAGCGCCATCTGACAGTGTTACAGAGTCAGGGGTGCCTGTAAATATAATTTCATCAATTTTCTTTAAAAATTATACCGCATATTATTTTTCGATTCTCATAATTCTTTTCTAAATGGGAACTTCTCGTTAATGCTCAATATAACGTTATGGCTTTGATTCCAAATATAATCCGAAAAAAAAGTGGCATATGTAGGTATAGTTTACAAATTTGATTTGTTAGTTATAACATTAGTCGTCGATATTTTGTAAAATACCCATTATTTTTACAATTGATTTCAAAAAGTTTTCTCTTTTAACTTTTCTTTTAGAAAACTCTCCCAAAAAATTAATTGATCCCAAATCCCAACAAGATGTTACGGCGGCGGTGTCGCCATCAGATGGTCCCATTACCAAGGAACCTTTGGTGAGTGCTCCGGGTGGAAAACAACAACAACAGCAGCAGCAGCAGCAACAACAACAACAGCTAATACATCAAAAGGCAAAACGAAAACACAGACGAGGCAAACCGAAATCTAAAAATGCTAATAAACCCTACAAGAAGAACAATTGGGGTTTCCAAATGCCACGCATCAATTACAGTATATGTGGTTCGGCCGGAAGTAGTGGTGGTTGTAATCGTCGTGAGAAATTACAACGTTCACGTTCTTTGGTACCCTACAACACCAATAAATTCCTTATGGAAGAACATTTAGCAGAAGTACCAAGTGCTTTGCTAACTCCTACTGGAAGAACGAGAGATTCTAGTTTCTCTATGGATTCTGAAGACAATTATTTCTTCTCGCTGCCCGAAGATGAAGAGGAATTCTTAACAAAAGAATTTGCTAATGTTTATGAAAAGGCCAGGGTGGAACGTTTAGAAAACCTAAGTAAACAAGAATTGATTGAAGAATGTTTACAAATTGAAGATCGTTATTCAAAAGATCAGGGTAATCAAAGGCAACAGCAACAAAATATACAACGTATTGCACAAGAATATATGGCTAAAATAAGATTACTAGATGAGAAAGTCCGAGAGCTCTCACGAGAGAATCATAGTAAGTAAAAAAGAATATAAATAAAGAGAGCACCCTTCTAAAACATGTTATATTTGCGTTATAGATCTGCGTAGTCAACTTATGCGTTCAGCTGCATTTGCAGCCGCGGCTGCAGCATCACCGCCATCAGCAGCGGCTCCCATGGGTGCTGCCTGTCAACCAACACCTATGGATTCTTCAAGTCAAGATAGTGAAAGTGATAGTTCTACTTCAAGTTCATCATCTTCATCTTCTTCATCAAATGATGAACGTAATCAAGTCCAAAGAAGGCGTAGCTGTTCTTCGCGTAGTTCTTTAAGTGAGTATAATGGTTATAAAGAAAATAACTATATGCACAATAATGATATAGAAGAAGGAGGTGAAATCCATGAAGACATACAAATCAATGCACATTCGTCTCCGGCCATCAAAGATAACTCGAATTCTGACTTTGAGCGCCAACAGTTACTGGCAGATCATATGGAAGACGATGGAGATGACGAATATGAAGAAATTTTAAGCAACGATTATGTTTCAAATTCTCCCAAACTCAATGGTTTTCGTGAACATCAGCAGGAACAAGAACACGCAAAGGTTAATTTATCTCAAAATGATAATGGTCTCAATGAAAATAATGCTAGCATTGATGATGTTGCTGCTAACAATGATGTTCGTTAATGAATGCCATAAGCATCAATTGAAACGTTACTCGAACCAAAACCCACACCCACCCCCTCACTCTATTCTCTCGCCCTCCCTATCATTAAAATGTGATTATAAAATTATTTTTTGTTAAAAAAAAATTCAATTTATCTTTTAACTTTGTTTTTTCTCTTTCCATCTTTCAAATATACATATATTTTTGTCTTCATTTAAAAACATTATTTATACTAACAATTTGTTTCTTTAATTTAGTTTTGTTTTTCTATTATTATTTTTATAATTAAATAATCATACAAATTAAGATATAATTTTATATTTTTTTTTTGTAAAAATTAAATGAAAATCTAAAAAATATATATAATGTATACATATGAAAAGATTATTAAGTAATATCACAAGATAAATTATTTTAAAAAAAATATAGGAAACCATTTTATCAAAAAATGGTGCTGATAACTGTATTAACAATTTTTCAATTTGGATGCTTTCCTTTATTTATATCAATTTGTGTTATAAATAAAAATGTCCAATGTCTCTCTAATAAGTTTTCGTTTAGATTTAAAAAAAAAAAAGTTTTATAGCAATATTTAAATTATCAGCAACACTACGTATATGTTGTATATGATTAGAACGCAGGGCCGTATTTTTTTTTTTGTGACATCCGCACGGCGAAACGAAATTATAAATTTTGTTCCATAAATTTTTTAGTGAACGTGTGTTATCGCTACATTTTTATGCTAACATTTTTTTTTTAATAAAAATCCAAGTGATAATTCCTTAAATTTCTTTAAAGTTTTAAATTGTAGATATTCAATTTTATTTAGCAGAAAGTGTTTCTTTTCTGGTTCGCTGTTCTCTTATGTGGGCATTTATAGACAAATTCTATACATTAAATGTAGTATTAAAATATGAAAAATATTTATTTTTTTTATTATTTAATGTTCCTCTTATTTATTAAATTAACAAACATGATAAAAATGCTTTTATATTAAAGCTCATTAATTTGTAATCCATTACGATGAAACACACCAGTTGTCCATAAAACAAAAAAAAAATGTTTTAAAATTTTATTTCGTAAATTAAAATAATTGAAATAAACAAATTATTGTTTCATTTATTTCTATGATCCTATTCAATCAAAATTCTTATCAATTAAAATATATAAAACAGAATAATTTATAAGAATATGTGATATTTTTAAAATACACCAAAATGTCTGGATTATATATAAGAAAACAAAATGTTTCATTACTGATTTTAAATTGATTGATTGTAATACAATTTTGAAGATTAGTTTAAATTTCAACCATAACACCTGTAGAATAATAATAAAAACAACTTTTAATTTATTTTTTTGTAATAAAATAAAAAAAGTTAATAAAAAATTGAAATCTGATTTTTTTTTGTGGTGGTAAGAATATTTTTCTGTAATTGCTTATTCCGTCTATTTACCATAATATGTAAATTTTAAGAAACCTGGCAATCCTATATGTGTGACGATTAATGAAAGTAACGAGTATACAGCTAAACGTCAAAAACGTTATTCACCGCATTGTAATAAAAAAAATAGTATTTCTTCGTGGCTTGGCTTTATTTTATAGGAAAATAAAGATAATTTAATAATTTATCAGAAAATATTTGCATTAACATTGTAGCCTTAAAACAAAAAACATGTCCCGTAAAGGTGGAGCGACATCAGAAGATTTATCAAATGTTGAATTTGAGACCAGTGAAGATGTTGAAGTCATACCCAGCTTTAATAGTATGGGCCTTAAGGAGGAATTGCTAAGAGGCATCTATGCATATGGTATGCAGACAGTTGAAAAGCTATTTCTAGATGATTATTATTAATAAATGTTTAAAATTATTTGTAGGTTTCGAAAAACCATCGGCCATTCAACAACGTAGTATTAAGCCTATTGTAAAGGGTCGTGATGTTATTGCACAGGCTCAGTCGGGTACGGGCAAAACAGCTACTTTCTCCATTTCTATATTACAGAGTCTTGACACTTCGCTAAGAGAAACACAAGTCTTGTGTTTATCACCTACTCGTGAGTTGGCTGTACAAATACAAAAAGTAATTTTGGCCTTGGGCGATTTAATGAATGTCCAGTGTCACGTCTGCATTGGAGGCACAAATCTGGGCGAAGATATTCGTAAGTTGGATTATGGTCAACATATTGTTAGTGGTACTCCCGGCAGAGTTTTCGACATGATTAAACGTCGTGTTTTGCGTACGAGAGCCATTAGGATGTTGGTATTGGATGAAGCTGATGAGATGTTAAATAAAGGATTTAAGGAACAGATCTATGATGTGTATCGTTATTTGCCACCCGCTACACAAGTGGTATTGATATCCGCCACATTGCCGCATGAAATTTTAGAAATGACATCAAAGTTTATGACAGATCCAATAAGAATATTAGTAAAACGGTAAGTTTCCAAAAAATTGCCTGTGATATAATTTTCATTCTATTGCTGTCTGAAAGAAATGGTTAATTTAGTAGGAAACAAATTCACTAGAATCTGCCAACCCCAAGTCATTAGAATTTGAGAAAGTTTGTATATGAACTCGATATTAAAAAGAATATTTGTTTAGAACTGGGCAACATTTATAAAAGTGCCATACAGTGCGTGACAATACAATGCAAAGTTTTAACAAAATATATTTTTGACGACTTGAACGGTCAATACCAAAAAATTGGATCATAAAATTAAAAAAAAACTTTTATTAATTTATTATTTATTTTTTATTTATTTAAAAAAGGAAAAATATTAAAATAAAAAATTGCTTCACTTCAGAAAAAAATAAAACTTAAAAGATCTAATTTGTATGCTATTGACAAAACAATGGAAACCTTTACTATATAAAAATTGAAAACTTTGCCTCTATTTTTAGTTTCGATATTTTGAATAACTATCCACCATTATGTTTTAAATTGTTGATGATATCCATTGAAATTTTTGCCACTCTGAATTAACTGCCTCTATGAGATCTGTCTTGTTTGTGCAAATTCGTGTACGTATTTTTCGATCTACAATTTTCCATAGATTTTCTATGGGATTGAGATCTGGTGATTGGGCTTGCCATTCCAAACCATTAACTGCATTAAAATGTGGCCATTCGGTTACAGCTTTGGAGGTATGTTTTGGGTCATGTTGAACTTTCAGACCACGGGCATATGTTCCTCCGCATATGTACAAATTACGTCGTTTTGAATTTGCCTATATCCACTTCCAGTTAGAGAATCTATTACTACATGAATTATTTGGACCGAAAAGCAACCCTCATAACATAATATTGCCCTCACGAAAAGTTCTATTTGTATATTTTGGGTCCAGTCTTTTTCACTTTGGTCGTCGTACAAACGTTCTTCCATCATGGCGTCTTAAAGTAAACTTGGACTCATCTGAAAAGAGAACAGTATTTTAATTCCGGTTTGACCAGTTTATGTGTTCCTTAGCAATATTTATGTCAGCCAGACGATTTTTCTCCGATATCAGTGGTTTCTTCACAGGACGATAACAATCAAGATTAGCCTCAATTGCTCGTCGGGAAATAGATCGAGAACATATTTTTAGTTTTAGATTGTTAATGACCCCTTTAGTTAACATTTTTGCACATTTTTAAAAATCTGATATTGAATTATCCTGTCTCTAACTCGTTTTACGGGACCTGCCGTCTAAATGTTTAGTCTTCTTCACCGTACCTCTTTCTTGAAAATTTTTGAAATTATGGACTTATTCATAGAATGTTTCTCAAGATCAGAAATATCATCTTTTATTCTGGTTTTAAACTCTTCACAAAACTTTATTCTTGCCATTATTTTATTCTTTTATTATTAATTGTGTTTAAGAACAGTTGAAAGAAAGTATAAATATTTAAATAACGGTTAATACTTTATACGTTTCTTTCATACCATCTTCTATTTTTATTGTTTTATTTAACTTTGGTACAGAAGTTTTCATTGTTTTGTCATCACAAAATAGACTTTTTTGTTTATGTATTTTTTTAAATTTTGTTTTTTTGTACCACGTTTTTTATCTTTCGATAAGAGAACACTCAAAATGAGATTTTGCAAAAAAATTATTTTAGAACTTAACGTGATATTATTTAGAAACAAACTTGACAAATTCAGAATCTTGTAAAAATTTCCAATGTATTGAAATGAAGAAATGTAGCAGAATCTTGTTTGTCTGTTGACATCACGCTCATTCACAAAATAAAGCACTTACCTGGGTCTTAAGATAATATAATATTATTTATAATTTTTCGAGCAGGTTGGTTTTAAAATGATGTAAATCAGGCATCATTGTGTCAAGAGACATATCAAAAAAATACTAAAAATTCAGTGTGTTTGTTGTAATAAATTTTTTGTTCACATTTGTTATAAATAGTGCAATAAATCCTGATAATAATGTAAACGTAAAACCCAGGTGGAAGTATCAAAAATTCGGTATTGCCGAATTTGATGATCTTACTTGTTTTATTCAAAATTTATTAATTATTATTAAAAATTTTATGTAAAGTTTAATTAGTAAAATAAAAAAAAAAATTTGATAAACTAAAAAATTATTATTTATGATTAAAAGTTCTACATTTAATTTATTTCTTTTAGTGATGAATTGACATTGGAAGGCATTAAACAATTCTTTGTTGCTGTTGAACGTGAAGAATGGAAATTCGATACATTGTGCGATCTATATGATACCCTAACAATTACCCAAGCGGTAATATTTTGTAATACCAAGCGTAAAGTCGATTGGCTGACAGAAAAAATGCGTGAAGCCAATTTTACTGTAAGTTCTATGCATGGTGATATGCCTCAAAAGGAACGTGATGAAATTATGAAAGAATTCCGAGCCGGTCAATCTCGTGTTCTTATTACAACTGATGTTTGGGCACGTGGTATTGATGTACAACAAGTTTCGCTGGTCATTAATTACGATTTGCCAAATAATCGTGAATTGTACATACATCGTATTGGTCGTTCGGGTCGTTTTGGCCGCAAAGGTGTAGCGATTAATTTTGTTAAGTCGGATGATATTCGTATTTTACGTGATATTGAACAGTACTATTCAACACAAATTGATGAAATGCCAATGAATGTTGCTGATTTGATTTAAGTAGATGTATAAATAGAAGGAGTAGCAATAGAACGAGTGCATAATATCATACATATAATTAGGATACTTTAATTCAATATAAAATAAAGAAAACAATTGATATATTACACGGCATTTTAGAACAAAATTCAGCATTTCGATTTATGAAAATGGATTTCCTTTTTTTACAAGAAATGCTTTATTTATTGTTTATAATATTTTTCTTTTAACACATTACAATTTTTGTATAAAACTGAATATATTATACGATTTTTTCAATAAATGTAATACTAATTTTACAATGAACTCTTTACTATACTTAGTTTTTTTCCAAAAGAAACAAAAAACAATCCTATTTTCTCTATAGAAATTCTTATACATATTCTTCTCACATTATTAAATCTCAATTTTAAGTTTCTAAGGCGGTCTGCCCAAAATCTAGAAATTTTGGCCTGGAGACATCTTAAGGATTCCCATAAGAACAGGAATCACATAAGAATGGAATCATATAAAAATGTTCCAGTGTATTAAAACGTTAAAAACGTTTAAACTCTAATTAGAATTTCTAAAACAAAAAAAAAAATAGATTTTTGTTTTAAAAGGCAAGAGAAATTTGGTTATTGAGTTACACATTGAATTTCAATACGATTTGTTGTTATTGTATAACAAACTGTTTATTATTTTATCCTGACACATTAACTTTTTGTATCAATTTCTCTTTTTATTCGCTTCTTTTTTTGTAAATCTTACTTTCTTGCATATCCGTTTCCAATAACTTAAGTATATGTTTTTAATATTATGATAAATGGCAACTCTAATATTAATGTTCTCTCATTCATACTCACATGCAACTATTTGCATAATGTACTAGTTTAGTTCTTATTAATTGGTATAACGTGCGTGTTTAACTTAAAATCGTCTCTATAAAAATGTGGTCACGCATTCGCAGAAATAAAAGAAAAATAGTAAATAGTGTTTTAATTAATTATAAGTCTTAAAATTTAATAAAAATATTCAAGTTAAATAAGAAAATGAGTCTCTTTTACAAAAAAAAAAAAAAAGCCTCTACCTTGTGTTGTGTTTGTATTTGCCAAAAAATAGTCAAAGAGAATGTGAAGTTTTGTTTGTGTTAAATAGTAAAAGTCAAATGATTAAACATAAGGAGCACCCTTTTTCAAGGTTAAATTTTTAAATGCATTATGTACTTAAAATTTTGTGGTTATGTTGAAGTCAAAATTAGATTTGGAATATAAAATTAAAAAAATTAATAAAATACATATTAATAATGAAAAATAAGCATTTTTTAAAAAAGGGGCTTCTATTTTAAGCACAAGCGTAAAATTAAAAAAACGATCGCAACTTAGCGAAATCCGGTTTAATAATGGTACGTACATTCAATTTTATTTTTAAAGTACTTAAAGATTAGAAACCCTTCAAAAATATTTTTATTGCACATTAGTATACGTTTATAATTACGCCCTTGCTTAATTTCTGTGAGGAACCAATTAATATTATTTAAGAAACCGTTTTCTGTAAGCCGTCGAAGATCCAGCATATTGTTGCACCTGTTTACATACGCATATTGTTAAGAAGGACATACATTCCTTTATTTATTTTACTCCTTTTATCTGCTGAAATATTTTTATGTATGTCAGCAAACAAAACAAAGAAAAAGTAAGATTGTTATTAAATAGGGAGATGAGGAATATTGTTTAACACCTTGATTGATAAATCACGAGTAACTGCTGACATCGAATTTAACTGTTACTTGCTATGTCGTTCTTTCAACAGCATTTCCTTTTCATGTCTACATGTCCGCTGAATAAAAATGTTGAAGACATTTTTTTACTTTCTTTTTTATAAAGTATTTTTTTACTTTGAATTGGATAAAATTTGGCATAAATGTTAATCATTAATAAGTTAAGAAATATTTAAAATTCTTGACCTTTAGCCAGGCCCGGCTCTAAGGTCTAGCCAGTAAGGCAATGTCAGCGGTAAGTTTCCTTATTTTGGTATAAAGGAATTTTATATATTAAATTATATATATGTATAAAGTGGTTGAAATTCGATTGTAATAGACTTTTCAACAAAGAACAAAGTCTTTTTGAAGATACATAGTTTTTCGATATGAAATTAAAGATAAACGAAGTGCTTCATGCAGAATATTTGTTTCTGTGTGGATTTCCTAATGCATGTATCACTGCGCATTTTGGATTTGGGTCGGTGGCAGTTACTCGACTTTTAACTCTTTTCCGAATTATAATCGCCGAAAACTTAAGCCCAAATTATATGGTAATTGGGGTCCTGCAATTGTGGTCGAACTCAGTGATGCCAAGTTTAGGGATTTTTCCCTTTTGTAGGGATTTTTTTTTTTTTTGAAATTTGACATCTAGGGAAAAAGGGAAAGATTTCTTTCAGTTTACTTGCTTTTTGTGCATCATTTTTGTACATACGTGCACCATCTTTGCTGGGGGCAAATCGTCGCATTCGATATCGAGTAAAATCAATCGAAATTCCATATTTTGGTTTAGTATTTAAAGAAGGCGGACAATCGTCTGACCTACTTTCTCTTTTAATATTAACTATGGACCATAACTCGTAAGCTGTAACATAGTAAAAGTACTCTTACTATTTTATTTTGGAAAATAAAAAAATAATTTCGATCGAAAAATTTTGATGACGAATGCGACGATTCGACCCCAGGTCTTTTCGATTTTAATAAGTTTGTAAATAAAAATAACATTAAAATATTATAAATTTAAACATAATTAACTTTAGAAACATGTCCGATTCGTTTTTCGATGATGCTGAAAACACAAAGAAATACAGAAAAGAACGATTTCGCTCAAGTTGGTTGAGTGACGAGAAGCTGATGGGATGGCTGGAACAGGTCAAAGATGACGACTTTAAATGCAAGGCTTGTGACAAAATAGTAAATTGCGACATATCATATCTAAGTATACGTACTAATAACCACTTTCATAAAAAGTCTTTTAAAACCAAAAGCCAAAATTCTGTTTGCATTATAAGATCTCATTTGCAAGCCAATTTAATTAATTGTGTAAACTTTAAGTGCACATCTAGTCATATCAAAGATATGAATTTTACAGAATTGTAAAAAATAAGTTTTTTATAATATCTGTTAGTTTTTTTTTTTTGTTTTTATATAATTCTTATAATATTCATATCTTACTTTTTATGTTATTTTTCTTCGTTTTTATGTTATTTTTGTATTATTGAAATTGAAAATGTACAAATTAAAAATAAAACTTTATTTTTTGAAAAATTGAAAAAAGTATTGTAGGGGAAATGTAGGGAGAACGTAAGTGGGTGTAGGAAAAAAAAGGGATTTTTTACATAAGCGTAGGGATTTCTGAAAAAATCTCCTGGCACCACTGGTCGAACTTGACGAGTCCAAGTTCGGTAAGAGAAAATATCACTGAGGACATCGAGTGAAAGCGTTTGGGTGTTTGGTCGTATCGAAAGAACACCTAAAAGAAAAATTTTTTTTGGATGTAGTCGCTAGGAGGGACGCTCAAATTTTATACGAAATAATAATCAGACGTATTTTTGAAGGCGTGTCGAGGCATCAGGGATTAAAAGGAAAGTCGCCATTAGATGTAGAAACCTGAAAATATTTAGGTAGTTCTTTTTGAGTTTATGTGGCGTCGATCAATAGTGCTAACTTGTACCTACAAGGATGCTTTTTTGGAAACTTTTTCTTGAATTATTTTTTTTAATTTTTGAAGTTTTCGTACATTTTTTATCAGATGCACATTATCGACTTCCGCATCTAGATTGTTTGACATAACATTTATTGCTCAAAACATTTCCGAAGAAGCTCTATTAAAGTTACATACATATATTAAAATAAAAAAAAAAATTGGGAGTTAATAAAAAAATTAAAATTTTTTGTTTTTAATAATTCATAATTTATCTTCAACAAAATAAAGTTTTTAGCTATGCTGTTTTTTGCTGGTTAAAAAATATGGAGCGTGTTAGACCAAGGCGCCCTAAATACTGGGCCGGCGCTGCCTTTAGCGCTATCAGTTCCTGAAATTGACAAATTTATAAATAAAAAAATACTCCATGAATTGATCTAGAATAATTGTGCTTATCTTTTAAAAATTTGTTTTTGCTTTGAAACTTATAAAAGTCAAGTAATGAAAAATTACATTGGAATACAGGTGCAACAAATTTTATTAATAAATTAGTGAATTAACGTTATTATTGTTATTTTTAATAATCTAAAATAAAAATTTTAAATTTACTTATTTGTGCTAAATTTTGTACCTGTGTTTGAATATTTATTTATAACTCAGGAACCAATAAAAACTCACTCATTATATTTAGGACAAATGAAGAAGATTTTCTCAGTAAATTTTTAAAACATCACTTTATGAGATATACTTTTACAACTAAAGATTATATGATTGTACCTTTGCACTTGTCAAAAAATTGAATCCATTAATCACATTAAAGGTGATGTTAATACTTTAAAAACGACACGTCACACTAATGTGCACAGGCATATATAAGTTTGTTATTCCGTTTGTAACATTAGTGATCCCGAAAATATATGTAATCTTGACATTTATAACAACTCGAGCCGATATAGTTATTTCCATCTGACCGTATGCCTGTTGAAGTCCCGATCATTCACAAAATATACCATTTACCTGCATAGAATTTGGATAAAATTGTTTGTCATTATTTCGAGCAGGTGATCGAATGTTAAAATAAACAATAATGTAATTGATTGTATTTACATTTATGCTCATTTCATTTAATACATATATTTTTTTCAATTGAAAAAGCACGCAAATACGTAAAATTTTTGTTAATTATCTTATTAATTTTAAGCATCATTGTAATAAATCTACCCATCATAATTTGAGATCTAGCCTTTTGTGCAGAGGGTATATATCAGTTTGTCAATAGGTTTGTAACTCATCGAAATAAATTCGATCTCGCGATATCCATCTGTCTGACTGTTCGCAATAGGTCGAGCAGGTCGCACTACTTAGGCTTAAAGTGTTCGTCATCATCTGTAGCAGTTTGGTATTGCATTTGGAGCCTCTAGATCAAATAGGTGAAGAATGACGTATTAAAGGTGCTATTACATGATGTGTTTTTTACATATGTACTGTCAAATTTTCCCACAACAAAAGTTGTACACATCGTGTGATACATATAAAACATTGTTTATGTACAATACATGAGAAAAGTCAGATGTACATTTTTCAATTAGAACAGGTTCTATTTTTGTATGACAAACAAGTGAAAATACAACACTGCTTGTGGCGAAAGAAAAACAGAGTACATTTTAAAAATTAATATTGAAAGAAAAATAAATTGTTTAGTATTAATTAACAATTAAAAAATACATAACCTTTTTTTAACAACAAATTTTTGTAAATTCACAAATTAAATCAGCTGTTGTTTACATTTAGAGGTTATGTCATACGGAAATACATACGCACGTGTGATAGCAAAAATTATGAATCGTATGTAAAAGACAATTTTGACAGACATGAAGAATTTCATATGGATAAAAAAAGTGACAGTACATATGTAAAAAACATTTCGTGTAATAGCACCTTAAAACGTAGATATACTCCGATAAGATTTCATATAACAAACTAAACATACTGAAAATGTTTAGATATGCATCAACAATGCATACACATTTTGGTTTGCTTGATTTTTGATTTTTATCGATGTCCGCATGTCCATTTGTCCGTATATCTGTTGAAATCATCCACATTCACAAAAAAAAACATTTAACTGGGTAAAGTTACAATAACATCATTTGCCATTATTCCCATCAGGTTTCGATTTAAAATGGGGTAAATCGGGCATAATTATGCTTAGATACGAGCAAAAATATGTAGATACATAAAAAAAAAACATAAAACCCAGTGTGTTTGTTGTAATATTTTAGTGGTTGAACATAATACATTCACAGTTCAAAAAAAGCCACAAGCAATCATACCAAGAAAGACAACTACCATGAAATATGTTAGTAGTAATGCCACATATTTTTTATCGTTATCACGATATATATAAAAAAAAAGCCAATATGAAAGAAAAAAAAAATATGATCCCTAATGAAAAAGGAAAAGTGAAAAATGAAAATTGAAAATTGAAAATTAAAAAATGAAAATTGAAAAATTAAAAATGGAAAATGAAAAAAGAAAATTGAAAAATGAAAAATGAAAATTAATAAATGAAAAATGAAAATTGAAAAATGGAAAATAAAAAATGGAAAATGAAATACGAAAATTGAAATATGAAAAATAAAAAATGGAAAACGAAAAATGGAAAATGAAAAATGAAAATTGAAAAATGGAAAATAGAAGGTGAAAAATGAAAATTGAAAAATGATAATGAAAAATATAAAAATGAAAACCGTAAAATGAAAATTGAAAAATTAAAAGTGAAAATTGAGAAATGATAAAAGAAAAATGGAGAATGGAAAAGTTAAAATGGAAAATGGAAAATGAATAATGAAAAATGGAAAATCAAAAATGAAAATTGAAAAATGAAAAATAAAATATGAAATGTGAAAATTGAAAAATGAAAAATGAAAAATTTTAAATCAATAATTAAATACTAAAAATAAAAATTAAAAAACAAAAATCAAAAATTAAAAATAAAAAATTAAGAATTAAATGGTAAAAATTAGATATTAAAAATTAAAAATTAAAAATTAAAAATTAAAATTAAAAATTAAAAATTAATTTAACATTTAAAAATTAAAAATTAAAAATTAAAAATTAAAATTTAAAAATTAAAAATTAAAAATTAAAAATTAAAAATTAAAAATTAAAAATTAAAAATTAAAAATTAAAAATTAAAAATTAAAAATTAAAAATTAAAAATTAAAAATTAAAAATTAAAAATTAAAAATTAAAAATTAAAAATTAAAAATTAAAAATTAAAAATTAAAAATTAAAAATTAAAAATTAAAAATTAAAAATTAAAAATTAAAAATTAAAAATTAAAAATTAAAAATTAAAAATTAAAAATTAAAAATTAAAAATTAAAAATTAAAAATTAAAAATTAAAAATTAAAAATTAAAAATTAAAAATTAAAAATTAAAAATTAAAAATTAAAAATTAAAAATTAAAAATTAAAAATTAAAAATTAAAAATTAAAAATTAAAAATTAAAAATTAAAAATTAAAAATTAAAAATTAAAAATTAAAAATTAAAAATTAAAAATTAAAAATTAAAAATTAAAAATTAAAAATTAAAAATTAAAAATTAAAAATTAAAATTTAAAAATTAAAAATTAAAAATTAAAAATTAAAAATTAAAAATTAAAAATTAAAAATTAAAAATTAAAAATTAAAAATTAAAAATTAAAAATTAAAAATTAAAAATTAAAAATTAAAAATTAAAAATTAAAAATTAAAATGCCAGAAATTAGTCTGATTGAAGGTACAGTGCAGTTTAGAAATATATGCTTTCTTCTTCTCGACCACGCACCATTGAAACAAAATAAAAAATTTGCATATTAATTACAGTATTAATTGCAATATGTATGAAAAATGACGTCAAATCTAACAAACTATTAAAAAAAATTTTCGCTTCAGAGCAACACCTCAAATATATGTAAAAAGTGCAATATGTAGAATGTACAAACCATACATCACATACGGCAACTCTTACGAAATTGAGAATAGTGGAAATTAAAAGTATAAAATTTATACTATAAATGCATAGATATTCAAAAATTCAAAAATAACGATTTTTGTTTGGACAGAGTTGTATCTTCTGAGATTAATACGAAGTAAAAGCTGTATGGTATGAAAACTGATTCCAACCATTCTGCTCGTAGGCCTGACTTTAGGTGAGTGTGTTAAAGCGCTGACCAAAAAGTGCAAGATAAAGACTGAAATGCCAGAAACTAGTCTGATTAAAGGTACAGTGTTGTTATGACTTTTAAAAATATATGCTTTCTTCTTCTCTACCATTGAAATAAAAAAGTAAATTCAATAAAAAAAGAAACATATTTTTAAATGTTAAAGTCAAACCGACAACATTTTTATTATGTGAAAAATTTACTTGGCTGACTGTAGATGTCACTTCAACTTGGTTTTGCTTTTAAGGCAAGTTAACGGGCCTGAAGAGTAAAATGCTTTAGTCAATTTTTTTTACTTTAGCCACAACTAAGTATAAAAATTAATCTTAAAATTGTATACACATTTAGCTATGTTAACTTACCATTCTTTAAAATAGTGACCGTGCTCACGGTTTTTCAATTTCATCTAAATCATATATTGTTGTTTTTTTTTGCAAATACAGTATAAACTCGATAATCCGGACCTAGTTAGTCCGGATTTTTCGGTAGTCCGGACTGTATTTCCGAAATATAATACAAACAATTATTTTTGACAACACACTTTCTTGACAGACTGTAACGTTTATCTACATTTTGATGGTTTTTCTTAAAAGTTTCAAAAGCAAAGATTTACATTTTTATAAAATAATTTTTTATTTATTTACAAAAAAGAATACATGACGTATCTTAAAATAAATTACTTAAATTACAGGTCTTCTAAATAAATAGCATATAAATAGATACGAGTATGTAATAAAATCTAATTATAATTCCGTTGTCTCTAATTTCTTGGCTAATATTTGAGCATTATGTGTTAACTTGTCGATTTGATTATAAACATTAAAATGACGATTTAAGTCATTAGTATGATTGAATAACTTGGCTGTACCCTTTAAGGTTTCATGTATATCGGTTGTACCAATGGCCAGAAAATTATCATCCAAAGAGTCGTGGCCACTTTGACTGTAAATTAAAATAATAAATTATAATATATTTGATTTACATATGTATATGGCTCAAAGAAACAAACCTTAAATTTTCTTCAGTCTTAAACCATTCATTTTCATAACCTTTTAGCCATATAGGATTGGAACCCTGAACACTATGTTTATTGGTATTAGGCACTCTGGTAGTCGGTTCATTAGGATTTTGTAAAGATAATGATGAATTTCCTTTAACGAAATGTCTTAAAAGTTTTTTTTTTCGTTCAGAATATGATGAGTGAAATACTTACGAAATATATTAACTTTAGCTGCTCTCAATTGTCTTTTATAGCCATTACGCTGTGAAGCGCATAATGCCAAAGTAACTATCAAAAGAGTGGACAAAAAAAGATTGGTAAATATCAGCCATACATACATTGCATTCGTTTTAGGTCCGGCTTGTAATAGTTGAGCTTCGGCCGGTTGTGTATCCAAGACATTTAATTCTTTAAAAAGGTCATCCAAATGTTCTATATGAGAATCAATTAGATTCAAAACATCCAACACCTCATATATAGAATTATCATCTCTGCCCACCAAATGCATATACAAATCGGTTTTGGTTTTATCCACTGAACCATCTTTGTTTTCATGTACCTTAATTTCATCTATGTTAACTATAGTATCCGTAATATTGCTTAAAGTTCTATGAAAAAAATGTAGAATTAAAAAAATAAAAAGTTTTCTTTAAATAATAATTAAGAAAACTTACTCTCTGAATATTTCAATTTTATCACGTAATTCATTTGGTTGTAAACGAAATACAAATCGTACTTTTTGATCTTCTCGCAGTAGATAGATAAATACATGAGATACATCTTTCATGCCGACAGTATCATTGGCTAAAACCATAAAATCAAAATAGCCCTTCATACCCTTTTGAGGATCAAAATTTAATTGTATCTCGCCCGTTTCTTGATCCACTAAAAATGGTGAATTGCGAACATTTTCCAAACCCTCAGAGAGTGTCTGCCTTATTTCACCAACTTGATAATAGTTAATTTTGGCATTGAGACCCTCATCTAAGTCAGCTGCTTCCACACGCATAAATTTCGTGCCGAAATCGGCATTTGTAGTAATACCACCGGTGAATATTTTCGATTTAAATATAGGAGGATTATCATTAATGTCCAATATTCGTACCTTAACTCTTACGATAGTACTATCTGACATTAGTAACTCTCCACTGTTAATGGAAGTATTTAACTCCTTTTCAAAAATATCGCCAGTAAATAATTCGTCATTCAAAGATTTCATATTTCTCGAGTGTTTATAACGATCGTATGTTGATGTTGGAGCATTACGTATAAATCCTCCTTGTCTTCTATGAAATGGTCTTGGCGGTTCCTTATTCAGTTCTAAGTTAAGATTTTTGCTCAATGACAATTCCAGGGCACTGTTTTGTTCAACACAATTTTCTGTAGCTTTTACGTATAGATGATAATAGGCTTTGACCTCACGATCAAGCTCTCGTTGAGTAGTTAGAATATGCGTTTCGGGATGTAGATGAAAATTTTGTTCTTCATTGCCCTTGACTATGAAATAACAGACATGACTTGGTGGATCATCTAAGTCATCGACTTCATCTTTATCGATGGTGTCGGGAAGTTTAACACGTTCCAAACCGGGATCAGCATGTTCTGTAAAACGTTTAAATTGCATCTATTAGTAGTTTCCAAAAACTTTCTTGTGATCAATATTTACCTGTAAAATTGGCCGAAATTTCATCGACTATAAACTGAGGTTCGTACTCATTGACATTTCGTATGTAAACCGTCAAATCTAAATCAGCACTTAAGGAAGTCGGCAGCCCCTGATCATAAGCCTCGATTCTTATCTGAATAATAAAAAAATGTGGCTGATTTTTGATTCATTAAACAAAAATTCAACCTACCTCATGTATTTTTTGCTTATTGCGATTTAAAGTTTCTTTTAAAAATAAATGTCCGGTTTCCGAGTCCAATTCAAAAAGTTTATAACTACCTAAAGGATCCGGTTTTAAACGATAATGGATCAAAGCATTCATGCCAATATCTTCATCAGTAGCTATAACTTGCAGAATCAATGAACCAACTGTAGTGTTTTCTGGAATTCTAATTGTAGTGTTGTGTAACGGCTGAATGAATACCGGAGCATGATCGTTAAAATCGGATATACAAATATCTAATGATTTTGTTATGATATTGGCAGGTACACCCAAATCTCGAGTAGTTATGATTAAAGAATGATTTCCATAACGATTGCGCAGAGATGATCGTGCAAAAATCAACGCACTCCAAGCATCTACTTGCCTTAATTCAAATAAATCTGTCGAAAATGTTTAGTAATACTTGCGTGGTCTAGATCGAACTGATATTTTCCTTTACTTACTTTCTTTATTGCCTTTAGATATTTTGAACTCCAGTCTACCATTTGGTGTCTGGGGATCATCCAAATCTTGGCCTTTGATGGCGGCAATTTTCTCATTTAACTCATGATATTCGGTAATCAAAACACACGATGATGGCAAATACACCTCGGGAGCATTATCATTTTCGTCCAAAATTGTTAAGCTGAAATCATAATTTTGAATATATCTACCTAATTAATCGTAATAAGATATAAAATAACTTACAAAACTTGTTTGAAAGCATTGCGACTTTCACCAGCCAAGAAACCAAATTGATAATTATCCCAGGCTTCGATAACCAACATATAGAAATCCTTGGTTTCTCTGTCCAATTTATCGACTACCGTTAAAACTCCTGTATCAGCATCAATGGAAAATTTACCTTGGGAGCTTATACGATCCATAAGAAAAGTAATTTTACCAAAATCACCTGAATCAGCATCGGCTGCCTGTATGGTACCAATTCTGGTACCAAAAATAGCTGATTCACTTATAGTATAATTTTTTGAGCCGCCAATAAAATAAGGATTATTATCGTTTTCATCTAATACCGTTATAAAGACATCTACCAATGAAGATCTTGATGGTACGCCCGAGTCGGTGGCTCTAACGGAAAAATTCAACCATTGATATTGTTCATGATCAATTTTATTAGCCACTACAATTTCGCCTGTTTGTGAATCCATATGAATTAATTGTCTTATCATAGAATTACCTTCTAGACCATAAGTTATAGTACGATTCTTATCAATATCATATGCAATAACACTCGTTATCAACACCCCATTTTTACTATTCTCCGTTATGGATCTCTTATAGTAGGGTTGCTTAAATTTGGGATTGTTATCATTTTCGTCCTCAATTTGTATTGTTAGGAAACCTTCGACAATTTGTTTACCTTTGGCCGCTGCTAAATCTTCTACGAGAATAGCAAGTTTTATATGTTCCACTTTTTCCCGATCTATAAGTCTTATCACTTGCAAAGTTCCATCTATGGGATCCAAATCAAATGCCGATATATAATCATATTCGGTTAGTTTTACTATAGATCCCTCCTCATTACGTGCTTCCGAATTGAGCGGATTTATTTTATAACGTATTATGGGATTTTCATCTGAATCACTTGCATGTATCTTATAGATATCTGTTCCGACGGGGGTATTTTCTATAAAGTGCAGTGTCGGTAAATCTGGCATTGTGGGAGATTTATTATTGACATCTTTAATGGTGATATTAACAGTGGCCGAGTTTCCAAGTTGAGAGTTGCCAATGCCACCGTCTAGAGCCAGCTTTGAAAAAAAAAAAATTAGAAAGTTTATGGCAACTTAAGCTATATGATTTAAATTAATCTATTTTGATAAGTTTACACCTACTCTGAGTTAAGGGTATAATCGTTGTTAAGTTTGTAACTACCAAAAAAACTGAGTTTTTAAAATTATATCGATCGACTCAGAAGCACTTCTTAGGCGATTCGGCAATGTCTGGCTATGTCCATCACATCATTCTACGCAGAACCATACGTCGCAAAAGTCAATTTACTTGTTACATTGCACGTTGAAACCTGGCCCGCTTATAAAATTTTCCCTAAGTTGGACTTAAATTACCGTAAGATCAAGATAATCATATATATTTTGACCGAAGTTGTCCAAAATATTGATTTAAATGGATCTATATTGATAAGTTTACACCTACTCTGTATTAATGATATTATGAGTTTGGAACCACCTAAAATATTGATCTTTTATGTAAATTTATACCGAAGCACTTCTTAATCGATTTAGCAATGTCTGCCTATGTCCATAATATCTTTCTTCACAGAACTATACGTCACAAATGGTAATTTATTGGTATTTAACCCGATCACTATTGAATTGGTGCACGTTCGGACCTGTCCCGCTTGCAAATTTTTCCCTAAGTTGGACTTAAATTATCATAAGACCCAGATAATGTAAAATATTTTGGCGGAAGTTGTCCAAAATATTGATTTAAATTGGGTTTGGGTATGTATTTAGAAGAGACCTCACTTAAGATCGTCACATTTTTGAAACGAGTCATCTTGTAATAATCACAGCCGATTTAAACTTCAAGTAACACATCTCTGGTCGACAAATAAATTTCAATTACACTCAACTTTGGTATAGAAGGTATTTTGACAACTCAATGACTTTTTCAACTACCCTCGTAGTTAATTAAAATCAACACTTTCAACTACCATATATTTATAGAGTACTTTAAAATTAGAGCAAGTTGTGTCATTTAGTTTGTGTAAGACGGCCATAAAAAGCACAAACCCTCGGAAAAGAACGATTTCAATTGCTCACAAAGCTTTATTTTTCGCTGGAATAAAACAACATGACCGAAACCAAGGAAAGGCTTGATAAACATTTTTGGGACTCCGGACCATCAACTTCAATGCTTAAGAACTGGTTTACTGAATTCTGTTTCGATTATACCACATCAATTGACACCGATCGTTAAGATCGCCAATAAAATCCAAGGAATGATTTTGAACGATCGGAGAATTAAAGTGCGTGAGGTGAATAGGGCTGTGAATATCTCAAGTGAAAGGGTACGTCATATTTGGACATTAAAAAGCTATTCGCGCGATAGGGATCGCGATTGCTCACACTCGACTATAAGCTCAACCGTGTAAACACTTCAAAGGAATTTTGAAATAATGTTCAATCACAACATACAAGACACGATGGAACAGTCAATTAAGTGAACTTCTTCGAATGAACGTGCCAACAAGATCATGACGAAAATTTTTGGAATGTATGCGGTGTCATTATTGGGTGTTTAAAGGAGCCGTTAAGCGTAGTGACTATATAGCTTCTCCTTCTCAAGTGGCAACGAATTCCTGCACGTATCGCAATCCATCTATAACAAACGAGGCTCTGTCAACCGAAATCGGCGGTATAACTCTAAAAAAAGCAATGACTAAATACATACATTACTTACTGTATGCATGGAATATTATGTACAGCTCATTACAATTTCGATATTGATTTGAAGCAAAAACGACCACATTAGACGAAGGAAAAATTCTTCCACCATGACAACGCTCCAATACACATGTATCGCCATGGCAAAAATACATTAATTGGGCTACCAACTGCCACCATTTTTTCTAGACTTAGGCTCCTGGGACTACCTCCTGTTTCAGAACATGGCTGGGCGGCAAGAGATTTGAGTCGAATGGAGAGGTCATTACGTAAGGACCTTGAGAAAACCCATTCTTTTATTCAAAAAGTCACTGTATTATCAAATGCCCTTACTCGTACATTTTGGCAGCATTATGTGCCTAATTTAATTTTCCACATATGTTTTAATTTTCTAACTAATCTTTATATTAGTGTCACCGTTGGAAATATATTGACTGTTCCAGTTATCAATTAACCTCTTTATCGGAATTTTGGAATCAAAAAACAGATAAAACATACAGTTTTCATCAAAATCACATTAAGAACTAAAAAAAAACAAGTGAGAAAATTATGCGACACCCTATACCATGCGTTTAGAGAAAGGGTCGGAGGTCCAACTAATTGCATATATAAAATAGGCATAAATTAAATTTAAGCATTTTTTTCATATTCTTCTTGACCACATTTGGTAAAGTCACGTATTTTTAGCAAAAACACATACAGACTAAATTTGAGAAATATGTGTGCAATATTTTTGTTTTTTTTTTACAGATTTAAGTGCATATCGGGCGGCAGCTTAATATGGGGGCTATGACTAAAAATTGACCTAGAGGGTTTATTTTTGGACTACTGATTAATGAGTGTAATAAACACATAAAATCAAATTTGAATGAGATCTATATGATAACTTGGATCTCATGGCAAATTAGGTCGATCTCATAAGGGTCATTTGTATGGGGACTAGTTCTGAACATGCATCGATTTTCACCAATTTCAATAGCGTTCGTCCTATGATCGATAGAAGAGTAAATATTATATTTCATTAAAATATATTCATATTGGCTACCTGTAGTTTGATTATAAGACAGACAGACGACTCAGTAATTGATTCTGAGTCGATCGGTGTAGTAAAAGGTGGATCACTACAAACTTATTATACACTCAACACATATTGGCATCTATAATATTAATAAGCAATACAATTTCTTGTGACCGATGTAAGTTTGCCAGTTTTAATCCTATTTTGACCAAACAGTCCTGATTTCAAAGGCATTTCATTTTAGCTGTCCACCAGTTTTACAGATTTTACATTTTTAAATTTTTTTGGAGTAAAATGCATTTAAAATTGCTACTAACACATACATAAAATTATACAATGCTGTGTGTATGTTTATTAAATTTGTTAATGTGTTTGCAAAAATTGTATATGAAAAGCCTTGTGTTGAATTCAAAAATAAACCAATAACGACAATAACGCAATCGATAAAAAATGTTGAATTGTGAATTGGCTGAAATTGATTAGCATACCTTTATGGTCTTATAAAATAATTTATTCAATGAAAAAATAAAATTTCACAGAATTTGCACTCGAATTTCGAGGGCTGGGCTCTGCTAGTAGGGTATAATTACCCCCCATGATATTGATGCAGGATCGATGACTTGTTTAATCTATTTTAAACCAAAAAAAACCTGTTTTGGAGGCTTTTTTTAAAACGGTTAACCTCACAGCCGTTTATCACTGGAGCCGAAATATTTTGGGAATCGCCAGTAAAAATATCTGGGTTCAATTTGAGTGGTGGTACATCAATAACTTTGTTTGATCCCATACATATTAAATCTAAAGACAAAAATTCTACAGAATGAAACCATTGTTTCATATATTTTTTGTTTATAATTTAGATATACTATGTCCATCAATCACCTCACCCAGTATGGTTGCAAAATGAGCATATTTGGACCTGAGACTCTTTTCCGAAACTCAGTAATATTCTAAATTCTACTTATTTAAAAACAATATTAAACTTACCACAGTCAAAGTGTAAAGCATCGTTTTATTATCTGTCAAATCTGGATCCAAATTAGCGCCATGAGCCACTGATATTACTCCTGTATCTGAATTTATTACAAACTTATCCTTACCACCAGATTGTATGCGATACACTATGACATTATTTGGTGCAGAGCCATCACGATCAATGGCGGAGACCTGCATAATTGAACTACCACCAGATAAATCTTCGGGAATACTTTTCGAATAAAAGTTTTTTAGGAAAATTGGCGGATTATCATTAATGTCTTGAACATAAATCAAAACTGGTACTACCGTAGACAACATGGGTATACCAGAATCTCGTGCTCTAATTAAAAAATCCAATAATATAACTCCTTTATTGACTCCTTCGGCCTGTCCTCCAAAGCGTTTATGCGGATTTTTGTGTTCAACTATTTCTTCATAATCGAAAGTTTTTAAAGGTTGCAGAATTCCCAATTCCGGATCTATAGTAAAATTTGCCCTATACATGCCTTCAACAATTTCATATGTTATTTGGCTATTTTCTGTACCCTCCAAATCTATATCGCGAGCTTCCAGTTGGAGGGGATTTTGAAATTCGCATTTATTTTCTAATAAAGTGGTTTCGTATTGTCTTTGCAGGAATATTGGAGCATTATCGTTGATATCCTCTATATTAATTATTAATTGGGCAGTATTACGATTTCCAAGACCCAAATTATCAATAGCTTCCACAGTTAAATAATGACGTGATATTATTTCGCGATCAAAGGCCGCTCCGCCAGGTTGTTTAATCGTCACTAAGCCAGTTATAGGATTTAAATGTAATCTAAAAAATATATATAGAAAAATATTGATTTTTATACAATTTACACATAAACTTAATGTGCATACTTACAAATTTGCTATGCCGCCCCTTAAATTTTTATATCTTATACCCATTGTACCGAAATCCCCTGAATCCTCATCATAAGCTTCCAATTTGGCCACATTTGTACCCATTTCACTATTTTCCGCTATAGAAACGTTATATATTGTCTGTACAAATTCTGGAAAATTATCATTTTGATCCGCTATATAGATCTGAATGTGAGCCGATGAATACCGACTTGGCTCATCCACTTCCCGAGCAAATAAAGTAAAATTTATCTCCTTTAATTGTTCATAATCTAATGATTTAGGATTTTTAACTCTTATCATAAAACTGGCTTCGTTAACGGCTATATGTGGCACAATTTCGAAAATATCATTTTGTGGATCCAAAAACAAACGAAATGTACCGTTGTTGCCTAAATCGTGATCATAAACGAAATGTTTAATTTCACCATCTATGAAGTTTAAAGGTGTATTAGCTTGAGAATTTTCATTAATTTCGCAGCGGTAAACAGTTTCACCAAAAGTCGGAATTTCATCATTAACATCGGACACAATAATAGTCACCTCGGTTTTGACGGATGACAAGGCTGGTGATGTGGTTGCACTCTAAAAACATTAATGGATAAAAATGTTCCTATATTTCTGATTATTAAAAAATATTATTTATTTATTATTTTGGTGTGTGAAATAAACTAAAGTTAAACTGTGTCACAATGAAAATTTCAATTTCACGGGTTTATTGATTTGGTAGAACTGTGTTTGACATCTGTGACAAATTTCATGTCCAACATCTTGATTGGTTAAATATTGACGCTCGTTGAATTTGGCGATTTTCATTAAGTTTTCTTTTGCGAAATTAAATTTCTGCTGCAGAAACGGTAACGATATTACGGTAGGCCTGTGGTGACCGTGTTATGTAGAAAACAATGTTATCAATTGGTACAAGCGGTTACAAGAAGACAGAGAAAGCGTTAAAGACAATAAGTGCCACGGACAAGAACAAATTTCAACTGATGAACAACAAGTCAAGGAAATCTAAGATTTTTTGTTGAAAAATCGGCGAATGACAATTAGAGATCTTACTAATATTGTCAACATTTCAGTCAATACAAATGTAAAAGATATTTTGGGACCCAAATTCGTTAAATCTCGATTGATTCCATAAGTTCTCATTTTTTTTATAAAGAACGTTACATAAATATCTCTGAAATAATGGTTTCTGACTACCAGATTGATATTATATGTGCCACTACGGATGATAATACTTGGAAATGTGCCTGTCACCCAGAAGCAATTGATTAATCAAAAAGGGAAGCAAGACTGAAAAGATCACGACAAGTTCGTTCAAAAATCAAGTCATATTCACAATTTTCTTTGATTATCGTGGTGTGGTACATAATGAATTTTTCCCCACCTTTTATAAGGAACATTATTTGAGTGTTATGCGTCATTTGAATGAAGATATTAACAAAAAGAGGCCATAATTCGAGATCATTTCACTCAAATTAAGACTTATGTCGTTTCACAGTAGTCGCATGATTTTGCATCGTTGGACTTTAGGCTATTCAATAAACTCAAAAGATTTGACACCGTTTTGATCTATTGAGTATAAAAAATCAGAATAGTTGCACTCTTTGAAGGGGGATTGAAAAAAAACGTTGAAATAATTGTTTCATATTACAGGGGGAATATGGATCCTATTTTTTTTTTGAACTACATAAAAAAATTGTTGATTTTCTAATCACCAGTAATCTGATATTCGATCTGTAAATTGCGGTCATATTTCGAAAATGTTCTGAATTATATTTTAATAGTTCCAGATTATCGATTCTCTGTATTCTTAAAAGAATGACATGATTAACTTCTAGGAAAACCTTTGATACTGGAGTTTCCTTTAATGTTTCTTTATTTTAGAAATGTTGCTATATAGGTACGAGGGTGGTTCAAGAACAACCCGACCTGACATATAGATGGCGGTAGCAGTTTGAACAAAAATTACTTTGGTGGAAAATGAAGGTTTTCATTTGCGAACTCCGTAGTGGCCGACCAATTGAGGTGGCCACGCCGGTAACGGTTAAAAAAATCCACAAAATGGTATTGGATGATCATCGGCTGAAGTTGCGTGAGCATTTCAAAAAGTGCTATACATCGCATATTGAACGAATTTTTGGATATGAGAAAGCTATCCGAATTGTTTCATCACGCACCTTATTCATCAGATTTAGCTCCCTTGGATTATTTTCTATTTCCAAACTTGAAAAAATGGTTCGGTGGTAAATGATTTGCCAAAAATGGTGGCTATTTTAAAAAGTTAGACATTGGGAAAAGTATATCGAGTTAGGAGATTATGTTGTGTTTTCCCAAATTTTTTGAGTTTTCTTTGTCACCACTATACGGTAAGGGTATAATAAGTTTGTGCTGATGTTTTTAACTACGAAAAATAATTGACATAGACCCACTTCTTAAGAATTGATTTCTGAGTCGATTCAGCCATGTCCGTCCGTCCATTCGTCTGTGTGTCCATTTAAACATGTATCAAACTACATGTCGCAAATATGTGAATATTTTTGTGAAATATAGTATATAAGCTTTTTAACACTATTGAAATTTCCTAGTACCAATACAAAAAACCCCTATAAGACCGACTAATATGGTCGTGAGGTCAAGATTAGCTTATAAATATCGATAAAATTTGGTATATGCGAGTCTATTATACCCACTAATCAGTAGTCTAAAAATATACCATGGACGACCATTTTTAATTGTAGTTCCCATATGAAGCTGCTTCCCGATCTTCACTTAGATATATCAAAAAACTAAAATAAATTTTTCTTAAATTTAGTTTACACATGGTTTTCAAAAAAATAAGTGACTTTACTGCATATCCGCACACCATAGCAAAGTTGGGTCCAAGACACTATTTCGAAACGCATGCAATAATTTTTGTACTTGTTTAATCTTTCTACATTGAGTATACTAATAATTGGATTGTTATAAACCTTTAGCATAATTAGGATTCTGACACCAATTGAAGTAGGGATTCCTAAGGGTGATTACGTTTAAAAAATCGAAGATACAAAATTAAGGTTGACTTAGTAAGACTAAGGAAGTAAATATGCAAGAAAAATTGTACTCTTAAACTTAAAATAATCTTAATAAAAAATAACATTCCATGGTTTTAGCAGGATTAAAAATCTACAAATAAATCAAAGTACACTTTGGTTTCGTAATGTTTCTAAAATTTTGGGAGGTTTATTCAGATTTTGTATATACAGGATGCTTCATCTTTTATGTCGGTATGTGAATATTGAATACATTTAAAAAAAAAACAAACGATTCCCGTTATGTGGGATACTTTTTGAAAAAAATTGACCGCCTCAATTGACCACGGCAATATGTGCCTTTTTTGCTGCAATTTCCATAACATTTCGAGCATCTCGGATGGTATAGCGATGATTTCGTCACGAATATTTGCCTTGAGCTCGTCAAACTACTGAGACTTGTTGGCGTACACTTTTATTTTCAAATAACCCCATAGAAAGAAGTCCGAATGAGTTAGATCTGAAGAATTTTTTTTGACGCTTCGCGTCCCGGAATTTTTTGTTGCTGAAACTTTATTGTTTGATTTGCAGTGTAGGATTGTGCACTATCTGGTTGAAACCAGTAACAATCTAGACCTATTTCACACATTTTCGGCCCGATAAGTCAATTTTTGACCATGCAATTCTATTTTCAGGATCTTGTGTGGATTCTCCGTTCCCCATATGCGGCAATTTCTTGTTATCGCCGCCACAGAGCATAAAATGGGCTAAGGGTGTGAAGTTAAATATCGAAATAAATATCTGTTAAGAATTTTAACAGAGAATGTTAATGTTAACATTTTCTATTAAGTACTTCACTTCAGCAAACGAAATTTTTATTCAAGTAAAAAACAATTATCTAAATATTTTCATAATTAAATTTAGACTGTAAACATGTATCTGACCAATAATAAATTTGTTTTGTTATTATTTTTTAATTTCACATAAAAAAATAACGTATATTCGCATATAATAGCATATAATGTTAAAGTAGCCAAAACGGTTATTTCTAGTCGACCTGCATAAGGTGCGTCTATATCAGGTGAAAGCGCCACCCGAGTAGATTCTAATGGCATACCAACTATTTTCAATTTTTTCTCAGGAAAAAAGTTACAAAGGATCAAAATTTAAAAAAAATGATTTTTCTTATAAGTATTATTTTAAAGGGGCCAAACCGGTTATTTCTACCCGACCTGCATGAGGTTCGTCTATATCAGGTGAACGCCCCACCCGAGTAGATTCTAATGGCATACCAATTATTTTCAATTTTTTCTCAGGAAAAAAGTTACAAAGGATCAAAATATAAAAAAACAGATTTTTCTTATAAGCATTATTTTCAAGGGGCCAAACCGGTTATTTCTAGCCAACCTGCATGAGGTGCGTCTATATCAGGTAAACGCCCCACCCGAGTAGATTCTAATGGCATACCAACTATTTTCAATTTTTTCTTAGGAAAAAGTTACAAAGGATCAAAATATAAAAAAACAGATTTTTCTTATAAGCATTATTTTCAAGGGGCCAAACCGATTATTTCTAGACGACCTGCATGAGGTTCGTCTACATCAGGTGAAAGCCCCACAGGAGTAGATTCTAACTGCATGCAGCCTATATTCAATTGTTTCTCAGGAAAAAAGTTACAAAGGATTAAAATATAAAAAAGCAGATTTTTCTTATAAGTATTATTTTCAAGGGCCAAAACGTGAACTGAATGGGTATTGTCATATATCGGACACTTTTTGCTAATTTTCCATTTGTAGAAGTACTAACTGTGCGATTTATATTATGCCGTTTTCTTTTCTGACAAAAAATGTCGCATTTTATTTGCATTTTTTTCGAAAAGTGTATTTTTTATATATATACTGAATTAAGAGCAACCTTAGTTTGGTGAAAATTTTTTATTTGCTTAAAATTGGAATCTTTCGATTCCAAAAAATGCGTGTCTTAATAAAAAAAAAAATGGATTTTTCGAACAATTTTTGATTTCATTAAAATGTAATAATGCCGGCAACAAAAAAAGAATATATGATATCATTAAAAGACGGCTAGAAATAACCGGTTTGGCCCCTTGAAAATAATACTTATGAGAAAAATCTGTTTTATTAAAATTTGAACCTTTGTAACTTTTTTCCTGAGAAAAAATTTAAAATAGTTGGTATGCCATTAAAATCTACTCGGGTGGGGCTTTCACCTGATATAGACGAACCTCATGCAGGTCGGCTATAAATAACCGTTTTGGCTACTTTAACATTATATGCTGTTATATGCGAATATACATACGTTATTTTTTATGTGAAATTAAAAAATAACAAAACAAATTTATTATTGGTCAGATACATGTTTATAGTCTAAATTTAATTATGAAAATATTTAGATAATTGTTTTTTACTTAAATAAAAAATTTCGTTTGCTGAAGTGAAGTACTTAACAGAAAATGTTAACATTAACATTCTCTGTTAAAATTCTTAACAGATATTTATTTCGATATTTAACTTCACAGCCTTAAATGGGCTTCGTTTGTTTTAAAAATTTGCTTACATAAATCAGATTATAGTGTCAACCATTCGAAGGACTGTTTGGCCGTATTCAATGCTGGCCGGTCTGCCAGAAAAATTCTTTGAGTTAATTGCACTTTATACGGAAAAAAGTCAAATCATCCCTCAAAATGAGCTGCAAAAGTATTTCACTGATGCCAAATGCTGAGTACGGTGACGATACGACTCATTTGGATTCTCGGCAAAACTCTGCCTTACCGACGAATAGTGTTGTCAGAAGATATTTCTTGGCTCTGATATTTCCGACGTTGAGTTAACACAACTGAACGATGTACAGCGTCACTATTTCGGCGCTTTGTTTTGGTGTAAAACAAAAACATGTGCTCTTAAATCAATCGGTTGACAAATGTTAAAGTTATTAAATGTTGCCAAAACGATATAAAAGATGGCGCACCCTGTGTTTATATGTTTATATTAGGGATATAAAGGTAATAAACAGGTTTCAGTTATATATATAAGAAAATATTTTTGGGTCATTTTGCAGCAAAAACCTCAGCCACGAAACACATTTTGCTGAAATAGAAACATTTTGCGTTTATCCGCTAAATAAAAATTTAACTATTTATTTCTAATTTCATCACGTTTCGTGGGTAAACATTTTAGTACCACCAAAAATTTTTATCAGAGCCTATTCAACTATGCTAGGGCCAGTTTGATATTTGTAAAAAAAAATCCATTTATGATGTTCCTTACCTTAGACACTTCTGTAGCTGTTATTTTTAAAATATAAGCACCATTAACCTGATTACTAGGATCTTCACGATCCAACTCATGTATAGTATAAATCCAGCCCGTGCTCCGTTCAATATTAAATAGCTCATTCGCTTCGAGCTCATAAACAACTGGATTATTAATACCACGATCACCATCCACACATAAAACTCGCATAACTCTGGTGCCCACAGGAGCATCTTCGGCAATTCTTGCTACCGGTTGAATTTTAACAAATTCTGGTGGTTGATCTTCTATATCTTTGACTTTAATTAAAATTGTTGCCGTTCCAGTATTTATAGGGGCCTGATTTGCTCGGTCCACCGCTAATACTCGTAATTGATACAAAGTTTTCGTTTCATAATCTAAAATACCCGTCAGACTTAAAATACCCTTGCCCTGATTTGTTGTAATGGAAAACATATCATTGTCTCCTTCAGATTCTTGTAAATAATACACGACTTGACCATAGGCACCTTCATCAGCATCTGTGGCTTCTAGGGTTGTTATAATACCGGGAGAACTATTTTCGGGAATTTCAATAGCACTTTGATGGGGCAAAAATATCGGGGCATTGTCATTGATGTCTTCCACCAATAAAAGAAAACTTTGAGTGACATAATTAAAGTCGTTGTAGTGATTATCGGTTAATGTTAAAACTAATGAATATTCATCCTGAGTTTCTCTATCTAGTTCTTTGGCCAAGTAAATATGAGCTTCATTGGTACCCATATTCTCTATACGTATGACCTCACTATCCGAAGTAGGGCGTTTGCCGAAAGTTAAAAGGTCATCATCAGGATCGTAACCCTTGAGAATATATATTAAAGTGCCTAAAATTTCAAAGATTATTGTAATACTACACCGTACAATAGTTGGCTTATATTTACTTACCCACTTGCGTTTCCGGACTTTCTTTTAGTCTTAAAACAATTTCCGATTGTCCTTCTATTATAAATCTTGGCGGACGATTGGCTTCAATGGGTGGCAGTAATACAAATATTATTATTAAATGACTAAGTTGAATGATCCGAGATAAATCTATTCTTTTTAAGCGTACTTTGTTTTGTTTTCTTTTAACTTCAGGCTTGGATTGCTTTAGATTCACAGAAGGGCTTAAATATCTCGCTATTATCCGATGCATTTTAAGGAATTGTTAAATTAAAACATCGGTTATTATCAGGAATTCATGTTGATAAATCTGTAAAAATAATGACATGATTAGTGTTACTGTTTATTTGTGTTTTTTTTTTTTTGTGAGGGATTTTCGACTTTTTACTCTGGAGTTAATTAATTGTGTATTATTGTACAGTGGCTCATAGTCATAATGGAACAAAACCCCATGACTTCAAATTTTACTTGAATTAAAAACGCCTAATATGAGCTCAACAAAAAAATAGTATTAATTTATGACCTACAAGGCGAACTAAAATTTATTGACAGTTCTAAAATTTTACATATTACAAATTATAAAGCTGCAAAAATTAAAAAAAACTCAAAGTACTAATGGCCCTATAATAGGGCCCATACACGACACCAGCATGCATGCGCAATCAAGTGTATGTATATATGAGCTTATTTCAAACCCGTTTAAATAGCAATCACTTTATTTAGTGTATTATCTGGTAGTTTTAATATTATCTTTGTTGAAAACCTTTGCAGTTTATCTCCATAATGAAATCCTGAAAAATCCCATATCTGTGCTCCATGCGTTTGTATTGACTTGCAGACGGCTTGAAATAATTTCCATTTTGCTGTGAGTGATACCTCCCTTTTACCAATAAATTCCTGCCACGTAATAATAATGCAAACTTTAGCAGCAACAATTTTAGAACATATGTAGTTAGTATAACCCATTGAAGGTGTAAACTGAAATCCTAAATATTTATATTCATTTACTATTTTGACTTTTACACCATCAAACGACCACTTTTCCTTTGACCATAAACGCCCGCTTTTTCGAAAGACCATTGTATCTAATTTAGATAGGTTGTTGACTTCTATTTACCATGTGTACCATGTACCATTCTTTGTAGAGAATTAATAATCCGATAATATGACTATGTCATCAGCATACATATAAGGAATCTAATATTTATATCGTCTATAAATCACCCATCTTCTAAAAAAGCCTTATCTTCATTTAAGTACATGGCGAAGAGTAACGGCGATAACAAACATCCATGTTTAACGTTTGAGTCTCGAAATATTCGGAAAGTTCGGTTCCAGTCCATACTGCTGATTTTGTAAGAAGAAAGCAATCTTTCAAGAATTACACCCCTCATAATCCCATCATGACCAATATCTCCTTTTTATGTGTCGGTAGTACAATACTTTTTCGAATTTTACCACAGAACCATTCCCATTCAATACATATTTTCACGTGGATGTCAGCTAAAGCCCTAAAATAATCATTGTCAGCATTAACGACGAACTCGTACGATACTCTATCCTCACCCGGTGCTTTATTTTCCTTAACTTTCGTAAGCATTAATTATTTCTTGTAAAGGAAAAGAGATATATGAAAGTAGATTTACACCATACTCTAAAGTTTTGAAGTTAACATAAGGATTTGGAACTTTGTCAAAATGTTCTTTTAAAGAGATAGAAATTACTTGGCATCCAATGTAATTTTCATTTTGTTTTAATTCCTTTGCCAGTAGCCACCACTGTTTGTTATCAGCGATATAATTCAACTACTGTTCTATTTGGTTATAATAATTTTCTTTTATATACCCTATACCACTATGTGGTTTGGGTATATTGACTTTGTGCTGCTGTTTGTAACTACCAAAAATATTTGACCTAGACCCATCTTTTATTATACCGATCGAATCAGAATTACTTTTTGAGTCGATTTAACAATGTCCGTCCGTCCGTCCGTCCGTCTGTGTGTCCATGTAAAGCTTGTAATCAAACTACAGGTCTCAAATATGAATATATTTTGATGAAATTAGGTATATAAGCTTTAATCGGCCATAGGATGAACGCTATTGAAATTGGTGAAATTCGGTCCATGTTCACACCTAGCCCCCTTACAAATGACCCCTATGAAACCGACATGAAGTGCCATAAGATCCAAATTATAATATAGATCTCAGTCAAATTGGGTTAGTATGTGTTTATTGTATCCATTAATCAGTAGTCCAAAAATAATCCCTATAGGACAATTCTTAGTCATAGGTCCCATATAAGCTGCTTCCCGATCTTCACTTAAATTTATCAAAAAACAAAAATATTGCACAGATTTTTCTCAAATTTGGTTTGTATATATTTTTTCAAAATATAAGTGACTTTAGCCAATACGGCCAAAATCGGTCCATTTTTCGACCTAATCCCCATATAAATATAGCACCCGATATGAACTTTTTCATATTTGCAGCAAAAAATTAATAACAATGCCACTCAAATTTGGTTTATGCTTATTTTCTATATCGAATTAGTTGGACCGAAAGATAGGGTCTCTAAACCATGGTATAGGGTACTTGTTATTTTGACAATTGCTTCTCTGAGTATTTTTGTTTGTCCATATTACTTTGAGATTTTCGAAAATTTTTTCTTTGAGTGTTATATTGAGGAAAAATTAAAAAATCGCAAAATTTCTAACCGTGACCAATTGAAAACTGCTCTTATCGAGGAATGGGCAAAAATTGAAAAGTTGGTTAAGTTAATGCCAAACCAATTGAAATCGGTGATTAAAAAGTATACCGATAAAGTATTAATTTTGTCCACACATTAAGGCATTTTTACTTTGATATTCATTTATGTATTTTTGCATTTTTTGTTGTTTTTCTCTAAAAGCTACATACGAATTTTGAATGTTATTTTAAATTCGAAAACACTTATTTTGCAAATCTCTAAACTGTATATATACAATAAGTGACAATACAATTGAAATTTTTAACAAAACATATTTTTGACGAATGGTCAAAAAATTGGATCATAAAATTAAGAACTCTTTTATTAATTTTAAAAATATTTAAGTTTTATTTACTTGAAAAAGAAAAACAAGTAAGAAAATTATAGTCGGTCTAGACCGACTATACGATACCCTGTACCATGCGTTTAGAGACCCTGTCTGTCAGGCCCAACTAACTGGATATAGAAAATAAGCACAAATCAAATTTGAGTGGGATTTTTATAAATTTTTTTGGCTGCAGATATGAAAAAGTTCATATCGGATGATATATCTATATGGGGACTAGGCCCAAAAATCGACCGATCCTGACCATGTTTGGTTAAGTCTCTTGTATTTTGCAAAAATATATACAAATAAAATTTGAGAAGAATCAGTGCAATATTTTTGTTTTTTGATAGATTTAGGTGAAGATCGGGAAGCAGCTCTATATGGGGCCTATGACTAAGATTTGTCCCATAGGGATCATTGTTGGACTACTGATTAGTGGATGTAATAAACATATACAAAGCCAATTTGACGAAGATTTATATGATAATTTGGATCTTATGGCAATTTATGTTGATGTCATAGGGGTCATTTGTATGGGGGCTAGGTCTGACCATGGACCGATTCTCACCAATTTCAATAGCGTTCATCCATAAAAAAGCTTATATACCAAATTTCATCAAAATATATTCATATTTGCGACCTGCAGATTGATTACAAGCTTTACATGGACACACAGACGGACGGACGGACGGACGGACATCGTTAAATCGAATCAGATAGTGATTATAATTCGATCGGTATAATAAAAGATGGATCTAGGTCAAATATTTTTGGTAGTTACAAACAGCAGCACAAAGTCATTATACCCAAACCACATAGTGGTATAGGGTATAAAAAAGAAAAATAACATAAAATAGCTTAACTTCAGAAAAAAACAACAAAACTTAAAAGAATTCTTTTTTGTGTAATTTCGTCTCCGTATTTTTCGATCAACAAATTCTCATAGATTTTCTATGGGATTGAGATTTGGAATTTCCGAAACACTAACTCAATAAGATTGTAGCCATTCGGTCACAACTTTCGAGGTGTGTTTTGGGTCATTGTCATGTTGGAACTTTCAGATCTGGGGGCATATTTTCGTCCACGTATGGATACATTGTGTTATTTTGAATTTGTCTGTATCCAATTCCAGTTAGAGTATTTTTACAACATTAATTGGACGCAGTCCTTGGCCCGAAAAGCAACTCCATACCATAATATTTGTATATTTTAGATCTAGTATTTTTCCCTCTGGCCGTCGCACAGTGAGGTTGCAAAAATCAAAAATATCACGTGCGCTTACGATATTTTGAATGAACTCATCTTATAGGAAATTGTTCAAAGATTACAAATTTGCTACCTTGAAAAATCGTATTTTTAATTTAGAAGATATAACCCTTCAAAGTTGACCGATTTTCAGTTTTAAAAAAAACAAACAATTTTTAGGCAATTTGGTCCAGTTTCAGGTAGAATATAAAAAAAGCTAGATAAGTAATCGTATTTTTTTTTTTTGATGTGTAAACATCTGTACACGCAGGGGAGGAAATTTCAATTTCACAATACAATCACAAAAACAGCGTAACATGTAAGCTCACATGTTACGCTGTGAGCCGTAAGACAAATCGGTGTGACTTATGATTGTATTGGTGAAAAAATTATGATATAAAATTATTTCAGCTAATTCAACAACCCTTTGCTGTAAAACGTTAAAAATTTCAAAATATAAACGTATAACATATACATAATTCAACAACCCCACAAGTATAACCAGTCACTGCTATAAGTGATACATGGATGACGCTGTCTGTTTGATTTTAAAAAAGTGACATAAAAAAATCTTTAATTACAAGATGCTTACACATCTCCCATGTGACCAGACTCACATTATTTTTTTTATTTCCATTGATTTATGTATTTATTACTGTTTGCTTTTTGTTTCTCCAGGTAAATCGCTATTACCAACTGTCTATTTTTTTCACTATTTTTCAACTTTGATGGAAAATAAAATAAATATGCATAATTTTTTATGTCTGCCATATTTTCAAAATATGTTCTCTGATAATTCCTTTACCTAATTCAACAAAGTCCAGCTGCTCGTTCGACTGCTAGAGGTAAAAAAGTTAAAAAAGACATTGTTCCAGTTAAAAAAAACACACAACTTTTAAGCAATTTGGCCCAGTTTTAGGTGGAATATAAAAAAAGTGGGTAACTAATTGTAAAAAATCTTTAATCTTTGCTTTGTGATTGTCCGGGTAAATCGCTATTCTTTTCACTATTTTTTAAATTTGATGGAATAGTTTTAAAATATAAAAAACTTGAAAAAGAAACGTAAGCACTTTGTTCAAGCAGGTTGGATAACACTGGTCTGCAAATTAAAAAAAAAAATTACTGCAGAAACGAAACATGTTTTTTAACTAATATGGGTGCGCTAAATTCGAATCTGGCATAAAAATTGGGTCACGTCTTGTTAATTTTTTATCGCATGCTGGCACTACAATTTCACAATTATTAATTTGACAGAAACCACATTTATTCCAAATTTTCATAATAGTCGCGTTACATGTCAGGGAGATCGTGTGTTACTGATTCAAGCTATTTTTGCTTTGTGTGTGGTGAATATTTGGTTGGAAAAAAAGCATATGCAATATCAGCATCATTAAAATATGCATATTTACATTATTTTGGTTTTGCTGTCAGGAATTTGGACGACAATGTTTTGCAATAGTTGCAGAACTGTTTTATACAAGTGGTCAAATGGCAAGAAGATCTATTTCAATTTTTCAATACCAGCACATTGGAGAGAGTCAAGTAACCACCAAACCGATTATTATTTCTGTTTAACAAAAGTTGCTGGATTCAGTATGAAAAATCGAAAAAGTATTACTTACGCGAATGTCCCATCGGTTTCCAAACCAGTTCAACGTCCACCAAATGATCCATTACCAGTCATTCCCAGTGCTACGAGCAGTGAGTCGGAAACATCTTTCACCAGCAGTGGTAGTTTGTATGAGGCTGATGACGAACGCCATTTAGTGATTCAAGCTGAGCTGAATGATCTAATTCGGGATTTACATTTAACGAAGCAAGACGCAGAATTACGCACGCAGCTGTGGAAACATCTTGCAGTTGGGATAAAAGTAACAATCTATAGAGAAAGAAGCTTGGAATTGGTTGCATATTTTGAAAAGAAGCACTATTCTACACTGATGGTTTATTTCAAAAAATTAACCAGCCATTTGACAAAACTGAATGGAGATTATTTATTGATGGTTCTAACTACAGTTTAAAGGCTCTTCTTTTGCATAACGGGAATGAAAAACCATCCACACCAATTGCTCATGCCATTAATACAAAGGAAAATTACGAATCAATGACTGAAATTTTGACATTACTCGAATACAACGATAATAAATGGAAGATCTGTGGTGACCTTAAGGTGTGGGATTTCTATTTCTTTGTATAGTTATATAGTATAGACCATCGTAAATAACTGTAAATTAATCTATTTCAGGTCATTGGTTTGTTGACTGGTATGCAAGGAGGTTTCACAAAATATTGTTGTTTCCTTTGTCTATGGGATAGTCGCGCTACATGTCATCATTACGTCAGAACAGAGTGGCCAAAAAGAACTGAGTATTCAGTAGGAAAGCATAACATTTCAAATAAACCATTAATTGATCCAAATGACGTTCTTCTTCTGCCGCTGTACATTAAATTGGGCCTTCTTAGGAACTTTGTCAAGGCTCTGGACAAAGATGGTGCAGAATTTAAATATTTGTTAGTGGTTTTTCCTAAAATTTCATATGCTAAAATCAAAGAAGTCATATTTGTTGGCCCTCAGATCAGGATTGAATAATAACAATTTTTCACAATGTTTATTGGAGAAAGAATATGCAGCCCGGAAATCTTTCAAGAGCATCGTGGATAGTTTTCTTGGAAATAATAAGAGTGAAAACTACAGAGAAATTGTTGCTGAAGTATTGAAAAATTATCACGAATTAGGTGCACGAATGTCACTCAAAATGCATTTTCTTCATTCGCATTTTTCCACAAAAGCTAGATGCGGTGAGCGATGAACAAGGGGAGCGTGCTCACCATGATTTAATGAAAATTGAAAGAAATTGTCAAGGATTTTGGGACAAAAGCATGCTGGGAGACTACTGCTGGACTCTAATACGTGAAAAATATAAACAACGTTCAAATATCGTTGATTTTTAAATAAACTAATGATTTTTTATGTAAAAAACGAATAAAAACTTTTTTGTATCTCGAAATCCTTACGTGAAGTGAAAAACCAATAACAGATTCGAATTCAGGCCACCAAATTACCCTAGGAAAGATATTTGGTTGCTCCTGTCCAAAACCTTGTTGGCTAGTGTAATTACCTATCATATGCCTCGTTTCTCCAAAAGAAACGACACCCCAGTTTGAAAAAGTGATTTCGAGAAAAACGCATTTAAAGTTTTATTACAAGAATTTTCTATATTCTCGTACAACTCCAAAAATAATTACAATTTCAAAAAATCCTTTTAGGGCATTATTTCTGAAGGATTTTAGAAGACGTTTATAAAAAAAAAATTCGAAAAAAAGTTTTTAATTCCTTAAAATTCTCTTCCTACTAAATTATACTGTCCTTGACTCGGTGTTTTTACATATGTACTGTCAAATTTTCCCACAGCAAAAGTTGTACACATCGTGTGATACATCTAAAACATTGTTTATGTACAATACATGAGGAAAGTCACATTTATATTTTTCAATTAGAACAGGTTCTATTTTTGAATGGCAAACATATGAAAATACAACACTGCTCGTAGCGAAAGAAAAACAGAGTAAATTATAAAGATTAATATTGAAAGAAAAATAAATTGTTTAATATTAATTAACAATTAAAGAATATATAAAATATATAACTTTATTTTTATACCCTATACTACTGTGTGGCCGATGTTTGTAACTACCAAAAATATTTGACCTAGACCCATCCTTTATTATACCGATGTAAACCTTGTAATCAAACTACAGGTCGCAACTACTAATATATTTTGATGAAATTTGGTATATAAGCTTATATCGACCACAGCATGAACGATATTGAACTTGGTGATAATCGGTGCATGTTCAGACCTAGTCCCCATACAAACGACCCCTATGAATACTTAAATTGTCATAAAATCCAAATTATGTTATAAATCTCGGTCAAATTAGGTTTAAGTATGTTAATTGCATCCATTTATCAGTAGTACAAAAATAAACCTTATAAGACAATTCGTAGTCATAGCCCCCATACAAAGCTGCTTCACGATCTTCACTTAAATCTATCAAAAAACAAAAATATTGCACAGATTTTTCTCAAATTTGGTTTGTATATGTTTTTGCAAAATATAAGTGACTTTACCAAATATGCTCCGGATCGGTCTATTTTTCAACCTAGTCCCCATATAAAGATAGCATCCGATATGAACTTTTTCATATCTGCAGCCAAAAAATTAATAACAATGTATATATGCAAATAGTTCGACCTAAGAGATAGGGTCTCTAAACGCATGGTATAGGGTATCGTATAGTCGATCTAGACCGACTATAATTTTCTTACTTGTTAACAATAAATTTTTGTAAATTCACAAATTAAATCAGCTATTGTTTATATTTAGAGGTTATGTCATACGGATATGCATATGCACGTGTGATAGCAAAAATTAGGAATCGTATGTAAAATGATAATTTTGACAGACATACGAAATTAAATATGGATAAAAAAGTGACAGTACATATGTAAAAAACACATCGTGCGATATGACCCTCAATGTTGAGTCGTCACAGTACCTCTTTCACGATATTTCTTGAACATTTTTGAAGTTATGGATTTATTCATTGAATGTTTCTCACAAATTTTCTTTCCCTCAAGACCAGCAGTAAAATCATCTATTTTTCTTGTCATTATTTTATAATAATTAATTATAAGATGAAAACATTGAAAAATACAATTGTGTTTTGAGAAAGAAAACATCAGAAACTAGAAATATTTAAATAACTATTAAGATTTTATACATTTTCTTTCATACCATCTTCTATTTTTATTGTTTTAATCAACTCAGGTTTTGTTATCACAAAAAAACTTTCATTTTAGTTTACCTATTTCTGTATTTTTTGTAACAGATTTGTTATCTTTCCTTAGAGAACACATCAAAGAACGGTTTCGCAAAAAAAATAATTTTAATTTAATTCAGAATTTTGTAAAAGGTTTTAATGTAATGTCACCCACTGTATTTCTATGTGTACCTATGTTTTTAGTAACTCTAACATTATGACTTTGAGCCACTGTATTTCGGCTCAAACAATAATTTTTTTTGGGGTATTTGCCATACAAATAAATAATTTATATGTACGTATGTGTATCTAATTAATATAAATATTTAATCAAAATTTGCTAGTGTGCCAATTCCCCAATTATTTTAAACATATACGCACAGGTTCCGGCAATTAAACTAATTTCACATACTCTACATTTTACTTAAGTAAAAATTGTTTCTTTTTTTTTGGAAAAATGTAATAAATTTAAGTCAACATTCTCATAAAAAAAAAACAACAAACAACACATTGTACAATGTACATTGACATGTTATTGCAACAGAGATTTCTGTTGCTAAGAAAATAAATAAAAATGACCAGAAGTTCACAACCACATTAACTGACGTACGTGATTTAGACAAAGAATAGCATGAGTAAATCACAAGTGTTATGGTTAGTGATTATGGTTAAGCAAAGTCATTTAACATACATATGTGTGTACATATTACATACGAGTATTAAAGTGTGTATCTACATTACTTGATTATAGTCGTTGTCCAGCAGTTTTTTTGCTGCCTAAGACATAACAAATTTTAATTGTTCACATTCATTAATTTTACCATGATTTTCCTGTTGTTTTGAAATTTATTTAAAATATTTCTGATTTCCTAAAAAACGTCAGTTGCTTTTAATTAACATCGTTTGATATGTATTCGTATCATAACTTATTATTACTAAAAAGAATTTGCGGTATCTTTTTGACTGGTTACTTACGTTTCTACAATGACAAATAGAAATCAAGCTCTCATTACTTGATTTTAATAGATTTAATAGAAATATATTTGGCAATGTGAAAGTTATTTATACATTTTGTAAAAATCTCTTTAAAATGAGATATAAAACATATTTTTGCATAACGTACGAGGACGGTTTGATAACTCATTGACTTTTTTTCGGCAAAAAAGCTGTATAGATTTCCCATTTTTTGTTCCTTCCAAATAATATGTTTTCTTAATATCCTCAAAAAAGGGGATTTTGGTTTAGTGATTACCTCTTCATTTGACCCAAATCTCTTACCGCCAAGCCAGTTCTTCACGTTTGGCAACAGGAGAGAAAAGCGGAGGACTAAATCTGTAGAATATGCTGGATGGGGTAGCAGTTCATAGTCCAATTTATGAATTTTTGTCATGTCGCACATTGGGGCCAAATGAATGAAAAGTGGCGATAAATTCAAAATATGAACTTTAAAATTCATGATCGTGTTTGGTACCGGGTGAAAGTGGATAAAATTCTGCATCACTAATTGCAAAAATTATACTTTTAAGTTGTTTGCTTTAGTTGAAGTGAGCACTTAAAGTTGAATAATTGTTATTTTTTTTGTGCATATTGAAAAAAAGTGAAAATTTTGATATTTCAATTGATAATTTTTTCTATTAATACTTCTAAAAGTTAAATTTTTATAATGGAACCGTCAACTTCAGGTAGTTTACTATATAGTACATGTTTTTTTGTTTAAATAAATGTTTTAAAAATATTAAATGTTAATAAAATAAAATTAGCCCAAAAATGGGCTATTTTTGATTTATATATGGAGTTTCAACAACTTTGTTCGTGAGCTTGCGTAAAATCGTCTATATAGTGTTATAATATCAGATCTCAACTAATAAACCCCAAAATATTTTTTTGCGATTTTTTGCGATTTTTGAGTTATGCTTGTTTTTGTGAAATAACTCAAGATGCTAAAAATCCACAAATATGAAAAAAAAAAAAAAAAACAAAACAAAACATCAAGTTGTTTTTACTTTGTTTTGTCATTATAGTAGTTGTTATTGTAGCTAAAAAATGTGTTGTTAATTAGAGATGGGGGCGTGAGTAACTTTAATTCACGCATGCTCACGTGATTGCGTATGTTGGGTTTATTTACTATGAATAAAACTAATTAAATTATTTTACATGTGTTTATGATATTTCAATGAATTTTACGTAAACATTTGTTAATTTTAAATTATTAGAAAATTGTATATGGCACAAGTGCACTATTTTGAAAAGTTGAAGGAGGTCACGCTCCCATCCCTAATTATTATTGTCATTTATTTGAGTCCTACATAATAACTGTTGGTCATATACATGCATCATACGAGTAAAGTTTTAATTTTGTTTTAAGCTGGTGATATCAATCTACTAATATAATGATAATACATTTTTAAGAATTTCTATCCATCCGTAGGGTATTATTGATTCGGTACTGACACGTTTATTTATTGTTTTAGCTGTCAATGTTTTGTGATGTGATGTTACATATTTAAAGTGTTGTGAAAGTGTAAATTATTCGGTACAGGGTTAAAGGAATTACTTTTTGCAAATTTTAAACGAATAGAAATCTTATTAATTTTAGGAACATGTCCCAAAACAATTTTCATTCCTCGTCATGAGTTGCATAATTTTATGAGGAGTGCAGAACCTAAATCACTTCAGGATAAATTTAAACTTTTGAGATGGGAAGTAATAAAACGTGTCGACCCTTCGGATATGGTAGATTTTATGATAAGGTTTCATAATTTTTGCTCTAGCTATGAGATTCGGTGGCAAAAATGTCATAGAAAGAATGAAATTTTTGTAAAAAATAATAAGAATTGGCTGGATGCCTCAATCTCATTCAGTCCACCACCAGAACCACAACAAAAAAGAGGTCGCAATGATCTCTCATTTGAAGAGTGCAAAGAAAAAACAAAAGTTAAGAAATGTAAAGACATAAGAGATCAAATTTCTTTGCCTGTTTTGGCTTACGCCACACAAATGAGCTTGAGAGCTGTTGGAAAAATAGATGAGTCGAAAATTGTTAAGGAAATAATATCATCTCCAACAAAAGCCCAAAAATACCGAAAAAGTATAGAACAGGTACCACCACAGCAGTTAACTCCGGATGAAGCTCTGTCCGTTTTGGTAGAAGCGAAGCTAAGTCGCCACCAATATAATGTTATTAGAAAGGTTGCACCTGAGAAATTTCCATCATATAAATTGGTCCAAAGAGCTAAGAAAAAATGTTACCCAAAGGGAGAACAAATGAAAATTTCTGAAACATCAGCGCAAGTTAGCCTACAAGGAATATTGGATCATACCACTGAACGCCTTTTGTCGGTTAAAAATTATTGCTGAAACTAAAAGTCGTATTCAACGCGAATTTAAAAAGAGAACGGGATTGATCATTGATCAACCAAAACCTGGTTTTGGTAACTCTAATGACGGGAATACTGCAAGACGTTTTTTTTAAGAATGCAGAAGTATCTGCTGAAATTACTAATATTGATTTAGAGTTGATCAAAAATATGCACACAATATTAATTGTAGTTTCTAGTGGTATTGAGGTCAACATTGAAAAATTTACAAACTTCGCTAATAACACTGCCAGGCTATTTGTGAAAAAATATCCATGGTACTATATGCCTCCTACTCTTCACAAATATTTTATTCATGGGCCTGAAATTATATCATTATCGCCATTGCCAATTGGTCAGCTAACCGAAGAGTCTCAGGAAGCCAGAAATAAAGATTTTAAAAGTTATAGGGAGAATTTTGCCCGTAAATGCAGTCGAGAAAAAACAATGGAAGATATCTTTAATAGATTTCTCTTAAGTTCAGATCCGTTTATAACAAGCATGAACAATAGTTCTAAAAAGAAAAAAGAGCTAATGCCAAAATCTGCATTGGAGTTGCTTGTACTTCCCAGCAATCAAAATAGCAATGATGAAGATGGAGATGAAGATGGAGATGAAGATGGAGATGAAGATGAAGATGAAGATGGAGATGAAGATTAAGATTATTGTAACGAATTAATTTATGATTATGAAATTGAATGTGAAGTAAATACTAACATTGAAGGTAATAATGATTATAATAAAAAATTGTTGTTTTCAAAAAAAAAAAAAAAAAAATAGAATAACCGAATTTAATTAAATTTTTTTTAAATAGTGTGTTTATGGTTATTTATCAATAAAAAAACAATTAGATTCTCAAATGTTTCATTTTTGAGCAAAATTTTAAAATTTCGAGAAAAAAGGTATGATTTTAATTTAAAAATTTTCTAATAAAAATACATATAAAATATTTATTCCTTATCATTTTTAAAAATATTACTTATTTTTCTTACAGTACATTTAGTATGCTTTAATTTGCAATTTAATTGAATAATTTATAGCGCACCGTTCCAAAGTTACAGCAAAAAATGTGAAAAAAGAGGATTTTTTACAGAACACAAAATGGCCCATAAAGGGTTAAAAAATGTGTTTTTCACTCTGTTTTTTTTTTAAATGTTGGTTTTTTATGTATTTATAAATATCCATTAATAAAAAATATATTTTTTTTTTAATTATGACTTCTATGAATTAATCGCCACTTTTCATGCATTTGGCCCCACTGTGTGTCGGTGCGTTGTCTTGGTAGAATAGCATTTTATCTTTGACAAATGCCGTAGTTTTTGCTTCAAATCAATGACGAATCTGTCCAACAGCTGTGAATAACATTCAAGATAATTCATGTTCCCAGAAAAAAAATATGAAAAATCAATTTTTAAATTTTGATTTAAATATTTTTTCTTATATTAAAAAATTTATATCTAAATTAGAGTGGGCCAAAATTATGCAACGTTTTATTCTCTGGCCTACTTTACTGTAGTGCGAATAATAAAAACAAAAATTAAATTGCATATTTGTTTAAAAAATAATAATTTATAATATTAATAAGCTAGGCGATTTCTTGTGACTGATGTTTTGTTCTACCGTTTTATCCCAATTTTGATCAAACGTATATTATTTGAAAGGTATTTCTTTTGAGCCATTTTACAGATTTACAGATTTTTAAATTTTTTCCTTTATTTTGAGTAAATTGCATTTAAAACTGCTACTAACACATACATAAAATTATACAGTGCTATGTATGTGTTTAGTAAATTTGTTAATGTGTTTGTAATAAAATGAGTTTGTTTTTTGTGTTGATTTGTGAATTCGCTATAATAGATTATCATACTTTTAGGGTCTTTAATTAATAAAAAAAAAATAAAATTTCCTAGAATTTGCGCTCGAATTTCGAGGGCTGGAATCTGCTAGTAATAATAATTGTTTTCGTATAGAGTTTTATAATTTTTTAATTGAGGTATTGTAGTAATATTGATCTATTGAAAATGAAATACAAAATTTCTTGTATTTACGCGAGAATTTCTACTATCTTAGTAATTCGTATTATTCCGAATTTCAATCAGCAATTTCTAATTTATTTCACAGTTAATAAAACAAAAATATTTTAATTAATTTAAATATTTCACAAATTATTAGTCAAAATTTCACTCGTTTAAATTGCGTAAATAAATCGATTTCCCACGACAAATGGGTAATCCCTCATATATATAAATAATTCGTGTCATACGAGAAAGACTTAATGGAGTTTACCATTTTTTTCATATACACCTAATGATGTTTATACACGGTAGATACGTTTCAGGCAAAACCGTGTAAAAAAAGACATGAAGTACATAAAAAAGGGGATGTGTACCATATCCTTCAACCCAGTTAAAAAAATAGTTTAAATAAAATGATACATACAAAAAAACTATTATGAGAGTCTTTATAAAAGCCAAATTACATTTTTATGCACATTAATGCACAGTTTATTTCATAAAAACAAAAGACAGTTTAAATCTTAAAGTAATGGTAACATAAATATAAAATTATCGCTGTTCAGGAACTAAAAACTCTTACAAGAAAACAATATAAATTAATAAACAAAAGCTACATAATACAATCCCTAAAGTAAATTAAAACAAATTAAAAATCAATAAAAAATTCATAAACAAAAAACTATTTTATAAATAACAGATAGAAAGAAAAATTCTAAAAGATTGCGGTTAATAAAAATATTTTTCTTTAAAATTTCAATCAAATAATATTTTTAATCTTGCTAAATGTAATAAAATCGTGTAAAAACGGAAAAAATTTGCTTTCTAGACCGCGTTAAATCAAAAAGACCGCGTAAAAACAGAATTAGATCTATTTATAATTTTTTATTTAACAAAAATGCACTTCTATCTTATTATTTCACCAAAAATTTTTTATTTACTCCTACTTTCGATTCTGTTGCTTTTATAATTTTTGTTTTAGAAAATTGGACAATTTACAAAAGTTGTTTTTAATACTTGAAGATTATCTATAATATTAATAGGCAAGGCGATTTCTTGTGGCCGATGTAAGTTTGTCAGTTTTAATCGTATTTTTATCAAGCGTCCCTCACTTGAAAGTTATTTCTTTTTAGCTGCAGATCAGATTTATCGATTTTTAGATTTTTACATTTTGTTGGAGTAAAATGCATTTAAAGTTGCTACAAACATACATAAAATTATATAATGATGTGTGTGTGATTATTACATTTGTTAATGTATTTGCAAAACGTCCTGTGTTGAATTGAAAAATAATTTTGAACATAAACCAATAACAATAAAAGGTGTTGAATTGTGAATTGGCCCAAATTGATTATCATACCTTTAGGCTCTTATAAAATAATTTAATAAATGAAAAAATAAAATTTCCTAGTATTTGCACTCGATTTTCAAGGGCTGGGTTCTGCTAGTATAAAAATAATGTTAAAAAACTCTAAACTAAAAATTTGTAAAAAATGTTTGTCGTTAAAATAAAAAATTCGGACTTTGTTACCAAATCTGAAACTATACACTACTGATTTTGTTTTGTATTCCAAATACTACCTACTTCTTTTTACCCTTTCTTTAATTTGATACTTCTACTGATTTTCAATAGTTGACTAAAAACTATAAAAAATTGTTTGTATGCCACTTTACAAATACATTAATTAAAAAAATTGTTGCAAATTTAATCGATAGCCAACAATTTATTTTTAATTACTTAATAACTTTTGTAATTTTTTCTATGTTGCATGCATGCATTCCAAAAACTGTCGATATGACTTTGTTAGCCGACAGATCCACCTTGGCCATCTTGGGTGTATGTTCACTCGAAGAAGTTCATTTTTCATCCCCGGTTGCGAAACGTGGAAAAAGTCTTTTGGATTGCCGTTGAACATCGCCAAACACTCCTTTGAAGTGGTCATATTGTTGCGCTTATAATCGAGTGTCAGCAATAGCGGCACCCATCGCACGGAACATACAAGTAAAATGGGATGTTCTCGCTTAGTTGAGATGTCTACAGCCTCAACCATCGCACACACTTTCATTCTCCGATCGTCCAATATCATTCTATGGATTTTATCGACAATTTCTGGTCTTTTGGTCGACCTGAACGTTCGGCATCACTTGGGCTGGTACGAGCACAACGGAATTCATTAAACCACTTCTTAACCATTGAAGTTCATGGCGCAGAGGCTCCATAGTATTTCGGTTATTTTTTTTTTGTTCAACCAAGAAATAATGCTTTATGAGCACTCGTAATTCATTTTTGTTCCATTTATGCAAAAATTCTCGAGCTTGTCTGCTTTCATTGGGTAACAAACACAAACTTAATGATGCAGCTTGCTGAAATTTTACGGTAGTCTATTAACAGATGATAGTCGACACAAGCAGTGTTGATTTTTAATTAACTTCGAGAGAAGTTCAAAAAGTCAAGGGGTTGTCAAACTAGCCTCGCTTGAATGCAAATCAAAATACACTGTAAAATAATTTTGACCACCCAAATCCTTAAAATCAACCACTGTGTGGTATAAAAATAGTCTTAGGGTATAAAAATAGTTTTAGTGTCTAACGAAGTTTGTAAAATATTAAAAATGTTCACATTCGGTGCACCAAAGCTGAAAACAAACTGATTATATAAAATTATATACGATGTTAACAAATTTTTAAATATTCAATTTTAATTATTATTGGCATGCAAAATTTCTTAAGATTGATCCATTCAAGTAAAATCTCATTTTCATTGTAAACTTATTTCGTTGGCCATAATCATTGTTGTTATTTGAGCCTGATCATCATACCATTAAATTGCTTTTATTAGTTGAACTTGCATTCAGTGCAAATATTCTGTTTAAAATTGAAAAACAAAAGAAGTTTGTATATGAAATGGATAATGGCCACAGTGACCACTCAACCCAAATGTTTGTGTTACAAAAAAGCGTTGGCCATAAAATAATTACCAACAGAGCACACTCATGCATACTCGTACATTGTGGGTAAGAGTGTTTTGGTAGAAAACCACCATCAACACCACAGATAAGTAAGAGTAGTAAAACAAAATGTTGCAACAATAACACTCGTAGTAATCATAACAAATACTTTCATAGACATTTAGTAAACAAAACAACTGTATGAATTCTTTTGCATATATAGATCTTGGCCATAAGAAATTAAAAAAAAAAGTTCAAAGGATTTTGGTCAACTCCGTATTAAAGATCTAGAAGGATGAAATATTTTCTCAAATTTTTTAACAAAATAATATGATGACATTCTACAAATCTGATACACAAGGGTTGAGGGCCACTAGGCCCAGAACTTAATATTTGCCCTCTACCCACAAAAGCTCGTCAATAAAATTCTTCTTAAAGGAAATGTGCAAACAACATGACAAACAATATTAACAATATTAACGGTTGTAGGGTGTCCAACAAAAGCCCTTATAAATAGTTAAAAAAAAAAATTTTTAACAGGTGTATAAATAAGTTTCCGCCGTTTGACAAAGGATCGCGGCATCAGTAAGTTAAAAGTTAATATTTTCAGACATAAAACGTTATTATTGTCAGGTTGGCCATCTGTCAACAATATAACTTTGAAATACAGTAGAATCTCGATAAAGTTAACCGAAATGTCCCGAAATGTCGAAATATATATTTTTCTAAACGGTTTTGAAAAATTTTAAAAAAAATACAATAATAAACATAGTTTTTTCGGAAATAAAACGCTAAATTTATTTCAAGGTTTAAAGAAGCAGTCGCGACTTGTAATAGCTCGTCACCATTTTCGTGCGCATATTGACAAGGTCTGCCACTTGATTCGCATTATTATATTCCAGCGATGCCAACTTAGCGCTTTTCGCGCTAACGCCTTTCAACTAACTACCCATTTAGCACCTTTAACAAAAAAGCGCTAATTGGCGCAAATTGTACATATTTCATTAACTTCCTACCAAATTCAAACTTTTTAGTCGAAGAGACTCAGAATTGGTTCTCTTATGGTCAGTAAGAGAAAAATTATATAACAAGATACATAAGTTGCTATGCCAAGAAAAATACCAAACAGATGGCTTTCCATAATTATACAAATTTGAAAACTCATTTTAACGTTATTAATGAAAAATAGTCTGAGACGACGCTGTTAAAGAATATGTACCATGATTCCAAAAACTATATTTAGAAAACGTACTTGGCTCAATTTTATCAGAAGTTCAAAAAGTGAATCAAAATTCGGACTACACAAAATTATATCAGTTATTAAAAAGTTTAACAAATAGGATAATTGCACATACGCGTAAATTTGATTATTTGAGATCGATCTTGAAGATCTCGTCTTCCCAATGAGATCTATGCACCTACGCGTAAATTTGTAGATCTCGTCTACCAAATGAGATCTACAGGATCGACCTCGTCTTTCAAATAATCAAATTTATGCGTAGGTGCAATTGGAGGATCGATCATATCCTCCAAATAATCAAGTTTTTGCGTAGGTAAAATTTTCTATTATGCTTTTAGTTCTGAAAAAACCTGTTTTGATAATATTGTAGAATCGGACAAATAATTAATCAAACAAAATTTAATTGAGTTCACAAAATCTGTTATTTACGAACTAAGAGCTAAATTGTTATCTAATTTTGCAACATTAAAAAAATTGTTGACTCAGCGTGGAAAAAATTTTTTCAAAAAGCTATGAATATGTTATATAGATATATTTTTTAAATTTGGAGAAGATAAAAAAAGAATCCGAAGAAGTTTTTAACTTCAAAAACTCATTCAATGAATTCCCGTTTTTTAAATTATCAAGTTCCGTTTTTCAAAATAAAATAAGAAACAGAACATCTTTAAAAACTGTAAATTCTTTAATACATATAAGCTAAAGATTAAAAATGCCTGTTTCTATTAAAACTAATTCTCCTCAAACAAAAACAGAGAAAACGAGGAAGAAAATTATAGTCGGCGTTTAGAGACCCTATCTCTTAGACCCAACTAATTGGATATAGAAAAGAAGCATAAATCAAATTTGAGTGGCATTGTTATTAATTTTTTTGCCTTCGGATATGAAAAAGTTCTTATCGGATGCTATATTTATATGGGGACTAGGTAGAAAAATGGAGCGGTCCTGATCATATGTGGTAAGGTCACTTATTTTTTGCAAAAATATATATAAATCAAATTTGAGAAAGATCTGTGCAATATTTTTGTTTTTTGATAGATTTAAGTGAAGATCGGGAATCAGCTTCATATGTGGGGTATAACTAAGAATTGTCCTATAGGGTGAATTTTTGGACTACTGATTAATGGATGTAATAAACACACACAAACCCAATTTGACCCAAATCTATATGTGATAATTTAATCTTTTGGCAATTTAAGTCGATCTAATAAGGGTCATTTGTATGGGGACTGGGTCTGAACATGAACCGCTTTTCACTAAGTTCAACAGCGTTCATCCTATGGCTGATAGAAGCTTATACACTAAATTTCATCAAAATATTTTCATATTTGAGACCTGTAGTTTGATTACAAGGTTTACATGGACACACAGACAAACGGACGGACGGACAGACGGACATCGCTAAATCGAGTCAGAAAGTGATTCAGAGTCGATCGGTATAAAAAAGATGGGTCTATGTCAAGTATTTTTGATAGTTACAAACAACAGCAAAAAGTCATTATACCCTGACCACATAGTGGTATAGGGTATAAAAACAAAATTTTATATTAAAAACAACACTATGTCCTAGAGATGAGGAAGAAAATAACACTATTTTATTTGAACCTGAACAGGTATAAGTAAGGTTTTTAACGTATAAATTTTTTTTTATTGCTATACACTTTAGACGTTTCGTTAAATACGAAATGATCTCAAATGTACAAATAATATACATATAAGTTTCTTAATAAAAATAATTTTATATTTTCACAAACATATAATTAGTGCTTTTTGCTTTGGATAAGGCATCGCTTTTATTTTCATACCATTTTATCAATGTATTTATGCTTTCAATGCTGATGTCAACATTAACATCTACCAATTGTACTTCCCGAAGTGTATTGTCGCATTGTCGCACAGCGGCGCAATTTGAGTTTTTTCGTTGGAAAAATCATATCTTCTGAACCGAATAACATAATTGAACAGTTTAAACAGCATATGATAGATAACTGTTTAGCCTATGAAATAAGCGTTTAGAAAGGGTGCTGCGCTTTGTAAGGGCCTACTTATGGGTTATCAAAGTTAAAATTTGTAGAAAAATCAATTTTATGGTAACTAAAAAAAATTGTTTTTACATTTTTAGATTGTTTTTATTTTTTTTTTCTGTAGGGTTTTATGTTTTAAATTATTACCCAACAAATTAAAAAAAAATTACTTCTTTTTTAAATTTATTTTTTCAATTTTCTGTAAAATATTCATCACAATTCGTAAGAGAAGGTACATATATCTAAAAGACTAATCATTTCTAAACTATAATTATTTTCTAACTCTATTCGTGACTTCACATGCCGCAGGGAAGAAATAAGTGGATCGGAAGATGCTGCCAACATGTTGAAAAGGTCCTTATTTTGCCTTACCCTTGATGCTTTGAATGTGTTCTGCAATCTATATTTTTTATAAAATTTGTTAAGAGACTCCTGTGCTTCTTCAGAAAGCTCTCTAATTGGCAAAGACTGGTACTCAATTATATCTTCGCCATGCGTCAATATTTTATGGACCGTCGGGGTCAACTTCTTCTGTGGATACATTTCTGCTAAAAGAGATGCAGTTTTCGATGCATATTCTCCATATTTTGTAGAATTGACATTTTCTTTGCAGTTTAAAACATTCAAGATCGTTCCCAATCTTTTCACGATTTGATTGTCAATTCCAGTGATTCTAGTTATTGCCTCATCATTTTCAAAAAATCTCCTAGAAGTGTTTCCATCGTTTGAGTTACCGTATCCGTGCTTGGGACAGTCTACTTTTAGTCCAACTTGTTTAAAAAAGCATCCTGTATTTGCTTCTTTCTGATCTTTTCCTTATCCTTTATTGATGTATTTTCATCGAAGTTTTCCTCCTCTTGTGGTAGGGTATACGCCAGTTTTAGCAAGAACTCCATACACCTTATCCTTGCGTGCAATGTTGACATTCTATATTCGTAATTCTCCTCGTTTGTAGAATCGTTTAAATTACCAAAGTTCTTCTGACTCTTTTTGCAAATCGGGCACGACAATGTTGAGGTTGTTCCTGTCAGTTCGTTTACGACTTTTCCGTCAACTATGGTCAGGTGGAACTCGTAATTGCATTCAATATATTTTCCTTCTCCAATTTGCAGCTTTGTAGGCTTAATCTTGCTTATTTGTTCTTCAATGTCCTTCACCGTGGTCCTTATGAGTTCTGCCGATTCCCTTGCAAACTGAAACATTATTGGTCGGCAATAATGCACTGATGACGGACGTGGATTTTTCCAGTGTAGGGAAACATCAGATTTTAGCCGCAAAGGAACAACAGATGCCATAAACATATTTCCGTCCGATATTGTAGCGTCATCGGAAGATATCCTTTGCTTATAAACGCTTTGTTCGGATGATCCATCGCAGCCCCATTTGCTGATCAATATCAGTTTCTCAGGAAGAATTTTCACCCCATTTTCAGGAAGAATCTCCAACAACCGTTTTGCTGTATGGCCCATGAGATCCTGCAGATGGGCTTTCACAGAGACTTCCGTAAACTCCGTATGCAGTGGTCGTGAATTTATTTTGGCTTGCGTAATATGCTTGTATCCTGGTAAAACGTCAGCCCCGTGTCGCATCAAGGATGCCCGTAGTATCTCATATTTTTCTTTGGAAAGTTGTAAGTCTATAAACAAGACCAAGGCTTCTTCGGAACCATACTTTTTAATGTGTGCGTTTATGGGCGTGGGAATGCTTTCCTTAATCCTTTTTAGTCGCAGTGGGCTTGCATCAGCAACAGATTTTGTAATCTTCGACCTAACTCTTTCACTATCCTTTGTATATTTAATAGACAGCGCGTCCGATAAATGCTTCGTGGTCTTGTCATTGGTGTCATCGGCAAGTTTCCTCTTTCTTGTGAAAACTGAACACTCCTCAATACTTTTTTTGGCCTTTATTTTGCTCCTCTGGTTGATGTGGTGGCTTTATCTACTGCCAATATATCCAGGATGGTGTCTTCATTGAGCCAGTCCTCGTATTTGGAGTTGAAGTTCTGAATGGTTCGATTAGATTTCACCCATTTTGCCTTAATATTTGCATATATCAGATAAAAATTATTTTTTATAATTTCGCTTCTCTCAATATTTCCGTATAAGCTATCAAGTTTTTTTAAATCAGCTTCCGTGAAAAACTTTGGTGTGGTTGACCTTCTAAACAGTTCAAATAATTTTAAATTGTTCAACGCCATGTTTTCAGTACTTAAATTGTTTAACGCCATGGTTTCAGTACTTGTTGCGCCAACTTGCAGTCGTAGACTAATCCAGGCATTATGCTTATTTTGCAATATTTATGCTACCATGCCTGTTCCCTGCATACATATGGATTTAGGCTGAATTATGCAATTTTGATATTATGCTCGTGTCTAAATAAGATTTGTGCCTACCTGGAGGGACCATAAGTCAATATTGTTCTTGACCATTTGTACTCCAAAGTAATTTTTAAGTGAGGTGCGTACGTGCGAATTTCAATGAGTAGTTTTTTGTGCATCCTGTGTCTGTAACAGAATATTGGGAGTAGACTTTGGCAGAGGCTCACAGGTAGACAACCGACTTAAAATGCAATTTTCAAACTATTGGATCAAACTACTGTCAGTCAAAACATGTAAGGGATGCACGACATACAATTTCTGCAACCATGTCTTTTTAACCTTTTTTACCTCTAGAAGCCAAACGGGCACATACGGGCAGATAAAACCTTTTGAATTATGTAAAGAAATAATCAAAGAACATGTTTTGCAAATATGGCAAATATAGAAAAATATAGATTTTTTTTATTTTCCGTCAAAGTTGGAAAATAGTGAAAAAGCGGATAGTTTTTAAATAGTGATTTGCCAGGAGAAACACAAAGCAAACAGTTAATTTTTTTTCTATCATTATACATTTAATAAATACATCAATCAATATAAACAAAAAATAAGGCGATTCGTTACCCATTTTTCGTGATATTACACCTGAAATCGCAACAAATTGATTAAAAATTGTGTGTTTTTTGAAAACCGAAAGTCGGTCAACTTTGAACATCGTCGGCGCACATGAAAATTTTGATTTTTGCAACCTCGTTTGCTCTACGGGCGCCACTGTGGGACGCTGAAATTCGGTTAATTTAACCGAGCGATTAACTTTTTAAGTGAGAAAAGTGATTCCACAAGCAATCACATCGTCATCATCGTTTAAAATCATTGGGAAGAATTCAAAAAAAGGAAATTGGATTCCATATAAACTGACGTCTATAAATGTTGAACGCCGGTTTTTCACATGCTGCACCGTATAGTCAACGGTGATGAAAAATTGGTATTCTATGATAACGCAAACATTAAAAAATCATGGGTGTCACCTAGCAACAAAAATATTCATTGAAAATATTCTTGTTGTGTATTCGAGCTTGGAGTCGTCTATTATGAGTTGTTCTAACTGAACACAATTGATAAGAATGAGCCGAACATTTAAGAAAAAGCATACCCAACACTACTCCAGACATAACAAAATTATTCTCCTGCATGATAATGCTCGTCCAGATGTTGTGGCGTTGGTTAAAACTTATTTGGAAACACTCAATTGCGAAGTTTTATCCCACCCGCCGTATTCACCGGACATTGCTCCTTCTGATTTCCAATTGTTTCGATCGATGATACCAAAGATTGGGTCCATTCGTGGACTTAAACTCAATATGATAACCAATCTTAGGTACGGTTATCATTTTAATACAGTTACTTCGCATTTAAATTTATAGTTACTTGTTTTTCTTCTTAAACTATTCCTTTTAACTTGTACTCTCTGTCTGTCTGTCTGTCTGCCGTGGGTCAACCCCATTCCCCCTGATCTAATTGATCTGAAACTTGACCAATAGTCCTGTTATGACTACAGACTAACTTTGGGGTAGTCACGCACAGTCACGGAGTGATCTAAATGTTACTTCTCCCCATCCGATCGATCTGAAACTTGGTCCATACACTTGCTGTGAAAAAAGATTAACTTTGACTTAGTCACGCACACGGAGAGATTGAAAACGGATTTCCCTCATACAATCAATCTGAAACTTGGTCGATAAATTTGCTGTAAAGAAAGATTAACTTTGACATAGTCACGCACAGTCATGCACAGTCACGCATTGTCACGCACAGTCACGGAGAGATTAAAACCTCACTTCCCCTCATCCGATCGACCTGAAACTTTGTCCATAGACTTGTTGTGGCCAAAGATTAATTTTTAAAATAGTCACGCAAAGTCACGTACCGTCACGGAGAGATTCAAAACACATAAGCATAAGGAAAGAAAGGATTTTAATAAAAACTTTGTTTTTATGGGTTAGATTTGACCAGTATTTATTAAAATTTCTTATATATGGATTTTATACCCTATTTGACCTAGGCCTATCTTCTATTATATCGTTCAACTCAGAATCACTTTCTGAGTCAATTTAGCGAAGTCCGTCCGTCCGTCTGTGTGTCCAGTTTTCTTTGTCACCACTATAATGAGTTTGTGCTGATGTTTTTAACTACGAAAAATAATTGACATAGACTTGTATTAAACCAATCAACTAAGAATCGATTTCTGAGTCGACTCAGTCATGTCCGTCCATCCATTCGTCTGTATGTCCATTTAACCCTTATAATCAAACTACAGGTCGCAAATATGAATATATTTTGATGAAATTTAGTATATAAGCTTTTATCACCTGCAGGACGAACGCTATTGAAATTTGTAAAACGCGTTGCATGTTCAGACCTAGTTCCCATACAAATGACCCCAGTGAGATCGACTTAAAGTGCCATAAGACCCAAATTATCATATAAATCTTGGTCAAATTTGGTTTGTTTGTATTTATAACACCTATTAATCAGTAGTCCGATAATTAACTCTATATGATTTTTCTTAGCCAAAGCCCCCATATAAATCTGCTTCCCGATCTTCACTTATATCTATCAAAAAACCAAATTATAACACAGATTTTTCTCATATTTGGTTTATATATGTTTTTGAAAAAAAAAGTGATTTATCAAATACGGTCAGGATTGGACCTGAGACCCCCTCTCTAAACACGTGGTATAGGGTATCGTATAGTCGGTCCAGACCGACTATAATTTTCTTATTTGTTTTATAAAGACAGTGATGGTTTTTTTTTTCATAGAAAGAATTTTTTTCTATCTGAAAGATTGTATTATTTTTCTATTATTAGAGTAGTTCCATTGTTAGGGCATTGAGGCATAAACGAGAAAAGAACTCGGCTAAACCCTACTACAGTTAAAAAACAGATATTCGTCTATGATAATTTTAAGTTGTTTCAGCCATTAAAAGCTTAAACAAGTAAGAGTGTTAAATTCGGCTGTGCCGAATCTTTGATACCCTCCACCTCGGTTTGAGTCTTGATAATAAATGTAAATGGTAAAGTAAACAATTTGTTAAACTTAATACCAAATTATTTCAGCAAATTCTTTGGGTTGGTTTTCGTCTTTTCTATTATTTCGGATTTATTTCGGTGTTTGCTTTTTGGTCATCGTGGTTGCTGATCGGCATGCATTTAGGTTATATACCTATATGCATGCGTTTCCGATTATATGACATAACTTCTCGTTTAATTTAGTTTTTGCTAATTAAATAGCTCGCCCTAACCTCCATTGCAAAGGTAATGGTTGTGTAGGGTGGCTATATGCATTAAATCGTGCTAATTGGAGATGGCTGTGTAGTTTCTTTTAACTGGCCAAATATTTCTTCATTGCGGACATAGAGGTCGGATGGAGTAACAAAATAATAACCAAAAAAAAACTCTCTCAATTTTTTTATTAAAATATTGCCATATTTGGAAAACATAGAGAATAAATTTATAATAATAAATATTCAAATTAGGGATGCCAAACGCAAAAAAACAGATGTCCCAAACATTTTAAATAAAATAATTTTTTCTCTTTATTTTCTGAAAAACTTCAAATTTTCGTCCAAAAAAATTGTGAAAATTTATATATAAAAAATAACATTCTCATCAAATTGCGTTTATTTATGTAACAGTTTTTATGTTCGCAATTCTCAAATATCATTTGACGTTTTCTAAAATTCATTGAATATAAATTAATGTTTTCTGTAGTTTGATTCTGTAAATTTCAGCGATCCGACAATCGCAAAATATATCGACAGCTATTGTTGTTTGCACTAAGGATTAAGTGATTCACTAAGTACATACATCTTAACGACAGTCGACAAATCTATTTTTCTATTTATTTAAATTGTAAACGAGTGGCATCTCTGTCAAAATAAGCGAAAAACACAAAGAAGAATAAAAAAAAAACAAATTACTTCGTGTTTGACAGGATGATTTTATGTTTATGTTTAATATCTTTATTTTTTTACTAATATTTCTGTGTATTTATTTGAAAATGAAATAATGAATTGAATATGCTATTTAATTTTTTTATTTATATAAAAAAGTTTTTTAATTAAAGCAAAATAGTTTCACTATTTTATGATTTTTTTTTATGAATGACGACATTTCAACCTAAAAATTTAAGTTTTTATCGATTGAATAAACAACACAAAAATTGTTGTCGTTTAGATAAAAACAACAGCTGACTTTAACAATAGCGAATATCGTTTAAAAATTTTACTGATAATTTTGCAATTTTCTTTTTTTAACTATTCGACTATCGTTAAAAGAAGTTACTGAATCGCGGTACTGAAAAGCTATTAATTTCTCCTGAATGTCAATATTTTTTTTAAATGTAAAAATTTTTTAAATGTAAACATAGGTATTTGGTGTTTTTTTTTTTTTGGAATTTCAATTTGTGTTTAACGAATAAAATTTATATATTAAAGATGCAGCTGATGTCTTCTAAATTTAAAATTATAATTTCCGACGTTTTGATATGATTATCTGAAATTCAATTAATTGTAATTTTTTAGAATTGATATTTTCTTAAATTTGAATGGAAAATTTAAAAATGGCAATTTTGTATTTATGTGAATAATAATGCGTTAGTAATTATAAACAATTTTTAAAAATTAGATGTAATCGCAATCAGATATTTTGTAGGTAACTCAGTATAATAGTTCCATATAACTATGTAGAACTATTTTGAAAGCAAAAAACTCATTGATGAACTCGGTAACTCTATTTTGTAAAGACAACAAAAAGTTAATATGCCAAACTTATGTTCATATTTGTAAAAGAATAATGAAAATACGTATGAAATAAAATACCAGCCCGTGTATACTCTTAACATTGTTCTGTATGATATCCAGTTGAAAATATTAACATTCATGTTAAAATAGAAATAACTATTGCAAAGCTAATTAGAACAAACAAAAATTGTGGCGCCATCTACTGTGGCATAGTCACGCTGAGCAAAATGAAGTGACACTCTGTTAATGCAAAAGAAATGTATTTTCCCCACAACAAAATATTGCAGAATTTTATGTAAATAAAATAATATACCGACTTATTTCTAACATGCAGTTGTTATGGATATACATATATAATATATATATAATATATGTATATTATTATATTATTTATATTATTTAATATGTTTATATAAATTTATAAATAAATTTATACATAAAATTTTTTTTTGCTATATTTACATTATTTTTTTTTTATTAACAACTAGGTATTTTAGCATTATTTGCTTAAGATGTTGGTGAATTTTTACTCCCTTTTAACTCGTAGTGTCTGCTTGTCGAAAAAATTTTGGATCGATTTTAACCAATTTCCCGTGTGCCATTCGGTCTGAAATTTTGCAGGCAGGCTCGTGGTAATAACAGAAATGATCTAACAAATTTTTAGGGTGATGTCAAAACAATGGAAACTTTTAAGTTTTTCTACCAGAGTTAATAAAAAAAATGTACAAAGGGTTAGTTTTTATTATATTATTACCACAACGACCACAAAAACAACAAGTCCAGCACAACATTTAGAATAACAACAAGAACAATATAGAATCATCATATTTTTCATTTTTTTTTTATTTCTTCAGAGATTTCCCTGGACCTGTTCCACCGATTTTAATGATTTTTGAAATAGAAATCTTCCCATGAATTTGGTGAATCATTCTCACTAAAAATGATCACTGTAGCTGCACTATTCACGGCGTGATCGTGACAAGAACAACATACAAAATTATATTTTTTCAAGACTTTTTTTAGTTCTTCATTCAAATCTCGGGCCCTAATCGACTGATTTGGACGATTTTAAATAGCAAACTTTTCAGGATGTTAATGAATCATTTTTTATGTCAACGAGCACCTTAGCTGCCCGATTGATGCCGCCATCGTGATTTCCACAGACGGACATCGCTATATCAACTCCGGTTGTTATAAGGATCACAAATATATATATTTTATGGGGTCCAAAATTTTTTTTCTAATTATTACAAACGGAATGACAAACTTATACATATATACCCTCTGCACACTGGAGTGGAGGGTATAAAAAATCAAGATTTTATTTACTTGTTTTATTAGCAGTATTCTTAATTAAATACATTTTCTCCTGTTGCCGGCACTGGTCAGTTGCCGGCACCTCGACTTAGCTTTTCACATAGAGATCATACGGTCATTCTGACAAATGTCAAATGTGCGTTTTATTAGCACGTTCTTACTGCGCGTTCTTACTGCACGTTCTTAATGCGCTGAAAATGCTAATAAAATCGACTGCTGCAGCGTACTCGTTTCCGCGGAGCACTCTTCAAGACTACCTGAAGAAGGTGATGCTGTTTTGTTGGATTTCGTGCGTGAATCTGGTAAACGCGTGCCATCGAATCAGATAAATTGTGTTCTTTCATTTCCTTCACGTAACAACACATAGTCGGTTTTTTTGGTCTTTTCGATGGGTTAGGAGAAAGACTCGGTCCCGTACATCATGAAATATTGCCTGAAGTTTCTGCCAAAAAAATGTACCCAGGGATCTATCAGTTGCATTGAATACGATCGGGCAGTGAATTTTAAGTACGCTAATATGCGCATGAGCATTTTGACATGCAAACATTGTGATTCTGATGACGATTAATGTGAAGAGTGTCATTATTAGTCGTTAAAATAAATAAATTTCCTTTTTTCCTTTGAATACTGGTGCTCTTCATTCATATTCTTCCATTTTCAGTGGATTTTCTTAGGTGCCGACAAGCGACCACATTTTTTTAACGGCAAAAAAAAAAATCATTTCACTAAACTGTTAGTAAACATTTTCCAATGGTCATAATAAACTCAAATCCTTCACCAGTTATTAGCTAAGGTATGTAGCTTTCTATTGGTATGCATATGTCTACATATTGTTACAAAAATTATGAGCCAAAACCAAAAGGGTGCTGACAACCACTTTCCCTAATATATATTTAAAAATTAAAAATTGACTAAGATGGTTAATTCGTCAAAGAACTCTTCCGCTTACTTTAGCGGCGGCTCCAAGACTAAACAAATAGTCGGCGGCCGCTCCAAGCATTTAAGTCGCACGACTTGGACTTCTAGACATGTAGAGAATAATCAGACATACACCCATATGATGCAATAACTACAGCTATCAAACATAAGAAACAAAATTTAGAATAACAACAATAACAAGATAAATATTTACATTCAAATCTCGGGACTTATAAAACCTAATTTGATGATTTTAAATATAAACGTGCTCAGGATATCAAAGAATCATTTTCACTAAAAAGCTGACCTACTGAGGGCGAGATCGTGATTTCCACAGACGGTCAGACGGACATCGCTATATCAACTCTGTTTTAAAGATTAAGAATATATGTATTTTATGGGGTCCAGATTTTTTTTTTTTTTTACTATTACAAACGGAATGGCAAACTTATTTATATCCTCTGCACACTGGTGTGGAGTGTATAACAACGGTGGATACTTATTTGTACACCCGATAAAAAGATATGTACAATTAAAAACACAGCGCGTTGCATGTTTCTGAATGTAAAATTTTAAAACGAAAGTAAGATCAAATATTATTTTAAATGAAAAAAAAAAACATACACCAAACATCTTCTTTGGATGACTGAAAACAATTTAAATACGAGCATAATCATGTTAATTAAACAATATTTTACTTTGCGTTGTTTTTTTTTTTCTTTTTAATTCATATTTTCTTTAAATTAAACCTAAGCAAAAAACAACCTTGAATTTACTAGCAAAACCAATGAATTTTGTTTATTTTGAAAAACAATAATAAAAAGTGCGATATAATTTGGTGGATAAAAGCGAGGTTATAATATACTAAAAAAAAAAAGATTTTAGTTAAAAAATAGTTAATTATTATATTTCATTACGTAAAAATGATTATGTCAATTGGAGTTTCCTAAATCACATTAATCATGATCTCTATGAGTGCATTGCTGAAGATTTTCTCACATTGTTTGATAAGCAATTGTCTTCATTTTTTTTAAATTTTTCAAACCACAATAACAACATTGTCTTACAAAAGAGAGGCACTTATTTATATAACTTATTATGAATCAAAACCGGGAAAACTATATTTATTGCAATAATTCCATCGACTGAAATCTATAAAATTTTAAATTGAAAACTACTTAGAATATTATCATCACTTAAAGAGAATAGAGAATTTTAATAGATATAAAACTTGGTAGAGTGTAAATCTACACTGCTCTGAATATATACACTTACTAGAAAAATATTCGTATACTTAAAGATACAAATTAAATATGTTTAGAAAAATATAAATTAAAATATTTTGGGGTACTAACTTTTTACCATCGATGATGATATTTTACGTTAGTTTCATAATTTGTTTATTGGTTTAGAAGTTTATTCAATATCCTTTAATACGGTATAACCTTTTAAGAAATTTAATCGTGGATAATTGGTGTAAAATAAACAACACATCAAGCAAATGGCCTCCACGGCTTTGCTGGCGCAATTGCACTACTTTTTAGAAATTTTTCATGATTTTTAATTAATGTGACAAGCCCACGCGGGGGGTTGTGGACTTTGTTTGACTTCAAATAATGCCATAAATAATCCGATAGGTTTAAATCCACGATTTAGAGAGCCAATTGTAACCACCATAAGGAGAGAGTAAACGACCAGGAAATGTGAATGACCATGTATAAGTGACGATATGCAAACTGAAAATTGGTGCCATGAAAACTGCGAAAATAAGCGGTTTGACAAGAGTATATATGAGGGACCATATATAAGTTTCTAAGTTCCTTTTCTTTTAATTTATATAAATATATGGCCGTGTGTTAACTTGTTTTCATTAACCAAATAAACCCCATTATAACCATTTTTAATTTACCTATTTTGTTTTTTCTTTTATTAATATAAATGTAATATAATCTATATCTCAATACGTGAAGGTAAGTTTTTAGTTCCCTTTTTAAGTAATATGCGGGCACGGAGGAGTGTGAAAATTGGCATAGTTATACTTCATGTGGAGGAGAAGCTGAGAATGATAAAATTTATGTTTAATCTGTCTTAAAAATATATTAAATTAAGTAAAATTAAATATTTATAATAATTCGTTAATGTTATTGTGAATGATTTAAATTATATATCAGACGCTCTGTGTTGAATTGTGAATTGCTAAAATTGATTAACATACCTTTAGGCTCATTCAAATATTCATAAATTTTTACATATGTATATATAGATTAAAAAAACATTGGAAGACAAAAATTTAATGAAAAAGTAATATTTCCTAGAATTTGCACTCGAATTTCGAGTACTGGGCTATACTAGTAAATATAAATAATGCAATTTATATAATCTATAATAAAAATAGGCAAGGCGATTTCTTGTGACCGATATAAAAATTGTAGTTATTTACCGTTTTTGACCAAACACACCCCCTTTGAAAATTATTTATTTTTAGCAGTCCACCAGATTTACAGATTTGTACCGTCTGGAACATTTTTTTTTTGGAGTAATGCTCATTTAAAGTTGCTATTAACACATACATAAAACACATTCTGTGTGTGTGTTTATTATAAATATCAAAATCCCTGTGTTAAATTGTGAATTGGGTAAAATTGATTAGCATACCTTTAGGGTCCTTTAAAATTATTTATTAACAAACCTATTTATATATCTTCTGTGAGCCTTTATGCTCTTATAAAATTATTTATTAAATGAAAAATACGCTTAAGTCTTAAGTCTTCTTTTATAAGAGAAACAATATTTCCTCGTACGATTATTAAATTATCGTATAATAAAATTCGTCTGCAACATTCTGCATTGGGTTGTTCCGTGGAACACGGTTTATCACCATTTTATTTGTTTCTGGCCTTATAAACTTTGTATATACTCGTGTCAAATTTTTATTTCATGGAACCAATTTCAGTTTGCACATCCTCACTTATATATGGTATTTGATATAACTCACATTCCAGAAAGTAATGTATATATATATAATATATATACATATGTATGTATATATAAAAATTTATATATTTTAAGCACAAAATTTTTGGGTTTTTTACAGGTGTTTCTAACTTTACTATAACACCAATTTTACCAATTGTAATAAATAGCGTTCGTCTTTTGGTCGATAAAAGCTTATATACAAAATTTCTTAAGTGTGCGAAGTTAGCACCCAATTTTTGGAAATGCAATTTTTTGAAGATTGTTCTGAATTTTTCTAGGATTGTTCTACAATGTTCCAAAACGATGAGTTTCTAAAATATAATTTGTACCGGTAAATCGAAAAAACGAATTTTAAGCTTTGGAAAAAAAAAAATATTTGGCGGTTGTTCTAGGTTGTTATAGTTGTTCTAAACATTGTTCCAAAACAGATATGTCGCAAACCGTAACATACACAAATGAGAACGCGATATCAACGTTATTAAACGATATCAATATTTTTACGCAACACGAAAGTTAACGTACAGATTCCAAAATTTCTTCCCCATTTTTGGAAATAAAATTTTTTGAAGATTGTTCTGAATTATTCTAGGATTGTTCTACAATGTTCCAAAACGATGAGCTTCTAAAATATAATTTGTACCGGTAAATCGAAAAAACGAATTTTAAACTTAGCCCCCACTCCTGGAAAGAAAAATATCAACGTTACTAAATGATACCAATATTTTTATGCAACACGAAAATTAGCGTACAGATTCCAAAATTTTTTTCGTACAAGGTATCCTGAATGGCACCCTCAGATCGCTATGAAGTTGATTCCCGATCTTCACCTAAATTTATCAAAAATAAATATATTGCACAGATTTTTCTCAAATTTGGTTTGTATATTCTTTTGCAAAAAATAAGTGACCTTACCACATATGACCAGGATCGGTACATTTTTCAACCTGGTGCCCATATAAATATAGCATCCGATAAGAAATTGTTCATATCCGAAGGCGAAAAAAATTAATAACAATGCCACTAAAATTTGGTTTATGCTTATTTGCTATATCTAATTAGTTGCACCTAAGAGAAAGGGTCTCTAAACTCATAGTAAGGGGTATCGTATAATTTGATATTTAATTTCCAAAAAAAATATAAATAAGTATAGAATAAGCCCATACATATTTGTTTGTTAAAATGCTGTGCTATATTTAGTTCATGTATTTTTTAAACAACAACCCAAAATCCAATATCTATGGTTAATGCTATGTTCAGACGGACAGCAAGATTCGAGGTTCGCTCTCTCATTCACGGTTCGCACCCCAATCATGATTGAACCTACATGATTCGCCATACACAATTTTGAGAGCGAACCAACTTGGTTTTTTTTTGAATCTAGTTACGAACCACGAAAAATGTACTGTAATCTCCAATTTTGATAAAAATTATCGCTAGTTTATCTGAACTAGCTGTCAAAAATATATAAACAAAGAAAAAACAAAAAATTAATGTGTGTAATAAAATAAATAGAAACATTTAACAAATAAAAAGTATATATTTACATATATATATTCAAATAAAGTGTAGAAGGATGCCTTCAAATATTTGCACAAAAAATATAAACGTCAAAATGACACAAGCACACTCATCCGAACACCAAGGTTCGCAATCGTGATTCAGAGAGCGAATCAATTGGTTCATTTTGCCGTCTGAACATGCTATGAGTCAGGGTTACCTAATATGCTTAGTTACGAGCACCTCATATCCTAAAAGCTAGCTCTACAAGATATAACTTTTCAAATTTTTCACCAAAGAACCTATAAGACTACACTTTTCCGATTAGTCTGCGAGTGGATGTTAATTCTTCCGAAGACTTAACTCTGAAACATTTAATACGGAATTACAAAAAATTTCTGAATTGTTTTCAGAACATTACGAATTAGACATTAAATTGAAAAATTAAATTAATACATTCATTCAGTGAGGCCTTTGAAGCTCAACGGTGTTCACGGTATGAAGAAATTATTTATTCCATATTATGGAAAAAAAAACACACACAAATAAATCACACCCTCATCTTTTTGAAGCAAAAAACAATTATTGTATAAACAATATAGATCTGGTAGAAATGCGTTCATAACACGATCGAATTTCAAAGATGTCATAATGTTATCTCATTTGGAATTAATTTTTAAAATCATAAAAAAACAATGCAGTTTTTTTAAATTTTTTGCATAAGTATGGTTATATTAAGCAATTGTTTTTTTTTTTCTAATGGAAAATTTGTTATGTGCATAATTTTCTCATAATACTTGTATTATTAAATATGCGGTATCAAAACCTGAAAGATATTAAACCGTCATACTGCATTTTTCACAAATATAATTTCTATTTTACAAAACTATAAAAATTAAAAAAAAACCATATTTGTTGCAAAATACTTTAATTATTTAAGTTTTTCGACAATATTTTAATTTTGACACTTAAGGATGCATTTAAATGGTAAAACATAAATTGAGGTTCCTCTGTTTTGGGATGCCGCTTGATATTTGTTATAATAAGATATTAATTTATTATTAAGATATATGGTCATTTTTCATTTTAGTAGACCATTTAACATGTAATACGTTTCATGTGCCTATGACAATAAGTATAGACGACGAAAATAAATAGTAATCATAAACTCAAGATCCTTTTCAAAATCTTTCTTATAACTCATACCCTCTGTCTGTCTGTCTGTCGTGGGTCAACCCCATTCCCCCTTATCCAATTGATCTGAAACTTGGCCCATGGTCGTGTTGTGCCTACAGATTAATTTTGGGGTAGTCCCGCACAGTCACGCATAGTCACGCTCTGTCTCGGAGTGATCTAAATGTCATTTCCTCTCATCCGATCGATCTAAAACTTGGTCCATATACTTGCTGTGAAAAAAGATAAACTTTGACTTAGTCACGCACAGTTACGTATGGTCACGCACAGTCACTGAGAGATTTAAAACGGATTTCCCCTCATCCTCTCAAACTGAAACTTGGTCGATAGACTTGCTGTGAAAAAAGATAAACTTTGACTTTTTCACGCACAGTCACTCATAGTCACGCACAGTCACGGAGAGATTAAAGCCTCACTTCCCCTCACCCGATCGATCTGGAACTTTGTCCAAAGACTTGTTGTGGCCAAAGATTAATTTTAAAATAGTCACACACAGTCACGCATAGTCACGGAGAGATTCAAAACTCATATGCATAAGGAAAGAAAGAGTTTTAATAAAAACTTTGTTTTTATGGGTTAGAATATTTAAAAATGGAAACAGAAAAGTTTATCAAAAATTTATAATTTATAGAATTAAATTTTACCACAAATAGTTTTAAACTATTTAATTAGCAATATGATGTTGACAAGTCACTTTAAAAAAATCGTTGTCAGTTAAATTAAAAAGCATGACTGTTAATTCAACGGATTTATCGTCTTACAAAAGGTAAAATTTTTATGTTCCTCAAAAATTTTAAAATAAAAGCTCATGGAAATACAATATCAAATGTATTTCAGAAAATGTATTTCGGAAAATATAAAAAGTATTTCAGAAAACATTAAATGTATTTCAAAACTTATCGAATGTATTCCAGAAAATATCAATTGAATTTCAGAAAATATTAATTGAATTTGATACTTTATTTTCCACATTTTCTGTGACTCTAAATCACTAATATAAACAATAACAACTTTTCGGAGTTGTAAGGTAAACTACTTTTTAATTCTGAAATTCAATTTCTATTTTCTGAAAGTCAATTGATATTTTCTAAAACATTTGATAGTTTCTGAAATACATCTGATGTTTTCTGAAATACATTTGATAATTTCTGAAATATATATGATAATATCTGAAATATATTTGATGTTTTCTGATATACATTTGATAATTTCTGAAATACATTTGTTCATTTTTGAAATACATCTGATGTTTTCTAAAATACATTTGATGTTTTCTGAAATACATTTGATGTTTTCTGAAATGCATTTGTTAATTTTTGAAATACATTTGATGTTTTCTGAAATGCATTTGATATTTTCTGAAATACATTTGATAATTTCTGAAATATATATGATAATATCTGAAATATATTTGATGTTTTCTGATATATGTACATTTGATAATTTCTGAAATACATTTGTTCATTTTTGAAATACATTTGATGCTTTCTGAAATGAATTTGTTAATTTTCGAAATATGTACATTTGATGTTTTCTGAAATACATTTGATGTTTTCTGAAACACATTTGATACTTTCTGATAATCAATTGTTGTTTTCTGAAATACAGTTTGAAAAGGTGTAGTGATTGGTGGATATAATATACAAACATACACCAAATTATCTCGATATCTATATGATAATCTGGATCTTACGACCATGCACCGATTTTCACCGATTTCAATAGCATGCGTCCTATGGTCAATATATGCCTATATACTAAATTTCATCAAAATATATTCAGATATGCGACTTTGATTACAAGGCTTACATGGACACACAGATAGACGGACATACAGACAGACGGACGGACATCGCCACATTGACTCAGAAAGTGATTCTAAAAGGTAGGTCTAGATTAAATATTTTTGGTAACTACATCCATTAGCATAAACTTATTATATCCTCACCACATAGTTGTCTAGGGTATAATAAATGAAAGCTGTCCCTGGTGAACTTTTTACACAGCCACCAAAAAATAATCAAGTTTTCCTTAATAAGGCCATTATGATATTTGCAAAAAAAAAAGTCAAAATGTTATAGCCCTAACGTAGATACACGTACTTCTTACAAATTATTTGTTGAAACCTTATGGATATTTCAATTAAAATCATAGTAGCGAGACGAACTATATTTACCTTTTTTAGATTTAGTTTTAGTTTATATACCAGGTGTGGGCACGTAAATGGCTTGTTGGGCCAAATTTGGAATTTCACCTACTAACGGTGGGCCGCACTATTATATTTCTGTACAAATATCCACTTTTAAACAAAATAACAAAAAAAAAAATACCGATGTTACGGAGAAAATTTTTTGTATAATATGTTAACCGTTTAACTCCTCAAGTTATGGGTCATTTTTGTCCTTCTTCTAAAAGGAGGAAAAACACCATTAAAACAGTGATTTAAGCGGTTAAAATGTGCCGCACAAATATTCGCCGTGAAATTTTACTATAAGTACCTGAATACACCAAAACGGAAAATTCAACCAGAAAGTCAGAAATAAGACACATCAAAAGAGAGCTTAGGGTTAATTTCGCATTTATTAAGATTAATAATTTGTATTATTTTTGTGGCCCTATTGAAAAGTTATATTAATGCAATTTCTGAACTATACTTTGATATTTTAGTATTAATGTTTTGAATTTATTTTTTTGAATTAAATCTAAATTTAAAAAAACATTTTGAAATTTTTATACCCTATACCACTATGCGGTTTGGGTATAATGACTTTGTGCTGCTGTCTGTAACTACCAAAAATATTTTCCCTGGACCCATCTTTTGTTATACCGATCGACTCACAATCACTTTCTGAGTCGATTTAGCGATGTCCGTCCGTCTTTCCAAAAACAGTCCCTGTAGGACAATTCTTAGTCTTAGGCCCCATAAAGAGCTGCTTCCCGATATTCACTTAAATCTATCAAAAAACAATAATATTGCACAGATTTTTTTCAAATTTGATTTGTATATATTTTTTCAAAATATAAGTGACTTTACCAAATATGGTCAGGATCGGTCCATTTTTCGACCTAGTCCCCATATAAATATAGCACCCGATATGAACTTTTTCATATCTGCAGCCAAAAAAATTAATAACAATGCCAACTAAATTTGGTTTATGCTTATTTTCTCTATCTAATTAGTTGGACATAAGAGATAGGGTCTCTAAACCATGGTATGGGGTATCGTATAGTCGGGCTAGACCGACTATAATTTTCTTGCGTGTTTAAAATTCTTTTTTTTAATTAACAAACAAATTTTTTTTTTGTGTTTTAAATTTATATGGGGCCGCACAAAATTTGTTCGTGGGCCGCATTTGCCCATGCCTGTTATATACATACTAGTATGTATTTGTATGCATGTTAGGTAGTAATGGCAACAATTATCTTTCTGTAGCACATAACTTTACACAACTTTTTTTCGTGTGTTGTGATGACGTTGAACTTGAATCGATAGTATTTAAAATAAAAACAAACAAAACAAAAAAAAAATAATTCAGTATTGTTTTATATACATAGTCCACATAGTTATCATAAGGGTAACTAGGGTATCTATAAGTTCATGCATCAAACAACTACCACCGGAAATAGAAGGCAACACGTAGTACAATGCAGTTTTTTAAAAATGTACGCATAGAAATTTAAAAATTAAATAAATTTGTGTAATGCATATGCAAGTGTATGCGCTCATGTGGCTTTAATTGGAAACATTTTTAATTATTTTTAAATTCATTGATAAATTTTTTAAATATAAACTTAAAAAATAAACCTATTATATACATATATTTTTCTAGTTTCCATGTTTTTTTTTTTTTTTGTTTATTTTGTTTGTGTGGTTGTTATGCTTGGTTGCTGCTTAATTTGTGCAACAACTTACTTTACAAGTGCAGCAGCATTTGATTTATACTCACTAATATCCCAATATTTTTTTAGATTTTCTTGTTTAAGTACATAGAAGATTTTGTTTGTCGTTATAAGCAAGAGATAAAAAAGTTTTTACAACAAAAAATTTTCACTTTTAAATTACAGAATTTAAAACGCGATTGAAAATACATACATATAATAACATTTACTTTTTGTTATCTATGTGTATAAGAGTACCTCGAGTTGTATGTGACAAAAAAAATTTTTGATGTACCCCTTAGATATATTTAAAAACTTGTGCTAAATCGTTTTAAAAAAGCCTCAAACATGATATATTTTTTGAATATAAATAGAAATAGTTGAGGTAAGATCTTCCTTCAATTTTCATGAACATTTTTATAAATCTGTCGTTTTACATCGGATTTGCATTTCCATCGTTGGAAAGGTGGTAGTAATTGTAGTTATTAATTAATCCTTATATGTATGTATATATTGTATATATTGTGTTATCTATTTGTCACATAGCTCTGTTAAATAATTATATGTGCAATACTAGCAATATACCCGTTACGTAGTTAGCATAGTTATTATATTAACTACCAGATTCCAGCCCTCGAAATTCGAGTGCAAATTATAGGAAATTTTATTTTTTCACTTAATAAAGACCCTAAAAGTATAATAATCAATTTTAACCAACACTTTTTAAACTATTATTGTGAATAAAGAAAATAAAGTCATTTTTTTTTTACAAACAAATTAAAAAATTTAATAAACACACACATAGCATTGTGTAATTTTATTTATGTGTTAATAGCAACTTTAAATGCATTATACTCCAAAAAAAAATTAAAAATTTTAAAATCTGTAAATCTGGTGGACAGCTAAAAAGGAATACCTTTCAAATAATATACGTTTGGTCAAAATCGGGATAAACCGATTTAACAAAATATCGGACATAAAAAATCGTCTTACCGATTAATATTATAGATTATTTAAACCATAATTATATTTAAAAATAGTAAGAAATATAGTGTGAGTGACAATACGATGGAAACTTTGAACAAAATATATTTTTGATGACTCTCTTATTAATTTAAACATTTGTATGTTTTATGTATTTAACAAAGAAGAAATATTAAGATAACTTAAAAACAATATCAAAACTTAAAAGTATTCATTTTTATGCTCATGATAAAACAATAGAAACCTTTACTATACAATAACACTGTGGAATAAAATGAAAGTCATGGTGTTGGGGGTGGATGATTCGTATACCAATCGGTTGTATTAGGTTCTTATAGTAAAACCCCCAAAGCGTTTGGTCCTGTATTGATAAATGCAGATTTTATTGCCGTTTTTTCTCTGATATTAGCGGTTTCCTCACAGAACGATAATAACCAAGATTAGCCTCAATTATTCGTCGGAAAACAGTTCGAGTACATAGTTTTACTTTCGGATTGTTTAAATAACATTTTTGGACATTTTTAAACTCTCTTGCTATTAAATGGTCCTGTCTTTGACTCGTTTTATGGGACCTGCGCCATAAAATGGAATTATGGTTCTACTCATGCAACATTTCTCATAAATATTCTATTGCTTATGACCAGCAATAAAATCATTTATTATTCTGGCTTTTAACTCTTCATAAAACTTTATTCTTGTCATTCTTTTATAATAATTCAAAGAATTTATCAGAATGTATAAATATTGAAATAACGGTTTCACACCTTCTACTATTTATACCCTATACCACTATGTGGTTTGGGTATAATGACTTTGTGCTGCTGTTTGTAACAACCAAAAATATTTGACCTAGACCGATCTTTAATTATACCGATCGAATCAGAATCACTTTTTGAGTTGATTAAACAATGTCCGTCCGTCCGTCGGTCTGTGTGTCCATGTAAACCTTGTAATGAAACTGCAGGTCGCAAATATGAATATATTTTGATTAAATTTGGTATATAAGCTTTTGTCGGCTATGGGATGAATGGTATTGAAATTGGTGAGAATCGGTGCATGTTCAGACCTAGCGCCCATACAAATTACCCCTATGAAATCAACATAAATTGCCATAAGATCCAAATTGTCATATAGATCTTACTCAAATTGGGTTTGTATGCGTTCATTACATCCACTAATGAGTAGTCCAAAAATGATCCCTTTGGCCCCATATAGACTGCTTCCCGATCTTCACTTAAATCTATTAAAAACAAAAATAATGCACTGATTCTTCTCAAATTTTTTTTGTATATATTTTTGGAAAATACAAGAGACTTTACCAAACATGATTAGGATTGGTCCATTTTTGGACCTAGTCCCCACATAGATATAGCATCCGATATGAACTTTTTCATATCTGCAGCCAAAAAAATTAATAAAAATCCCACTCAAATTTGGTTTTTGCTTATTTTCTATGTCCAGTTAGTTGGGCCTAAGAGATAGGGTTTCTAAACGCATGGTATAGGGTATCGTATAGTCGGTCTAGACCGACTATAATTTTCTTACTTGTTTTAATATTTCAATTATCTCTGGGAAAGAAGCTTAAAAGTTTCCACTGTTTTGGCATCACTAAAAAATATTTATTTTTTCGTTTTTTTATTGTATGTTTTGTAACAAATTTGTTATCTTTCAATAGAGAAGACACTAAAGAGTGAATTCGCAAAAAAATAGGACTAAACGCGAAATTATGAAGAAACAAAATAGGCAAATACAATACATGTACGTGTTTGTTTTTGTCTTGAAAAAACAAGAAAAATAATTTGTTCTTAATTGTTTCAAAGTTGATTTATATTATAACCTGTGCTGACAGGCAGAATATAGATAAATTTTTTGATACAAATGTGCCAATGTTTTTCTTTATTTAAAGTAAAAACATTTGATCTTGAGCCTGAATAATTTCAAACTCAATCATTAAAAATGATAAAGATCGAAAATAAGATTTTTTATTTCTATAGAAAATAACAAAAAAAAATTCAAAATTTGGCAAATTTAGAATTTTGGAAAAGTTTCCAATGTATTGCCACCAACTTTATTTATGTATCAATTTGCTATTCATATTAAATTAAGATTTATTTGTAAAAATAAATGTTAAAATAATACACAAGATACATTTAAAAATGATAAATATCATATGAAACTTGATTTTGATTTTGATTTTTGATTGTGATTTTTTTATATTTTATTATGATACAAAACTTTTCTTTTAGGGTCTCAATTCGTAGCTTCTGCATTTGCGTTTCGTGTTGATATAGAAAAATTTTAATTTCAGAAATTCATCTAAAATTTTGTGTGAACAATTTTCATACGTTTCGCTACATTTATAGATAGTTTGAATAAAACTTTTATATCTTTATAGTATAACTATGACCGCTCTTCTTTACGGTCGTCTCAGCTAAATCGTTTCACAATATTAACAAGTTATAATTTCGAAAATCACAACTTTTATTTTCTGAAGAGATTGTCATAACTCAACAAAGTTGTTTATATAAAACTCATTTATGAACGGTCCACATGACACAAATATGTAAATCCAGAACTTTGGAAGCAATAAATTGAAACAATAATATATTAAAAAAAATCAAAAATAATTGTAGGGGTTATGATGTAAATTAAACATCATCAATCGATTAAAATTAAAGAATCTTAATTTAAATTCACTTTAAGAATGTTGGTTAAAACATTTTTGTTTTTTAAGAAATGTTGCATCAAAAGCGCAAAGAGTAAAAAATTCAGATATCATTGATAAAATTTCATTGTTTACTTATTATTCGCAATTCTTTACAATGAAAAAACTGTTTTTAAGTTTTATAGTAAATATTAAAAAAAAACGTTTTTTGCCTTTACTGAAAATTTATAAATTTTGAGTTGACTCACTTTAGAGGTACAGGTGCGATATAACACTATATATTTGGGGCGGGTCGATTGAAAAATCGCCCAAGTGACAAGGAAAATCGTATTCTAAGGATCAAAAGAAGAAACTTTGCCCGAGGAACTATACCTCTAAAACGAATTCTGATGTCCCGACTTTTGACCTGTCTGTCTGTCTGTCTCACTTTGACCCCATTAGAGTCCAAATGTATGATCAACACCCACTAACTTTGGAGGGCCGACCCACCCATGCCAGTGGCACACCCCTGGAACCCCCTGGGGGTTCCCCATACAAATATTTCAAAAAATCACCATTTTTGGTTTAGAATTGGGCTGACTATGTTTGATTTACATAATATTAAAATTAACACTCATACGTATCTTCTACTCTGCTAATAAATAATAATCATACGCCTGAATATGTTATGTTATTCAAAAAGGTCGATCGGATGAGGGTAAATAACTTTTAGATCACTCCGTGACTATGCGTGACTGTGCGTGACTACTCCAAAATTAATCTGTAGTCACAAAAAGACTATGGGCCAAGTTTCAGATCAATTGCATGAGGGGGAATGGAGTTGCCCCATGGCAGACAGACAGACAGGTCAAAAGTCGGGACATCAGAATTCGTTTTAGAGTTATGGATCCTTGGGCAAAATTTCTTATTTTAATCCCTAGAATATGATTTTCATTGTTACTTGAGCGATTTTTTTGTCTCCCTACAAATCGATCCGCCCTACTATATATATATATATATATATATATATATATATATGTTTCGGAATCTCAATAATTCTCTTTCCAACCTTGTTCGCAAACTAAAGATCGTAAAAAACTCAAAAACGTAGAATCACTGAAACGATATATCGAGGAAATGCAATATCGGAAAAACGCAAAAACAAAATATCATAAAAACGATAAAACGGAAAAATCGCCAAAATCTCAAAAACGCAAAACAATTTCGTAAAATATACGTGAATTCGATTAAACACATATTTTCTTATAGATAGTTGTAAATATTAAAAAATCACCAAATAAAAATCAATTTCTCAAAAAGTATAAACATATTTTAGGAAATTGTGGTCTCGTATTATCGTAATTGAATTTACCTATTTTACGGTCAAAAATTTTTTTAAAATATAAAAGATTTTTTTAATTATGTTTATTTTTTTAAAAATTGCTCACACATTTTTCAAAAAATCGAATTTCTCCAAAACTTTATACATATTTTAGAAAATTTGTATTGTATTTGTAAATATATCAGTTTATATATGGGTAATTCCATGTCAAATCAACCAATGGGTGCACACTACCTTCTCCAAATTGTATGATTTTTCGTAGGAAGACAGATTATTACAGAACTAAAATAAGTGCAAAGTTTGAGGGCACTGGTACTTCTGTATCCGGAAATATGTGGTCTTGAAAATCGTAAAAAAAGGTCACAATTTACAAAGTTGTACTTTCTTAATTATCATTTTCTTGAAAAGTATTATAGTTATGCAACTCATCAAGGTTGCATTTGAAAGGTTAATTAATTACCTTTAATTTGATATACAACATGATTTTTTTTTTGGAAAGGTCCAAGGTCACATCTCTTGACCTATAATTCGGGAGGCTATAGCTGTAAAAACGACAATTTTAAAAATCTGAAAAAAATATATGTTTAAGATTGGTTCCTTCCCTAAAGTTCCAAAAAATTTCAGACTGGGGGTATGCTCCGATCCAGAAATATTTATCATAGAGTAAAGGTAGATATTTAAAAAGTCGGTGCTGTTACTGTTATTGTTTATGAATGTGGTTGGTTGTGCTCGTGAGCGTCGGCGGGCTATGCACGCACGCCGCTATTTGTTTCTGGTTCTTTAGCTCTGCACTGTACTCAGTACAGACCTGTGTTAGGGTTGGTTTGACAGGTAATTATGTTAGAGCGAGACAACAGTATAAATGTTGTCGGGTGTGGTTCGTAGTGTCAAATAACTTGGATATAGAGAAATTATTGAAAAACGAGAAGTCAAAGGAAGCACCACGAAAAAAAAACCATTCTAAGCACGTTGCTTTAAAAAACCACATGTGTTGCTATAAAATCAATATTTTTAAATAAAACCAAAAGTGTTCAAAGTGATTGTTTTTTGCCTCTGTAAACAATATGTCATTTAATACAATATATTGTTGTAATCCATTTAAAAAAGTTGCTCATGTCCGGAATGCAAGAGGACTTCGAAAAGTTCAGCAATGGATGACTGGAATTAGTAATAACATTTCAATATCAAATAAAATATGTGATATATGCAGAAGAGAACTTTATAAATTAAAAGGAAGTGTAAACAATAATATTCAATCAGCTTGCAACGTCCATTCGAAGATCAGATAACTACTCCTCTCCACTTGTATAATTGGTGTCAGCAAACTCTTCAGAACTGCAACTTTGCATATTTAACGGAAAAAGATTATGAAGAAGAAGAGAAATTGCTAACTGATAGATTTATAGGATTACGTACAATTCCGGGAACTCAAAAGCAGCACAGCTTCATACCAATTTCAAAAACACAATTACAAGCTAAAATTTATTCCGCTGATAGCAAATTTGTAATTGAAAACATTTATAATAAAACTAAACAACAACAGCATTCATCATAACAATGTCAACAACAACAACAACAACAACAACAACAACAACAACAACAGCATTCATCATAATAATGTCAACAACAACAACAACAGCATTCATCATAATAATGTCAACAACGCCAACAACAACAACAACAACAGCATTCATCATAATAATGTCAACAACGCCAACAACGCCAACAACAACAGCATTCATAATAATAATAATTCACTTGTTAAATATCTACCTTTACTCTATGATAAATATTTCTGGATCCAAGCATACCCCCAGTCTGAAATTTTTTGGAACTTTAGGGAAGGAACCAATCTTAAACATATATTTGTTTCAGATTTTTAAAATTGTCGTTTTTACAGCTATAGCCTCCCGAATTATAGGTCAAGAGATGTGACCTTTGACCTTTCCAAAAAAAAAATCATGTTGTATATCAAATTAAAGGTAATTAATTAACCTTTCAAATGCGACCTTGATAAGCTGCGTCACTATAATATTAATCAAGAAAATGATAATTAAGTAAGTACAACTTTGTACATTTTTATAGTTTTTCCCGATATTCAAGACCTCATATTTCCGGATCCAGATGCGTCAGTGAACTTAAATTTAGGATTTTTCTTATTTCTCGGATACACTTTAATCCTGCCAAAATTCAGCCAATTTGGAAACAGTGATGTAAAAAACAGCCATATTTTAAGTTGAGTTCAAATGGTTTAACCCATATCCGTTTGTGACGCAGAGAAAATTAAATTTGTGACTCTATAAATTATATACAGTGAGTGACAATATAATAGAATCTTTTAACAAAATATATTTTTGACGACTTGACAAAGTAAATAAATAAATAAATAAACCCATATAAACAAAGTTTTTATTAAAACTCTTTCTTTCCTCATGCATATGAGTTTTGAATGTCTCTGTGACTGTACGTGATTTCGCGTGACTATTTTAAATTTAATCTTTGGCACAACAAGTAAATGGACCAAGTTTCAGATTGATTGGATGGGGGAAATGGGGTTTAAATCACTCCGTGACTGGGCGTGACTATCTTTAAGTTAATATTTGGTGACAACAAGTCTGTGGACCAAGTTTCAGATTGATTGGAGGAGGAGGAGGGGTTTAAATCACTCCGTGACTGTGCGTGAGTATGCGATGCTGTGTGTGATTATCTTAAAATTAAGCTTTGGCCAAAACAATTCTATGGACAAAGTTTCAGATCGATCGATTGAAGGGAAATGGAGTTTAATCACTCCGTGACTGTGCATGACTATGTCAAAGTTAATCTTTTTTCACGGCAAGTCTATCCACCAAGTTTCAGATCGATCGGATAAGGGGAATGGGGTTTGAAGCATTCCGTAACTGTGCGTGACTACCCCAAAGTTAACTTATAGTCACAACAAGACTATGAGCCAAGTTTCAGATTAATTGGATGAGGGGAAACTGGGTTGCCCCATGGCAGACAGACAGACAGAGTGACAGACAGACAGAGAGAGAGTATGAGTTAAACGAAAGAGTTTAATAATCTAACCCATAAAAACAAAGTTTGAATCTCTCCGTGACTGTGTGTGACTATTTTAAAATTAATCTTTGGTCACAACAAGTCTATGGACAAAGTAACTTAAAACTATTCATTTTTATACTGTTGACAAAACAATGGAAACCTTTTCTATAAAATACTGAAAGCTTTCCCTCTGTTTGTTGTTTCAATATTTTGTTGGCTATTCATTATTTTTTAGCACTGCTTTACAATGCCGAGGTTTGGAGTAAAATATTGATGATATCCATTGAATTTTTGTGCCACTCTGAATTAACTGCTTTTGTGAGATCTGTCTTGCTTGCGTAATTTTGTGTCCGTATTTTTCAATCTTAAATTTCCCATAGATTTTCTATAGGATTGAGATCTGGGGCCAAATCATCGCATTCGATACCGAGTAAAACCAATCGAAATTCCATATTTTGGTTGTTTATTTAAAGAAGGCGGACGGAAACATCACTTAATAATTCTTTAACTGTGGCAGAATAATTTTACTATTCTTAGAATTTTATTTCGGAAAATAAAAAAATAATTTCTATCGCAAAAATTACGATAACGAATGCGATGAGTTGATCACTGCTGATTGAGCTGGCCATTCCAAAACACTAACTCCATTAGATTGTAGCCATTCATTTGCATCTTTGGAGGTGTGTTTTGGGTCATTGCCATGTTGGAACTTTCAGACCAGGGTATATTTTCCTCCGCGTATGGGTACATTATGTCATTTAGAGTTTGCCTAGTTAGAGTATCTGTTACTACATAAATTGGGACCATTCCTTGAGAAGGATATACCATAATATTGCCACCGCCAAACTTGACAGTTTTATTTGCACATATTTTTTGGGTCTAGTCTTTTCCCCTTTTGGTCGTCATACATGGTTACCATGGCCTCTAATGTTAAAGTTGGACCTGTCTGAAACGAGAACAGTAATTCAATTCTGTCTTGACCGGAACAATTACAACCAAGATCAGGTTTTATATATTTTCTTTCATATCATCTTCTCTTTTTATTGTTTTAATCAACACTGGTACAGAAGTTTAAACATTTCGATTGATTTGGTATCACTGAAAATAAATAAATTTTTTTCGTTTATCTATATTTTTAAATTTAATTTTTTGTAACATTTGTTATTTTTCGATAGAGAACACACCAGAGTGATTTCCCACAAAAAAAAAACGAATTTGCCAAGTCCGAATTTTTTAAAAGTTTCAATGTTTATTTCAATTTATATAATCAATTATTGCTCCTTATAACAACTCGTGTTGATATAGTGATGTCCGTCTGTCCATCCGCCTGCTCATTCACAAAATAAACCAATTACCTGGGTAAACTGAGAAGAATATTGTTTTTCATTATTTCGAGCAGATTGATATTTAAAATGGGCTCAATTGGACATCATTGTGCCAAGATGTGGCCCAAAAATGCTACAAATTCAGTGTGCTTGTTGTAATAATTTAGTATTTTTTTTAGTATTAATTTCATCAAATTGTTTGCTTCTTCAAAAAATTTATTTACCTTTGTTTTAAATACTGCATTTAGTTCAAATATTAATATAAACGTAAAACCCTGATGGAGGGTATCGAAGATTCGGCATAGCCGAATTTAACACTCTTACTTTTTAAATTGAATTTAACTGTTAAACTTTAATTTATCTTTAAAATTTGCTTATATGTTCTTCAATAGAAAATAAAATAATTGGAAATTTTTAAAACCACAGGAGCGAATATATGATATTAGCTAGGAAATACAATTTTTAAAAAATCACTCGAACGAATGCATTTTTGCAATGGAAAATAAATAAAAATTAAATGATTGATTTCTTAAAGTAAATCAGAGTAAAACAAGTAAGAAAATTATAGTCTGTCTAGCCCGACTATACGATACCCTATAATTGGACATAGAAAATAAGCATAAACCAAATTTGAGTTGCATTTTTATTAATTTTTTTGGCTGCAGATATGAAAAAGTTCATATCGGATGATATTTCTATATGGGGACTAGGTCCAAAAAAGGACCGATCCTGACCATATTTGGTAAAGTCACTTACACTTTGAAAAAATATATACAAACCAAATTTGAGAAAAATCTGTGCAATAGTTCTGTTTTTTGATAGATTTAAGTGAAGATCGGGAAACAGCTCTATATGGGGCCTATGACTAAGAGTTGCCCAATAGGGATCATTTTTGGACTACTGATTAATGGATGTAATATATACATATAAACCTAATTTGACTAAGATTTATATGATAATTTGGATCTTATGGCAATATATGTTGATTTCATAGGGGTCATTTGTATGGGGGCTAGGTCTGAACATGGACCGATTCTCACCAATTTCAATAGCGTTCATCCCATGGCCGATAAAAGCTTAAATACCAAATTTCATCAAAATATATTCATATTTGCGACCTGCAGTTTGATTACAAGCTTTACATGGATACACAGACGGACGGACGGACGGACGGACGGACATCGTTAAATCGAATCAGATAGTGATTCTGATTCGATCGGTATAATTAAAGATGGGTGTAGGTCAAATATTTTTGGTTGTTACAAACAGCAGCACAAAGTCATTATACCCAAACCACATAGTGGTATAGGGTATAACTAACGAAGATACAACGTTTCAAACGATCGGCCCTCAAACATCGTATATAAAAATTTTATAAAAAAATTTAAATCGATTTCCTCGCAAATAGAATTTTAGAATTTTGAAATTTTATACACTATTTCTAGACATAATTCTCCAGGTAATCAGGAAAATTTTTTTTTAAATATTTTTCCCTATTTTTTAAACAACAAATTCACCGAAATTTTATAGCAAAAATCGTGTTTTTCACTTCAAGATGTTGGCAGAAATAAAAAAAAAATTAAAAAAACTCTTCCTGATTTCCTCGGGAAACATATCACCTTTTAAACGCATTTCGGTTTTTATTTGACATGATCTGGTAACGAGTTATGATGTTCACCACAAAACAACTTTTTTCGAGGCGCCTCCGGATTCGTTGTCACTGATTTATTTATTAAAATTTTGAATTGAAAATTTTTTTTAAGATACTTAAAATGTTATACTATAAGGTGTATATGAAACCAATAATCCAACATTATTCATATCCTCAAAAAAGAAAAAAAATATGAAAATACGCTTTTTTCGCCTTTAAAACCTTTAATAAAGCAAACAAGTCGGCCCATTACACGATATTCTATACCATGCGTTTCCAAACCTTATCTCTTAGGTCCAACTAATTGGATATAAAAATAAGCATAAACCAAATTTGAGTGGCATTATTATTTATTTCTTTTGGCTGCAGATATGAAAAAGTTCATATCAGATGCTATATTTATATGGGAACTAGGTCGAAAAACGGACACATCCTGACTATATTTGGTGAGATCACTTATTTTTTACAAAAACATATACAAACCAAATTTGAGAAAAATCTGTGCAATATTTTTGTTTTTTGATAAATTTAAGTGAAGATCGGGAAGCAGCTTCATATGGGGGCTATGACTAAGAACTGTCCTATAGGGATTATTTTTGGACTATTGATTAATGGATATAATAAACACATACAAACCCCATTTGACCGAGATCTATTTACTAATTTGGATATTATGGCAATTTAATTCGATCTCATATGGGGACTAGGTCTGAACATGAACCTATTTTCACCAATTTAAACAGCATTCATCCTATGGCCGATAGAAGATTATACACTAAATTTTATCAAAATATATTTATATTTGCGACATGTAGTTTGATTACAAGGTTTACATGGGCACACGGACAGACGAACGGAAGGTCGGACAGACGAACGGAAGCACATCGCTAAATCGACTCAAAAAATGGTTCTGAGTCGACTGGTATAATAAAAGATGGCTCTAGATCAAATATATTTGGTAGTTACTAACATCAGCACAAAGTCATTATAGCCTGACCACATAGTGTTATAGGCTATAAAAACATTAGCACATTTGTTTAAAAAAATTATCCATGTATAATCTTTTATTTTTAAGAAATACGTAAAATTTTTTGATTAAATTTATATACCCAATTCACAATTTTTTTTCACAATATTAGAAGAAATACTGAAAGAAATGAATTTCTAACAAATTTTTCTTGTATATAAAATTGAAGTGCCTTCGTTTTTCAACGGGTGCCTAAGGTGCGTCACAACTAACTAGTATTAAATAGTTAATCGTTGATACTTAATATTCAAAATTGAGTAAATCCGCGCTATAATTGCAATTTTTTATATAGTTCTTTATTTCAGAAAATTTAAAAAATTTAAACGAAACAGTTTTTGACTAACTCAAACTTTTTGGCTGTAATACTTTTTCTACTTTAAGCATTACTTACCCTGAGATTAAAAAAGAGAATATCCTTTACTGTAAAACAGCCATTAATTTGCATACATTTTGCAGAAATAAGGGGAAGTTTAATTTTATAACAATTCTTTGAAAGGACATCCGCACACTTTTGAATTTTTTTTTTTTTCGTTTTAAATTTCACAACTTACATATACTTTGTCAACTGGAACACATTGCTTAATACACCAACAATTTATTTGGGTGATCGTTACTTGTATGGTTTTAAAGAAGTCAAGAACCCCCACAAAACAAACACAAAAAGAAGAAGTTACCGAAAATAGTACGGATGTTTTAGAATATAAAAATGCACCAAGCGTGACAAACTATAACACTCTAACACACTGTGTGAGTGACGTTTCACTTCTTTTGGCTTATTTAAATGAAGGAAATTTTTTGAAAGGGTGTTTAGGTTTTGGTCGTTTTTCTTTAATGGTGACAGCACTTTAATGATTTGGAACGTGCCATAAGACATACAACACGCATTTATTTTTTTTAATTTTTTTGGTTTATAACATGATGATCATCAAGTACATTTACCTATTTTTATTTAATTTATTTTTTTTTTTTTTTTGTAAAAAAAAAATTAGAACAATCACGACTTTGAATCTAATTTTTGTTGTATTTATAGTTTTAAGCAATTTTTTAAATTGTTACTCGTATTCATATTTCTCTTTGTCAATCAGTTATAAATTTACTTTTTTTCTATATTGTTTATTAATTATAAACACGTAACTTAAATGAATTTTTAATTTTTATATTTTTTTCAATCGCTTGTTACAAATTCGTTACTTTTTTGTTACGAGCAAGTCAACCGCCAAGTTTAAAGTCGTATTAACAACTAAGTTTTGAAAACTGTTCGAATCATGTATAGACCACTAAAATGAAAACGTTTTTACACAAAGAGTGGTAATAAAGCACAAGACATTTCTTTACACTCATAAAAAATACGTCGTGTGTGTCATAAAAATAAAAACAATGTATGTGTGTACTCGTAAATAACATAATCTTTACAAATAAACAAAAACAATAGAAAAACATATTTATGATAAAAATATCCAAACTGTTTATTAAAGGATGACTTTTTAACTGGCGATTTCTTCGGCATTCGATTCCAACTAATCATTGTACAATATTTCGATAAACGGTAATCCGGTGTAATTAAAGCACTTTTTGCGAACTACCTTATTTAAAATCGAGAAATATGTACTTGTATGATTATTTTTGTATTTTTCATATAGAAATGGATTTTTGTGAAAAAAATAGCTGTTCCCTAACTGAAACCATTTTAGCTTTATTTTACTTAGTTTTCGAGAAAAATAGTATTTGATGAGGATACAATGATTTTTCAAATCAGGGGCAACTTTCCTGTTGAAGTCGGCAATACCGAAAATTTCCATTATATATTTTTTCTTTTCTTAGAAAGGCACGAAAATTAGAAAATTAATTTTTTAACAAAATTTTTTTAGATTCTAAAACTATTTTATATTCTTCTGCTTATTTTTTTATTTCCATAACCATTCATCATAACTATTAAAATTTTTTCTTTTCAAATATATAACACTAGCTGACCCGGCAAAGGTTGTTTTGCCATAGAACTGTAAATATATGATGATATGTATTTACCATGTATGGGAAGTGCCACACCCACTGGTTTGATCCCGCCCATTTTTAACATTACTTCTCACACTCATCACTCGTGAACTCACACCTAGTTTCAGTACCTCAGATAATTTATAGTACTTTAGATAATTTTTTTTCTATGGGAGGTGCCACGCCCACTAACCCAATCGCGTCCATTTTTGGTACGAATACTTACATTAACAACCAATTGACGTGCAAAAAGTTTCAAGGCTCTGGCCATCATAGTACTCTAGATATTTGCCATATGTGGAAGGTGCTACGCCTACTAGTTTGATCCCGCCCATTAATAACGTTAATAACTTATGAACTCACACTAAGTTCCAAGACTATCTATTACAGTACTCTAGATATATGAAATTAAATATTTACTTTGCATGGTGCCACGCCCATTGGCCCGATCCCGCCCATTTTTTCGCAACTCTTCAAATTAATTTAATATGTACATGTGCACAGTATTAGAGCTGTTGCTGTCATAGTACTCCAGATATTATATGTTAAAATTAGATGTTAAAAATTCACTTTATGTGGGAGGTACCACGCCCACTTGAAAAATCCAAAAAAATATAGCCTATTTTCCCTTCTGGATAGGCAGTTACCTACTGTAAAAATTTCAGGACGATCGGTCCAGTGCACTGGACAAATATATATATACAAAACTTTTCCAATTTGTCAGTGACACATCTGTTTAGCGCTACTATTACAAAATAACTATTTAATTCAGTCGACACCGTTGCCAGATCTCTACATCCCTCCAATATTTTTAGCTTCAGTGTCAACCTCGGGCTGGGGACATCCTGTTGAATATGTAAATCCACCGGCTCTGCTAAAGTATCAAATTTTTCTGAGTCATCGCGAGGTTCTGATGTTGTTACCAATTTCTTTAAATGACTGATGTAACGCCTGTAGACTTTATCATCCGCGTGGACAGTGACATCGTTTCCTTTCCTCTCGATTACCTCAAATTCTTCTGCCCCATATGTCGGTGTGAGTTTGTTAGGGACAATAACATTCTGCAGTAATACTTTGTCTCCAACTTTTATATTGTTGTCTATTGTCTTTTGATTTTCGTCTGCCTTCTGTTTTCCTTTTTCTTTTTTAATGGGATCCATGTCTGTAGCCTCCGCATTTAAAACATTCTCGCTAACATCAAGGATAGTTGATATTTTGTCTCCCCATAGAAAAACTGGGAAAGCCTCAGGAGTGACATTGTTTATCCGTAGGAATTTTTTAATTCCTTTTCTGTAGTCCGTTCCAATTCTATGTGCTATTCGTAGCCTGCGGCCAATATGGCGGTGACGTAATATTTTCAGTGCTCTTGTCCGCACAATAGCTTTCGAATTCATCACTAACAAACTGACGGCCATTATCCGTAGTGATTGACTGTGGGTAGTCAAGTCTTGAGAGTACTTCGTCCAAAAAAAAATCAATTATAGCACTCGATATATAGTACTCGATATATCTCGAATAATAATCGATGACTACAAATATAAAATTGTGGCTAGGTAACGGACCCACCGAATCCATTGCCAGGCATAGCCATGGACCCATTGGCAAAACGGCCGGCTCATTGGCGCCGATTGTGGATGGCCTTCATGTGCTAATTCTAACACTCTTGTCCTTAACGAAAGGTGTACAACGATTTTAGTTCCTCGTAGCAGAATATTGCCCAAAGTACATAATTCGAGTCGTGTGCTATTGCTAAGACTCTTGTCCTTAACGAAAGGTGTACAACGATTTTAGTTCCTCGTAGCAGAATATTGCCCAAAGTACATAATTCGAGTCGAAAGGAAAAAAATTATTCAATTTATGAATTTTTTTTCACACTCTCCATCGCGTCCATCAGGATTAGACTGGTTATTTCCCACGATTTAAAGAATCGTGGGAACATTTGGTATAGTTTCGTCATTGATTGAACATATGCTGCTTTCAGATTGTTTATCGAACGACATACAATTTTCAATTTTGCACAGCCTAGACAAGAAATCTGCGATGTTTTATTTACCAGCCTGGTAGATGATCTTAAATTTGTACGATATTAGGACCCATCTCTTGATACGTGCAGGCGGTTTTGACGTGGGCTTGAAAATCATCCCTGAAGGCTTGTGATCCGCGACAAGTTCTGACTCCTCTTCATTGCGTCTGTAATTTCTTTCGCTTCAAGATATATGGAAAATGCGCGAAGCCATTTTACCCGTTCTGAACGAAAAGCGGCATATCTATGTCATCGCAAAAGACACTCATTCTCATAGAAAATGTACTTCGAGTTCGCAATTTAATGCAAGACAATTTAATGTCTTCTCCCAATTTAAAAATAAATGTAAGTTAACCTGTTGCGTTTTGCAACACTTTATACAATTTAATGCTTTGAGTCTCGTCTTATCTGCAATTTAATGCAAGACACTTTAATGTCTCCTCCCATTTGTCACAATTTAATGTGACACAAACTCATAATTTTTTTTTCAGTTTTTTTTTGTTCTATTTTTTACAAAAGCCTAATGCAAATACTGTTTTTCATTTATCTTTAATTGCAAATTTATAATTTACCTCGTCGCCAATGTAATAGTGTAGTGTAGTCTCCTATAAAGGACAAACAAACATACATACATAGAAACATACATATATTTTTATATATAAGAAGGTTACGTGCTACAGGTAGTACTACTACTATAATAAAAAAAAGCGGATCAATAAATCCCTGACTCCTTCTAGGTCAATAATAGGATTTCTGAAGATCGTCAAAATTAAAATTTGTTTGATCAATGATTTCATCGTTAGAACTAAATATATTTGCCCCGGGCCACTTCTTTAGGTTTAGAAATAGAAAATAATCACAGGCTATATGCCGAAAATATCAAGGATGATGAAAATGTACTTTCTTCTTGGGCAAATGGGGTCGGTTTTTTTAATCGTATTTGAATCGGTCTAATAAGGGAGCATAATATTATTGTTTTTTTAAAGTAATCTTCGGCTCCGGTTCCACCAGAGAAATTCATTGTTTAGACTGCTGCTTGGTCTCCGGTATATTATAATGGGGTCATGTTTTATCCACCGATATTCAACGGTGCAAAAACATATCCTAATTGCGGTTGAACAATGCCAAACACTCTATTGAAATTGTCACACGATTGCTTTACTTTCAATCCTTAATTGGACAACACCATTCAATGAAATCAACTCAGAATCACTTTCTGATTCAGCGATTTCCGTCCGTCGTCAGTCTGTGTGTCCCTAAAACCTTGTAATCAAACTACAGGTCGCAAATATGAATATATTTTGGTGAAATTTGGTGTATAAGCATTTATCGGCAATAGAACGTACTCTATTGAAATTGGTAAAAATTATCACTATGAGTTCAACTTAAATTACACCCATTAATCAGCAATCCGAAAATAAAAATATTGTACAAATTTTTCTCAAATTTGGTTCGCATATGTTTTTGCAAAAAATAAGTGACTTTCCCAAATATGGTCAAGATCGGTTAATTTTTCGCCCATATAAATATAGCATCCGATATGAACTTTTTCATATCTGCAGGGAACAAAATTAAAATTGGTTTATGGTTATTTTCTGTATCTAAGACCCTTTCGCTAAACGCATGAAATTATACTTTATTGATTTGACTGATGTTTTTTTTTTTTAAAAAAATAATGTTTGATCAGCACTCGCAATTCCCTGTTTTTAATTTTTAAAAAAAGTCTCGACTATGCTTTGAATAACTTTATTCGTTTTTAGTAAACTACGAGGGAAGTTCAAAAAGTCACGCGCTCGCCTCTAAGAATAATAACCCAGACATGGTGGGATAGCAATGCTGATTACAAAAGTTTATTTTATAATAGTAAAACTTATTGATTGTCTTGGTGAGTTTTTGAAAGACAAACACGAAATAATACTCTTCAAATCTGTTAACGGTAATGAATGTAAGCTACTTTATTGGGGTTCTGCATCTCAAATGATGTGAGGTGACAGATTCTACATTAGTGGTTTGTAATTGTAAATATTGTAAAATAATGAATCTTCAAAAAAGACTTTTTTCTGGGGGACATGGTTACTTTTGAACAGTTGAAGTATGGCTTGGTACAAAAATTTTGGGCTCCGTGGGACTAATTCATATATGGGAGTAATTCATTTGGTGGACTAATTTATTGACTACATATTTCCTTGAAATTCCATTATTACAACAAACATACTATATTTTTACCATTTTTGAAGACATCTCCATATATTAGACCATATTGTGGCACAATTATGACTGATTTACCCCATTTTAAATACAAACCTGCTCGAAATAATGCCAAATAATATTATCGTAATTTTATCCAGGTAAATGGATTATTTTGTGAATGAACGTGATTTGAACAGACAGACAGACAGACGGCCATCAGTATATCGGGGATCAAGAATATATACATATATAGTTTTTCGATGCATTACAAACGGAATGATAAACTAATATATACCCACTGCACAGTGCTGTGGAGGGAATAAAATTCATTACCATCAAATGGTAATGAAATTAAAGGGCATTACCATTAGTTACGTCTAATGCTAATGAAAGTTAAATGCCCATAAAAAATTCCCAATTATGCAAGAAATCGAGACTGTTGGTATTTCATATTTCGGTAATTATTTTATGAATAAAAAAGAACATTGCAGCCAATTTTTACGAGTACAAAAATAACTCTTTACTTGTAAAGTAAGAAGAGCATTAATGCAGCCAACTGGAACAAAAGCATACACCACTTATATGATAATATTTAAGCCAAGTTCAATTCGATTATTATGTACAAACATAAAATAAACCGGCAAAAACAAAAAAAAAGGTTTACTCTTTTAACGATTACACACATACACATTGGTGTATTTTTATTTTTAATTTTAACTCCCCAATTTGTATCTTTAATAACAAATGTAAACAAATATGCACTTGTACGAGTATGTTTACAACGGAAGTGTGTATGTTGACAACGGATACAAAAGTTATGCAAGTGAATTTGAATATCTTTTGGAATTTTAATAATATTTTATGGTAATTTTTTTTATTATTTTATTTATATTATAATATATACAATAAAAAATTCTAGCACTATGTAAATTTTGTTAAAATGTTTGACTTTAGAGTTCATATTTTGATAACCCCTATAACTATTGTTCCGTATGAGAGCTTTGCATACGTTTAAACATTTGCGATTTTAGCGTCATGATGCGCGTCATGTAAAAATTCTAAATTTAAGGTCATTGTATGCCTAAAACAATAAGTCATTATCTATAATATTAATATGCTAGGCGATTTCTTGTGACTGATGTTTTGTTCTACCGTTTTATCCCGATTTTGATCAAACGTATATTATTTGAAAGGTATTTATTTTTAGCCATTTTGCAGATTTACAGATTTTTTAATGTTTTCCTTTATTTTGAGTAAATTGCATTTAAAGTTGCTACTAACACATACATAAAATTATACAATGCTATGTGTGTGTTTATTAAATTTGTTAATGTGTTTGTAATAAAAATGAGTTTGTTTTTTGTGTTGATTTGTGAATTGGCTATAATTGATTAGCATACTTTTAGGGTCTTTATTTAATGAAGAAATAAAATTTCCTAGAATTTGCGCTCGAATTTCGAGGGCTGGTATCTACTAGTATTAATTATTAGGTAACCACTTTCATTGTGAAATATTTTCAAATATGATGCAGTTTTTATTAAAATTAAATTAAGTTTGTTATGTATTTTATCAATTAGTTTTGCGCTATAAGTTTTTTTAATTCAAGAAAATCGGAAAGAAGCTTATTTGTACCTGAAATACTTGACCACCCGTTTGTTATACCGATCGACACAGAATCATCCTTTCTGAGTCTTCTACAGGTGGCCCCAAAGGGCTTTGCTCTACATCGTTACTGTCTCATTTAATGGCCTTTTAAATTTTTTATTTTTTTGGCCATCATTTGCGATCAGGGTGGGAAAATTAAGTTTTCGAAATGGTACTGAAGCTTGACCAAAATAGTACGTTTTAGACTAATATTATTTGTTTTGTTTATTAAAAAAGATTGAATCGAATTTATAAGAAGGCAGGTTTATATTAAGACTATCAATAAAAATATTTTTAACTATATCAATATACTACAGTCCAAATCTCCAGTAGGGTTTTATGACAGTTTTTAATGTATTTGAAGTCGCTGAATCCGAATCTGAAGTCAGATTTCTCGGTCACGTCAGGTTTTTGTGCTACAGTCGGGGGAGTCAAGTACAAATCCCCAAACTAAATCAATAGGGAGGGTCAAAGAGGGTTAATATATCTTAGCAGAGCCCTCAAAATTCGAATGCAAATTCTTGGAAATTTTAATCAATTTTAGCCAATTCATAATTCAACTCAAATTTAATAAACACATACACAGCATTGTATAGTTTTTATTTGAAGCTTAAATATGTGTTTTATGTATAAGTTAGTAACAACTTTAAATGAATTTTACTCAAAAAAAATGTACCAGAACATCTGCAAAAAAATAACTTTCAATTGATATATTTTTTGTTAAAATCAGTTGGTAATTGAAGGTGTACAACACGTCACAAGAAATCGCCCTGCCTATTAATATTATATATAACCGACCCCTATAAGTTTTTAGATGGAAACATTATTTTTTTTTTGGGACCTATCCCCTCCGGACCCTCCTTAGGGTACCTACCTCACAAATTTTATGATTTTTCTATAACTTTATAAAAAAATATATTTTTTGTTTAGTTAAATTGAACACATTTGTATATTTCTATTATATTTCTGGCTTTACATTTTTTTATCAGTTTCTTTTCAAAAGTAACATCTTTCACTAAATTGCGGGTATTTGGGCCAAATAAAATACCTGTAAAAAAAATATGTTTTGGAGCGTGAATGCAGAAATATAATTCAAAATCTTTTATTTCGAGTGAAACACGTTTGAATTTTAGCGAATTCAATCTAATTTTTATTTATTTAGTTGGAATCTATAGTGAGCCTTCTGTATATATATTATTTAAAACTATATACCCCCTCTTTTTGTCCGTCGGCAAAGATACTTCCACTAAGTTAATTTAAAAATCTGTCCGTACTTATTGTTCATCCTATAAAAAATATTGTCAAAGCCTACTGTCTTCATTCGTCAATTAAATTCAAAGTCAGCCCGTTAATATTCCAGTATATCTCAAAAAGTGAAAATTTTAAAAAACTTCAAGATAATCTCCTCTTCACTTGTGCTAATAAGTGAGTTTTTATTGGTTCCTGAATTATAAAGTTATTCCATCACAAAATTTTGATCAGGTGATGATTATGGTAAAATAGGTTTCACTTTTTTTTAAATAAGAATCATAGGTTAAAAAGATATGGAGATACGCGATAAAATTATTCGAGACCACATCAATGTGTTTTTTATGATCTTTTCACTTTTCTGGGCCGAATATTTCAGGAACTGTTGCGATTTCTTGTTGCCAATGTTTAAAATCACTAAGAAGTTGCAATAACCCTATACAAAACTAATAAACACCATGTTTAAAAAATATGAATATATTGTAATGAAGCATTTAGTATTTTATCAACTATAGGACAAATGCTGTTGAAATTGGTGAAAATCGGTTCATGTTTAGACCTAGTCCCCATACAAATAACAGCTATCAGACCGACTAAAATTTTCGTAAAATCCAAATTATCATATATATATACAAGTACCATATATTATTTGGACCATATATATTATATGGTCCTTGATATATAGACGTCCTTGACGTAGTCCCCATATAAAAATAACATCAGGTATGAACTTTTTTATATCTGCACACGACAAATAAATAATAATAGTACTATCAATCCTAAATGTACAAACACACTCTTATTGAAAAAACTAAAACAATCTAAATGAAAACAAGTAAGAAAATTGTAGTCGGTCTAGACCGTATCTCTTAGGTCCAACTAATTAGATATGGAAAATAAGTATAAACCAAATTTGATTGGCAGTTAATTAATTTTTTGCCTTCGGATATGAAAAAGGACTAGGTCAAAAATAGACCGATCCTGACTATATTTTTAAAAGTTACATATTTTTTGCAAAAATATATACAAACCAAATTTGAAAATAATCTGTGCAGTATTTTTGTCGTTTGATAGATTTAACTGATCAGAAAGATCGGAAATCAGCTTCATATGGGAGCTAAGAATTGCCCTATAGGGTTTATTTTTTGGACTATTAATAAATAGTTGTAATAAACATACACAAACCCAATTTGACCAAGATCTATATAATAATTTGTATGGGGACTAGGTCATATGGCCAATAGAAGCTTATATACAAAATTAAATCAAAATATATTCATATATGTAGTTTGATTACAAGGTTTACATGGACACGCAGACGGACAGACATCGTTAAATCGGCTTAGGAAATGATTATGGAAGTGTTTCTGAGTCGCTTGGTATAATAAAAGATGAGTCTAGATCAAATATTTTTGGTAGTTACAAACAGCAGCACAGAGTCATTATACCTTGACCACATAGTGGTATAGGGTATAAAAAACGGAAATCGGAATATATATATGCGGAGCAAAACATCCGAAAATGTTGAAAAGATCATGATATAGTGTTTGCCGATCAAAGAATGAAAGTGCGCGAAATTGTTAATGCCATAGTCATAGCATATGAGTCTGTGATTTCGATTTTAAGTTTTTTTTTTTTTTAATAAGCCTAGTTCCAGTGATCAGTTGAGCTTCAGGAAGTTGTCTGCAATATGGGTTCCTCCTTTGCTAATAATTGAGCAATCTTGGGACAACTTCAATGGACTGTATGGCTTTGTTTAACCGTAATACGATGAGTTTTTGCGCTGTTTTATAATGCTGGATGAAACATGGATCAATTTCAATACACAATGCAACACGGTGCAACATTTTAATAATGGGTATCTCCGGGAATACCTGAGCCGAAGAAGGTCAAATTGGGCTTATCGGCCAATAAGGTCATGGTAACACTGTTTGCGATGTACGTAGCATAATCCACATTGGTTCCAAAACAATAAACAATAAACGGTGTATTTAGCTAAAATAGAGACGATGTTAAGAAATATTTTGTTTTTCTAAAAAAATGTTTTTCATGCAAAAAGACGCGCATTTATTGATACGTCCAATTATAATTTAGATTTTCTCAGTTTTTACATCTCCAGTACAAATATTAAGTCTCTGGTAGTCATTAGTGAAATTGACGGGTTAATACATCCAAAATCACATGCGATATGAATTTTAGCATATGTATGAATTTGAAGTCGTCAAATAAAGAGTGTCCCAAAATTCACGCAAGATTTGAATTAAACAGAAAACACATAATTTTTTCATTACATTGTTATTTCTTTATTTAATTATGCACTTTTTTGTCGAAATTTTCCATGACCATTTTCCATAAATGTCACTGAATTTTACTGATGCAGCGTTGAATTTACTTCTTCAATTCTCAAGTGGTTGTGGGCTTTTTGGCATAGACCTTGGACTTCAAATAATCCCATAGAAAGAAATTTGATAGTGTTAAATCACACGATCTAGTTGGCTAACACTGATCACCGAAACGAGAGAGTACACGACTAGGAAATGGCTCATGCAGTAATTGAATCGTCTCTCGGGCGATTTAGTATTTAGCATTACCAATTGATCCAGCTACCTGAATGTTTCAATTACAGGCTTTTCAGTTGACGAAGTTACACCAATATTCCGAGCATATTTTGTATGAAATTTTGTTTAAATATTGGTTAGCAATAAAAACGCGTTATTTTACCATGTAATGGCTCCATTTTTACTAACCCTAAACTATCAGCGTTCAAACTGTCTTTTTCGTTTGGTTGCAAACATTTTATTGCACTCGGCGGTTTATTCAAATCTTGCGTGTGTTTTTGGGACACCCTTTACATGACCATTTTGTACCTAAGACCCTGATTATCTTATTTTTTTTTCTTGAGCTTATAGTGTTGACTTTAATTAACATAAAGAATTTACCTTTGCCATTATCCAATATTTTCATCAGCCTCTAAAGTAAAAAGAACTTATTTAGGAACATGTTCTATTCATGTTTTTGGGTGCTTTAAAACGAGTTGTTACAAAACTTTAAGCAGCACATTTAAGTTAAGAAATAATGTATTTTTTAACATAAAAATTTACAAATAAAAGTTATTTAGAACATTTAACCGTAAATTACAAAATTATCAAAATTTGTAACAATTGCAAAATGTTAACATTACGAAATACTCGTTTGTAATTTCTTTATCATTAAACCAGAATGAGTGCCATAATATTTATTTTTTTTCAGTATTTTGCGAAAAAGAAAAAAATTTATTTCGTTATAAAAATTAAACATTGGGTAGATCGTCAGTACCTGTTATTTTTTTCTAACAATTTTCCAATATTTTGTTTACTTATTGTATTGAAAATTTCCAATTGTACAAAACAATAGAAAATATCAGGTAAGCAAACAGACATACCCATACATTTTCTATCAATTCGTTTCAAAGCCCAAAAAAAACTTTCAAAATTCTTTTTCTTTTTTGATTTTTCTCTTCAACATAAAAAATCTATCAAATATAGTTATCGAAACAACGGTTGGTGGGACGATCTGCTTAACGTAAATATTTAACGCGAAATAAGTTAAAAAGGAGGTGCGCCTTTTCAGTAGATTAGAACCGAAAATAGTGAGTAGCGACAAATAGTTAACCAAGTGAATCTCTTTGTCAAACACAGGAATCGAAACTCGGAATAATTAAACACCACATGATGCAGAAAAATACTAATTTGGAATTACGTGATGTAACCAGTGTTGTATCCACGAAAAAATTAAATCGTTGCCGTTCATTTCATTTCCGTTATTTAGAATTGTGTCGTGCTAAAAATCTTCCGCCATTGCCTGATGTCCGAACCAAGAACAATGCTACATCAGTTTTGGAATTTTTCGGTGACAAAATAACGGTCAATGATTGGTTATTAATTGTAGAGGCTCTTTACTATGATCAAGTATTACAAACATTATCAATTCGAATGCGTAAAACTTTTGGATTCGGTAAAATGGTTGATATATTCATTTTAATAGCTCAAGTGAATTTAACACCATTATCGTTTATTTAGTATTGGATCATTTGGATACAGAGAAAAAAGCAAAATTGTTTCGCCAAAAATCGGTGCTCTATACAAAGTTTATATTTTCTGGCGTCGTGGAGGCGATTTCAAATTGCATTGAGTTTAATAAGAATTTACGGATACTAAATCTAGAAGGTTTACCATTAAATGATAAATATGTGGAATCGATAGCAAAGGTAAATGATTATCAAAGTTTTGGATAGACGATTGGTAGAGGTATTGCGACAGCTAAAGTTTCTTCTGCGATAAACTTATGTTTGAGAATTGAAAATAATATTCATATGAATGGTTCGGATTTTGAAATATGTTTCAATTTTAGTTGCCCATTCTTGCATGATTTTATTCTCTTGTAACCATAAATTTATCCATAAAGCTAAGTTATAACAAGTAAGAAATTATTAGTCTGTTCAAACCGACTGTACGATATCCTATACCAAGCGGTTATATAGAGGGTTATATAGGCCTAAATTAAATTTTAGTGGTATTTTATTAATTTGTGGCGAGCAGATATGAAAAACTTTATATCCGATATTATTTTCATATGGTGACTAGATCAAAAATGGACCGATTAAGACCATATTTAGTAATCACCTTTCTCACAAACATATATAAACCAAATTAAAAAAAAAATTCAATATTTATGTTTTTGATAAATTTAAGTGAAGATCGGGAATGAAGTTTATGTGGGGACTATGAATAATAATAGTTTATTTTTGGACACACACATACATAAAGTTTTATCAATTTACATATGATAATGTGGATGTTTGTAAATAACAAAACTATTTGACCCAGACCTACCTTTTATTATAACGACCGATTTAGCGATGTCCGTCCGTCTGTCCGTCCGTCTGTGTCTATGTGTAAACCTTGTAACCAAACTACAGGTCGCAAATATGAATTTTGATGAAATTTGGTATATAAACTTATATGGATCATAGCATGAACGCTATTGAAATTGATGATAATCGGTGCTTGTTCAGACCTAGTCCCCATACAAATAACCCCTATGAGATCGACTTAAATTGGCATAAGATCCAAATTTTTTATATATACATCTCGATCAAATTGGGTTTGTGTGTGTTTATCACATCCATTAATCAGTAGTCCAAAAATAAACCCTATAGGAAAATTCTTAGTCATAGGACCGATATAAAGATGCTTCCCGATCTTCACTTAAACCTATCAAAAAACAAAAATATTGCACAGATTTTTCTCAAATTTGGTTTGTATATATTTTTGCAAAAAATATGTAACTTTTCCAGATATTGTCAGGATCGGTCTATTTTTCAACCCAGTCAAAGGGAAAAAATTAATAACAATGCCACTCAAATTTGGTTTATGCTTATTTTTACTATATATCAAATTTTTTGGACCTAGGGCGATAGGGTCTCTAAACGCATGGTATAGGGTATCGTATAGTCGGTTTAGATCGACCATAGTTTTCTTACTTTTTTTGTAATTATTTTAATCTGAATTCTAATGATTCGCTCCGACAGGCCCTTTCAAGTAATGAAAGTATTAAGGAAATAAGTTTTCAACGTTCAAATATCCAAGATAAAGGTTGTGAAGCCATATGCAATACCATCAAATATTTAGAAAATATTGAGAAATTAAATTTATCCGAATGTGAATTGACCGCCAAGGGTGCTGATTGTGTAGCCGATATGATTAAGGTAATAAACAACTGAGATACTGGAATTCTGATTTTAAGAAATCTACATTTTTATTTTTAAATTCTAAAAAAGATACAAAAAATAAGCCGTTATACAGAGGGCTGGCAAAAATCTTTACGTTATCGTGATGTGGATCCCGAAACTTTACCCGGCTTACGATCTATAGCTTTATCACGTAATCCGCAAATTGGTGATGATGGCGTAAAGGCCATTGTGGAAGTCTTAAAAGAGGATGTCTGGATTAAAGGTGGGCTTACTCAACATTTCTAAAAAAAAATTATTGAATTCATAATTGTTTGTGTTTGTTGCCAGTTATTGATATGGAAAATTGTGGTCTAACGGATCGAACAGCAAATATGATCTTGGATTGCTTGGAAATTAATAACTATATTATCGATTTTAATGTTCGTGGCAATGCTGGCATCAGTAAATTCTTGCAACGCACCATACGAGATCAGTTGGGCAAGGACGACGAAGATCAAAAGTTACTGGAGGGACAAGAAGAGTTAGTGCAGGGCCCAAACGGTACAATTATTAAACGAAAGAAATTTACGGTAGCCGATCTTAAGGAACAGTTAAAAACTTTGGAAGAGCAAATAGCCTTCGAAAGGGTACTACGTAAAAAAGCCGAACAACTTAATGAAAAGCTCAATCTTCAGATAATCGCCTATGAAAGCCAATTGGAAAATGAAACCAAGTCCAGTATACCAGATGGTTATGTTGTTGTTAAAAATGAATCATTACAATCGATAATCAGAGAGTAAGTGTGAAATCGTTACAGACATTTCGTAATTAACTAAACTTTACCAATTACCAGGCGGAATGACTTTCAAAAACTTGCCGCCAATGTTGTTAGCCAACAGTCAACACCACGCAATAATATCGTCCTGGCTAAACAATCGAATCAAGAATTACAAGAATCTAAAAATGATTCGGATACCGATGATCCCATAGTACCGGCTAATTCTCCCAACTCATCCAATACAATTGTTGCTAATGCGGAACTAAGCCGTAAACCGTTAAAAGTTCGTAAAGTTAAAAGTGAAATTAAATATATCGACCCACCCACAAAGGATACAAATAAAAAGGAATCGAAATCTGATCATGAATTTTCCAAAGAATGTGACGTAAGTCTCAACTCAGTATTTAGTAGACAAGTTTCTAATATTTTATATTCATATGGACTCACTTGCTTTAATTTTTAAGTGTATACTATACATTTGTGTCATATTAATTTTATGAAAGCATTTATTTATTATGAATTTATTTTAAATTATTACATTCATATTTTTTTATAATATTTAATTTATTACATAACTATTTTAATGTTTTTCAATAATATTTTGGAATTGATATTTTCTATTTAAATTTGTAGTTTATATTTTGAATTTAAGTCGAGAAAGGTAAACAGCGGATATTAAGTATTCAGATTTTTTTTTGTAGCAATAAAAAGAGATGATCGAAATAGTTTTCTTTTCTCTATATTGATTAATTAGAACTCATAAATATTAAATATTTTCTTTCTCTCTCTCTCTCTCTCTCTCTCTCTCTCTCTCTCTCTCTCTCGCTCCATAGCTACAACTTACTGCCGTGCATTTCGAGACAAATATCGGTGATACTACTACGAGCAATATAATTAGCAATCGCAGTGGTAATTCTTCGATAACGATAAGAAATTCACAATTTATCAATAAAAAAGAGAAAAAGATTAATTATGTAAACAACAATCATTATGAAAATTTAACAAAATTCGAATTGGACGATCTGTCTATACCTACAACACGTAGCATTAGTAGTGATATATATTCCAGTGATTCGGATACATTGCGCAACAACGATACGGTTTATCAACCATTAAAAGTATTTATTCGCCGATCCAAGCCAATGCCCTTAACACCAATGCCAAAAACGCACGAACACATGGCAGATGATGATCAAAATGATAATGCTGGTGATAATCTATCTCATGGTGATCATGCTGTGAAATCGCCACGTTCATTGTTTTTAGGTTTATGTGATGATTAGTATAGAAAGAGCATAGCCGGAGAGAAACAAAGAGAGGAAACAGCAAAGGTAAAGATGTTTTCAAAATTTAAATCTACTTTGAAGTTTTTTAAATATTCTTTTGTTTCTTATTTTGAAATGAGATGCGTTATAGACAGCAGAAGAGTAACAACAGTATATTTACTTCAAAATTTAATCAAGTCCTTTATATTTGTATTTTTCAAACCGTTGACGATCTCATTCTTTTATGTCTCTATATATTTTTTATTAATTGCCATCTAACTACAGAACTGTTACAATTTTGTAGAAAATGTTTCTCTTCATATATTTTCGAATGCTGTAGCCCCTCCCGCCATTGTCACATTTATTGTATATGTTTTTCTTGTGTCTCTGTCTCGAGCTTTTTTTAATCATTACCATTTTTTAATGTAATAAATATTATGTAATTTTTGTATTAAAATAAAAATCTATATATTTCGTAAAAAATTCATTTGAATGTACTCGGTGTATAACGACGTTAAATCAAAAAAAAAACGAAACAATCATAGAAAACTTTTACAAAATCATATGTATATTCGATAGATATTGGCCCTTTGTATCTGTGTTCAAAATTTAATTAAAAAATTTCAAGTAGAGGTAGCACAAAAATAGGATGTGGAATACGGACTTCACACCACTGTGCAGAGGGTATATATCAGTTTGTCATTCCGTTTTTAACGCATCAAAAAATGCATTTGCGAACCCATAAAGTATATATGAGACTATCAGCGCAAAAGTGGTGCAACCCACAATTTTTGTTGGTTGTTGTTCTGGTGTTACATACATTCCTTACATTACCAAAAACGTTTTTCAGATCCATCTGCTTTCAAATACCAAAAGGTGGCTTACTCCACATTTGTATTGATAGTTGTATGCAGATTTTTTTATATACACTTGCTAGAAAAAAGCATCCTTACACTTGCAGATAAAAATTTTAAATATTAATAAAAAAAAAATAAAAATTTTGGGAATTTTACGTATTTTTCAAACAACTTACGGAACGTTTCTACTAAATTTTTTTTGTTTACACCGTAAAAAACGCAGTAAAGTGCCAGTATTCGAACATTAGTAGAAGTTAAACTTGTTTTTGAAAAGTTGACTTGTGTTAATTATATTTCTTTTGGACACTATATTTTGAGATGAGTCCCAAAATCAAAACCAAAATTCTGTAACTTTTGAACCGATCAAAATATTCTTTTTCTAGTGGGTAGATATTTAGTTGAACTTGAGTCTGTTTTAGTTTCATTTAGATTGATTGAGTACTTTTTAGGAAATTCTAGGTCAGAGTTGAACTTTTAATTTTTTTTAACTTTTAGCGTGAAATATGGGTTTTTTTATTTTTTTTTTTATTTATTAAAAAATGTCATATTTGTATTTTAATAATAGTTTCAAGCATTTTTTGTAATAATGGGATTTTTTAATGTTTACACTCAAAAAGATTTGTATATTAAAAAAAAAAATTAAAATCAACTGGAAATTTTGCTATTATTTGCTATACTATTGCCGACTATAAAAGAAATCGGTATAGGAAGAGTAGAAAATAACAGCAATTTCTCGGCTGACGTGAACGAAATTAGTAACACCTTTATGAATATACCTGTGGTTGATTCTACAATTTCAACAATTCCTCACCAACAAATTTTCAAACCTTAAATACAATCATTAATCCAACGGAAAATGGCCCATCTGTCAACAATCATGACCCAAATTTTCACACCGATTTAGTTCAGGTATTTGAATTTGAATGTGTAAATCAATATGATATCGCTTTGTGCTGCTCAAGAATCAATTCAAATGCTGTTGGATTTGATAACATGCACCAAAAATTCATAAAAATACTTTTGCCATTTCTTCTACCTTATATTACATATCTTTTCAACAACATCATTACAGCAAGTTCTTATCCACTTAAATGGAAATATGCTAAGATTATACCAATATCTAAATCAAACAAGGAATTTAGGCCAATTGCAATGGAAGGACCATTTCTCTCCAAAGTCTTTGAAAAGTTGTTACATTCTCAAATAAGCGATTTTGTTAAAAGAAATAACTTACTGAAAGGCAATCGGGTTTTCGTCCAAAGCATAGCTGTGTCACAACTCTGTTAAATAAGGCAACAAATAGATAATGGAAAAGTGGTTCTCTTGGTACTGCTCGATCACTCGAAAGCCTTTGATATGGTAGATCACTTTATTTTATGTGAAAAGTTGAAACATATGTTTAATTTCAGTTACACTTCAGCTAAACTTATGTCTTCGTACCTATCCGATCGTTCACAATCAGTATTCTTACATAACCGATTGTCTATCAAAGTCTCTGTATCTAGAGGTGTGCCTCAGGGATCGATTTTGGGGCCCCTTTTATTTTCCATATATGCTAATGATCTACCAGGTAAACTAAAATATTGTAATATACATACGGTCAGTCACAATCAAAGTGAGCCACCCTAGCTTAGAAAACTTTTAACAAATTATTTATAATAATTATAGGACATAATTAATTTTGTTTGTGTTTCATAAAGCCAATATTAATGTGCTAATTCAAATCATATTGCCATTGCAGAAATTGAAGAAAAACAATAAACAACGAAAAAATGAGCATCACAGTTAAAGTGAGCCACTAATTGTTTTATTTGTTAATATAACGATAAATTTGTTAGGAATGTTAAAAATCGAAAAAATATCATTGATCATGCTTTAGTTGTGCTTTGTAAAGCAATTAGTGAAGATAGCTCGACAAACAAGTGTTGAAATTAGACAACTTATTGTAAAACTGTACCAGGAGGGTAAATCTCAAAAGGGCATCGCTACAATTTAAATATAAGTCGAGGAACAGTTCAGCACATCATTCATCGCTTCGATAGCGAAGGAAGAATAGAATTTTTCAATTAATTATATATTCTTCCTTTATTTACATATTTTAACAAATTTGATATTTACATATGAGATCTTATCTTTACATAGATGTTGCAACAAATAATATTTATATAGGATCTAAAGACATTAAATAGTTTTTATTTTATTTTTTAATGATTTTTAAAGGAAAATGGGAGGGAAAAAACCTTTATATGATTTAATAAATTAAAATACTATCTGAAAATATTTATATGCTTATAGAAGGTTTATTAGAAATAATAGACCTCTATAAGCATATAATTTTCAATTTGGTGATTTCTTTTTATACCCTATACCACTATGTGGTTTGGGTATAATGACTTTGTGCTGCTGTTTGTAACACCCAAAAATATTTGACCTAGACCCATCTTTAATTATACCGATCGAATCAGAATCACTTTCTGAGTTGATTTAACAATGTCCGTCCGTCCGTCCGTCCGTCCGTCTGTGTGTCCATGTAAAGCTTGTAATCAAACTGCAGGTCGCAAATATGAATATATTTTGATGAAATTTGGTATATAAGCTTTTATCGGCCATGGGATGAACGCTATTGAAATTGGTGAGAATCGGTCCATGTTCAGACCTAGCCCCCATACAAATTACCCATATGAAATCGACATAAATTGCCATAAGATCCAAATTGTCATATAGATCTTACGCAAATTGGGTTTGTATGCGTTCATTACATCCACTAATGAGTAGTCCAAAAATGATCCCTTTGACCCCATATAGATCTGCTTCCCGATCTTCAGTTAAATCTATTAAAAAACAAAAATATTGCACTGATTCTTCTCAAATTTTGTTTGTACATATTTTTGCAAAATACAAGAGACTTTACCAAACATGATCAGGATCGGTCCATTTTTGGACCTAGCCCCTTTATAGATATAGCATCCGATATGAACTTTTTTATATCTGCAGCCAAAAAAATTAATAAAAATCCCACTCAAATTTGGTTTTTGCTTATTTTCTATGTCCAGTTAGTTGGGACTAAGAGATAGGGTTTCTAAACGCATGGTATAGGGTATCGTATAGTCGGTCTAGACCGACTATAATTTTCTTACTTGTTAATTTTACGTTACTTCTCTACATTCTCTTAGCAGTGGGTAAGAGGAATTTTCAATTTTGGCAAAGTAATTGTTATTAATCCTTGTTATGAAATCGATAATTTTTTCATAACCTGTTTCTTCATGAAGAAGATTTGTAGGATACCTCCAGGGCTTTTTATTTATCATTTTAAGACATTTGTTTTGTATAATTTGTAAGCGTTTTAGGTGGCAGTTGGCAGCGTCACTCCAAATAGGACACGCGTATGTTAATATTAGCCTTATAACACTTTTGAATAGGAGATTTTTGTTTTTGGGGTTTAGAAATGACCTTCTATTTAGAAGTGGCCATAATGCTTTAAATGATTTTATAGCTTTTTGGCACGTAGCCATAATATGTTGTTTAAAAGTAAGCTTTTTGTCCAAGACAACTCCGAGATATTTGACATGATTAACTTCATTTATGGTATTATTTCCAATATGAAGATGACGTCTTGGTAATCTTTTGCGAGATTTGTTGAATGGAAAAATTATTGCTTGGGTCTTGTTTGGATTAATTTTGATTTTCCATTTGTGAAAATATTTACTGCAATCCCTTTTCCATTTTCTTCAGGAGTGCACTTGTAATTTTGTTTGAAGAAATTAACGCAGTATCATCTGCGTAGTAAGCAATTTTTATATATTTCGGGACTTTGAAATCGGATGTATATATCGAGTAAAGCAAAGGCGACAAAACTGATCCTTGAGGTAACCCTGTGGCAATGGTTTTTGGAGATGATGTTTCATTATTAATCGCAACTTTAAAGCTTCTGCCGTGAATGAAATCTAAAATAAGTTTGCAGAAATATTTTGGTACATTTGCATCAAGAAGTTTAAATACTAGGCCATTATGCCAAACGGTGTCAAACGCTTTTTCGATATCCAACAATATTAGACCCGTTGAACGTTTATTGTTTTTATTGCTGATTATTTGATTTTTAATTCTGTTTATTTGGTGAGAAGTGCTGCGCCCTTTTTTTTATCCAAATTGTTCTTTAGCAACAGTAGAATTGGTCGTTACAAATTCACTAAGACGAGAATGTAGTATTTTTTCAAATATTTTACCTAAGTTACTTACTACTTTTTTGGCTTACTAGATTTGTTGATAGCTATAACCTTAGCGTTTTTGAAATGGTTTGGGAAATAGTTGAGTTTGATGCAGCTGTTAAATATTATAACCAGTAATTTTAGAGCTTTGAGTGGTAGTTTCTTTAAGAGCAGGTTGGGAACATTGTCAAAACCAGGAGATTTTGAGGGTTTTATTAATGAGACAATATTCATTACTTCTTCTAGAGATGTATAAATTGCTGACTCAGAACTGGGATTTTCCTTCTTAAAATTATTTACTGTTGTATTTATTACTATATCCGCTGAGTGGTTGTAATTCGAAGTGAGGTTATTTGCTTGGACAAATGTATTTGTCAGGATTTCAGCCTTGCCCTTATCAGATGATATTTTTGTATTTCCAATTTTAAAGTGAGAGATTTGATTTTTTCCTTTTCCTCGCAAGTTCCTGCTTATTCTCCAAAATGATTTATCACCTGGTTTTAAATTGGATAATAATTGACACCATTTCTTATTGCGTTCCGAATTAATACTTTTATCAATCATGTTACTTAGAAACTTAGTACATTGATTATAAAAAGTTTGCTCGGCTATATTTGAAGATCGTTGGCTTTTTCTTTTAAAGCTTCTTCTTAGTTTAATATATTTCACAGTACTTTCTGGTAATGTGTAATTATTTTGTTGGGTTATTTTAGGTGTAGACGCATCCCTTGCTTCGAAGAAGGTATTAGGTTCATGATATCAGCACAGAAGTTATGGGTATATCTTGGTGAATATAACAAAGATACAACAATAGGTCTATTATTTATAATAACTTCAATTGAGATGTTTACGATTGATGAAGTGTTTGATATAAAGAGGTTTTTATGAGCGACAGATTTATGAATTAACAGAGCTACTCCTCCTCCTCTAGCATCTGTTCTGTCACTTCTATATAAATAATAATTTTTAAAAAAAATGTTTCATTCAAAGACGCTATTTTAATATTTTCTCTTTCAATTAGTATTTCAAATTGTTTTAATTTAGAAAAGTTTGAAATGCCATTAGCATTCAAGTGAAGCATTTTGAATTCGTTTAAATTATTAGTATAATCCATGGGCGTATTTTACCATTGACATTACAACTTTGATTTGTTGTACTTTTGAAGTGCACCTATGCAAATCATCCATAGCTGTAGTGAAAATATCAAAAAGCTCATCAATGCTAAATAAATCGTTGTTTGTTTTCAGCTGGTTAGCATATGTAGCTTTGCTGTTATTATTGATGTTATTGTTACAATTTGTGTTGTTGTTTCTTAAATTAGGAAAATCTCCCACATTAAATTGAAATGAGTTATTTTGTAGTTGGCTGCTTTTATTCGGACTTTTAGAAGTAACTCTTGTTCTAGTGTCCAAATAGAGAGAACGTAACGGACAGTTGATATCGTTTGCAGAGTGATCAGTTCTCTCTTTTCCTTGTTTTTTGCAATTAAAGCATGTAAAAACAGCTGGCCTTTTTTCATTTGTGTTAAACGGACACACACTTGTATGATGTTGTTCTGCACATATCATACATGCAGCACTTCGATGGCAATGTTCACCGCCATGGCCATACATCAAGCTGTTCCAGCATTGAGTTGGTTTGTTCTTGGATTTCGATTTGTATTTTTTCCAAGAAATTATATTAGAAATTGTTCGTACATTTTTTAAAGCAGTTGGATTAAAATTTTTACGAACAAATTGAACTTTATAAACTGCATTATTGTTTGAACTGAATTTGGTGACTATTTCAGTTACGGAAGAGGGGGATAGGTTGTAGTTTTTTAGCTCCTTGGAGATTTCCTCGGAGCTTACGCGGGGTAAACTGTGTAAAAAGGTGGTGTAGAACCTATTTTCTTTGGAGCCATAAGAATGAAACTCCATCTTATTCTCTTTAAGTATTTGCTTGTAGCATTCGTACATTTTATTACTAGGAGCAAAAATTTTGGTACCAATTGAAGTACGTTTGAAAATGCAATCCTTACCAAGCAGCTTTTGTATTTCTGTGAATGAAGCATTGGCTTCTACAACAATGGGAGGAGGTTTGTGTTCCTTAACATCGTTAATATTTGATACGGGAGTTACGTCCATATCATTGAGGCCAGCAAGCAGGCTAAATCTGTTGCTTGCACTTGACGCCATGTTCGGGTTAACAAAACCCGGAGGAAGTTTTGTCATCTTCTTATTCACAAGTTTTCTTTTTGATGAAGATTTGGCCCCTCGGGCCATCGCAAAATTTTTATTCCAGTTTTAAGCTGGATTGTCTACCACGTGAGTTCAAATGAGATCAAGAATAGGCAATTGCAAAAACAAAAATATACACTTGTTTTTAATTTTAATAGTTGTACTCTAAGCAGTTTGATTTTTTACACAACCTTTCGTAAAGAGAGTTAGATTCGAACTGAGAAGGAAGAATAGAAAATAAGCCAAAAGAAAGCAAAAGAAAGGCGTTTTCAGAGAGAGACGATGCATACATTGTAAGGGAGATTAAGAAGGACCCTCATTTTAGTGCTCCGAAGCTGTCCCAAATGGTTTATGCACATCTGGGTATCGATGTAAATCCAGAAACCGTTAGACGAGTTCTAAGAAAACATGGATTTAATGGCCGTGTGTCTCGGAATAAGCCATTTATAAGCCCCAAAAATCGAAAGAAACGTTTGGAATTTGCACGAAAATATGTGATGAAGGATATGAACTTCTGGCAAAAGGTATATGCCGTTTTAACATGTTAATAACATTCAAAACACGTTTTTCTTAGGTTTTATTTACAGATGAAAGTAAATTTAATTTATTTGGGTCAGACGGTAAGCAGATGGTATGGCGGCAAAAGAACACAGAGCTTCAACTTAAAAATCTAACTCCTAGAGTAAAGCATGGCGGTGGCTCGGTTATGGTCTGGGGCTGCATGGCAGGAAGTGGTACGGGAAATATACATAATATTGAAGGGGTTATGAACAAATATGATTACATCGACATTTTAAAGAAAAATGTCAAGCCCAGTGTGCAGAAATTGGGAATCGAAGGCGACTTTTCTTTCTATCAAGACAATGACCCCAAGCATAAGTCATATGTTGCGCAAGAGTGGCTCCTCTATAACTGTCCCCACATATTGGAAGTGCCACCACAGTCCCCAGATTTAAATATAATTGAAAATTTGTGGGCCCGGCTTGACCAAAATGTACGAAAGCACAATATATCATCAAAAAAAGACCTTTTAGATGCCTTACATGCGGAATGGGTTGCAATTCCCTCTACATACACATGCAAGTTGTTGGAATCAATGCCAAAACGACTGCAAGCTGTTATATCTGCCAAGGGGGGTCCTACAAAATATTAAGAATATTTACTGTTAAATTATGTATGAAGTGGCTCACTTTTACTGTGAAGCATATTTGTGAATTTTTTTTGCTTTTATATATTTTTTTCTGTTATCAATAACAACAACAACAACAAAATAAGCCGGAAACATACTTTTGTGTTCAATTAATAAACTTATATATAATGAATTTAAAATAAGTGCAGTTTTCCACTTTTTTTTATCCATAATTTTTGCAGCAAAAGGTGGCTCATTTTGAATGTGACTGACTGTATGTATGCTGACGACGTCTAGGTATATCTCAGTAGCACAATTAAAATGCTCAATACATCAATTTCCAAGCTTAATTATGCTTTAAGCAACATACATAAATGGGCAGCTGCAAAAGGGCTGTGTCTCAACCCGAAAAAATCGAAATGTATCGTTATTCATAAACGATTACTGAATCTTGATCGTATTTTTGACGTAAAACTAAATAACAAGCAAATTGAAGTCTGTCAAAAATTTCGGAATTATATTCAATTATATTCACGTAAACAATGTTGTGGGAAAAACGTATGGAATGTTAAGAACACTTTGGGCCACTCAACACTGCACCCCATTAAACATTAGAATGCTTCTTGCTAAAGCTTATTTAATTCCCTCTTTGCTCTATGGATGTGAAATTTTCTCAAATTGTGATGCTGCTAGTATGTATAAACTAAAATCCATTTTTAGAAATATTGTGCGATTTGTTTTTGGTATAAGAAAATATGGCTCAGTCACCCCGTTCAACACAAAACTTTTTGGAATCTCTTTCGAAAACCTCCTCAAACTACGAACTATTTAATGTTTACACAAGATTATACACTCAGGTCTCCTTTTATGCGGATTTTTTTTATGCGGATTCGAATTTATGCGATTTTTAAATGAACGATTTTTTTTAGAATTTTAACAGGTTTCGCAGTTATGTTTATGATGTTTTTAGGCTTTTTGTCGTGTTTAAATTAAGACAAGTTTGCATCACTTTTATAGACGTTACAGTTTGTTTTATTTTTTTTTCTTTGTGTATGTATGAGTGTTGTGTGTGTTATTATTGAAAGAACAAACTGGGGATTTCCCTTCTTATTAGCTGGTGTTTTTTGTGTGTGTTATTACTGAAAGAGCAACTGCAGTGTTTTTTCTAGCTGATACAGACGCGTATTGTGGTTCATTTAGTAAAGTACGGTGCAGTGAGTGAGTGATTCGATTGCGTAACATTCAAATAGAAATCAATTTTTAACGTCCTCTATTTCCTAGGTGCTTGTTTATCACTTGGGATATAACAATGGAAAAAACAAAAAGAACGAGACAAACGATATCCCTGGAAACAAAAATTGAAATTTTAGACCGCATTTCAAAAGGAGCAAATTATACTGCACTTGGAAAGGAATATAAACTAGGGGAATCAACAATTCGAGCTATTAAAAAAAATTAGATTTCAATAAGAAAAACCGTAATTTCAGGCACAAAACTAAGCACTAAATATTCTTCTTACTCAAGAGACACATTAATCGAAAAAGTGGAGAAGGCTGTCGTTATATGGATTGAAGATTTAACAAAAAAGAAAATTCCTGTTAGCGGGTACATGATCACTGAAAAGGCTTTAAAATTTTATGAGACAATCAAAGATTCTGAACCGTCCACTTCTAGACCAAAGGATTTTGCAGCAAGTAAAGGATGGATGACGGGATTTATTAAAAGAAATAACTTCCATAACATTCAAATCCGAGGTGAGGCAGCTTCAGCAGATGAGAGCGCTAGCGCCGCATACCCAGAAAAATTTAAAAAAATTATTGAAGATGGAGGATATTATCCAGATCAGGTATTTAATGCTGATGAAACTGGTCTGTTTTGGAAAAAGATGCCAAGCCGAACTTACATTGCAAAATCAGAAAAACAAGCCAGTGGATTTAAAGCTTGCAAGGAAAGATTAACGATTTTACTATGCAGTAATGCTTCGGGAAATAAAATGTTAAAGCCGCTAGTAGTAAATAAATTTTTAAGACCACGCGCTCTTAAAGGTAAGGATTTGACTCGTTTGCCAGTTCATTGGATGGCAAACTCTAAAGCATGGGTGACAACTGCACTGTTTACTGAATGGTTTCATAAATGCTTTGTACCAGAAGTTGAATCTTATATGAAGAAAAAAGGACTTGAGTTTAAAGTTTTGCTGATTGTTGACAACGCACCTGGCCATCCTCATTTGGAGCATCCAAACATTAAAGTCGAATTTTTTCCACCCAACACAACTAGCATTATTCAGCCTTTAGATCAAGGAATAATTTCAACTTTTAAAAAATACTACATAAAAGGCACTTACCAATTCATTTTAAATAAAATTGAAACTGAATCACTTACGTTAAATGAAGTTTGGAAAAAATTTACAATTTTGGACTGTATTATCCTGGTAGAATCAGCGATATCTAAACTGCGTCCTCAAACATTAAATGCATGCTGGAAAACTACATGGCCAGATTGTGTTGTAAGAAGTACTGGCGAGGAAATATCGACACTGACAAATGAAATAATAGATCTAGCTCATCAAATGGGAGGAGATGGATTTGACTCGCTAAACCAGGACGATTTGGAAGAGCTTTTAGCAGAAGAGCCATTAACCGATATCGAAGTTGTTAGCTCAGTTATAAGAAATGAGCAAAACGTGGATAGTGAAGACAGTGATTCCGAAGAAATTGTTGAACATTTCACTTCAAAAAAAATTGGTTATATCCTCAGCACAGTTAATGCCTTACAAAACCAAGTTCTTACTATGGATCCAGACACGGAAAGAGCACTAAAGATTCAACGCGGGCTGACTGATTTGTTTTCCGGATATCAAGAATTGCACAAGGAACTTATAAATTCAAAATCGCAAAGCCTAATGACAAATTATTTTTCAAGAAAAGAAACAACTGAAGCCCCTAAAAATTCTTTGATCTCATCCCCTAGTCACGAGATAAATTCTAGTGATGAAAATGATACTGACGTCGAACCCATTCCAAAACGATGCAGACCATTATTCAGTGGTTCAGATTAATCATAAATATTCGCAGATATACTTAAAAAATATTTAAGCTTATTTTTGGATCATTTTTAGTTTTCTTTTTTCTGTAATTAATGAATTATTACATTTATTTATGAACTTTATATTTATTTATGAATCGTTAAGTTTATTTAAAAAAAAAATTGTTTTTATTGTTTAAATGAATAAAATAAATATATTTTTGTTAATTTTTTTATGCGATTTTGTTATGATTTTTTAACCAAAATTTGAATTTATGCGATTTTTCAGAATTTTGGAACGAATCACTTGTTTTTATATGAAGCTAGAGTATATTTTTATGCGAATTTGATTTATGCGATTTTTTTTGGAACGCATCAGTCGCATAAAACGAGACCTGAGTGTATATGAGAAAACACCAAAGTATCTACATGACTTACTTAGATTTGGGAGATCCAGCAGGGGGAAAAGAATTATCACCATTAGATATAGAACGCTCGTATCCGAGTGGCAATTTTTTATCAATGCCATACGCCTTTGGAACGCACTACCATATCACATTCAGCTACAAGTAACGCATTAAAATTTAAAAATGAAGTTTTAATTTCTGTCATGATTTTGTTTTTATGATTTTAAATTTACATTTAATTCTTATAAACAAATTAACCTGTTTAGCTCTATAAAATCCTATGCTGTAATTATAGGATTTAATCTTAAATAAATAAAGCCTTACTACTGAAAAACTAAAAAATTTTTGCTGTCAAAATTGCAAATTTGTTTACACTCAAAAAATGTTTCCACTTAAAAATACGTTAGTAATATTATCTAATAGTCCTGCTATTACTACAGAAAAATTTATAATTTTTTGCTGTCAAATTTGTTAATTTTTGCAAAATAAATCTGCTAAACATTAGCGCAATGATTCTAATTTTGATATGGAAATAAGGGTTTTTATTTTTTGAATCTTAGTTATTAAAAAATTTCATACATATGTATGTGGATAAAAAAACCTTTAAAAGAGAAACTGCAATAGATTTTAATAGCATTTGCAACAATGGGAGGTTCCGTTTATTATTATTTTTTACTAATACTATGTTTTGCGTTTTAAATAACAATGAAACGCAATTATAATTACTAGCAAATTCCAGCCCTCGAAATTCGAGTGCAAATTCTAGGAAATTTTATTATTTCATTTAATAAAGACCCTAAAGGTATGCTAAACAATTTTAGCTAACACTTTTTACAAACACATTAACAAATTTAATATACACACACACAGCATTTTATAATTTTATAAATGTGTTAGTAGCAACTTTAAATGCATTTTTCTCTAAAAAAAAATGTAAAAATCTAAAAATCTGTAAATCTGGTGGACAGCTAAGAAGAAATAAGTTTCAAATGAGGAATGTTTGGTCAAAATAGGATTAAAACTGACAAACTAAAATCGGTAACAAGAAATCGCCTTGCCTATTAATATTAGAGATTATTCATTTGCTTTATATATTGATTGCGAATATTCCATATTTTGTTCTGTGTTATTTCTATTCTTTAGTAGTTTCCACTAATAATATATTAAATAGAACTTCATTTGTGGAATTTCGTAAAATTTTTCTAGTATTTTTCTCTATAAAATCTGTAATCCTTATTCCTTTTTTCCTGAGCCTCCTCTGATTGATCTCCAAGTGGCACCAAATGATATTTAATGACATCCTCTGCATTATAAAGGATATTGTGAACTGTTGCAGACATATTTCTCCATGGGTACTTGGTTGTATATATTTTTGCAGTTTCCTTAGCATAATCTTCAAATTTTTGGAGTCAATTTCTTCATTGCACACAAGTATTTCTAGGGTTATTTTAAATCTGAAAATAAGGTTTAAATCCACTCCTGTTATTTCAGGTGCTGTTTCTGGATTTGCAAAGAATCTTCTTGTGGTATTGCAATCATTTGTATCGCCTGACCCTTGTTTTGGCTGATCTATAATCAATCAATCAAATTTGCGATATTCATCTTGAACATGTTTCTTTTTTGAACTTCTTAACTCCTTGTTAGTTTCGTTGTTTCGTATTGATCCTGAAGAACCGAAATCCAAATCATAACTTATTTTTAATATGTGTTCCATAAGTCGTATTCTTGCATGTAGTGGGGATAATCCAAATTCATATGGATCAGTATTATCTAGTGATTTTGTCGCGATTTGATTTAATTGGCTTGGTGTTGCTTGGCATATGATGCAGCTGGATGCAGCCTTCGTGTTAGTCAAAGACTGGTCTAATTTTCCATCTATCATGGTCAGCATTAAATGGTAGCTTACTTCAATTTGCTGCCCATCTAACTGTAATTTTAATGGCTGTAGTGTTGCAATCTGGGTCTTGATATCGGTAACTTCTTTGTTAATGGCATCATGAGTCTCTGTTTTGAATTCAAATTTGATTGGCCTGCAGTATTTCGTAGAAGATGGTGTCTCATTTTTCCAAACATCTTTTGATGGCGTTGTACTAGTCTCAGGCTCTGAATCTTCCAAAATCTTTTTCAATCGCAATGGTACAAATGATACCATGAACATATCTGGGTCCAAAATATTTTCACATACTACTTGTTTGTACTGTGTTTTTCCCAAAGAACCATCACATCCCCATTTACAAAAAAGAATTCACTTTGTGTTTCCATATTTCTTTAACTCATTTCCTTGTATTGATTGTAGCAAGCGTTCGGCTGTGTGATCAAGTAAATATTGTAGTCATACCTCTGTCGAAATTGATGTGATTGTGATAGTGTCCTTTGATGGCAAACAGTCCATTTAAGTAGCGGTTATATGATGATATGCTGGATACATATTTGAGTTTTTTCAATCGCACGCAATCTGAGCTGAATATATTGCTGTTTTGTAAATTTCAAATCCAGAAATAATGCTAATGCCTCCTCATTTGTGAACTGTTGTGCATCGCTCGGAGTTTTTATACTTTTAAGAATCCGTTTTGTTCTCACAGGGATAGCTTTAACGACTTTTTCAATGATGATCGTAATTGCTGTAGAAAAGATTCTTTTATATTTATACATCCAATTTCATCGTTAACATCTTTAAGTTTCCGCCTCTTAGATCTGTCGGTGCAGTTGTCCACTGATATGCGTGGTCTTCCAGCCTTATCTTGATTTTTTGTTTCTGAAGCGACAGTAAGTTGGCCTTCTAACCAGTTTGCGCTTTTTATATAAAACTTTTGTTTACTGGAGCTAACTTCTTTTTAGCTTTTTTTAGTGCTTTGACGTATTAGATAATTGCTCTTGTATTCCGATGCTACACGAATTTAAGTTTAATTTTATTTTAACGTAACTTCGGCCAGTTCTTTATAACTAAAGCTCTCCATATTTTTCTGAATATTTTTATTTGCGACTGTTATTGCTGAAATATTTTATAGCAATTGAGTTTGTATTCAAATGTCACTTTCTTATAAGCCTTTTCATAAGCCATCATACCATGTTTCTAGGTAAAATAAAAAGGTAAGAAAATGGCATTAGTGCATTACTACTTAAAATGATATATAAAAAACCCACTATACAAATAAATTACCTGTGTGTGTTTTCTTTACTACTTGCATTAGTACATCGTTAGGTAAAAGAAAAAAGTTTAAAAAGATATGATAATAAAAAAAACCCAGGTCACAAATGAATTACATCCTCTGTGTATTGACATTCCTACTTACAAATATATCAAAAGGGTGTATTTTGTAAGCAGATATCATTACTGGTAATAGAACAAATAATGACTATTATAAGCTATAATATACCTAAAGCACAAATTTTACAGACCATTGCTTACTTATAGGGCTATTTAAATTACCGTAATTTGATTTTTTTGAGTAATTTCATTAAAATGAAAAAAGTGTTCTACCCGCGGATCGTCACGGGTGCAAAAGTATACATAGGGTTAAAGAGGACACTTTCACCTTTCTCTGGGTGGTATACGTTTCTTGTTCCCTTTTGTTTCCTAGAAGTTCTATTCCACTAAAGTTGAAATTTGACACAAATATAGTAGTTTAATAAATATTTCAGAACACCCCTAGCATTAAACGGTAGGATTGTGACCACAACCAAAGACTGCAATCCTACCAACCCTGTAAAGAAGACCGCATGCCACGCCCACAATTTTTTGGCTACATTAATTTGGATATTTAGCTACAAAATGGCGTTAAAATTTTAAAAATCGGTGACAAAAAAATTTGACTTTTGGCCAATGAAATCAAAATTTCAGCCACAGTGCGTCGTTCAATTTTGTGAAAACCTTGTTCTGATCGCCTCTATTTTGGCGTCAGTAAAACAGAATCCCAGAATTACTTTTTTCCAAATTAGTTATAAAAACAAAGAATTCTGCGTCAAAGGCATCCATGAAGATACCGTTCGCAAAATATTAAAAAAAAATCTGACTATCATGGTCATGTAGCACGTAGAAAATCATTCATTTCCGAAACGTGAGTTTCAAATTGCCATCCATCGAGCAAAGGTTGCCTCGCGGCTTCTATTATATCGCACAAGAGAAAACGCGTTTCAGTTTATTACTTTGTGGCCCTGGCGTTGCTACTCCACGTGCAATTAGGTTAAATGTACTTTCTGCTCGTGTTTTTTTAGATTACATATTAAACAGCTCACCCTAACCTCCCTTGCACACGCAATGGCTGTATAGGGGAGTGGTATCAACCACATAAAAATTTGTACCACCACAAAATGACAACATAGACCTAGTGTCTCAAGTCATTTTTTACACATGCCACATTGTGGAATAGACACATCATTGCATGTGTCAGTAGAAGAAGAAGATTTCCGAAACGTGTTATATTTTCAGAAAAAAAGTTAGTTTGACGAAAAAGTGGAACTGCATTAAACAAAAAATATTTTTTTAGTAACGGTTAAATACGGTAGAGGTGGTATTTTAGTTTGGGGAGTATGTCAGAGAACTGGGTTGGTAACTCATTTTTGTTGAGTCTGTAAAGGATCAAATTGGATATATAATCAGCATAATGAAGGCGTCATTTTGGATAAATGGGGTAATATGAGTAAAAAGGATACTTTAAAGTTGGTTAATTCAATGCCAAATCGGCTCACAGAGCTTCTAAAGCGCAAACTATATAAGTTAATAACTTAAACAATATTTAAGGTAAATTTTTTTTATTAATCAAATGTACTAGAGGACCCCTGCTGCTCCGCAGCATTATATTGTTAATTTTTATAATATAATACCAAAATTTGCCAAGAGAAGTTAACGTACAGTAATGCCAAAATATGTCAAGAGAAGTTAACGTACAGTAAAAGTAAAGTTGATTGTCCACGCATAACTTTCCTCAAACACAACGAATTTGCCAAGAGAAGTTAACGTACAGTAATGCCAAAATATGTCAAGAGAAGTTAACGTACAGTAAAAGTAAAGTTGATTGTCCACGCATAAATTTCCTCAAACCCAACGAATTTTCCGAGAGAAGTAATGCCAAAATATGCCAAGATAAGTTAACGTACAGTAAAAGTAAAGTTGATTCTCCACGCATAACTTTCCTCAAACCCAACGAATTTAAGCAGTTAATAGCTCAAAAGAAGGAGCTTGATCCACTGAGTGTTCTTAGACCTATGTCAGCCTACGTTAATTAGACCTCTAGTTATAGACGTTTGAGAGAAGAAAAATATTGAAAAAAATCTTGAATGCAAAGTTTATTCATAAATTCTTTTAATATATAAGATGATTATGATTTTTTTTATTTTTACCTGAATAAAATTTGTTAAAGTCAATAAACCTTAAACAAATTAAAACAAAAACAAGTAAGAGTGTTAAATTCGGCTGTGCCGAATCTTTGATACCCTCCACCTCGGTTTGAGTCTTGATAATAAATGTAAACAAAATATTGGAAAAAGTAAACAATTTGTTAAACTTAATACCAAATTATTTCAGCAAATTCTTTGGGTTGGTTTTCGTCTTTTCTATTATTTCGGATTTATTTCGGTCTTTGCTTTTTGGGCATCGTGGTTGCTGATCGGCATGCATTTAGGTTATATACCTATATGCATGCGTTTCTCATTTAATTTAGTTTTTGCTAATTAAATAACTCGCCCTAACCTCCATTGCAAAGGTAATGGTTGTGTAGGGTGGCTATATACATTAAATCGTTCTAATTGGAGATGGCTGTATAGTTTCTTTTAACTGGCCAAATATTTCTTCATTGCGGCCATATAGGTCGGATGGAGTAACAAAATAATAATCAAAAAAAAAAGCTCTCTCAACTTTTTTATTAAAATATTGCCATATTTGGAAAACATAGAGAATAAATTTATAATAATAAATAATTAAATTAGGAATGCCAAACGCAAAAAAACCAAATGTCCCAAACATTTTAAATAAAATAATTAATCTTTATTTTCTGAAAATCTTCAAATTTTCATCCAAAAAAAATTGTGAAAATTTATATATAAAAAATAACATTCTCATCAAATTGCGTTTATTTATGTAACAATTTTTATGTTCGCAATTCTTAAATATCATTTAACGTTTTCTAAAATTCATTGAATTTAAATTAATGTTTTCTGTAGTCCGATTCTGTAAATTTCAACAATCCGACAATCGCAAAATATATCGACAGCTATTTTTGTTTGCACTAAGGATTAAGTGATTCACTAAGTACATACATCTTAACGACAGTCGACAAATCTATTTTTCTATTTATTTAAATTGTAAACGAGTGGCATTTCTGTTAAAATAAGCAAAAAACACAAAGAATAGAAAAAAACAAATTACTTCGTGTTTGACAGGATGATTTTATGTTTATGTTTAATATCTTTATTTTGTTTACTAATATTTCTGTTTATTTATTTGAAAACGAAATAATGAATTGAATACGCTATTTAATTTTTTTATTTATATAAAAAAGTTTTTTAATAAAAGCAAAATATTTTCACTATTTTATGATTTTTATTTATGTATGACGACATTTCAACCTAAAAATTTAAGTTTTTATCGATTGAATAAACAACACAAAACTGGTTGTCGTTTAGATAACAACAACAGCTGACTTTAACAATAGCGAATATCGTTTAAAAATTTGACTGATAATTTTGCTATATTCTTTTTTTTAACGATTCGACTATCGTTAAAAGAAGTTACTGAATCGCGGTACTGAAAAGCTATCAATTTCTCCTGAATGGCAATATTTTTTTTAAATGTAAATATTTTTATACCCTCCACTCCAGTGTGCAGAGGGTATATATAAGTTTGTCATTCCGTTTGTAATAATTAGAAAAAAAAATTTGGACCCCATAAAATATATATATTTGTGATCCTTATAACAACCGGAGTTGATATAGCGATGTCCGTCTGTCCGTCTGTGGAAATCACGATGACGGCATCAATCGGGCAGCTAAGGTGCTCGTTGACGTAAAAAATGATTCAATAACATCCTGAGAAGTTTGATATTTGAAATCGTCCAAATCGGTCAATTAGGGCCCGAGATTTGAATAAAGAACTAAAAAAAGTCGTGAAAAAATATAATTTTCTATGTTGTTCTTGTCACGATCACGCCCTCAATAGGACAGCTAGGATGATCATTTTTAGTGAGAATGATTCACTAAATTCATGGGAATATTTCTGTTTCAAAAATCATTAAAATCGGTGGAACAGGTCCAGGGAAATCTCTGAAAAATTAAAAAAAAAAATGAAAAATATGATATTTCTATATTGTTCTTGTTATTTTAAATGTTGTATTGTTGTCATAGCTGGACTTGTTGTTTTTATGGTCTTTGTGGTAATAATATAATAAAAACTAACCCTCTGTATACTTTTTCATCAACTCTGGTAGAAAAATTTTAAAGTTTCCATTGTTTTGGCATCACTAAAAAAATTCACTAGATCATTTCTGTCATTGCCACGAGCCTGCCTGCAAAGTTTCAGGTCGATTGGGTCACGGTAAAGGGGTTAAAATCGATCCAAAATTTTTTCGACAAGCAGACACTACGAGTTAATATAAAGGGAGTAAAAATTCACCAGCATCTAAAGCAAATAATGCTAAAATATGTAACTGGTTGTTAATAAAAAAACAATGTAAATTTAGCAAAAAAAAATTTTTTATATTAATTTATTTAAAGAGAAAAACTCAAAAATAACGTTTGATGTATTTTTTGTGTGTAATATTTACATATACATACATATACATATTAAATAATACATATAATATACATATATTCTATATATGTATATCCATAATAACTGCATTTTAGAAATAAATCGGTATATTATTTTATTTACATAAAATTCTGCAATATTTTGTTGTGGGGCAAATACATTTCTTTTGCATTAACAGAGTGTCGCTTCATTTTGCTCAGCGTGACTATGCCACAGTAGATGGCGCCACAATTTTTGTTTTAATAAGCTTTGCAATAGTTACTTCTATTTTAACATGAATGTCAATATTTTCGACTAGATATCATACAGAACAATGTTAAGAGTATACGCGGGCTGGTCTTTTATTTCATACGTTTTTACAAATATGGAGTTTGGCATATTAACTTTTTGTTGTCTTCACAAAATAGAGTTACCGAGTTCATCAATAAGTTTTTTGCTTTCAAAACAGTTCTATATAGTTATATAGAATTATTATTCTGCTTTACCTACAAAATATCTGATTGCGATTACATCTAATTTTTAAAAATTTTTTATAATTACTAAAGCAGTATTATTCACATAAATACAAAATTGCACTTTTTAAATTTTCCATTCAAATTTTAGAAAATATCAATTCTAAAAACTGGAATTAAAATTTCCAATTATAAATTATAAAATATTAATTGAATTTCAGAAAATCATATCAAAACGTCGGAAATAATAATTTTAAATTTAGAAGACATCAATTGCATCAAATTCCAAAAAAAAAAACACCAAATATGTTTACATTTAAAAAATGTTTACATTAAAAAAAATGTTGGCATTCAGGAGAAATTAATAGCTTTTCAGTAACTTCTTTTAACGATAGTCGAAGCGTTAAAAAAAGAAAAGCAAAATTGTCAGTAAAATTTTTAAACGATATTCGCTATTGTTAAAGTCAGCTGTTGTTTGTGTTGTTTATTCAATCGATAAAAACTTAAATTTTTAGGTTGAAATATCGTCATACATAAATAAAAATCATAAAATAGTGAAAATATGTTGCTTCTATTAAAAAACTTTTTTATATAAATAAAAAATTAAATAGCATATTCAATTCATTATTTCATTTTCAAATAAATAAACAGAAATATTAGTAAAAAAAAAATAGAGATATTAAACATAAACATAAAATCATCCTGTCAAACACGAAGTAATTTGTTTTTTCTATTTTTCTTTGTGTTTTTCGCTTATTTTGACAGAGATGCCACTCGTTTACAATTTAAATAAATAGAAAAATAGATTTGTTGACTGTCGTTAAGATGTATGTACTTAGTGAATCACTTAATCCTTAGTGCAAACAACAATAGCTGTCGATATATTTTGCTATTGTCGGATCGTTGAAATTTTCAGAATCGGACTACAGAAAACATTGATTTAAATTCAATGAATTTTAGAAAACCTCAAATGATATTTAAGAATTGCGAACACAAAAATTGTTACATAAATAAACGCAATTTGATGAGAATGTTATTTATATATTATTTTTCACAATTTTTTTGGATGAAAATTTGAAGTTTTTCAGAAACTAAAGATAACAAATTATTTTATTTAAAATGTTTGGGTAATTTGATTTTTTGCGTTTGGCATCCCTAATTTGATTATTTATTATTATTATAAATTTATTCTCTATGTTTTCCAAATATGGCAATATTTTAATAAAAAAGTTGAGAGAGCTTTTTTTTGGTTATTATTTTGTTACTCCATCCGACCTATATGGCCGCAATGAAGAAATATTTGGCCAGTTACAAGAAACTATACAGCCATCTCCAATTAGCACGACTTAATGCATGTAGCCACCCTACACAACCATTACCTTTGCAATGGAGGTTAGGGCGAGCTATTTAATTTGCAAAAACTAAATTAAACGAGAAGTTATGTCATATAACCGGAAACGCATGCATAAAGGTATATAACCTAAATGCATGCCGATCAGCAACCACAATGACCAAAAAGCAAAACCGAAATAAATCCGAAAACCAACCCAAAGAATTTGCTGAAATAATTTGGTATTAAGTTTAACAAATTGTTTATTTTTTTCCAATATTTTGTTTACATTTATTATCAATACTCAAACCGAAGTGGAGGGTATCAAAGATTCGGCACAGCCGAATTTAACACTCTTACTTGTTTTATTAACAACTAGGTATTTTAGCATTATTTGCTTTAGATGTTGGTGAATTTTTACTCCCTTTATATTAACTCGTAGTGTCTGCTTGTCGAAAAAATTTTGGATCGATTTTTACCAATTTCCCGTGACCCATTCGATCTGAAATTTTGCAGGCAGGCTCGTGGTAATAACAGAAATGATCTAACAAATTTTTTTAGTGATGCCAAAACAATGGAAACTTTAAAATTTTTCTACCAGAGTTAATAAAAAAAATGTACAAAGGGTTAGTTTTTATTATATTATTACCACAACGACCACAAAAACAACAAGTCCAGCTATGACAACAAAACAACATTTAGAATAACAACAAGAACAATATAGAAACATATTTTTCATTTTTTTTTTTTTACTTTTTCAGAGATTTCCCTAGACCTGTCCCACCGATTTTAATGATTTTTGAAATAGAAATCTTCCCATGAATTTGGTGAATCATTCTCACTAAAAATGATCTCTGTAGCTGCACTATTGAGGGCGTGATCGTGACAAGAACAACATAGAAAGTTATATTTTTTCAAGACTTTTTTAGTTCTTCATTCAAATCTCGGGCCCTAATCGACCGATTTGGACGGTTTTAAATAGCAAACTTTTCAGGATGTTAATGAATCATTTTTTATATCAACGAGTACCTTAACTGTCCGATTGATGCCGTCATCGTGATTTCCATAGACGGACAGACGGACATCGCTATATCAACTCCGCTTGTTATAAGGATCACAAATATATATAGTTTATGGGGTCCAAAATTTTTTTTCTATTATTACAAACGGAATGACAAACTTGTATATACCCTCTGCACACTGGAGTGGAGGGTATAATAACAAACAGCTTAATTATTTATTACAAAAAATAATTTATTACTAAAATAATAATAATTCAGCTTAGATAATTTCTTCTTATTTTTTTCGTAGTACGACAGTTTTAAATTTAAATGTACGGACACTAAAAAATCACAAAAATATTTCATCTCGTTCCGCGACAGGGTAAAAACAATTCAACATAAATAATGTCCATCAAGCTCAATTTGAACGAGATAATTTTTAGCAGATTTGAGACAACCCCTCGTACCGGTACTTTCTTTTGCTATAATTTTCTTGATGTATTCCCAATTGGTTTAAGCTATTTATACCCTACAGCAGATCCCAGCGCTCGAAATTCGACTGCAAATTCTAGGAAATTTTATTTTTTTCATTTAATAAATAATTTTATAAGACCCTAAAGGTATGCTAATCAATTTTAGCCAATTTACAATTCATATCGATTGCGTTATTGATGTTTTTTTTTTTTGCAAACACTATACAAACACTTCTTTCTCTTCCACGATATTAAGCCTCAATAGACTTTCCAGACAGGAAAAAATTATCAAAAATATTTCCAAACATTTCTCCAAAGCAGGATTTTTATATTAAATTTAAGATAAAATATAGTTTTTCGTTTAGGAGATTAATTCATTGTATTTGTTTCCTTTTTTTTTTAATTAACCACGACTGGCTAGAGCTCTGAAGCTTTTATTTCTCGCGATCAACCAGAAATTTATAAAATTTTTCTCAATTTACTTGTTGATAATGAAAAATATTTTCTTCAGTATAAATTTAATGATTTATTTCTATTATAATAAATGTGAGAAGTTGCTAATTACAACTTATTTTACAAACATTAAAAGATTTACTAGTTCTCATAAGCAATGTGAAAAGGCAATCCATATTTAGAAATAAACTAACAATTTTGTAAATTTCAGGGAATATTTTTTTTTATTGTTTTATTAATCAATCAATGCAGACAGAAACATAACACAATACAATTTAGTCAAGTTATTACAATTAATTCAGAAAAGTTAAAAGATTTTAAAAACCGCATTTTAATATTACAATAAGAACTGGTTCATACTTAATACACTTAATATATTTTTTTTTGTTTCTTTAAATGGAATAATACATATATGTAAATTAGTGTAATGTAAATCTTCACCGTCGAAGTATTTAACCACCAAAACCGTACAAAGTACGTCCTTGACGTTTCAAAGCATAAACGACATCCATGGCCGTAACAGTTTTACGTTTAGCATGTTCCGTATAGGTAACGGCATCACGAATAACGTTTTCTAAAAACACCTAAAAAAAAAAAAAAAAGAACAACAAAATATAATTTAGATTTTTTTTTAGTCGCGCTTCCCCCAAGTTTTCTTACCTTTAATACACCGCGAGTTTCTTCATAAATTAAACCAGATATACGTTTGACACCTCCACGACGGGCTAAACGACGTATAGCCGGTTTGGTAATACCCTGGATGTTGTCACGAAGTACTTTACGATGACGCTTAGCTCCACCTTTTCCTAAACCCTTACCACCTTTACCACGACCAGTCATTGTTTAAGATTTCTTTTTTTTTGTTAGGGAATCTAAAAAATATTTTTTTAAGTTCAGTGATTAAATAAAAAAATATATGTATATACATATATTAAACTCTAAATTCAATGAGCAACTAAAAAAACTGATTTCTATTAGATTTTCTTAATTTCTTTAAGAAAATGTTTAACATTTTCCTATGAGAAATATTAAATTCTTTAAGTTCAATAAATTACTTAAATAAAAACTTAATTTCTTAAGAAAATAATTTTTAACAGTTAGATTTTCTTAATTTCTTTACTAAATTATTCATTTTCAACACTTACCTGTGAGAAAGCTTGTATCCGAAGTAAAAATGGCGACTGTGCATATAATAAAAACTGTTTTATATTTATTGCTTGTTATACAGCTGAACAAAAGAAAAGACGCAAAAGCAATTCAGCTAAACGACAGGTTTGCTAAAAATAGTAGTAGTTTTAACCCATTAAATTAGAGGAAATTTTTTTTTTTTTTTTGAAAAATAGAATTTGGGAAAAATAAGGATTCAGTTATGTGGTATTTGAAATTATTTCATGGATACTAAGTATTTCATTTAAATTAAAAACTTAAAATCTCTTACCGCAGTTACTTTAAAACAAACCAAATTCGATGTTTTACTTTGTGGTATATGTCCTTTATTCATTTATTAATATTAATATCAATATATAAGATATAGATATTATTTAAATAAAAACTTCACAAAATACATTGTTTCAACAAATTACTGGCCTATGTTTCTGGCAAGTTATTTGATTTCGTTGCAGCCTATTCGAGCTGATTCAAACTCTCTTCGAATGCAATGTAAGCATTTATTATGTTGGCGACTTGGCCGGCGCTGACCCTGAAGATTTTTGTTTCCCAATTCCGATAAAACGATTTTTTATACCCTCCACACCTCACTGGCAGAGGGCATATTTTTTCCTCCACACTTCAATGGCAGAGGGTATATATAGGTTTGTCATTCCGTTTTTAACGCATCGAAAAACGAATTTCGGAGGCGATATAGCGATGTCCGTCTGTCTGTTGAAATCACGCTCATTCCCAAAAAAAAAAAAAAAAACATTTAACTGGGTAAAGTTACGATAATATCATTTGCCATTATTCCCACCAGGTTGGTATTTAAAATGGGGTAAATCGGGCATCATTGTGCTTAGATACGAGCAAAGATATGTAGATACCCCTAAAAAAAATATATAATGCTGGCTACACACCAGGCAAAACTTTTTGATATTTCTGGTTGGTTGAGGCAACCGTTGCTACGTGTGTATCATTGTTGCTACAACACATTGAAGCAACCGTTGTCTGGTGTGTAGCCAGCATAATAGTTGTACAACAACATTCACAGTTCAAAAAAGCCACAAAAAATAGTGCAATCATACCAGCAAACACAATTACCATTACCCCCCTATCTCACATCACACTGCAATTTCGAAAAACTCAATACACTCCCATTTTTTTAGTCCGAATTCACACAAGGCAACATTTGTTGCACAATTCTTGAAATTGTAGGAGAGAGGGGAAAGAAGAGCGGTATTTGGTACGGAGTTGCTTGTACTCGGCAACTTGTTTTGTTGTGCAATTCGTAATTATAAACACGAAGTTATTATTTGACATTTCTTTTTATTCTTTTCTTCGCTGTGAAAAATTATTATTATTATTTCATTTATTTTATTATTTTTTTATGATTTCATATTTCTTTGACTTCCATTTTTTCACACAAATAGATTTTTCACTTTGGACCAATAATAAATTCTTTTTACACAAGCCAATAAAGTGAACTTTCAAAAATGTAAGAATTTGAAAGTAAAAGAAACCCAAAAGTTGCGGCAATAAATTTCTCTGTGTGAACATTAAGGCAACTTTAAAAGAGAATTGAAAAAAAGTTGCGCAACAAAAATTGCCTTGTGTGAATCCAGACTTAATAAACGAATTTAGGCATAAAAACTGATTCTAACCACACTGCTCGTAGGCCTGGTGTCGAATCATCACATTCGTTATCGAAATTTTTCGATCTAAATTATTTTTTTTATTTTTCAAAATAAAATAATAAGAGTAATTTTACTCTGTCACAGCTAACGAGTTATAATTCCTAGTTAATGGTAAAAAATGAAATGCGGTCTGATGATTGTCCGTCTTCCTTAAATAATAAACCAAAATATGGGATTTCGATTGATTTTACTCGATATCGAATGCGACGATTTGGCCCCTGACTTTAGATGAGTCCGAGTTCACACAAGGCAACTTTTGTTGCGCAATTCTTGAGTTTGTTGATGTTTGCGGTGAGGGGAATAAAAAGGGAAAAATAATTGCCGGTTCTCGGCTATTTCAAGCAATTCTCTCATTCGCTTTTTTTTTTTTGTTGAATATTTGACATTTCTTTTCATTCGGTGTTTCGCTTCTTGGTGTGAATAATTCGTAATTATTGTTTACTTTATTAAAATGGCCTTTAAATGGAATCGGGACTTAATTTTTTTCTTTTGAATTCATTTTTCAACAAAACCAATTAAATTAATTTATGTATGTATGTATTTAATTTTATTATTGTTCTTTACGACTAGAGCACAAATGTCAAATTAATAAAAATGAAAAATGAAAAATGGAAAATGAAAACTGAAAAATTGAAAATGAAAATTGAAAAATGGAAAATGTCAACCGAAAACTGAAAAATTAAAAATGGAAAATGAAAACTGGAAAATGAAAAATTAAAACTGAAAAATTAAAAATGAAAACTGAAAATTGGAAAGTGAAAAATGGAAAATGAAAACTGAAAAATAGAAAAGGAAAAATGAAAACTAGAAAACGAAAAGTGAAAACTGAGAAATGGGAACTGTAAAATGAAAAATTAAGACTGAAAAATTAAAAATGGAAAACGAAAATTGAAAAATTAATAATGAAAAATTAAAAACAAAAAATAAAAACTGAAAAACGAAAATTGTTTTTCTATTATAATTTATAGAAAAAAGCTCGATCCCTATAAGAAAGTTTTGAGATAATGCATGATAATTTAAAAAAAAAATCAACTGACTCTTGGCTAAAAATTTCCAATTTTTAAAATATTTTTATCTAAATTAATATAATTTTAAATATTTGATATTTAACATTTAAATGTGATCATGATCGGTCCATTTTGCGACCTAGTGTCCATATAAATACAGGATCCGATACGAATATTTTCAGATCTGCAGACAAAAAAATTCCACTCAGATTTGATTTATGCTTATTTTCTATACCCAATTAGTTTGACCTAAGACTAATTCTCTAAAGCATGGTATACAATACAATTCATACTTTCGGATAATAATAATTGATGTTTTCTAAGTAAAATTGATGTTTTATGAAATATATGTAATTGGAAATGGTGTAGATATGCTCAAATGCGGATATTTTTCTCATCTTGAATTTGATTTTATTAAAAAAAAAATTACGCTATTTTAGAAAATTTTGTAATAAAAAAACCTTTGCTCATATTTTAGAAAATTTTGAATTAAAAAGTTTACTACATCTAAATAACAACACAATTCGCTTAGAAACACACACCATTATGTTTATTTATTTAAATAAAAAACGATTAAAATTTGAGAAAAAATAGAACAATACATTATTCTTATATTGGAATAATTTCCATTACAAATCATATTAAAACGTATTGAAATTACGTTGTATTTGCATAACATCCTCCATCATAAAATTACGTAAATGGCATAGAGCCTTAACTACGTCATCTTGATTGCTTTGCGCATATTTTCCCAACCATTGTGAGGGCAAAAGATTTTGGGGTTTTGTTACGTCTGCTGGAGTCACTGGTGTTAGAGCCTTCTTCCAGTTGCTAACAGTTTGGTTATCTTGTTGTTGAGTTGTACCTTGTAGAGATGAGATATACTTGATGTAGGCTTCAGAGTGTAAAACAAGTTGTGGCCTGGGGGGAACAATAACAAACATGGGTTCTGGCGGTAGATATTGACCATTATGGTCCATATTACGAGATGAATTTGCATTTGGTCCACCTGCCATCATTTGATTGCTAACATTATTTGTGGCCATTTGTTGGGGTAACATTGAACCAATTTTGTGTTTACGGTTAACAAAATTCTTACCACGTTCATGTGGCAACATTAGTTTACTGGCTTTAGGTAAATGTACTTCACGTACATGTTTCATGAGACGCAAGAGCGATGGAAAAGCTTGCATATTCTTTTTCATACGTATACAATTGCGCCAGAGGCAGCAATATTCCGAATCAGTCTGTTGTGCCGTACGCTGAACATGACCTGTGTTTTCAGCCAAACAATGTTCCATACAATCTACGGAATCTTCAAACTGATAGTCACATTTATCCCAATGACATTCAAATGTCAAAGAAGGCTGTGGATCGTTATTGGGTCCTGGGCTGGCACAATTTGTTGGATCATCCATAAGTTCACGTCTGGCAGCGGTTTCTTCATTGATGCGTATGGCTCGATCTTCCCAACTTTGTTTAACACTAGCTGGTAGATTTTTCCATTCTTGACCAACCATACGTGAAATGTCACCAAATGAAGCATCAGGGTTAGCTGTACAAATGCCTGTAGTAAGTAAAAAGAAGTTTGAATTTATTTCCACTATATAGTAATCATATAATAATCTTACCTTTCCTCACTTCACTCGAATATAATATATAACCGGTTAAACTTTTCTTAGTGTTTTTTGTCTTTTTTGATGACAAGGGAGTCGACGATACAGATGGTGCTGGCGAAGATATTGTAGCAATGTCTGAATTCACCGACGGAGGATTGCCATCTAAAGAGTCCTCCATTATACCCAAACTTTCATTAAAATCTTGACTCTTAATTTCTTTGATGGGTTTAATGGGCATTTTGAAACTGAAGATTTCATCTTGTGTTACTTCCGGAGAATGTTGGAATTTACGCAGTGAATTTGGAGTAGAAAATTTACGCAAAGATTTTTTTACCTCGTCATATGAGGCCTCACAGATGTAAACATCACTTTCAGGGAATTCGGTAGGACGTGAGGATATGTAATCATGATATTCCAAAACGCCACATCTGCCAACTATGCCTATAATGGGACTGGCCTCTTCAACAGTTGATAGCAGCAGCTCTTGTCTATAGAATTGTTTACCCAATGGTGGCTGAGTGGCCAGTGGTGGTGTTATTTCCGAAGGAGCTAATAGCCAGGGTCCTTTGAAGTAGGACTTGTTATTCTGTTCCCATATATGGTGAATTTGTGCTATCAATTGTTTGCCACTTTGAGTAGCAACATACACAAAGTCACCAGTTTTTACAACACCACTGCATATGGTATTGTATTGTTGATAGTATACCGAGTTGACTTCAGCATTTGCTGGTGGATCACAGGTCAAATTTGGTTTTTCTTTCTCTATCAAAGCTTCCTGCAGTTTTAATTCCTCCAATTCACCTTTGTGCTTTTCAATGCGTTCCTTGAACACCGACATAACTCGTTTAATTTCGATTGGTTTATCGCGAGCTAAAAATTTTTCACTTTGTTTTACAAAAGGCCAATTTTTAAATTTTTGAAAAGATCTCGGCCTAACATTATATCGCGATTCGCATACGAATATATCTTTGTCCTCAACATTTTCCGGTTTGTATTTTATGTAGTCCTTAATATGCATAATGTAACATTTGCCCAATACCCGCTCCATGGGTATGGTCTGTGAAACACTACTTTTGAAAACTTCTTTCTCTAAAAATTTTCTTGTCTGTACATGATATGTTTCATGGGGTCTTAAGAACACAGCACCATGCATCATTTTAATATTGTCCTCGGTAGTCCAAAGTCTTTCGATATAAGCAATACTTGGTATTTTATTTTCATTATGCTGGAAGTAAACAAAATCTCCCGGTGAAAACACCTTTTGATTGATGACCATCGATTCACCTTGCATGGCTGTTGCATCCACCACTATTTCCTTATCTTCAAGATCCTGATCAGGCTCTTCTTGCGATAATTTCTGTTGTCTTATGGCTTCCACTTCGGACATGAGTTTATGCAAGGAATAATTTAAAGCCGTAGAACTTAAAGTATCTTGACAAATTTCATCTCTTTTCTTAATGAAAAAAGTCTGTAGTTCTATAGAATCTTGAAAAACGTCAGAGTCGGTGTGCGATAACTTACGAGCTCTTTCCAAACATGTAAATACATCTTCCTGGAATATATCCAAACGCTTATACACGCCCTTGTCCAATCGGCGCTTAACCAAATCCAATGAAATGCCTCTAACCTTCAGTTCACCTGGTAATTCATCATGTTCGGGTAATTCTTGTAGAGAATCTGAATAACATCTGCCAGCCTCATCTTGATGATTGTACAAGGAGGTGAATAAAGTCAATAATAATTCTTGAACCGCTAGACCTACATCGGGTACTGTATCTCGATCATTTCTTAAACTTTGCTTAAGTTGTAAAGTCAATTGTTGTAGCACCAAAGCATCTTTATATATCTGTGAGTCGGGTTCATTATATTTACAAGCATTTTCCAACATTAATAGAAAATCGGCCGCCAAATCATCAATTGTTTCATAAACATTTTGCTTAAGCTTATTAGCTATTCTATCCATATCCATGGGTTCCTTAATGATGTCATAATAGTCGGGATATTCCGTTTTTGATGGTAATTTAGTGAAAATCAAAGAAAGTTGTCTTTTTCCTTTTGGTTCTTGATAGTCACGCATAGTTTCATAAAACTGCCACAGTTTATCGGCCATGGGTACAGCATTGCCTTTTCGCCTTTTGTTGCATTTTTGCAAAGGTCTTTTAATTTCATTTAGACCCGGAAATTCTTTAAGTTTTTCATTCAAAACCTTTTCCAAGACATTGGCATCTTCATAAATATTGGAACCTGGAAAATATAATAAATATAAGTATTATATCGACCTTTTTTTTTTTTGTAATGAAATGGTAAAATATTTTTTTTTATTCAATATTTCGCCATCTACAATATTAAATGTAAAAGCTTAGTGACGCATTTTTATTTTAAACTTTTGTTGCTCATTAAAAAGATTCCTTAATAACGTTGATTTATAAGTCTAAGTTGCAATAAATATGAATATGGCGTTGAGATATAAATCACATCAATAATTATAATATTTACAATTGATTTAATTCGTTCAACTCATCTATATAGAAATACATGTATATTTACCATACTAACGCAACAGAGCCAACGCACAACCTCATGAGTATTTTAATGTTTGTATTCCAATCGTACTTATTTTGCATCCTGTGTACACATTGTGTGAAGGAAGGAGAGTCTAAATCAACAACTTCATAAATGTTGTTAAGTATGAGCATGATGAACACTCCAAACTTTAGAGTGGATATGAGGTTCAACATTTCAATAGGTATGAATGCGTATTAGTACAAGAAATTATGAATCACGATTTAACTCTACTCACTTTTCAGTATTCATTGCAGAGATCTGATCAAAATTAAGAGATCCAACGATTTTGATTTTTTAATAATAAAAATTAACATATGTTTTTCTATAGCGCTCTGACTATTTTTCTGAAATTCAATTTATATTTTTTTTGCTAAGTTCTGATCAGTTCTGAAATTCACATACTAGAAAAAGTCTGCGTACATAATTTAATTCTAAATCGGAAGGGCAATTTCTCCAAAGAACACGTATTTATCTATAAATTTTTGTATTTATTTATAATTCAATATAATAAAAAAAACGGCACCAAGGCCAATAAACTGTATTACATAGAAATATTCCTGAATAAGAATCTTAAAAATAAAATACTATGATATAATCATGTAAAAGTATAAATAGTACACAGAGAAATTCCATCAAATCAAATCAAGTTGGCTCCCCAGCAAAGTTTTATAAAAAACAAGAAATATGGTAGCAACAAAATGTTAGCCCAACCAGTGATTAATTAGGTAACCAACAAGTCTAAAATAATCAAATACTATTAACCAGGGACGTAGCAGTTATAAGAGATATGACGAAAAAGTCTAATTTAACTTAATGGTTAATTCATTGATGAATTCAAATAATGGTTATAATTAACAATTACCCTAAGATATATAGTATTTTGGTTACTATAACCAATTGAAGTGAGAGATATTTATACCCTATACCACTATGTGGTTTGGGTATAATGACTTTGTGCTGCTGTTTGTAACTACCAAAAATATTTGACCTAGACCCATCTTTTATTATACCGATCGAATCAGAATCACTATCTGATTCGATTTAACGATGTCCGCCCGTCTGTGTGTCCATGTAAAGATTGTAATCAAACTGCAGGTCGCAAATATGAATATATTTCGAAGAAGTTTGGTATATAAGCTTTTAGGATGAACGCTATTGAAATCGGTGAGAATCGGTCCATGTTCAGACCTAGCCCCGATACAAATGACCACTATGAAATCAACATAAATTGCCATAAGATCCAAATTATCATATAAATCTTAGTCAAATTGGGTTTGTATGTACTTATTACATCCAATAATCAGTAGTCCGAAAAAGATCCGTATTGGACAACTCTTAGTCATAGGCCCCATATAGAGCTGCTTCCCGATCTTTACTTAAATCTATCAAAAAACAAAAATATTGCAGTGATTCTTCTCACTTTTCCATATCTGCAGCCAAAAAAATTAATAAAAATCCCACTCAAATTTGGTTTATGCTTATTTTCTATATCCAGTTAGTTGGACCTGAGAGATTGGGCTTCTAAAGGCATGGTATAGGGTATCGTATAGTCGGTCAAGACCAACTATAATTTTCTTACTTGTTTTTTTTTTGATTATGATTAACTACTCGTATTATAGCAACTAAAAAAATTTTTTGGTTACCAATAACCATTATCGAAAGTATTTTTTTTGGTTATTCCTATCCGGAAATATGGTAGCAACAAAAGTCTAAAATAATAACCAGGGACGTAACAGTTATAAGAGAAATGACGAAAAAGTTTAATTTAACTTAATGGTTAATTCATTGATGAGTTCAAATAATGGTTATAATTAACAATTATCCTAAGATATATAGTATTTTGGTTACCATAACCAATTGAAGTGAGAGATTTTTTTTTTTGGTTATGATTAACTACTCTATTATAGCAATTAAAAAATTTTTTTTGGTTACCAATAACCATTATCGAAAGTATTTTTTTTTTTTTGGTTATTCCTACCCGGATACATATCGTATTTTTGATTTAATGGATGCATTACTAAGAGGGTTGTAGTTTAATTATTAAACTACTTTAATTAATCTACTTAAAGTTTAATTATTAATCCACTTTTCCATTAAATAATATTTTATTTATAAAATTAATAAACAATTCTTACAAAACTGCCCGTTTTGTTTATTTTAATTAATTGCCCTACAACCCCTTAGAAATGCATACATTACATCAAAAATACGACATGTATCCGGGTAGGAATAACCAAAAAAAAAATTCTTTCGATAATGGTTATTGGTAATCAACAAAATTTTTTGGTTGCTATAATACGAGTAGTCAATCATAACCAAAAAACAAAAAATATTTCTCACTTCAATTGGTTACGGTAACCAAAATACTATATATCTTATGATAATTGTTAAAATTTTCCTAAAGCAAATAAATCGAATTTTTTTCCGTCCCTGCTTTTAACCGAAAGGCATTATTGGAGTGTGAGAAAATCCGTAATTCAAGTGGTAGATAATTCCACCATCGGGCAATTCTGATAACAAACGATCTCTCAAACAAAGAATCTTTGGAATAAGTAACTGAGGATTTCTAGTTGACCGAGTAAAAATAAAGTTCCTACGAAGAGCCAAAGGCATACTATTTTTAACGACCTTGTGAAAAATGGCAAGTTACGAAATTTCACAAAATTTTCAAACGAGATTCCTAGAAAACGTTTGAAAAAAACCCAAAATGTGACTTTTCCTATGGATGCCGAACACAAATCGAACAATCGTATTAAAAAAAGGGACAAAATTAACAATGAAAAAATCTGCGTACAAAAATGAAAAATTTGAACACAGTGTTCGATTTTTACACAATACCTCAATTTAGTGACATTTTTAATTGTCTGACTAGTAAAACAAAATTTTTTAATTAAGAATTTTTGATGACCAGAGACCAAATTATGATGATTTATATCTATGTATCTATATTAATAGGCTAGGTGATTTTTTGTGACCGATGTTTTGTTCTACCGTTTTATCCCGATTTTGACCAAACGTATATTATTTCAAAGGTATTTTTATTTAGCTGTTCACCAGATTTACAGATTTTTAATATTTTTTCTTTATCTTGAGTAAATTGTAAACACATACATAAAATTATACATATGCTATGTGTGCGTTTATTATATTTGTTAATGTGTTTGTTAATGAGTTTGTTTGTTGTTGAAGGCAATGATACAATCATTGCCACACAGCCTGAAAAGGCAAACTCAGAAATTAATAAAATGGTAGAGGAAGTAAGCGCCAGCATAGCTAAACTCTCTACCAATAAGAAAAGGTTATCTGGGGCCCAACGACGAAAAATCGCCAAAATGAACCAGAAAACTCAAAAAGCTGAAGCGAAGCAAGATGCTCCAAAGGATAATGGACCTGCTACACCCGCATCCTCGGAAGTGGGAAAGCGGATACGTTCTCCTGAGGAGCAGAACATTGCAGAAGCTAAAAAGAAGAAGAGAAACTCCATGCCAACTAGTACACAGTTGACCAATAACCCCAACCAGAAGATCAGAGGTACCATCACGGGAACTCAATCCAAAGGAGAGGTTATTGGGCCAACGTCAACTAGGAAAAGTGATGCAAAATGTAATCCCTCATTGCAAGTGCAGAACCCTTCCAAAGGTGAAAGACAAGCAATGAAGAGAAAACAGATTGCACCATCAGGCAAGGAACAATCGACTTCATATGCTAGTATGGCGAAAAGACCAGCAATGGACGAACTCTGCTACGCCATTGTCGATTCAAGTAGTCCCACAGGCAAAATCCCTATAGCCCAGAGACAAGTTCTCGAAGAGGCATTCAATAAAAGGATCCTGGAATACACCCTAGAGGCCGAGAACGATGACCAGAAGATCCAAATTAACAGCTGCAGGTTCTCCATGGATGTACTAATGCTACAACTTGCATCCAACGCATGCGTACAAACCCTGGAGAAAATGGTGGAATGCATACCAGCTCCTTGGGATGGTGCCAAACTATCCCTAGTCAAAAAGGCGGACATTCCATCCCTGACCAAAGCCTCCTTCTTCATAAAAGGTTGGGGCAGCAAACTTGCTAGCGAAGACGTTGTGAAGGTCTTGGGAAAGCAAAATAAAGGTCTAGCCACTGACAAATGGGAGATCTTCCACAGAGAGGAGGGCCCAGACGGCACTCTTATCGTTGTGGGGATTGATCAGGAGTCAATGGCCAGCCTAAAGACCACTAAGGGTAAAGCCTTCTTCGTCTCAGCCGCAGTCTACTTTAAAGTAGGCAAGACTACCATTGGCTGGGAGAAGGCAAATGATGAACCAAAGGCGGGCAATAGTGAGGGGACTTCCACAGTCCTAACACCATCCACCTCAGCTAAAAAGGGAGAGTTAGAAATAACCAACTCCCAAGAAGATAAACTTTTAGCCGAACAATGATCATGCTCATGCAGATCAACCTCCATCGGAGCAAAACGGCTACTCAAACTCTGATGGAAAAACTACAAAAAGGTAAGTTACATGTCGTTCTAGTACAGGAACCTTGGACGGTAAATGACAAGGTTACTGGACTAAATGATCCTAATTACCAAATTTTCTATGCTCATACAGGAACTCGACCGAGAACTTGTATTATTTGTCACAAAAACCTAAACTATCTCTTTTCCCCAGACTTGTCCACCGCAGATGCCACCGTCCTGCAACACGGAAGCCAACCAATGCTCTTAGCATCGGTTTATCTCCCGTCGGACTCACCGACACCTCCACCGACGTCGGAACTTGAAGAGATGGTAAAAACGGCCAGGATAACAGGTAAGGAAATTCTCATAGGGTGCGATGCGAATTCTCACCATATAGCTTGGGGAAGTTCGAACTGTAACCAAAGGGGGGATGCTTTACTTGAATTCCTTAACGAAAATGACCTTTTTACCCTTAATGTTGGGAACACGGCAACCTTTGTTAACAAATTAAGGGAAGAGGTTCTTGATATTTCAATTTGTTCGAAAAATTTAGTGGATGATATCCAAGATTGGCATGTCTCTAGCGAACATTCCTTCTCGGATCATCGATACATTTTATTTAAACTGACACACCCACCACCTGAACCCATCAAGTTCAGGAATAAGGCTAAGACTGATTGGCCTAAATTTAGAAGAAATCTACAAGCCCGTCTAACTACTCCTCGCACAGACTTAAGGTATGTCGAAGAGGTTGACGAGGAAGTGGACAAAATAACGAGGAGCCTAATTGAGTCCTTCAAGGAATGCTGTCCACTCCGGGAAAGGAGATCTCCCCGAGATAAACCCTGGCTAACAGGGGAACTGATAAATCTTGGGAAGGACGTCCGAAGACTTTTCAATAGGGCTCGTCGTAAAAAACACGCAATATACTGGGATGACTACCATGTTAAGCTCAGGGATTACAACAAGAAGATTCGAATAGCCAAACGCAACTCCTGGAGACACTTCTGTGAACAGGTTGATAGCGTTAATGACGTCTCAAAAATCAAGAAATTCTTATCGAAAACCCATTCGCAGCCTGAAACTCTTGTCGATAGGGACGGGATTCGGGCGGAATCGATGGAACAGTCCTTAAGAATATTGATGGAAACACACTTTCTTACCGAAGAATATGGGCCGAATAGGGACCCTGAAATTGGTACCAATGTGTCCCGACGAACTGGAACCAACGTGGAACAGCAGACGGGACCCGAAGGGGAACAATATGAAGGGCCTAATGAGGAACAATATCGAGAGGAAAGATATGATAGAATAACCGAAAATATGGTAATTAGGGCAATACAAAGCTTTGCCCCCTTTAAGGCAGCAGGCCCAGATGAAATCTTTCCTGCTCTATTACAAGAGAGCGGGGACTTGATTAGCAGTAGTCTGGCTGGCATATTCTCTGCTTGCCTAAAACTTGCGTATACCCCCAGAGCATGGCAGGAGGCCAAGGTGGTCTTCATACCAAAGCCGGGAAAGGAAAGCTACGCGAACCCTAAGGCCTATCGACCGATAAGTCTTACATCCTTCCTACTGAAAACCATGGAGCGAATAGTCGATAACATGGTTAAATCTCAAATCCCAAATGAGCTGTTGAAGTTCAAACAACACGCTTATTTAAAGGGACGCTCAGTAGAAACTGCGCTTCATGAAGTAGTTCACCACATAGAAAGATCTTTCGATCTAAAAATCTTTACTCTAGCCATATTCATTGATATAGAAGGAGCTTTTAACAATGTATCAACAAATACGCTACTCCACTCCCTAGAACGTTTCGACATCGACCGGGATATCAAAGCCTGGATCAGTCACATGCTAGGGAATAGATGGATAAGTTGCGAGGTTGGTGGCATTAAAATAAGAGACAAGGTTTGCTGTGGGACACCTCAAGGGGGAATTCTATCCCCCCTTCTCTGGGTGACCACTATAAACAGTCTTCTAAGGATTCTAACCGATAAGGGTTTCCAACCTGTCTGCTATGCAGACGATGTAGCGATACTGTTAAGGGGGAAAGATCCTAGAAATTTATGTAGGAGGGCATCGGATGCACTCGAAATAGCATACGATTGGGCACAACCAAGGGGATTAAATGTGAACCCGGAAAAGACTGAAATATGCCTCTTTACTAGGAAGACGAAAATAGTCGAATTCGATGAACCCCGCTTCCAGGGCAAAACGATTAGAATCACACAAACGGTGAAATACCTTGGGGTGATTCTCGACAAAAAGCTCACTTGGAAAGACCATATTGAGAGCAAAGTCGCGAAGGCTCATCGGATATGGGCCATTTGCAGAAGAGCTATAAGTTCAAAATGGGGTTTAAACCCGAGGATGACTCATTGGCTTTACACAAGCGTCGTTAGACCAATTCTAACCTACGCATCCGTAGTCACATGGACATCAATGAACAGGAAATGCTATATTAAACCATTCCAAAAAATACAACGCCTCTGCTGCATAGGAATCAGCGGCGCAATACGGACTACATCTACGAGGGCTTTAGAGACGATTCTATCTATACACCCGATCGAGATTAGAATTAAATATGAGGCAGCTCTGGCCATGTTACGACTAAGAGTAACAGGGGAATACATCACCGACCATATGACCAGACACCAAACAATATTGGACCAGATACCGGAATTCAACACAGTGGATTTTAGCTGTGATAGAATCGCGGAAGTGTCGACAAACATACCTTGCAGTATAAGGATACCTGACAGGGAAAGCTGGTTGAACGAAAATTTTCTACGAAACCTTCCAGGGTCACACTACTACACAGACGGATCTAGTCTGCATGGTAGGACTGGTATAGGTTTCTATGATGAGGACCGTTCCAATGGCAGACACCTACGCATTCCGGACCACAACTCTGTCTTTCAGGCCGAAGTGGTCGCGATAACGGAATGCATAAGATCTATTGACGTACGGGCAATCCCAAGCCCCGGAGACGTGAAAATATTTTCGGACAGTCTAGCGGCTATCAGGGCGATATCCTCGGACAAAACTAGATCAAGGACTGTCCTCAGATGTAAGGAAGAAATTGCAAACTTCACTACAAGAGGCAGACTTGAAATCATTTGGATCCCAGGACACAGTGGTATAATGGGAAACGAGATTGCAGATGAACTGGCCAGGAAGGGTTCTTTCCTGGAGGGTGTCAATTTGGAAAACCCAATACCCTTCCAGGCTCTCAAATTGAAACTATCGGAGTGGGCAACTAATTCACATACTTCAATTTGGGAGGAAACTGACGTGGGTAAGGCTACGAAGATACTATGGGGCTCTCCAAACACTTCGAAGACTAAGGAAATCCTTAGTCTAAATAGAAAGGAACTGAGTAGGATTATTGGCATCCTCACTGGACACTCTGAACTGAGGGCTCATCTATACCGTATAGGACGGGCAGAATCGGCCACATGCAGAGCTTGTGGAGAGGATGACGAGACCCTAGAACACTACCTTTGTTATTGTCCTGCATTTGCCGGAACAAGGGTCAGAAATTTATCCAACGAAATCATACCAGGCCTAGGGGCTCTTAGGGGGATACGCTGGAAAGCACTCAGGAGATTTGCTATTGAGACCGAACTCCTAAGTTAAATAAGGAGTAGATTAACGGATGAGCACGAGGATGTAGAGCGCACAACAAGCCGACTTTCTGGCTTAAGTGTATATCCGGGTAAAACGGATATGAGCTATGTGTATACATGGCTCCTCTTTTTCAACCTAACCTAACCTAACCTAATGAGTTTGTTTTCTTCATTCACAATAATAATGAACCAAAATAGTGTTGCCTAGAAATTGCACTCGAATTTCGAGCGCTGGAATCTGCTAGATTTATAAAATATAAATCAAAATTTTTTAATATTTTTCAAGATATTTTTGGCAATGAATCGAAAAAGAAAAGAAACTAATGCTGCTGAAGGGAAAATAATTGCATACGTGTGGAAAAATGGTAAAACCTTAAGAGAATTTGGCGAAACAGTAGAAAGAACATATTCCTATGTCCAAAGAGACAATACCTGCAAAGAAACAGGTAATTTTTTATTTAAGCCTCGTTGTGGCCGCCCTTTCATATTTACCGAAAGAGAGAGGTGTTATGTAGTCCAATTTGTACATACGAATACGAGCCCTAAAAGTGGATGAAACCGTTAAGATAAAGTTTAAGAAAACGATTTGCGATGACACTGCAAAAACAAAAAAAAAAAACGATTACGTTTGGAATAAAGGAACCGCAAATAGTGTAGATAAAACTAGGTACTGCACGTAATAAAAAAATTTATCAGGTACAGTTAAGCAAAGAAGTGGTGGGGGTTAACTTAAAATTTTGAAAGCTAACTTGAAGCAAAGTGTGGCTTGAGTGTAATTACAAACTAATGACCCCAAGCACATTGCCGATACTGTTAAGCTCTGGTTGCTATATAACGTTCCACAACAACTGCGTACGTCTCCGCAGTCCCCAGATCGCAACCCTACAGAGCATCTCTGGGACTTATTGAAAAGAAAAATTCGCCAGCAACTAAATAAATTTAAGAGCACTAGCAGATTTTTAAATAAAGACCCCAGTTCGAATCTAATTGTCTTTACGAACGGTCGTGTAAAAATTTAAAGTGCTTAGAGTACAACTATTTAAAATTAATAACAAGTGTATATTTTTGTTTTTGCAATTGCCTATTCTTGATCTCATTTGAACTCACGTGGTAGTCAATACAGCTAAAAACAGGAATAAAAAATCTAGCGATGGCCCGAGGGGCCAAATCTTCATCAAAAAGAAAGCTCCTTGCCAACAAGAAGATGACAAAACTTCCTCCGGGTTTTAACCCGAACATCGCGTCAACTTCAAGCAACAGATTTAGCCTGCTTGCTGGCCTTAATGATATGGACGTAACTCCTGTATCAAATATTCACGAGGTTAAACAACACAAACCTCCACCTATTGTTGAAGCTAACGCCTCATTTTCAGAAATACAAAAACTACTTGGTAAAAATTGTATTTTCAAACGTACTTCAATTGGTACTAAAATTTTTGCTCCAAGCAAGGAAATGTACGAATGCTACAAGCAAATTCTTAAACAGAGTAAGTTGGAGTTTCACTCTTATGGCTCCAAAGATAATAGGTTATACACCACTTTTTTACACGGTTTACCCCGCATAAAAACTGACATCACCGCAGAGCTAAAAAACTACAACCTCTCCCCTTCTTCCGTAGCTGAAATAGTCACCAAATTCAGTTCGAACAACAATGCAGTTTACAAAGTTCAATTTGTACGTGAAAATTTTAAACCAACTGCCTTAAGAAACGTAAGAACAATTTCAAATATTATAATTTCCTCGAAAAAATACAAATCTAGATCCAGAAATAAACCAACTCAATGCTGGAACTGCTTAATGTATGGCCATGGCGGTGAACATTGTCATCGTAGTGCTGCGTGTATGATATGTGCAGAACAACATCATACAAGTGTGTGTCCGTTTAACGCAAATGAAACGAGTAAGAAAATTATAGTCGGTCTAGACCGACTATAGGATACCCTATCACAACATCATACAAGTGTGTGTCCGTTTAACGCAAATGAAACGAGTAAGAAAATTATAGTCGGTCTAGACCGACTATAGGATACCCTATAAGAGACCCTACCCCATAGGCGCAGCTAACTGGACATAGAAAATAAGCTTAAACCAAATTTGAGTGGGATTTTTATAAATTTTTTTGTCTGCAGATATGAAAAAGATCATATCGGATGATATATATATATGGGGACTAGGCCCAAAAATGGACCGATCATGACCATGTTTGGTAAAGTCTCTTGTATTTTGCAAAAATATATACAAACAAAATTTGAGAAGAATCAGTGCAATATTTTTGTTTTTTAATAGATTTAAGTGAAGATCGGGAAGCAGCTCGATATGGGGCCTATGACTAAGAGTTGTCCCACAGGGATCATTTTTGGACTACTGATTAATGGATGTAATAAACACATACAAACCTAATTTGACTAAGATTTATATGATAATTTGGATCTTATGACAATTTAAGTCGATTTCATAGGGGTCATTTGTATGGGGGCTAGGTCTGAACATGGACCGATTCTCACCAATTTCAATAGCGTTCATCCTATGACCGATAAAAGCTTATATACCAAATTTCATCAAAATATATTCATATTTGCGACCTGCAGTTTGATTACAAGCTTTACATGGACACACAGACGGACGGACATCGTTAAATCGAATCAGATAGTGATTCTGATTCGATCGGTATAATTAAAGATGGGTCTAGGTCAAATATTTTTGGTTGTTACAAACAGCAGCACAAAGTCATTATACCCAAACCACATAGTGGTATAGGGTATAAAAAGACCAGCTGTTTTTACATGCTTTAATTGAAAAAAAAAAAAGGAAAAGAGAGAACTGATCACTCTGCAAACGATATCAACTGTCCGTTACGTTCTCTCTATTTGGAAACTAGAACAAGAGTTACTTCTAAAAGTCCGAATAAAAGCAGACAACAACAAAATAACTCATTTCAATTTAATGTGGGAGATTTCCCTAATTTAAGAAACAACAACACAAATTGTAACAATAACATCAATAATAACAGCAAAGCTACATATGCTAACCAGCTGAAAACAAACAACGATTTATTTAGCATTGATGAGCTTTTTGATATTTTCACTACAGCATGGATGATTTGCATAGGTGCACTTCAAAAGTACAACAAATCAAAGTTGTAATGTCAATGGTAAAATACGCCCATGGATTATACTAATAATTTAAACGAATTCAAAATGCTTCACTTGAATGCTAATGGCATTTCAAACTTTTCTAAATTAAAACAATTTGAGATACTAACTGAACGAGAAAATATTAAAATAGCGTCTTTGAATGAAACATTTTTTCAGAAAATCATAGACCCTATTTTAAAAATTACTATTTATATAGAAGTGATAGAACAGATGCAAGAGGAGGAGGAGTAGCGCTGTTAATTCATAAATCTGTCGCTCATAAAAACCTCTTTATTTCAAACACCTCATCAATCGAAAACATCTCAATTGAAGTTATTATAAATAATAGACCTATTGTTGTATCTTCGTTATATTCACCAAGATATACCCGTAACTTCTGTGCTGATATCTTGAACCTAACACCTTCCACCAAAGAATATATAGTTTTTGGTGACCTAAATGCCAAACATTGTTCTTGGAATTGCCGTTCAAATAATACTGCAGGAATTGCACTCAACAACCTACAGCAATCAAGCAATTTTTTCATTCACTATCCAATAGTCCAACCCTATTCCCCATCAACACAATCGCGAAGCATCCACAGTCGATATTATTTTAAGCAATTCCGCTTTAAATATAGACGTAAAAACAATGGATTACGAAATACCATCAGACCATCGCCCCCATTATATTTATGTACACTTAAAAGATCAATGGCCTTGCAGGTTGACCTCAATTATTATGACTATAGTGCAACCAACTGGAACATTTTTATGAATTTTTTAGACAATAAAATCACGTTATATTCGGATATATACAATACCAAGGTAGTTATTGATCAGGAAATCCAAAAATTTATAAATGTAGTTTTCGAAGCAAGGGATGTGTCCACACCTAAAATAACTCAACAAAATAATTACACATTACCATAAAGTACTGTGAAATATATTAAACTAAGAAGAAGCTTTAAAAGAAAAAGCCAACGATCTTCAAATATAGCCGAGCAAACTTTTTATAATCAATGTACTAAGTTTCTAAGTAACATGATTGATAAAAGTATTAATTCGGAGCGCAATAAGAAATGGTGTCAATTATTATCCAATTTAAAACCAGGTGATAAATCATTCTGGAAAATAAGCAGGAATTTGCGAGGAAAGGGAAAAAATCAAATCTCTCACTTTAAAATTGGAAATACAAAAATATCATCTGATAAGGGCAAGGTTGAAATCCTGGCAAATACATTTGTCCAAGCAAATAACCTCACTTCGAACTACAGCCACTCAGCGGATACATTAATAAATACAACAGTAAATAATTTTAAAAAGGAAAATCCTAGTTCTGAATCAGCTATTAATACATCTCTTGAAGAAGTAATGAATATTGTCTCATCAATAAAACCCTCAAAATCCCTGGTTTTGACAATGTTCCGAACCTGCTCTTAAAGAAACTACCACTCAAAGCTCTAAAATTACTGGTTATAATATTTAACAGCTGCATCAAACTCAACTATTTCCCAAACCATTTCAAAAATGCTAAGGATATAGCTATCAACAAACCTAGTAAGCCAAAAAATAATCCAAACAGCTACAGACCTATTAGTCTATTAAGTAACTTAGGTAAAATATTTGAAAAAATACTACATTCTCGTCTTAGTGAATTTGTAACGACCAATTCAATTGTTGCCAAAGAACAATTTGGATTTAAAAAAGGGCATAACTACGCACCAAATAAACAGAATCAAAAATCAAATAATCACAAATAAAAACAATAAACGTTTAACGGGTCTAATATTGTTAGATATTGAAAAAGCGTTTGACACCGTTTGGCATAATTTCCTAGTATTTAAACTTCTTGACCAAAATATTTATGCAAACTTATTTCAGATTTCATTAATAATGAAACATCATCTCCAAAAACCATTACCACAGGGTTACCTCAAGGATCTGTCTTGTCGCCATTGCTTTACTCGATATATACATCCGATTTTAAAGTCCCGAAATATATGAAAATTGCTTATTACGCAGATGATACTGCGTTAATTTCTTCAAACAAACTTACAAGCGCACTCCTGAAGAAAATGGAAAAGGGACTTGTAAATTGCAGTAAATATTTTCACAAATGGAAAATCAAAATTAATCCAAACAAGACCCAAGCAATAATTTTTCCATTCTACAAATCTCCCAAAAGACTGCCAAGACGTCATCTTCTTATTGGAAATAATACCATAAATGTTTAGGACAAAAGGCTTACTTTTAAACAACATATTATGGCTACGTGTCAAAAAGCTATAAAATCATTTAAAGCATTATGGCCACTACTAAATAGAAGGTCATTTCTAAACCCCAAAAACAAAAATCTACTCTTCAAAAGTGTTATAAGGCCGATATTAACATACGCGTGTTCTATTTGGAGTGACGCTGCCAACTGCCACCTAAAACGCTTACAATTTAACAAAACAAATGCCTTAAAATAATAAAATGATAATAAATAAATAAAAAGCCCTGGAGGTATCCTACAAATCTTCTTCATGAAGAAACAGGTTATGAAAAAATTATCGATTTCATAACAAGGATTAATAACAATTACTTTGCCAAAATTGAAAATTCCTCTTACCCACTGATAAGAGAATGTAGAGAAATAACGTAAAATTAAAAAGAAATCACCAAATTGAAAATTATATGCTTATAGAGGTCTATTATTTCAAATAAACCTCCTATAAGCACATAAATATTTTTCAGATAGTATTTGAATTTATTAAATCATATAATAAAGGTTTTTTTCCTCCCATTTTCTTTTAAAAATCATTAAAAATAATATAAACACTATTTAATATCTTTAGATCATATGTATTATTTGTTGCAATATTTATATGTAAAGATAAGATCTCATATGTTAATATCAAAATTTGTTAAAATATGTAAATAAAGGAAGAATATTTAATTGAATTGAATTAAATAAAGACCCTAAAGGTATGCTAATCAATTATAGCCAATTCACAAATCAACACAAAACAAGTAAGAAAATTATAGTTCGGTCTAGACCGACTATATGATACCCTATACCATGGTTTAGAGACCCTATCTTTCGGTCCAACTACTTCGATATAGAAAATAAGCATAAACCAAATTTGAGTGGGATTTTTATTAATTTTTTTGGCTGCAGATATGAAAAAGTTCATATCGGATGCTAAATCTATAAAGGGACTAGGTCCAAAAATGGACCGATCCTGATCATGTTTGGTAAAGTCTCTTGTATTTTGCAAAAATATGTACAAACAAAATTTGAGAAGAATCAGTGCAATATTTTTGTTTTTTAATAGATTTAAGTGAAGATCGGGAAGCAGCTCTATATGGGGTCAAAGGGATCATTTTTCGACTACTCATTAGTGGATGTAATGAACGCATACAAACCCAATTTCAGTAAGATCTATATGACAATTTGGATCTTATGGCAATTTATGTCGATTTCATATGGGTAATTTGTATGGGGGCTAGGTCTGAACATGGACCGATTCTCACCAATTTCAATAGCGTTCATCCCATGGCCGATAAAATCTTATATACCAAATTTCATCAAAATATATTCATATTTGCGACCTGCAGTTTGATTACAAGCTTTACATGGACACGCAGACGGACGGACGGACGGACGGACATTGTTAAATCAACTCAAAAAGTGATTCTGATTCGATCGGTATAATTAAAGATGGGTCTAGGTCATTATACCCAAACCACATAGTGGTATAGGATATAAAAACGCACTAATTTTTATTACAAACACATTAACAAATTTAATAAAACACACAGCATATGTATAATTTTATGTATGTGTTAGTAGCAACTTTAAATGCAATTTACTCAAAATAAAGGAAAAAATTTAAACAAGTAAGAAAATTATAGTCGGTCTAGACCGACTATACGATACCCTCTACCATGCGTTTAGAAACCCTATCTCTTAGGCCCAACTAACTGGACATAGAAAATAACCAAAAACCAAATTTGAGTGGGATTTTTATAAATTTTTTTTGGCTTCAGATATGAAAAAGTTCATATCGGATGCTATATCTATATGGGGACTAGGTCCAAAAATGGACCGATCCTGATCATGTTTGGTAAAGTCTCTTGTATTTTGCAAAAATATATACAAACAAAATTTGAGAAGAATCAGTGCAATATTTTTGTTTTTTAATAGATTTAAGTGAAGATCGGGAACCAGTTCTATATGGGGCCAAAGGGATCATTTTTGGACTACTCATTAATAGATGTAATGAACGCATACAAACCCAATTTGAGTAAGATCTATATGACAATTTGGATCTTATGGCAATTTATGTCGATTTCATAGGGGTAATTTGTATGGGGGCTAGGTCTGAACATCGACCGATTCCCTCCAATTTCAATAGCGTTCATCCCATGGCCGATAAAAGCTTGTATACCAAATTTCGTCAAAATATATTCATATTTGCGACCTGCAGTTTGATTACAAGGTTTACATGGACACACAGACGGACGGACGGACGGACATTGTTAAATCAACTCAAAAAGTGATTCTGATTCGATCGGTATAATTAAAGATGGGTCTAGGTCAAATATTTTTGGTTGTTACAAACAGCAGCACAAAGTCATTATACCCAAACCACATAGTGGTATAGGGTATAAAAACTGTAAATCCGGGGAACAGCTAAAAAGAAATACTTTTTAAATAATATACGTTTGGTCAAAATCGGGTAAAACGGTAGAACGAAACATCGGTCACAAGAAATCGCCTAGCCTATTAATATAGAATGTTATATTATACATATTTATATTTAATCTGAACATTCTTTTTTCTATGTTTTCTTTAGTTATTTTACTGGTACGCAGACTTTTTCTAGTGAGTGTACATTTTAAAAATTTTTGAAATTCAATTTATATTTTCTGAAAAACAATTTATATTTTCTGAATATCAGTTGATGTTTTCTGAAATGCATTTTATAATTTTTGAATTCGCCACTTTCTAAAAGACATTCTATAACTTCTGAAACTAGATGTTTTCTGAAAAACATTTGATAATTTCTGAAATATGTAAATTTGAAACTTTCTGAAAATCAATTTATTTTTTCTGAAATATTTTTGACAATTTCAGCAAAACAATTGATACATTCTGAAATACATTTAATAATTTTTGAAATTCAATTAATATTTTCTGGAAAACCTTTATTACTTTCTGAAATAAATCATTTCTGAAATTCAATTGATATTTTCTGAATACCAATTGATGTTTTCTGACAAACATTTAAACATTCCTGAATTTCAATTGATGTTAACTAAAATACATAATTTCTGAAACAAATTTCTGAAATGCAATAGAATATGTTGTAATCTTGGTAAATAATATCTAAGAATATTTTTTTTTTGTTCTTACCTTCTTCATTATACTGACGACAATTGGCAAACATTATACGATAATCGGCCACAACATCTTCGACATCACGATATTTATCGCCTCGTATATTATTCTCAATTGTATTCATATCGACTGGATTTTGTATGATATCATAATAATCTGGATATACCTTACGCGGTGGCTTTTCCATAAATAAATCAATAGGTTTGCGTGTACCCACAGAATACTCCAATAGATATTTGTGTAAGGACAACACTTTCTTTTTCATATAAGGAGTAATAAACATACGATGAAGCTGTGGCGATTTCAATGAAGAATTCAAAGAGCTATTCGATGTTGTATTGAGTCGAGGCCGCCCTTTCTTCTTTGAAGGCTTCTGCAGAGGTTCAGTAGACGTTATCATAGCAGTTTGATCGGCATCCTCTTCTACTTCATCCTCTTCGTCATCGTCATCTTCATCCATTTCGCTGGTTTCTTGATCAAGAGTATCTTCGACCAGTTTGGTGTTCATTAGTTTGAGCATTTTAATAGCATCCTTGTGTGTACGATGAGTTGGTGGAAATGCCTTTTTAGCATTATCCAACATGAGATAGAGATCAGCTGTAATATCACTTATATTGGCATATTCTCCTTTGTTGAGTTTATTTTGTATTTGGCTCATTGATATGGGACGTTTGATTAATTCAAAATATTCTGGGTGAAATCTACGTACTGGTAATTTCCATAAAGATGTACCCAAAGGAGGTCCTGTGGCACCAGGATGTTCAGAGTGACCTGGAGCATTATATAAATGATCAAACAAAGCCCACATAGGCCCTTCACCTTTTTTACTAGTTTCTTCGTCATCTGTTGAATCGGCCTCCTCTTTTAAGGCCGCTATACTGGCACTACTAAGTAATTTTGATCGTCGTGTTAGTTTTGCTTTGCCCGTTTCCAATTCGAGGCGTTTTTGTGTAAACATTTTCTTTAATGCCTTAGCATCTTTGTAGATTTGGGATCCGGGTTCATTAAATTGACAAGCGTTTTTTGTCATTTGCAAGAGATCACGCTCCATTTCTTGTAGATTGGAATAAGCGTTCGTCTGAATTTTCGTAGCAATTAATCTCAAATCTATAGGATGTTCTATGACATCATAATAATCTGGATAGATTTTTTTAGAAGGCAGCAATAAAAACATTCTATGTAAAGGTCGATCATTCATTGTAGAATCTGAAAAAGTCATGACAGCGGCAAACAGCTCTTCATAAACATTGACATCTTCCTCTCGCAACTCATCTTCGGCAGTGCAAGTTAATCTTCTTCTTCCTCTACCCTTCATTTTAGGTTCATCGTCTGTTATAGTCTCTAGCAGTTTGTGTTTATTAGCTAACACAAACTGCCACAAAGTAATGGCATCTTGATGTTCCATGGTGTCCGGTTTATAAAATGCTTTTGCATTATTTATTAACAACTCAAAGTCGTGCATTAATTCATCTAAATCGTCATAAATATCTGTTTTTAATTTCTGTTGTATTTTCAATAAATCTATAGGATTATTAACCACATCATAATATGAGGGCTCTTGCCGCCTCTTGGGGGCACGTATAAATGTGTCACACAGCATGGTGCCATCTTCTTTTTTTATATTTCTTATAGAATCATATAAACTTTGACACATTTCTGTGGGATCCAATCTTCGTTTTTTCCTAGCCGACATGGACAAGGTAGATGTTGTTGCTGAAGACCCAGTCATTAATACCGGGGACTGTTCTGGTGTGGAATCATCCATTTGTATAGTTTCATCATCGTTTTTACTGCTTATCGAACTAGCTCTTCTTTTGCGGCTTAACATGTTTTAATTAAATATTTTAAAAACTAAAAATCACAAATTTTCGCAGACGCCTATTAAATGAAAAATGCGACTTTACGTGTAGCAAAATGCGGGTTGTTATAAATGTCTAAAGTAAATAGATGCCATATTTTTATTTTTTTTTAAACCGGTATAAATTAAAATATATTTAGATCTCAGGGGGGTAAAACTCTATTTCACGATACAATCACAAAAACAGAGTAAAACAAAACGGTGTGATGTGTGAGTGTATTGGTGTAAAGATTATTGCAGCTAATTCAACAACCCTCAAATATAACAACGTTAAAAATTTCACAATATAAACTAATTCAACAACCAAAAAGTATAAAACAATTACAGATATAACAATATAGAAGTATAACAGCTAATTAGACTAGGCTAAATGCATAAAAACTCTAAATTTTAAAAAATATACTGAAAGCACAAGTACTTCCAACTTAAAAAAATCTTTAATTACTAGATGTTTACACATCTCCCCTGTGATCAGACTCACATCGTTTTTTTTATGGTTTTGTAACAAAACTGGGTAAAAACATTTGTGGAAACAATAAAATTTGTTTTTTAAGAATTAAAATTGATTGCGTTTATAATTTTATTTCAAAGATGTTAAAAATGTTTGATTCAAGATACATAAGTACGATGAGATCCCGTTTATCAACTTTTGGAAATAATATGTAATCTGGCAACTCGATGAATAACACCATTTCACTTACTCTTTTTCATGTATGAACAACTAATATAGCGGAACTCCTCTTTCTTATACAAAGACCGAGTTAATGTTGCCTTCAAAAGTACTGTATAAATATGAAGTAACATAAAATATTGCCATATTTGGGAAACATGGAAATTAAAGCCCCCTTTGGGGCTGCCACATATTAGATTTTGTGGTAACACCATATAAAAACAATACATACTGGCAGATCACATTTATTGAAAAACACACGAATAAAACGGGAGGAACAAATTTTGTAAGCGGAATGTAAAATTATAGATAAGAGTGATTAAAAATTAAAGAGTAATTATATTAAACTAAATAAGTTAAAAAGAAGTGAAAATACTGAATAAAAGTTGATAAAAAAATAATGTAAAACTCAGCAGAAAAAAAGTGCTTAAATATGGAATAAAGTGTGTACAAGAAGAATAACGATAAAAGAAATCAAATGATAGAAATGTAAAAACAACAAGAATAACAATAATATAAGCGCCAGAGGAGCGCCAGTATTTTTTAATATAAATTGTTCAAAGCTCCGCAATGTGGTGGACACTGATGTAACAAAAATTTATGTTACGCATGTGTTTCTACAAGCACAAAATAAAATATTTTAATAAAACAAAATAAAGTTCATAAAAAAAAAGATTAAACTAATTTTAGAAAACTTGTTATTGAATAAATTACTAAACAGACTTCAACGTGAAAAATAGTGCCAATTCGTTTTTTATCGCAAACTTTTTTCAATCCCCCACCATTTTCTTGTGTGTGTGTGAGTTTTTTTGTTGTGTGCCTGTATTTTAAATGGAAAATAAATCCCTGTATTAAGGAAAACGATTAACATCTTTAATAATTGTAAAAAAAAAAACTTAATTAACTTGTAGTTGCTTTTTTTTGTTTTCCATCAACTAGTTCAAAACATGTTGCAATTTTCGTGGAGACCTTTAATACCTTTTGGTAAGTAACATCATTGTTTATTTTTATTTTTATACCCTATACCACTATGTGGTTTGGGTATAATGACTTTGTGCTGCTGTTTGTAACAACCAAAAATATTTGACCTAGACCCATCTTTAATTATACCGATCGAATCAGAATCACTTTCTGAGTTGATTTAACAATGTCCGTCCGTCCGTCCGTCCGTCCGTCCGTCCGTCCGTCCGTCCGTCCGTCTGTGTGTCCATGTAAAGCTTGTAATCAAACTGCAGGTCGCAAATATGAATATATTTTGATGAAATTTGGTATATAAGCTTTTATCGGCCATGGGATGAACGCTATTGAAATTGGTGAGAATCGGTCCATGTTCAGACCTAGCCCCCATACAAATTACCCATATGAAATCGACATAAATTGCCATAAGATCCAAATTGTAATATAGATCTTACTCAAATTGGGTTTGTATGCGTTCATTACATCCACTAATGAGTAGTCCAAAAATGATTCCTTTGACCCCATATGGAGCTGCTTCCCGATCTTCACTTAAATCTATTAAAAAACAAAAATATTGCACTGATTCTTCTCAAATTTTGTTTCTACATATTTTTGCAAAATACAAGAGACTTTACCAAACATGATCAGGATCGGTCCATTTTTGGACCTAGTCCCTTTATAGATATAGCATCCGATATGAACTTTTTCATATCTGCAGCCAAAAAAATTAATAAAAATCCCACTCAAATTTGGTTTTTGCTTATTTTCAATGTCCAGTTAGTTGGGCCTAAGAGATAGGGTTTCTAAACGCATGGTATAGGGTATCGTATAGTCGGTCTAGACCGACTATAATTTTCTTACTTGTTTTATTTATCATTTGTTTATGTAGGTTTTCTACACTAGCTCTTTAATTTCATTTCTTTATCTCTTTGTTAATTGCCTTTTTGTTGTTTACAAGTAATTTACATTTTCATTCATCAATATTTGATTTTTTTTTTATTTGTATTAGTAACGTAAAACGTAAATAAAACAAAAATATTGCAAACATATAAATACTCGATCAATTTGTAAACAATTGATCTAACACACAATGGTTCAAACTGCGCAGCTAGTTGCAAAAAAATTGTAAAAATCAAACTTGAGAGAAAAAAAAAACAAGAAAACTATTGAGTTACGGGAATGGTGTCCAGTTTTTAAAAACGGTAATAAAGATGAAGTTACTAGGCCTGCTAATGGGTCCGCCAAATAACTATTTTTTTTTGAAAATGCTATAAAAAAAAAACTACTGAATATTATCTCAAGTTTCTTTTTTTTATTTGAAAGTACAATCCTTCCGGTTAATAATGGAAGATAATTTCATTCAAATGGCTGCCTCGGCTGGCCATGCAGTAGCCTACACGATCGGTCCAATTTTAAGCACATTATCGATTGTGTGCAGCTGTATTTCACCAATGGCTTCACGAATATTGTCCTTTAAAGCGTCAATTGTCTCTGGGTTGTTGGCGTAACACTTATCTTCGAGGGCACCCCACAAATAATAGTCCAACGGTGTCAAATCATAGCTCCGAGGTGGCCAAACGACATCACCTCTGCGGCTGATAATGCGATCTTCAAAAACAGGGCGCAAAACATCGAGTGTAGCTTCGGCTATGTGGCACGTAGCGCCGTCCTGTTGAAACCAAATGTTGCCAATATTATTATTTATTTATTAGTATTAAAAATACTTTAAATATTCAAAAAACATTACATAAATTCATATTACATTAGTTATAAGTTCTATATAAATAAATTGTATCTTACTACATTTGTACATTTTTTTCTAAATACATTGTAATTTCTTTCAAGTTTCATATTGTTTGGTAAATCATTGAATAGTTTGAAGCCTTTATAAAAAAGGGATCTTTGCATATGTGTTGTCATGACCCTTTGGATTCGAAAATCTTCAGTATTTCTTAGTGCATACGGTTGTACTTCTCCAACATATTTAATTTGATCGCATAGATATTCTGGGGCATCACCTTGTTTAATTTTTTTAATAAAAATTAAAGTGTTGAATTTCAGTCTTTGATTTATATTTAACCATTTTAGTTCTCTAAGCATTTCGTTGATGTGTTTATATCGATTGCTTTTTAGTATAACCCTCATTGCTTTGTTTTGTAGTTTTTGCATTCTTTCTACCTGACTATCATTACAGCAAGTATATATTATTGTCGATCCGTATTCAAAATGTGGTTTAATTATTGTATTATAAATATTTATTGCAGTTGTTTTTGATATTTTATTTCGTATTCTTTTAAAAAATCCGATTTTTTCCCGATTTTTTTACAAGTATAGTCTATGTGTTCTTTAAATTTTAAGTCTTTATCTATTATAAATCCGAGATATTTTATGTGTTCAACCTTTTCTATTATTTTATCGTTAATTTTAAATATTGCTTCAGTGTTCATATTTATTTCAATTATTTTTGTTTTATTTTCGTTTAGTTTTAGTTTATTCATTTTTAACCAGGTATTAATTTTATTGATGTCATGGTACATATTTGCTCTGCAACTTTCATCATCATCTCCTTCCGTGTATATTAATGTATCATCTGCGTATAGGACCATTTCACTTCTATCTAATACCTTTGGCATATCATTAATATATATAATAAATAAGAGAGCTCCCAAAATTGAGCCTTGTGGTACACCGAAATCATTTTCAATTTCAGTTGACAAAACATTATTAACTTTAGTTATTTGCTTCCTATTTTTCAAATACGACTCGAACCAATTTAATTCCGTACCTTGTATTCCATACATATAGAGTTTTTTCACTATAATTTGCCTGTCGATTGTTTCAAAGGCTCGTTTAAAATCTAAAAAAATTGCCATCACTTTTTTTGTTTTTTCTATATTTTTCCATTTACTTATTACATAATTTACAGTCGTTTCACATGAGTATTTTTTACAGAATCCTGATTGGTACTTTGACAATATAGAGTTTTCTTCAATATATTTTTCTAATTGTTCTTTGACAACTTTTTCCAAAATTTTTTCACAGGTTTTTAATGTGTTTATTGGCCGATATTCTTCGCATTTATTTGTTTTTGTCACTTTTTCAATTGGTGTTATCATAGTTACTTTCCAATTATTTATAATTTTTAATATTGATTCTCCTGTTACGTTCCAGTTATCAAGAATGATTTTATTAGATATTTTATCACAGTCAGTTTTATTTTTCATATGTATAATTATATTCTTAAGTTCTAAAATGTTTATTGCACGGAATTTGAATTGTTGGTTTATCACAGTTATTTGGTTTTCATATTGCTCATATTCTATGGAATCTCTTATTAATTTAATACTATCTACAAAATAATTATTGAATTGTCTAGCAATTTCTATATTATCCTTATATTCTACTTGGTTAAATATCACAGTTTTTATCACATTATGGTTTTTTTTAATTACTAGATCTTTGATCACTCTCCACATTTGTTTTCGATCACCCGCATTGTTAATTTTATTATTAATGTATTTATTTTTTTCGTTTTCGATTTTCACTTTATATAAATTTCTTATTGTTTTGTAATTGGTCCATGCCTGATTTGTATTTTCCAATTTTGCTGTTTGGTATTTAATTATTTTGTCCTTTTTCATTAAACGTAATTCACTATTAAACCACCGATTTATATTGCTTTTTTCCCGTATAATTCTCTTATTAGTAAATTTTTGTATAGTTTCTTTAAAGCAATTATCAAATAAAGTTACATTTTCATTAATGTTTTCATTTTCATTGTATCCCATATTTTTACTTAACTCTGTGTTAAATGTCTCTTTGTTGTACTTAAAAATTTCTAATTCTTGGTTGTCTATGTTGGTATAATTATTTTTTTCAGTTTTAATTAAAATATTTATCATTTCATGATCCGCTATTTTATTTGTATTGCTGTTGTTTACTGATATATTACAATTATTTGTTATAACAAAGTCAATTATTGTTCTAGAATTTTTTGCTATTCTAGTATATTCACTAACTAATTGCCTAAGACCATTATCATTTAGTATACATTCAAGTTGATTTTTATGTGTCGAATTTTTAGACCAGTCAATATTAAAATCTCCTGTTATTAAAATATCACAGTTATAATCACTTATTTCATCTAAAACTTCTTCAAAACTTTTACAAAACTCCGACTCTCCATAACTAGGCGATCTGTATATTGCAGCAATTATTATTTGATTGTCTTCACATGTGGCTTTACATACTAACATCCAGTATTTAGCACCTTCTATCTTTTCAATAATTTTAGTTAGTTTCCATATCTTTTTAAAATAAATAATGACTCCACCAGTTCTTGTAGAAGTAGAAAACGATAAAATATGATCATATCCTTGTAATATAATTTCATTTTCTTCTATGTCTTTTGTAATGTGGGTCTCCGAAAGTATAAATAAGTCCGGGTTTTCATTCGATGCAATGACTTCCACTTGATTATAATTATTTACCAATCCTTGTACATTTGTGTATAGAGCATGTATATTCTTTGATTGTTAAACTGATAAGCCAATTTTTCTCATTTTTAAATTCAATTTATTCTGATAAACGGGGCATTCTCTACTGTTTGTAAAATGGTTTTCATCTAAATCCATATTTAGTTTATTGTTCATTTTCATGCAATTTATACATTTCATTATCTGCTCCGTATTTTTGCATTCTTTTGTTTTATGTTGTCCATGACATCTCAAGCATATTTCCTGATTTTTGCATTCTTTTGCGATATGGTTATATCCTCTACATTTAAGGCACTGCGTTACATCTGTTCCATCGTATACTCTACATCTTTCCCATCCTATATTTACTTTCCTTGCTTCTATCATTTTCGTATATGTTTCGTTATCAACTGCCATTTTTACATTATATATTGTTTTATTATTTCTTTTGATTTGATATTTTTCTATTATTTTGAGTTCTGCATTAGAGATACTTGGGTTCTGCTTTTTTAGTTTCTCAATTATTTCCTCCTCTTCATGTACAAAAGTCATATCCGTAATTTTAACTCTTAGCTCAATTCGGTTGGGCACCTTAATTTCATATCCTTCTGTTAACTCGTTTTCTATTGCACTTTTTATTTTCTCTCTTTCTTCACTATTCTCACTTTGGATTACAACCGTTCCATTTCTTCTATTTTCTACGCCTGTAATTTTTAAATTAACTGGATCAACTTTATCATTTAGTGCTTCCCTTGTTTTTTCTACCCCTTGTTTCTCCTTTGGTTTTACAATTAAGGGCACCTGTTTGTTAGCATCTGGTAGCACTGTTTTTTTAACCGACTCTGCATATGTTTGTTTTTTGTTGGTTTCTTTTAATACCTTCTTTATTTCGTTACACATACTTTTGTTTTTTTCTTCTATTGACTTGCACATTTCTTTATTGTTGTTTTCAAAATCATTTATATTAATAACGGGTGATTTTTTTGAGGTTAGGATTTTCATGCATTAGTATTTGACAGATCACGTGGGATTTCAGACATGGTGTCAAAGAGAAAGATGCTCAGTATGCTTTGACATTTCATCATGAATAGACTTACTAACGAGCAACGCTTGCAAATCATTGAATTTTATTACCAAAATCAGTGTTCGGTTCGAAATGTGTTTCGCGCTTTACGTCCGATTTATGGTCTACATAATCGACCAAGTGAGCAAACAATTAATGCGATTGTGACCAAGTTTCGCACTCAGTTTACTTTATTGGACATTAAACCAACCACACGAATGCGTACAGTGCGTACAGAAGAGAATATTGCGTCTGTTTCTGAGAGTGTTACTGAAGACCGTGAAATGTCGATTCGTCGCCGTTCGCAGCAATTGGGTTTGTGTTATTCGACCACATGGAAGATTTTACGCAAAGATCTTGGTGTAAAACCGTATAAAATACAGCTCGTGCAAGAACTGAAGCCGAACGATCTGCCACAACGTCTAATTTTCAGTGAATGGGCCCTAGAAAAGTTGGCAGAAAATCCGCTTTTTTATCGACAAATTTTGTTCAGCGATGAGGCTCATTTCTGGTTGAATGGCTTCGTAAATAAGCAAAATTGCCGTATTTGGAGTGAAGAGCAACCAGAAGCCGTTCAAGAACTGCCCATGCATCCCGAAAAATGCACTGTTTGGTGTGGTTTGTACGCTGGTGGAATCATTGGACCGTATTTTTTCAAAGATGCTGTTGGACGCAACGTTACGGTGAATGGCGATCGCTATCGTTCGATGCTAACAAACTTTTTGTTGCCAAAAATGGAAGAACTGAACTTGGTTGACATGTGGTTTCAACAAGATGGCGCTACATGCCACACAGCTCGCGATTCTATGGCCATTTTGAGGGAAAACTTCGGAGAACAATTCATCTCAAGAAATGGACCGGTAAGTTGGCCACCAAGATCATGCGATTTGACGCCTTTAGACTATTTTTTGTGGGGCTACGTCAAGTCTAAAGTCTACAGAAATAAGCCAGCAACTATTCCAGCTTTGGAAGACAACATTTCCGAAGAAATTCGGGCTATTCCGGCCGAAATGCTCGAAAAAGTTGCCCAAAATTGGACTTTCCGAATGGACCACCTAAGACGCAGCCGCGGTCAACATTTAAATGAAATTATCTTCAAAAAGTAAATGTCATGGACCAATCTAACGTTTCAAATAAAGAACCGATGAGATTTTGCAAATTTTATGCGTTTTTTTTTTAAAAAAAGTTATCAAGCTCTTAAAAAATCACCCGTTACATATATAATTTTTTAACTTCTTCCACATTTTTTTCACATGATTTTTGAACAGTAACCATTTTTTTAACCTTTCTTCGTATCTTTTTTCTATTGCCTCTAACAATTGTTTTATTTCCCTCTCGTTTTGTTTTAATGATGATGAAAATTCGTGTTTATAATCTACAAAAATTCGTTCAACATGACCCGATAACGATCGCCATTGACTGTAACGGCCACTCCTTGCTCATTTTCGAAGAAAAGTGGCCCAATTATGCCTCTGGACCAAAATCCACACCAAACAGTGACTCGTTTTGGGTGTATCGGCTTTTCAATGTATGCGTGCGGGTTTTCTGTGCCCCAAATGCGACAATTTTGCTTGTTTACATACCCGCCATAATCAAAATGAGCTTCATCTGAAAAGATGATTTTTTTTTTTTTTGGCAAAATCGGCATCTTCTGTAAGTCGATCGCAGGCCCACTTAGCGAAGCGAAAACGCATTGGATGGTCAGTTGGCTTCAACTCCTGAACCAATTGGACTTTGTATGGCGTCATACCAAGGTCTTTATGCAAAATTCTTCTCAATGATGCCTCCGAAATGTTCAATTCTTGAGAACGACGGTGAATTGATGTTGATGTATTCTCGGGTGTACGCACTTTTTTTGGCTTTTCACGCTTTGGTTTATCGATGAGAATGCCAGTTTCTTTCACTTTTTTCACAAGATAACGAATATACGGAGCTGACGGTGCTTCTCTTCTTCCAATATCCGTACGCAATTTTCGCACACATTCTGCAACATTACCATGATTTTCAAAGTAATGTCTCAATATTTCCCAGCGTTGTTCAAGCGTATACACAACCATATTCGTTCAGCGGAAGGATAAAACTAATTATCTGTCAAATCAGACATGAGCTAAGTGTTACCATTCACGAAATAAGCACTAGTTGGAAAAAAAAAACGTTAGATGGCGGACCCTTTATATGTAAATTATCATGTGTTTCTAAAGTTTTTGAACATATTATTTATAAAAAATTATTTTTCATGGATTCTTTTCTGGTAGGTCTACTACGACCAACTTAACTGTTTTCAGTGAGTATTGCGTATTTGCATTGGAACACGGTAGTCAAGTGGATGTTGTTTATACTGACTTTTCTAAAGCCTTTGAGAGGGTATCTTAAGGTATTCTTTATTATAAGTTGCAAGCAATGGGATTGCATTCTAACTTTCTTACTTGGATAAAATCATACCTATTTGCAAAGTTTAAGTTGAGGATTTGGAATCGTACCCAGGGTTCGCCAAAATGCGTGAAATATGCGTGAACACGCATTGAAAATCTATTTCACCCCTCAGAATTACCCTCATGCATGAATTTTCACGCATCGGCAGATCATGATTAAATTTTTAAAATAAATTCCAACTCCGATTAATCGCCGATACTTCGATAATCTCAGTGTCCCGCTGCGCACAGTGGCTGAAAATCGTTTTTCATTGGCCAAAATTCTGTAACTTTTGAACCGATCAAAATATTTAAGTAATTTTTTTAATGGATAGATATTTAATTCAGCTTGACTCAGTTTTAATTACATTAAGATCGATTGGGGACTTTTTAAGGAATTCTAGGTCAAAGTTGAACTGTTGATTTTTTTAACTTTTAGGGTGAAATATGTGTTTATTATTTTTTTATTTATTAAACTCGACTATTTATTCATTAAAAAAAATTTAATATTTGGATTTTAATAATTATAAACATTTTTTGTAATAATGGGATTTTTTTAATGTTACACTCTAAAAAATTTTTACACTCAAAAAAAAAAAAAGTAAAATCAACTGAAGATTTTGCTGTTATTACTGAAAAATTAAAAATTTTTTGGTTGTCAAATTTGCACATTTGTTTACACTCAAATAATATTTGCACTTAAAAAAAAACGATAATAATATTATCTAAAAATCTTGCTATTACTACAGAAAAATTTATTATTTTTTGCTGTCAAATTTGATAATTTTAAAAAACATTTTAAAAATAAAAACTACAATAGATTTTAATTGCATTTGTAGCAATTTATTCTTATTATTTATTATTATTTTTTACTAATACTATGTTTTTCGTACTTAAATAACAATGAAAGGCAATTATAATTATTATTCATTTGACTCAAATGTTGATTGCAAATATTCCATATTTTGTTCTGTGTTATTTCTGTTCTTTAGTAGTTTTTTGACTTCTTCGTCTAAATCCCAACGTTCCACTTTCCATTGATTTCGAATACTGGAGACGAACGGATCTGACGTTGCCAATAAAATATTAAATAGATATTCATTTGTGGAATTTCGTGAAATTTTTCTAGTATTGTGCTCTCTTTAAAATCTGCAATCCTTATTCCTTTTTTCCTGAGCCTCCTCTGATAGATCTCCAAGTGGCACCAAATGATATTTAATGACATCTTCTCCATGATAAAGGATTTTGTGAACTGTTGCAGACATATTTCTCATATTACCTGTGTGTGTTTTCTTTACTACTTGCATTAGTGCATTGTTAGGTAAAATAAAAAGGTATAAAAAAGGTATGATAATAATAAAAAAAACCCAGGTTACTAATGAATTACATCCTCTGTGTATTGACATTCTTACTTACAAATATATTATGGTAATAGAACAAATAATGACTATTATAAGTTATGAAATACCTAAAGCACAAATTTAATACACCATTGTATACGAGTACATAGGGCTGTTTAAATTATCGTAATTGGAATTTTTTAGAGTAATTTCATTAAAATGAAAAAAGTGTTCTACCCACGGGTCGCCACGGGTGCAAAAGTATATATAGGGTTAAAGAGGACACTCACCTTTATCCGGGTGGTATATGTTTCTTGTTCCTTTTGTTCCCTAGAAGTTCTATTCCATTAAAGTTTAAATTTGAGAAAAATATAGTAGAGAAAAATATAGTGACAAAAAAAATTAGACTTTTGGCCAATGAAATCAAAATTTCAGCCACAGTGCTGCGCATGCGTGACTTTTACCCAAAGCCGTCTAGTAATGATTCATCTCAGTCTTATTCCTAGCTAGTACACATGCGCTATTCTCATCTCTAGAGCCACCAAGACTGGTTCTCGGTGTGCTCTTTTGTGCAAAGATTAGAGAAAATGGGCAAAGAGCCTGGAAAATATTTAACAGCATTTTTGGATGAGATGAAAGAAAAAATGGTTACCACAGGGACATAAAAATTTTTCCCAATAACCTATCACAAAATAATTTTAGAAAGGAAAAGACGTTTTTTATGCACACTGGTAAATAACCTTTATAAACGGTTTGACGATGACTCCATTGAAACATTTTTAAATAAATCTGTTGATGAAGCCATGGATAGTTTGATTAAAATATATTGCAATAAAGAACTATACCCTATATATTGAAGCATTCTTCCTAAACAAGATAAGCTGCAGGATGAATGGTAAGAAGTGAAATTTATGTTAGAAAAATACAAGGCCAAAATGGACATTCAAAAATTTTGCAAGTTGATTTGCATGTCAAATGACCTGGGATATGCTGAGGATGAGTGCATGTATGCAGAGTACATGATAAAGTTAATGATTGCCTTAACTTTGTCAGTCTCTACTGTTGCTTGCGAAAGAGGATTTTCATGACAAAAACAGCATAAAGAGTGATAAGCGAGCCAGACTTGGTGATAAACATGTGTAAATCCTTTCAAAGACTTCTAGCGAAGGCCCCGAATTTTATTTGAGTAAAAGAATGACGTTGTTCAATGTGACATTTTACTGCTGTAGAAAAGTGGAAACAAAAAGTAAATGTATCACAGTTTCATATCACTGTTAAATATCACTTTGTCATGTTTAAACATAAACAGTAGAAATTAATTTAGTCAAAAAATTTATTTTGCTGTAGTTTTGAAAAATACCCTTTAGATTATGAAAACACCCCTTAAAATTTTAGGAAGGGGTGAAAATACCCTTCTAAAAGAATCTTGTATTATTCCAATTCAAAAAATAAAACACACAAAAGATCCACAAGAATTTCGGCCAGTAAATATGCTGCTAACAATAAGTAAAAGTTTGGAAAAAGTCGTACAAGCCCAATTAAATAGATACTTCGAAGATAAAAATTTATTAAATGAAACACAATCAGGTTTCAGACAAAATCATAGTTGTGAATCTCTGTTGAATCTAGTGGCAACTCAATGGAAGACAGAAGTGAAGAATAGAAACTGCGTTGTGGCTGTTTTCTTAGACTTCAAAAGAGCGTTTGAGACAATTAACAGGGAAATAATGTTAGAAAAACTTCAAAAATATGGAATAAAAAAGCATAAAATTAAAATGGTTTAAAGCTATCTCGAAAATAGTACTCAAAAAACAAAATGCGGAGATGAGATATCAAAAATTAAAAACATCAATGTGGGTGTGCCTCAAGGGGCAGTATTGGGAACATTCCTGTTTCTAATATATATAAACAATTTGGAAAGAGTCACAAAAACGCAAAAGTATTTATGTATGTTTGCGGACGATGCGCTTATATATATATATATAACTGGAAAAAATCCAGAAAATTGTGTTCGAAATTTAAATACTGAAATGAGAGAAGTTGACAGGTATTTAAAAATGAATAGATTAAAACTAAATATAAATAAAACTAAATACATGGTGATAAATCGAACGGCAGATGAAAACATTATTATCGATGGTGTACCAATTGAGGAGGTTGAAGAAATTAAATATTTACGAGTTATTATAGATAAAAACCTTAAGTTTAATACACACACCTAACCAATAACAAAGAGTATCAAGTTTATCAAAATAAACTTAATATGAAAAAGAAGAGAATTGGTTTAGTAATGTAACAATTAAAGAATATTCGCGAACTATACAAAAAAGTACAAGGCTTAATTAATAATTTTAATCAGGTGGAAGTAATTGCTGCAACGGAAAACCTCGAATTTATTATTTTATCGGAGACGCATTAATAATATAATAAGAATTTATTCAACAGATAATTATATCCAATATTAAAGTATAACGTAGATAATGGTGTAAATGAAAACGCAGTAGTGCTGTATAAATCTCTTGCAGAAGTGATCAAAAAATTTACTAATAAGAGGACAATACAACATACAAATGGTGCAAATAAGTGGTTTAATAATGAGGAAAAAGAGGAAAAATTATAAAACAGCAAATCGCAAGGTATGAGAACACTGACGAAGCGTGGTCAAATTATAGATCGATAAGAAATGTATATAAAGTAAAAATTGAAAATGAGAAAAACAAATACATAAACAATAAAACAAATAACGCAAAAGATCAAAAACAAATGTGGAAAGAAATAAAAAACCTAGTATTTAAAAAGAAACAACCTGTGATAAAAAATGTTATATTTAACCATATAGAATATAATGATAACAATCAAATAGCTAGGCATTTTAACAATTATTTTGTCAGTAGTATTAGATAAATAAGAGAATCGATTGAGAAAGTGCAATACGTTAACAACATAAAACCAATAACACAAATTCAAATTGCGCGCAATAACGAATTTAGAACTTAGGGCAATAATAATGCAACAAAATAATAAACCAGACTATAACAAAATATCGAGAAAAACTATAATTGATAATTGGAACATAACGGGAAATATTTTGTTAAGTATAATAAATAATTCTTTAAAATATGGAGAGTTTCCGGAAAATTGGTAGGAAACAATGATAACACCAATTGAGATAGATAGCACAAAGAAATGTGAAGAATATCGTCCGATAAATACATTAAAAACCTGTGAAAAGATTTTAGAAAAAGTGGGAAAAATACAATTAGAAAATTATATTGAGAAATACTCGTTGTTATCAAAATATCAATCTGGGTTCAGAAGAAAGTTTTCGTGTGAAACCGCAGTTAATTATGTGATAAATCGGTGGAAGAAAATAGAAAAACATAATAAAATAATGGCAATTTTTTTGGACTTTAAAAGAGCATTTGAGACCATAGACAGGGAAATAATGTTAAAGAAACTTTATATGTACGCAGTACAGAACACCGAACTAAAATGGTTTAAATCATATTTAACGAATAGAAAACAAATTACAAATGAGTTCGGTGTTCCGCAGGGATCAATATTGGGTGCACTATTATTTAGTATATGGGGGATTTCATGTCAAGTGCACCAACTTTTGAAACCGATGTCTTCCGATCGGGATGAAATTTGCACCAAGGTTAGTCCTATTGGATAGTAGTTTAGACACAATTTTTCAAGAAGATCGGTCCAGATCTCTCTGAGTTAGAGGGGGATAAAAATTTGACATTTTGGCCAAACAGGTGTTTTTTTTCTCATCCATGTAACTTATTACCTATTGTTCCTAGAAAATTTTCTCCCAAAGAGTTTAGATAGCTATTTCTTCAATATTTCGGGAAAAAATACTTTAAAAAAAAAAAATTTGTAGACTTTTTTTTTTTTGCTAAATTAAAGCATTTTTTGCCTTTTTTTTTCCAAAAAGGGCATTTTTTTTTTTTTATTTTTTCATAAGAAAGCTTAGGATTTTTCCTTTAAGAGCTTTTTGGTCGCTTAGTGGGATGGGAGTGGGATATCTATCAAAATAAATGTTTTGTAACTCAAGACAACGGTTTTTCAATTTTTCACAAATGCACTATTTTGAATTTTTTTCTATTTGTGTCTAAAACCTTACAAATAAAACTTATACTGAGAAACTAGACAAACTAAACTTTCCGAAGGTATATAACATACCTAACTAAAATTTTATACCCTCGATACTGTAATACCCAGAATATGTTAACCTCAGGAAAAAAAATCGCTTTTTTTCTTTAGAAATGTTGAAAAATTATTATATTTTATTTATTTTTAATAATAATTAAATTAATGTATAATAATAATAACATTAAAAATAAAAAGATAAATAATTTATTAAAATTTAATCTTAATTGCATTAGATCCATTTAAATGATAACTATTTTTATACTTAATTTATTGTAGCTGATGAAGTATTTAAGTCTTGTAAATTTTTAAATACCCAGTCTTTCATCCAGCTTTTTTGTCGCCTTTATTTACTGCGTTTTTTTGTCAATCCTTTCTTGGCGTTACTAGGTTCAGCTGTTGATTTCGCTGCTGGTTTATTTGTTGTCTTTGGAAAGAAATCGCATTGAATAGAGGCAGAAAACTTTGTCAACTTGGGTCTTCCATCGACAAGCGGTATAAAAGCATGGTATTGAGCGGTGCCATCGATTGTTACCGCAGCATCGAATCTGCTCTTCAGTGTTTTCAAATGTTTCCTGATGATCCTCTTTGCTACTAAAAACTATTTTAGTTTCTTTACAATAACTCTTTGCCAAATGGAATAAAGCAGTCGCATCTAAGATGTGATCTTGATGAGAGCACTGGAGGCTATACTTCGCTGCATTTCTTTTAAGGTTTGCTCCAATACCATCACATGCTCCTTTACCATGAGCAGTAGAATGAAAATGCCACTCAGCTGGCATTCCAAAATCTTTTTCATGGGCCATAAGATTTGCCAAGCTACCTTTGTTTTTAAAATGTTGACGAGCTCCGTCCGAAACGTAGTATACCTTCTTTACTCTAAATTTAGATTTTAGAAATTTTAGCATTCTCTTCTGGTACTCATAAACTGCAACGGTATCATGTTTTAAATAGTCGGATATGATTGCCATACTTTTGTGTTCCAGCTTTTCATCTTTCATGTAGTAAATAACTACTGTGAATATAGTTGCTTGGTCGTTATGGAAGTGGAATGCTTGTATGGCATCCTGAAGAACATATTTATAGTTTTCTGCGAAATCATATGAAATAACGAATTCACCAGACTTCAAATGTATCTTCAAATCCTTGAAGAATGACCATTGCTCTTTGACTAAAAAGTCATGGTTTCTCAAGTTTAGCAATCCTGTACACATTTCTTCCACAAAATCATCCACATTTAAAATGATTGTTTTCAATGTGCATCTGTCAGTCTGAATCCAAGAATCAAATTTGACCTCCTCTATATATTCTCGATCTAAAGAGTTGATTAAATTTTCTTTGATGAATGTGGTTTTCGGGCAATTGGTACATTCACATAAGTGGCAAGAAGTTGTTGCATTAGGACACATAGGCAATTTAAGGCAATCGCGGTAATCGTGTAAATCTTCTGCCGAATCATCTGTTAAATACTTTAAGTTGATTTCCTTCAACATCAGTTTAACATTTTCATGGTAAATGCAAACGCAGACTGTGTGAGTTCTGCTGTTTTCTGCCAAAACGCAATGTTTTGGCCTCATTTGGGTTAATTTCGTGAAGCCAATTCTAACATCCTCGTGTTCAGATTGAAATGTTGCAAATAACTCTTTCAGGTTACAGATAACCATTCTCTTCTGTTATGTTATGAAGGTATGTTACATACCTTCGGAAAGTTTAGTTTGTCTAGTTTCTCAGTATAAGTTTTATTTGTAAGGTTTTAGACACAAATAGAAAGAAATTCAAAATAGTGAGTTACAAAACATTTGTTTTGATAGATATCCCACTCCCATCCCACTAAGCGACCAAAAAGCTCTTAAAGTAAAAATCCTAAGCTTATGAAAAAAAAAAAAAAAAAAAATGCCCTTTTTGAAAAAAAAGGCAAAAAATGCTTTAATTTTGCAAAAAAAAAAAGTACAAATTTTTTTTGTTTTAAAGTATTTTTTTCCGAAATATTGAAGAAATAGCTATCTAAACTCTTTGGGAGAAAATTTTCTAGGAACAATAGGTAATAAGTTACATGGATGAGAAAAAAACACCTGTTTGGCCAAAATGTCAAATTTTGATCCCCTCTAACGCAGAGAGATCTGGACCGATCTTGTTGAAAAATTGTGTCTGAACTACTATCTAATAGGACTAACCTTGGTGCAAATTTCATCCCGATCGGAAGACATCGGTTTCAAAAGTTGGTGCACTTGACATGAAATCCCCCATATATGTATATAAATGATATGCCTAACATATTAAAAAAATGTGAAATTATTTTATATGCGGATGATACTCTCATATACACGGAAGGAGATAACGAGAACCAATGCCAAAACAATATGACGCAGGATATAAAGAATAATAATATATGGTTAAAAATGAATAAACTGAAACTAAATGAACAGAAAACAAAAATAATAGAAATAAAATAATAGAATTAAACAAACTGTGATACTAGAGATAATATGTGTTTAAATGTTAACTTTGTGTTTTTATATTTTTGTTTTATGTTAAATGTAAAATATTATATTTTAATGTTAAAGAATCATAAATATTACGATCCCTAGAAAAAGTAGCCAAAAAGCTAAGAAACGTCGGGCAAACTTGTATTAAAAATGCATTTTTATTTACATTGAAACAATTCAGGTCGTATTAGCTCAACAAAAAACCACAAAAGAAATAAATATGACTAGCAATGCAAACTTTATAATAAATGGTGAAATAATAGAAAAAGTGAGACAAATAAAATACCTTGGTTTCATTATTGATAAAGAACTAAAATTCAACGATCACATAGAGTATACTTGTAAGAAAATCGGTAAAAAAAATTGGTTGTTTCAAAAGAATTAGGAATAAAGTATCAACAATGACAGCAATAAATATGTATAATACCATGATAAAACCGCACTTGCAATATGACTCGACAATTATATATACATGTTGAAGAGCAGCACAACTGGACAGACTACAAAAATTGCAAAATAAGGCAATGCGGACAATTTTAAGATGCATCAGATATACACCAATAGCTATAATGTTAGATGCACTCAAGTGGATGAGTATAAAGCAAAGATTGGAATTAAATACTTTAATGTTTATACAAAAAATAAGAAATGGTAATGCGCCAGAATATTTAAGCGAGCAACTAAATTATGTAGGAGATGTACAGCCGTATAGACTAAGAAATGCCGAAAATTTTAGAATACAACGAGTCGCCACAACGGCAATGCAGAGATCACTTTTCTACAAAGGACTTAAATTATATAGTTTAATTCCAAATAATATAAAAAATGAGAGAAATGAATGTGTCTTTAGAAGAGAATGTGTAAAATTTATAAGAATTATTTGTTTTTATAGAGCTAAAATTGAAAATTAAACAATTTATTAAATATGTAAACATTGTGAACATTAAAAGTATTAAAAATACTGATAAATAAAATTAATAAATAATTCCAAAACCATAGTTCATACAGCTTATGCTGCAACAGAGCTTATCCCGTGGTTCGTACCTGGGATGAGTAACCTCTAGCATATGCGGACCTGAACTATGGTTTTGGAATTATTTATTAATTTTATTTATCAGTATTTTTAATACTTTTAAATGACATTTCATATTAATTAACAAATATTATCATATATTCTGATTAAAAGTTAACATTTTTAATAAAATTTACAGTTTTCTTTCTAAAAATATTTATATTAATTTCGTTCTTGACATCATTCGGCATCATGTTGTAAAGATTTAATCCTTTGTAAAATAAAGATTTTTGTATTGCTGTTGTATCTGCTCTCTGTGGTCTAAAGTCTAAGGCATTCCTAAGGTTATAGGGTTGAACATCTCCAACATATCTAATTTGTTCGATCAAGTAATCTGGTGCTCTTCCCATCTTCATTTTTTGGATAAAGAATATTGTATTAAGTTGCAGCCTTTGTTGGATGTTTATCCATTTTACATATAAGATGAAAAATGGAATGTTGCCGAACTACTTGGGAAAGCCACTAGTTTATGTAGCAGATGTACAACCATACAATCTGAGGAATATAAACGATTTTAGGTTAAATTTTGGAAGAACAAATTTTTACCAAAATTTATTATTTTATAATGGACTTAAGTTATATAATGAAATTCTTTTATATATTTAAACGAAAAATTACAATGTACGTAAAACAAATGTATTAACGTAGAAAATCCATGAATGTAACATTATTTAATTTTATATTAATAGCAATATGGCTAAATAAATAAATAAATAAATAAAAAAAATAAAATAAAAAAAATCTGAACTGGCGAACACTGATCGTACCCATACGTTCAAACCTCAGGCTTTCCTCAAGGCAGTGTTTATATGATGTTTCTAAGTGTGTTACTAAGGCACGCTTTTTGCTTTATGCTGATAATTATACTTTCAGATATCCTCCTTTATTGATATATATAACTTGAATAACTTAAATAATCTTCATGGTTGGTGTTTGGTTAATAATCTGCTTTTGTATCTTTCAAAATGTCGTCATGTCTCTATTTCTAGATCTCGCAATCCGATACCGTCTTGTTTTAATTTGGGTGGCTACAATTTAACTACTATTGACATAGAAACTGATCTGGGAGTTGTTTTTGACTCTACAATGTCTTTCATTCTCCATATAAATTATTAGGAGAAATTGCTCTGATTTTTCTGATCCTAATAAATTAAAATTGATCTACACATTTTATGTTAGATCAAAATTATTTATTATCCTGCTGTCGTGTGGAGTCCACATTGTGGGAAACACATCTCTTGCATTGAGCGAGTGCAACGTGTATTTCTTAAATATGCTCTCTCGTCAATTAATTTTTTTGATCCTTTACCCTCATATGAAGCTAAAGACTTGCTTTTTGGTCTTGAGACTTTAGAATATAGGCATAGATTTCATAGATTGATTGTCATGACTTACTCTCGAAAAATTATTTTTATGTCTCTCGTAGAATGTTACGTCATAATCATCATATATTTAATGTATCGTACCATCGCACTAATTACACAGTGCAACAAATGGTAGGGGTCAGTGATCGGGATGGGATGAAACCACCAGGGAAAGTTATATCGGTCAAAAAAAAGTTATACGTGTTCCGGCGTTTCGCTGGATAATATTTATTATATACACAGCGTTGCCATTTGTGAAGATTTATCTTTTTTTGGAAGTTTTTTGAAGTGCTGAAAAGTTTTTCAGATTTTTTCCCAAAGAAAAAGTTTTTTCAAATTAATGAAGATTTTTATTTTATTTTTATTTATAATGAAATATATATATAATTAATTTTATATGGAATTATTTGTATTATTTTAATATTCATTATATATTAATTTGCTACATGTGCTTAGATTTAAAACAAATTTAAATTATGATTTACTACTACCAGCTTCTAACGCATCAACGCAACAATGTATTATTTATGGCAATGGTTTTTTTTATGCAACAATGGTATATTATTGCGATTTGTTTTGAACGAAGTGCCAATTTACTTATAAATTCTATTTTTTTTTGTGAATTTTACATTAAAGTTTTTTTTAAATATGGATAAATATTTAATACAAAATGGTAAGTTCTCTATTTCATAATAATTTTAATTGTATGTAATATCCAATTATTTATTTAATCAAATGCCAACATAGGAAACAAGGATGATGTACGCTTAGAGCCTCGGCCTACAAGCTCGAAAAAAAGAAAATCAGATAACATCAAATCGTGGGAAGAGCATGAATTAAAATCTTGGATACGGAAAAGTGAAAGTAATTAAACATATTGAAAAAGCGAAGGCAATTAAATTTCATAATGGATCCAGTACTTTTTTCAACGATGCAGGAAAATTCAAGTCAAAAGTGAGTAATATTGAGGTTCACTTGGCAGCTTTCTGCGCTGAGCATAACATTTCATTTTCGGCAATCGATCACTTGGTTCCATTGCTACAAAAAACTGTAGAAGATTCTGATCTAATAAAAAAAAACAACATGCCCTAGACCAAAACTAAAATTAATTAATTTACTAAGATCTCAAAGTGTGATTTATTGAAAATGTTTGTTATGTTATTTATACCCTATACCACTATGTGGTTTGGGTATAATGACTTTGTGCTGCTGTTTGTAACTACCAAAAATATTTGACCTAGACCCATCCTTTATTATACCGATCGAATCAGAATCACTATCTGATTCGATTTAACGATGTCCGTCCGTCCGTCCGTCCGTCTGTGTGTCCATGTAAAGCTTGTAATCAAACTGCAGGTTGCAAATATGAATATATTTTGGGATGAACGCCATGGGATGAACGCTATTGAAATTGGTGAGAATCGGTCCATGTTCAGACCTAGACCCCATACAAATGACCCCTATGAAATCGACATAAATTGCCATAAGATCCAAATTATCATATAAATCTTAGTCAAATTGGGTTTGTATGTGTTTATTACATCCATTAATTAGTAGTCCAAAAATTATCCCTATGGGACAACTCTTAGTCGTAGGCCCCATATAGAGCTGCTTCCCGATCTTCACTTAGATCTATCAAAAAACAAAAATATTGCACGGATTCTTTTCAAATTTTGTTTGTATATATTTTTGCAAAATACAAGAGACTTTACCAAACATGGTCAGGATCGGTCCATTTTTGGGCCTAGTCCCCATATAGATATAGCATCCGATATGAACTCTTTCATATCTGCAGCCAAAAAAATTAATAAAAATCCCACTAAAATTTGGTTTATGCTTATTTTCTATATCCAGTTAGTTGGGCCTCAGAGATAGGGTTTCTAAACGCATGGTATAGGGTATCGTATAGTCGGTCTAGACCGACTATAATTTTCTTACTCTTTTACTTTTAGTTTTATTATTTATGTTATGTTTCAATAAAATTGAATTGAAAATGGATTTTATGTGATTTTATTATAATTTTTTTAAAAACAGTTTTTTTTTTACTAAAAAAAGATTTTTTTTCAGAAATTGTCAGTTTTTCTAAAAAAAATTATGGCAACACTGTATATACATATTATTTATTATTAACACGTAAAATTAAAAATATCAGATTATTACATAGATACATAGATCATAAAAATCGATGAACGAATAAATTTATTTTCTGTCTTCATCTTTAAAAAAAATCAATTGTTTTTAATCAGTCAGATAACTTAAATTTTGTGACTTACCCTCGGAGGAAACTTCTATTGTATATTCTTCTTCTTCATCTTCATTTTCGAGATCGTACGTCTTTTGCGACCACCAACACATTTCAGCCACCAGCGAGTCGGCCTTTTGCCTTTATATCGCGTTACCATGGGCATGGCCACTTGATGGAAGCGCCCGCCATGCTCATCCGACTCTGAGGCTAGCTGCTTGCTGAAGTAATCGAGATGGTGATGCAAGAAGTGAATTTTGAGAGACATGTTCACTACAATATTCTGGAAGTATTCCAACATCTTGGTCACAAGAGCGCGGTAATTGTGTGCTCGATTACTTTCCAAAAAAAAATCGTATGACTTTCTTCACTGCTCTCCACGCAAGGTAATCATTACTGACTAAAGCGTCTTTAAATTCTTTTGATTTCATGAGCTTCCGTATATCGGGCCCATTCAGAACACCTTCCTTTAATGTTGCTTCGCTGATTCGTGGGAAAATATTTTTCAAACAATCAAGAATTTTGATGAAATTTTTTAAGATTCCCAGTTTGACATGGAGAGGGGGCATGAGGACGTTCTCCATTGGCACGAGTGGATCATTGACGCAGTTTTGTCCTTTCTCCGATGGATCTCGAGCAAGCCAGTCATGCGTTTCGTATTGGTTTCCTTTCAATGGGGTATCCCACAGACACAAGAAACACATGTTTTGCGTATAGCCTCCTTGGAGGCGGTGGAATTGGCATGTCATCCGAATGCGGAAGAGGTGTTTGTGCACTTTGCAAGCATTTTGCTTGCACAAGCATAACAGTGTTATCGTTTTTCAAAATTTTTTGTGAAATTTTTTTTTAGATTTAAAATTTATTTGTTCTAAACAACGTAACGCATTAAGTTCTGTATATTTCAAAAATGTTTTACTAATACGCAATTGTCACGAAAACATAAATATCGAAAAATTTTTAATACAAAATCTAAAAAATGCATTAATTTAATACTAGCAGATTCCAGCGTTCGAAATTCGAGTGGAATTTCTAGGCAGCTTTATTTTTCAACTTAGCCAATTCACAAACCACTACTTTTATGGTTTATTAATATTGTGAATGAAGATAACAATCTCATTAACACATACATTAACAAATTTAATAAAACACACATAGCATATGTATAATTTTATGTATGTGTTAGTAGCAACTTTAAATGCAATTTACTCAAAATAAAGGAAAAAATTAAAAAATCTGTAAATCTGCAAAACGGCTAAAAAGAAATACCTTTCAAATAATATACGTTTGGTCAAAATCGGGATAAACCGGTAGAACATCGGTCACAAGAAATCGCCTAGCATATTAATATTATAGATAAAATTTGAAATGTTTTTAAAAATTCGAGTCCGATCGTTCATTCATTGATTCCGATCGAACGTATTTTTTTTCCTTTCAAAAATTAAATTTTTTTTAAATCTTTCTTTTAACTCATACTCTCTGTCTTTTTGTCTGTCGTGGGGCAACCCCATTCTACCATTCCAATTGATCTGCAACTTGGCCCATAGTCTTGTTGTCACTACAGATTAATTTTGGGGTAGTCACGCACTGTCACGCATGGTCAAGCACAGTCACGGGATGGTCTAGATGTCAAAAAGTGAAAAAAAGATTAACTTTGACTTAGTCACGCACAGTCACGTATGGTCACTAGAGTGGTCCTTAAAAAATGAAAATGCGATTTTGGGGATAGGCGAGGTTCAGTTTGTTACCTTTCAATATAAAACTAATAAATGTGAAGTTTGGGGACAATCGGATAAAGAAAAGTCGCGCCGGAAATCGATTGAAAATTTCAAGTGTGTTTGAGATTTTATGTAAATTTCGTTCTATAGCTTAACTTTTCCGACAAGTTGTTGTAAGAATCGGGATCAGTATTAAATTATCTTTTCAAAAAGCTATAAAAATTCAAAATCGAATAAAAATTCGCCAAGATATAGCAAATGCCCCAATATAAACTAGGTCATGAAATTTGATAGCATTTTTTTCAACTTTGAGAAATTGATTAAAGCCATAATTTTCTTTTTGTCTCTATACCTATATGTAATCAGATATGAAGTATAGTTTTATTACCACGTTGTTAACCTATTGCGCATTGAGACCGAAAATGGGAATTTTTTTTGATAAAATTTTGAAAACTCCTTTTTCAAGTTTTAAAAAATTTTCTTAAACAAAATTTGAAAAAAATGGATCTGGCACTTTAAGGTTTTATTAAATACATGTCAGAGATTAACTGTGTGAATTTTTATTGAAATCCCTATGGCAGAATTTTTTGACAAGGATTTTATTTTTGCGGATTTCGAGAAAAATGGGATTTTTGTGAAATATTCAGTATATGTAATCTTTCTAAGTTCTTTATATCAAAAGTTAATCAGTTCTCTACTTTTAAATGCTATATTTTATCTTAATAGTCTAGGGTTTCGGAAAAAAATAATATGACCCCATTAACCCTTTTGGAATTGGGGTCACATATGACCCCAAACTAATAAAAGACAATTTATTCTAAAAATTCAAATATTTTGCAAATACTGTTGAATTTTTAAAAGCGTTACTTAAAATATTATTACAAAAGTGGACTTAACTCTGAAAATGCATACACTACTAATTGTTGTTTCTTGTGGTCATGAGATTCATTTGGAAAATTTTCGTAGATTTGCTCACAACACAACAAGATACTTCGTTGAAAAATATCCGTGGTTTTGTATGCCTCCCACTTTGCATACATTTTTTATTCACGCACTTTTACCAATTGGAGAATTATCGGAAGAAGCTCAATAAGCCAGAAGTAAAGATTTTAAAAGTTATAGAGAGCACTTTGCCCGTAAATGCAGCCGAGAAAAGTCCAATGCTGATATTTTCAATAGGTTTCTTCTAAGTTCTGACCCATTTATATCTAGCATGAGCAAGAAATATGAGCTTAAAAAAAGTCAATTTAGCAACTTCGGAATTAGAGTTATTAGTTTTGCCAAATATTTCTCATGAAAATTATAATAAAGATGTAGATAATGAAGAAGGTGATGATAATAGCAATGAAGATAGTGATGACGATGATGAAGATTATGATGAAGATAATGATGATAATGAAGATTATGATCATTGGGATAGTTATGATGAATTTGATAATGCAGAGTAACACAATTATTTTAATATTGTTTATTAAAATTGTACAATAAAAACAAAGATTTCACCGAAAAGTTTTAAATCTTTTTTTTTTTTCAAATAATTTTGTATATTTATGGGATTTAGTGAAAAACTAAATTTTAATTTTAAATTAATTTTATACTAATATTAATATATATTTATATATTTATTATTTACGTTTTTTAATATCACATTAATTTCCAATTTGATTTATTCATTTATCGCTTTTCATTCCAAAGTTACAGTTAAAATAGTGAACTAAGTACTTTTTTGCCGAAAAACAGTGCAGAGGTCAAAAACAGTACTACCAACCTGAGAAACCCACGAAAAGTCACATGTTAATTTGGTCATAATATTATATATAAATGTGATGATTCTGATCTGATTTGTTCGGGGGCTAGATCGAAAAAGTTCCGATTGGAATAGTTTTGAACCGATCGAGGCTTATTTATAGTAACGGTTATAAAAATGTTAATACCAGCGTACTTTTTCTTTTTTTTTTTTGAAGGCATCAAAAATCTATATATAAAAAAAAATATCGTCTATGAATCCGTCCTATTTTCAGTGGCTAATAATAGCTTTATAATCATTTGTCTAAACTACATGTAATATTTAAGTAACTATTGCTCAACAATACAGCATTGGAAAGCTTATGAACATATGTGTAAAGTAACATGTAAAGGGTTTTTCAATAAGAGCGCTACAAAAGTTTTTTTTAAATAAAACAAAAACGGTTTTGGATATCAATGAAATTCTTTATTCCTGTGAAAGTACGTTCGATGCCATTATGTATGGAAATCGATCTCTTTTGCATGGCCACCACGGGCACGCTTGCAGAAGTCCAGACGCTAATTTTCGACGGTTTTCAAGCATAAATCGGCCGATACTGCTGCAATTTCACGTTCGATATTAGTACGAAGTTCATCAATCGTCTCTGGCTTGTTGGCATAGACCATAGACTTGACGTAGCCCCACAGGAAATAGTCCAACGGTGTCAAATCGCACGACCGATGCGGCCAATCGACTGGACCATTTCGTGAGATAACACGTTCTCCAAACTTGGTTTCCAATAAATTGATTGTGACATTCGCTGTGTGGCTTGTAGCGCCGTCCTGTTGGAACCACATGTCCTCCAAACCGTAATTTTTTCGGGATGCAATGATGACTCATGGAGTACGTGTGGATTGCTGTCTGACCAATAACGCATATTTTGTTTATTGACGAAGCCATTCATCCAGAAATGAGCCTCATCGCTGAAGATGATTTTTCGATGAAAATCCGAATCATTTTCAAGTTGTTGCTAAGCCCAATTCACGAACATACGACGCTTCTGGTGGTCAAGCGGTTTAGTTCTTGCGTCAATTTGATCTTGTAAGGATGTAGGCCAAGATCTTTTCGCAAAATTCGCCACAACGATGTCACAGAGATGCCCAACGCTTGAGAACGACGTGTGAGAGACACATTTGGGCTTTCTTCAACTGAAGCCTCATCGGCAACAATATTCTCGACACTACGGGTACTTCTTTGTCTCACTGGCACGGGAACATTTTGTACTGTGCCTGTGGATTCAAATTTTTCCACTAGACACTCAATTGTTGATCTGCTAGGACGATTATGACGACCATAAATTGGACGTAGCGCTCGTAACGTTGAGGCCACTGACTCCGAATTTCGGTAGTTAATTTTAATAATTCCAACTCGTTGTTGGCTCGTATATCTTCCCATCATGAAATGCCAAACCTTACTGAAGAGAAATGTCAAAAGAGCGGCAAGAAATATGCCGTCGTTTGCTGTCCCTGTCTTTCTACTTTTGTAGCGTCCCTGTTGAAAAACCCTTTATAATATTCTTGACGGGTACATGGATTACCAAAAACGATAATAATTGTAATTTTTTATATAAAAAAATATTTAATGTCTCGTTACATCCTGATTATAAGAAATATGGACGAAACATTTATATCACGTTAAAGCAATATTTTTTTAGCTTTAAATTAACAGATAATAGTAGCTAAAAAATTATAAATATTTAAAAAAAAACAGCACGATTGGTTTAAAAGTTACGCCTATTGAAAGGTGAGGGTAAATAAGAAATATATCAAAAACGTATGCTTAGAACCACCTGTTAAACACATAAATCTATAAATATGTTTAATTACTTCTAAATTTTCCATAAAACCGTAATAGTTTTAATAGTTTCACCTTTCGACGTAGATGAAATGCTAAAAGTAAAATATTAGTTTTATATGCAATCTCCAAATAAGAAATATATCAAAAACGTATGCTTAGAACCACCTGTTAAACACATAAATCTATAAATATGTTTAATTACTTCTAAATTTTCCATAAAACCGTAATAGTTTTAATAGTTTCACCTTTCGACGTAGATGAAATGCTAAAAGTAAAATATTAGTTTTATTGCAATCTCCTAAATAGAAAGAACGCAATAACCTATGCCAACATAAAACGTATTATGAACCCCATTCACCACATTCAACTGAAGCATACCACCCTCGCACACAACCCAATTTTATGCTAGAGTGTGAGTACGAAAGGAAAAATAAAAGTAAATACAGAACAGAAGTGAGCATGTCCTTACTTACTGTTTAAAATAGATATGGCTTAAAAGCCAAAATACAATTTCTCGTGGCTTTGATACTCAATTTACACCGACAACATACAAGGATAAAAACAAGATAAATAGTAAACAACTTACAAAATACGTAGTATCAGTATGTATGTACCCGTATTTAGTGGAAGATAGTAAAATATCCTTAAACAGAAAACATTTGATATGAGAACAAAGAAAACTATAAACAGAAAATAATTTCCACTTACTCATTCACCACCCACTAAACACACAACGTACTACATGGGGTGACCAGCAAAAAATCAGTTGTAATAAAATCTATTTTTACATGCAAAGCTAAGATTTAGTCATTAATGTTGTTTCAATTTCGCAGCCAATTTCCACACAACTGTGCAGAGGGTGTGTATCAGTTTGTCATTCCGTTTGTAATGCATCGATATACATCGATATACAGTACAGAGATCCCATAAACCATATATACATATTGTTGATACCTATAACAAAAGAAGTTGATTTATCGGTGTTCTCTTTCCGTCTGTGGAAATTACGATCATTTCCTCAATAACTAAGCTAGACCCTTCGTTTTTCCATAATAATGTTTATTAACATCCTGAGTTGCTATTTAAAATCGTCAAAATCGGTACATATGAATCGGTCACGAGGTATGAATGAAAATGTGAACAACTTCTTGAAAGAATAAGAATATTCAATGTGTTTGTTATGTTTTGTAATTGTTCTTAGGGTTGTAGTCCTTGTAGTTGTAACATTTGCTTCATGAGGGTGTGTGTATGTTTATACTACACGAGCTACATTAGCTTAAGCAAGTATTGCCACGTAGTTTTTATTGTTATCCCGATATAATAATGATAATCGCCAATATTATGGAAAATATACAATCCCTAAAAAAGTACACTTTTTTAAGAAGTTTCTTTCTTTAAAATTTAATTTTTTTCTAAAAATACTTTTTTTAAGATTAAATGTTTTTAAAAGTGCTTTTTTTAAAAGTAGCTTTTTTTAAAAAAAGTATTTTTTTTAACTTGTTGTGGTATTAAGCTTCCTATGGTCGTCCTAAGCAGGAATAATTAAAACAAATATGCTGTAATTTTGTTTTCTGTCTGCGACGTTTCGACACTATGGTTGGTGTCCTCATCAGGCGTCTAATTTTATTTAATAATAATTAAGAATATACATTTATTATCACTTAACAAATTTATGTATGTGAATTTTTTTTTATAAAATAATTGTTACCTTAATAGTATTATTACACACTTAATCTAAATTTTACATTTTAATTTTATTTATTAAGTACTAAATTGTACGTGTTACTAATGTGATCACTGTCTTCTTTAATGTTTACTGTTTTGTCAATATGTTTCTTAATATGCAAACTTTCAAGTGTTATTCTTTTATTTGTTTTTGTCTCTCTTTCCAAGACTTTGATGTTGTCAAAATCAAAGTTGTGTTTATTGTCAAATGCATGTTGAGAGAGAGCTGTTGTTGTTATTCCTTTCTCAACTGTTCGTTTATGTTCTTTCAACCTAATCTCTAATTGTCTTTTCGTTTGTCCAATATATATTCTGTTACATTGTTGGTGGACATTACCATTGCATTTTATTTGGTATACTACATTGTGTTGTTTGTGTAAGTCTGTTTTCGTTTTTTGGGTGTTAAAAAGCTTATTCAATGTTTGATTTGGCTTCGAAGCTATTTTAATAGTTTCAGTGTTGATCAGATTTGTTATGTTTTTCCTATTCGTTATTGTTGGTAAATATGGTATAGTGGCAAAGGTCGTTTTTTGTCCGTTAACTGAGTTAGATATTGCGTTGTTATTTTGTGTGTTATTATTTTGGGTTTCATTTATTACTGTGGAAATTAATTTGTTAATATATTTAATAGGATAATTATTTTTAGTCAAAATTGTTCTTAGTTTCTTTATGTTATCTTTTAGGAAAATGTTATCACTAATGTTTATTGCTGTTTTTATAAGATTTTTTGCTGTGTTTTTCTTCTGTATAGGGTCGTGGTTTGAAAAATAATTGATAATTCTACCAGATGAAATTTCTTTAGTAAACCAGTTTGTTATGAGTTTGTTATTAGTTTTATGTATGGTAATGTCTAAAAAGTTGAGGCTATGGTTTGTTTCCTCTTCTATCGTGAACTTTAATTTGTTATGGTAATAGTTAAATTCTTGTAATATTATTTGTTTATCTTTCTGTTTTATAATGGCAAAAAAGTCATCTACATATTTGGTAATATATTTTATTTCGATGTTTTTGGATTTTAGATTGTCTAGTGTGTAGTCTAATAGGTCATCTAAGACTATTTCCGCTATTATTGGAGAAAGTGGGTTCCCCATAGGCATACCATAATTTTGTATGTAAATATTGTTGTCAAACATAAAATAATTATTGTCTCTTAAACAAAAGTCAAGTATTTTGATAAATGTATTTTTTGGGATGCTGGTGTGAGCTTTTATTGTTTCCCATTTTTTAATAATTATTTTAATGGCTAAATGTATTTTGAATACTGTTTCTCCTTTGCTAAAACTGAAAAAGATAAAGAAAAAGCAAGAACCTTTTTAACACATCAACTACAATACAATCTTAGAAACCACAACATAAATCATATTGACAGATTTATATTAAAAACATATCAAGACACATTGAACTTATTAAAACGACACAAAAGCGATATAATAATTACTAAATCAGATAAAGGAAATAAAACAGTACTTATGTACAAAGAACATTATATGAAGCAGATGAACAAACTCCTAGAAGATAAAACCACATACAAAATAAGCCGAACAGATCCAACGGAAAAATTAACTAATAAAAACAATTCTATCATTACTGAACTACATAAAAATAACCACATAGAAACATTTACTAAATTTAAACTAAGATGCAATGCAGCTAACGCACCACAATTATATGGACAACCGAAAATTCACAAACAGGACATGCCAATGCGACCAATAGCAGCGTCATATGAACTCCCAGCCTATCAACTATCAAAATACATAGGTACAATACTAAAGAATTTAACTAACACTAAATATAACATTAAAAACTCAACACAACTTAAGAAAGATATACAAGAAATAGACATAGAACAAAATGATTTGATGATATCTCTCGACGTCGTATCACTATTTACAAATATCCCGATACATTTAGCCATTAAAATAATTATTAAAAAATGGGAAACAATAAAAGCTCACACCAGCATCCCAAAAAATACATTTATCAAAATACTTGACTTTTGTTTAAGAGACAATAATTATTTTATGTTTGACAACAATATTTACATACAAAATTATGGTATGCCTATGGGGAACCCACTTTCTCCAATAATAGCGGAAATAGTCTTAGATGACCTATTAGACTACACACTAGACAATCTAAAATCCAAAAACATCGAAATAAAATATATTACCAAATATGTAGATGACTTTTTTGCCATTATAAAACAGAAAGATAAACAAATAATATTACAAGAATTTAACTATTACCATAACAAATTAAAGTTCACGATAGAAGAGGAAACAAACCATAGCCTCAACTTTTTAGACATTACCATACATAAAACTAATAACAAACTCATAACAAACTGGTTTACTAAAGAAATTTCATCTGGTAGAATTATCAATTATTTTTCAAACCACGACCCTATACAGAAGAAAAACACAGCAAAAAATCTTATAAAAACAGCAATAAACATTAGTGATAACATTTTCCTAAAAGATAACATAAAGAAACTAAGAACAATTTTGACTAAAAATAATTATCCTATTAAATATATTAACAAATTAATTTCCACAGTAATAAATGAAACCCAAAATAATAACACACAAAATAACAACGCAATATCTAACTCAGTTAACGGACAAAAAACGACCTTTGCCACTATACCATATTTACCAACAATAACGAATAGGAAAAACATAACAAATCTGATCAACACTGAAACTATTAAAATAGCTTCGAAGCCAAATCAAACATTGAATAAGCTTTTTAACACCCAAAAAACGAAAACAGACTTACACAAACAACACAATGTAGTATACCAAATAAAATGCAATGGTAATGTCCACCAACAATGTAACAGAATATATATTGGACAAACGAAAAGACAATTAGAGATTAGGTTGAAAGAACATAAACGAACAGTTGAGAAAGGAATAACAACAACAGCTCTCTCTCAACATGCATTTGACAATAAACACAACTTTGATTTTGACAACATCAAAGTCTTGGAAAGAGAGACAAAAACAAATAAAAGAATAACACTTGAAAGTTTGCATATTAAGAAACATATTGACAAAACAGTAAACATTAAAGAAGACAGTGATCACATTAGTAACACGTACAATTTAGTACTTAATAAATAAAATTAAAATGTAAAATTTAGATTAAGTGTGTAATAATACTATTAAGGTAACAATTATTTTATAAAAAAAAATTCACATAAATTTGTTAAGTGATAATAAATGTATATTCTTAATTATTATTAAATAAAATTAGACGCCTGATGAGGACACCAACCATAGTGTCGAAACGTCGCAGACAGAAAACAAAATTACAGCATATTTGTTTTAATTATTCCTGCTTAGGACGACCATAGGAAGCTTAATATCACAACAAGTAATTACAATCACTGGTCATTAGGAACATATCAAAGTATTTTTTTTAAATAACCTTTTTAAAAAGTACCATTTTTAAATTTTTTTTTTTTTTTTTTGAGAAAAAGTACCTTAAAATAAGTATTTCTTAAAAAGAAGTACCCTTTTTTTTAAAAATGTACCCTTTTTTTTAAAAAAAAGTACCATTTTTTATAGTTTAATTTTTATTAAAGTACCTTTTTAAAAAAAAAAATGTTTTTTTTACAAAAGAGCCTTTTTTTACAAAAGAACCTTTTTTTAAAAGTAAATTTTTTTAAAAGTACCTTTTTTAAAAAAGTACATTTTTTTTGAAAAAAATAACTTTTCTTAAAATAATTTTAAAAAAGTAACAGAACTTTTTAAAATAACATAACATTTTTACCCTTTTTATTAAAGTACCCTTTTTTAAAAAAAGTAAATTTTCTTAAAAAAGTACCTTTTTTAAAACAATTAAATAAAACAAAACTCCTTATTTTTATAAGAGTAACTTTTTTAAAAAAGGACCTTTTTATACCCTCCACACCACTGTGAGGGTATATATCAGATTCTTTATCCATTTGAAACTCATCGAAATTAATTCCAGAGACTCCATAAACTATGTATATTCTTGATCCTTATAAAAGGAGAAGTCGATCTGGCTATGTCCGTCTGTCTGTCTGTTGAAAACATTCTACTGTCCGCAATGGGTCGAGTGGGTCACACCACTTAGGCTTAAAATGTTCGTCATAATATGCAGCAGATTAGTACTAAATTTGGATCCTCTAGACCCAATTAATGAGGAATGACGTACGAAAATGTAATGATACTCCGATAAAATTTCATATAAAAAACTAAAAATAGTGAAAAATGTTTATACACAACAGAATATGTGCATATACTTAGATATGTATTAGCGATGCATACATATTTTTGTTTCCTTGTTGTACATGTGACCATCACAACAGCGATAGAAGAACGCGTTTTCCTTTAATAATATTTCAAAACTAATGACAGTCACGGCTACAATTCGAAAATTTCGGAATATTGATCTAACTTCGCCTGCCGCTACAAAGATTTATTAAGACTAGTAGATTCCAGCCCTCGAAATTCGAGTGCAAATTCTAGGAAAATTTATTTTTTCATTAAATAAAGACCCTAAAGGTATGCTAATCAATTATATCCAATTCACAAATCAACACAAAAAAAATAAATTCATTTTTATTACAAACACATTTACAAATTTAAGAAACATGCACATAACATTGTATAATTTTATGTATGTGTTAGTAGCAACTTTAAATGCAATTTACTCAAAATAATGGAAAAAATTTAAAAATCTGTAAATCTGCAAAACGACAAAAAAGAAATACCTTTCAAATAATATACGCTGGGTCAAAATCGGAGTAAAACGGTAGAACAAAGCATTGATCACCAGAAATCGCCTAGCCTATTAATATTATAGATGATAAGAATTTCGATAAATGGTTCATGTAATCAATAAAAAGAAAATCAGAATTCGGTTGTTAAAACTGAATATTACAATTCATACAATCGAATTTACTTAATTTTTAAAATATAATTCAATAATTACAACAGAATAATGTGATGGTATATAGGACTACAAAAATTTTGTTGGCAACAAATTCGGTATCTACAACGAATGCGTTTTCTGTGTGTAAATAAAAAAAAAATTACAATGTCAAGAAGAAGAACTGTGTTTTCTATTTAATTCAAATCTTGTGTGAATTTTGGGACACCCTTTAAAAATAGCATCCGATATGAACCTTTTCATATCTGCAGGCCACGAATTCAAAACAATGCCACTCAAATTTTCCAATCGAATTGTTCAAAACTTCAATAACCGTATTTTCGATTGTAGCAACAGAAATTTAAGAGGAGCTTCATATTTTCTATTGTGATAAAACATTTACTGTTACAACCACAGAATTTTATTCGTAATTAAATCGAAATTCGGGTACTAGCATCATCGCAATTCGATTGGTTGGTTGTTCGGTTGTAAATTCGGTAACCTCAATGAATCTGTTTTCTGTGTGTATGTTTATCGTATAGTCGGTCTATACTTACTATAACTTTCTTACTTGTTTCTTATTTGAATATTTCTTTAAGATACTTAAAAAAAACAATTTTACTTAAACTGTCAGGCGTTAATAAATGAACTTTTCGTCCTTATAATTAAATATGAAACTTTAATTCAAATCACCTGAGTTTTTTAAATAGCTTTTAAGCTGAAATTGATAGAAATATGGTAGAAATATGTAAATATGCAAATGTCTTCTCTGAGTTTCACTAACATTATCTAGATTAACATAATCTGCAAAAAAAAAAAAAAAAGCATTTGAGGACGTGAATATGCACACATTGCAAAACTATTCTTTTTCTTTATTAGGAACATCACAAAACGTTAGTAAAAATTTTTTAAAGCTATTTTTGGGTTACTTCCTCCACTAAATAATTTCTAACTGTTAATTATCAACAAGTTTGGAAAGCTTACCAAAAATATAAATAGAATTCTATGTGCAGCAAAACTATAAGGATTATTTTATCACGTACAGTGTCGGCCTAAACATATTGGACAAAAATCGAGTTTTGCCTCAATTTTCTGAGGCAAAAGGCTAGGAAGACAATTTCTGTCCAATATGTTCTGACCTACACTGTATATCTTATATTTTAATTTTTTTTTTCGAAAAATTTTTCAACTTTGACAGCATTTTTTGTTGGAACGTTTTTTCGAAGACAATAATATTTTGATCAATATAATTAAAGCGGATTTAATTAGGAATCAAAGAGTCTTCGCTAATATAAATCAATTAAAAATTTAATAATTTATGGTTCTTTGTCTAAATATAAATATAATATAATTATTTAGACTTTAATATTATTTGTAAATACCCTTCGCGAATAGCCATACGAATCGTTACTTTTTATGGGATTAGTTCTTTCAGAGGGCAGAAGCGGCTAATGAATGCAGCCTGTGATGGTCGTAGGACCATTTTATATGACATTTCCCGTAGTTACTTCATTATTTCATCCTTCTAACAGGATATTTACTTTTATATGCTTTATACAGCTTTAGACGTTTATTTGTGTTATAAACTTTGTGTTATAAACTTTATAAGAACTTTTATAAAGGGTCCGCCATCTAACGTTTTTTTTTTCAACTAGTGCTTATTTCGTGAATGGTAACACTTAGCTCATGTCTGATTTGACAGATAATTAGTTTTATCCTTCCGCTGAACGAATATGGTTGTGTATACGCTTGAACAACGCTGGGAAATATTGCGACATTACTTTGAAAATCATGGTAATGTTGCAGAATGTGTGCGAAAATTGCGTACTGATTTTGGAAGAAGAGAAGCACCGTCAGCTCCGTATGTTCGTTATCTTGTGAAAAAAGTGAAAAAAAACTGGCATCCTCATCGACAAACCAAAGCGTGAAAAGCCAAAAACAGTGCGTACACCCGAGAATATTGTTGCTGTGGCAGAAAGTGTGCGTGAAGCGCCATAAACATCAATTCACCGCCGTTCTCAAGAATTGAACATCTCGGAGGCATCATTGAGACGAATTTTGCATAAAGACCTTGGTATGACGCCATACAAAGTCCAATTGGTTCAGCAGTTGAAGCCAACTGACCATCCAATGCGTTTTCGCTTCGCTAAGTGGGCCTGCGATCGACTTACAGAAGATGCCGATTTTGCCAAAAAAAAATCATCTTTTCAGATGAAGCTCATTTTGATCTTGGCGGGTATGTAAACAAGCAAAATTGTCGCATTTGGGGCACAGAAAATCCGCACGCATACATTGAAAAGCCGATACACCCAAAACGAGTCACTGTTTGGTGCGGATTTTGGTCCAGAGGCATAATTGGGCCATTTTTCTTCGAAAATAAGCAAGGAGTGGCCGTTACAGTCAATGGCGATCGTTATCGGGCCATGTTGAACGAATTTTTGTTCACAAAAATTGAAGAGGAGGATATTGGCAACATTTGGTTTCAACAAGACGGCGCTACGTGCCACACAGCCGAAGCTACACTCGATGTTTTGCGCCATGTTTTTGGCCACCTCGGAGCTGCGATTTGACACCGTTGGACTATTATTTGTGGTGTGCCCTCAAAGATAAGTGTTACGCCAACAAGCCAGAGACAATTGACGCATTAAAGGACAATATTCGTGAAGCCATTGGTGAAATACAGCTGCACACAATCGATAATGTGCTTAAAAATTGAACCGATTGTGTAGGCTACTGCATGGCCAGCCGAGGCAGCCATTTGAATAAAATTATTTTCCATTATTAACCGGAAGGATTGTACTTTCAAATAAAAAAATAAAATTTGAGATAATATTCAGTAGTTTTTTTTATAGCATTTAAAAAAAAAAAAAAAGTTATTTGGCGGACCCTTTACACGAACTCTCATTTCATGTGATGGAATGGAGGCTAAAAAATGTATAAATGAAATTGTAGTAAATAGTAAAATAAAAAGGAAACTGTACAAATTTTTACTTCATGTATTTTTATTTTTATTACATACTATCTTCCAAAAATTATGTATACAGATATATTTTACACTTCTCATTTCTTTCGTTTCCCAAAAAAAAAAAAAAAAAAAAAAAAAATTAAAAACAAAAATATTTATTAAACCGTTATTATTAGTTATTTAAAACGTTTCATTCTTTTTTTCTTTTTGTAGGCATAATTTTGCTGCTGGGCTTTTGTTTCTGCCTCTCCGAATCAGCCATTTTACCAACAGATTATAAAATTGATTGTGAACATTTTGATGAAAAAAACTGCACACTCTACGGTGATTGTGCCACCAAAATTGAACATTGTAAATATGATTCAGATAAACCACCGGCATGTTATGTTTTATGGTCCAAAGATGAAATAACGGGTAAGTTTTTAATCAAAATTTATTTAAAGATCTATGTAGTGTTCCATTAAGATGAAAACGAGATTGGTCCAAGAATTACCCGACTGAAGAAGTAAAACATAAAATTTCAGCTCAATACACGTTTCCCAGCAATCTTCAATAGCTTCCATACCATGTTTAAGTGATCTCCCTCTCTATTCGCCAGGTGCGTGATGAAGTAATACGAACTTTTAATTTGGCCATCGCAAAAGCGGGTGTGTTAACTGGTACATTGTCTTGCGGACAACAATATTTTATTTCGCCAAATGCTAATTTTTATTGCCTATACCACTATGTGCTCAGGGTATAATGAGTTTGTATTTGATCGACTCAGGATCACTTTCTGACATCGCTAAATCGACTCTGAAAGTAATTCTGAGTTGACTTAGCGAAGTCCGTCCGTCTGTCTGTCTGTCTGTTTGTCTGTGTTTCCATGTAAACCTCGTAATCCAACTGCAGGTCGCAAATAGAGCTCGGTTTGTATGTATTTATTACACCCATTAATCAATAGTCCAAAAATAAATACTATAGGACAGTTCTTAGTCATAGCCCTCACATACGAGGGTTAAACATTATTTTTTGGGAAAAAAAAACCGTCAATCAAACCAAGGAAAAGCTTGATAAATGCTATGGGAACTCTGCACCATCGATTTCAATGGTAAAAATGTGTTTTCGAAAAAATCCACGATATTTTCAAACTTAAAGAAATGGCTCGATGGAGAGAGATTTGGCTCCAACGATGAAATTATTGATCAGAAATGTCTATTTTATGGACCTCGAAAAATTCTATTTTTTGGAAGGGTAAAAAAATTGGAGAATCGTTGGACTAAGTGTATTGAGCTAAAAGGAGATTATGTTGAAAAATAAATTTTTTTTTTTGCAAAAAAAAACTGTGTTTCATTCTAAAAGTCACGGACTTATTGATCCGCCATCGTAAAGCTGCTTCCCGATCTTCACATAAATCTATCAAAAAAACAAAAAAATATTGCACACATTTTTCAAAAGTTTTGTTTATATTTGTTCCAAAGTATTTAAATTGCACAAATCGGAAGAAAGACCTGGAGAAGTTTGAATCTTTCTTACAAGAACCTAGCCCTACGAAATTTTGCATAATGTGGGATTTGAATGCACGTATAGGTGAAGAACAAGTTTTGGATGGAAACAACTTGCGAGATTTGCCTCATGTTAATAATTTTAGGCGACCCAAGGATAAAACTTTTAATGGAAGACAACTGATGACCATTATTGAAGATATAGGAGGAATTGTGCTAAATGGCAGAACAGTAAATGATGCTCAAGGGGATTTCAGCTTTTATGGAGTTATGGGAAACTCTGTTATTGATTATAGTATCTGTTCGTTCAATTTTTTACAATATGTTGATGATTTTAAATATTTAACCCGCTTTACAAAAACTCTACTGTAATAAAAATACGGTTTTCAATATAGAAGAAACCTTAGGATACTTTCAAATAATCAGTTGCCTCAGATGAATACGACGGTGGATGAAATGGTTATATCAATAGCGACTAAAATTAAGCAAGCCAATGTTAAAAAATCTAATCAAACTTTTTATGAACCAAAACAAAAATAGTTCGACTGGAGATGTTTCCGTTTTCGTACTGTTATGCTGAAAAACCTAAAAAAGTATAGGAAAAACATACTACTCTAAAAAAAAAAGCACGCTACTATCTTTCAAAAACGAAATATCTAAAGTTGTGCAGTGAAAAAAAGCTAGAATTTTACAACAGTAATTTAAGAAAAACTAGATAAAGTAAAATGTAGCAAAGATTGGTGGAATTTATCAAACTCTTGAAAACACGTACTCATGTATCAAAAGGTAATCAAAATTCTGATGACTTTCTTTCACACTTTGTATCAGTTTTATAAAACCGTGATGATATCAATTTAATAAGATGGTGTATGCCTTATTTTGTCGACGCTCTATTGGATTCTCTTTTTGAATTTTGTGAGTTATGTGCTGTTATAAAAAATCTTAAATTAAACAAAGCTCCAGGGCAGGATTTAATTCCGTATGAATTTTATAAATTTGCTTCTCGTTGCCTCCTTAATGAAATGTTGATTGTGTTTAATAAAATCTACCTTACTTAAAAAAGGCGATCCAAATTTAGCAACAAATTATAGAGGCCTGTCTTTAATAGACACTATCTGCAAAATTTTTAATAAAATCTTGTTGAATCGTATTTCATACTGGCTAACAGATAATAATAATCTCATTGACCATACCATACCATTGACAACATATTCAATCTTGTCAACATTGTAAATTTAAATAAATTGAGTGATAAATATATTTATGCCTTCTTTGTTGATTTTTCGTGTGCATTCGATATGATACCCAGAAACAGTCTATTCTACAAACTATCGTGCATTGGCCTTTCATCAAAAATTATTAGAATCTTGAAGTCATTATATGACAACACAGAGAGCCGAATATAGGATGGAATTTCATTTTCTAAATATTTTGCAGTGCAGTCCGCGGTAAAGGAAGGTTACATTCTGAGTCCAGTTTTGTTTTCCTAATACATAAACGATCTTCCTGATATTTTACCTGGTGGACTTAATATTACAAACGTAAATATAAAAGTTTTTTTATAGGCTGATGACATTGTTATACTATCAGACTCTCTTAGTGGTTTGCAAGAAATGATTGATGCTCTACAATGGTATTGTTCTATATGGAGCCTAAAAGTTAATTTGGAGAAATCGAAAATAGTCATATTTCGGAAAGGTCCAAGAATTTCATCTGACTTAATATGGTATTATGAAAATGAAAAAATCGAAATTGTAAACAGCTACATGTGTCTTGGAGTGGATGTAACATACAACCTATCCTTTAATAAATATCTACAAAATAAGCGTTCTGCCTCCAAAATAGCTATTAATTCCACCTGGTCCAAATATATAAATAATCCCAAAATATCTAAAAAGAATAAATTTAAAATTTTTTAGGCTAGCTCTCAATCGATAATGTTTTATGCTGCTCAAGTTTGGGGATATAAAAGACACGATGATGTGGAGAAATTATTTAGATTTTTCATTAAAAAAATGTTATACCTACCACTGCCTTTGAATCGCTTTTCCATTGGCATGGTCACCTGGTGGAACCTCTCTCCTTGTTCGTCCGATTCCTGAGGCAATTAGGTATCAAGGTGGAAATGCATGAAATGTAATTTTAACGTCATGGATGCATTGATTTTTTAAAAGTAATACAGCAACTTGTCCACTCGTGTCTGTATGTAATCTCGCTGGACAAGGTTCTTTCCTAAAACTCCTTCGAAATTAGATGCATTGCTTGCGGAGGTTTGTTGGTGGAGTTCTAAAATTATGCAGTTTGAAGATGAATGCACCGAAGATGACGCTGAAATTGGTGGACACTGAAGAAAACATGCCATTGAATATTGTGTCTAATAAATATCTACAAATGATGCAGACTCAGACCATGAATATGAACAACCTACGAAGAAAACAAGATCATCAAAACCACAAGCATCAACTTCAACGAGGATGGATATTGACAATAATTGAAAATGTTCTAAATTACGTTTCCATGCATAGATAACAAATAAAAATCTCATATTTTCTGTGTAAGAATAGCTGTAATATGAATCGGAATTTTTATTTTCATGCAAAATAAAGTTTATAAAGAAAAAATCAGCATATTTGTGTATTTGTAATCCAGTTATTTAGCAAAAAAGGTGAAAATGGGGAAAGAAATGTGCGATTTTTAAGGCACTGGATGCACTTTTTTCGGATAGGTTTGTTCCGCTTTTTTTTCTCCTACTCAATATCTACAACTTTGTTTCAGACACAAAAGAGATATTCCGTACGGTTACCGAGTTATAACCGTTTTAAAATATACAAAAAGTGATAAAAATCCACCTTGAGCAAAAAAATTCGTATGGCCATTAAATTATAATGGCAGCCAACTTGACAAAACGAATGATGCAGACGGTCTTATTTTTCGGGCTACTTGCAGTTGCAATTCTCAGAATTGAGTCCCAAATCAATGAGCTGAAAAATGTTGTACTGTGTTATATAAGTTTGAAATAGGGCCCTGTCTCTAAACGCATGTAATAGGGTATCGTATAGTTGGTCTAGACCGACTAAAATTTTCTCACTTGTTTTCTCTTGTATTTTTCATTTTGAAGATAATGATAAAAAATAAATTATGCCAAAGGGAATTCCAAGAAACGTACGACATGACCTCCACCTTTAAGTGTACTGGTTTGACTGTTCTTTCGTCTTAGGTTTAAACTGATTTACTCATTTTCATCCATGGTTATGAATCGGAGTCCAAACTCACCTTAATTGCTGCGAAACATTGTCAAACACTCCATTGAAACATTCTGATGACGCATTTTGCTCATGTCCAATCTTTTAGTCAATTTGCGTTGAAGAGGACTTTTTGTCTGATATTATGCCTGCTAGCTTTCACACATTTATTACGATCATGTTAAACCATTTTGTGGTTTCTACTCCATTTCTGTCATGGCCACTTTGTCTTAGCAGCTTGGTTGTATAGTCTCGTTTAAACTGTTGCAAACGAAGAAGCAGACTCCCCCCGAGTAGAATCTACCTCACATAAAGTTCACGGAGGGCTTTCACTACTAATGGCTGCAAAACAAACTTAAAAGTTTTCAAAAAGGTATTTTTTTCAAACTATTACCGCCATCTATACACCAAGTTGGATAGTTCTGGTACCACCCTTATTATTCGAGTTAGATATATAGTCTTGCTGGAATAAGAGAGCGCTTCAAATCCGATTGCAAATTCTAGGAAATTTTATTTTTCATTTAATAAATACCCTAAAGGTATGTGAATCAATTTTAGCCAACTCACAATTCAACACTTTTTAAATATCGATTATTGTCGTTATTGGTTTATGTGAAATTATTGGTTTATGTCCAAAATTGTTTTTCAATTCAATACAATTATTATTAACAAATTTAATAAACACACACATAGCATTATATAATTTTATATGTGTTAGTAGCAACTTTAAATGCATTTTCCTCCAAAAAAATGTTCCAGACGCTGGAAATCTGTAAATCTGGTGAACAGCTAAAAAGAAATACCTTTCAAATAAGATACGTTTGGTCAAAATCGGGAGAAAACTGTTTAACAAATCAGCGGCCACAAGAAATCGCCTTACCTATTAATGTTATAGATATACATATATGAAAATTATTCGAGTTAATCGAATAATTTGAATGTACAAAAGAAAAAATTTTATAAAATTTAAAATTTTTAATTTTATGCTGAGTCCATTTCTGGTATACTTTATACCAATATTGTATCCCATACCCAAGACCCAAAAATATAAATCAGTAATCTAAAAATAAACAATGGTAAAATATTTATATTCAAATTCCCCATATTTTTTTTTTTATATTAACCAACACTCAGGGGATGCCCCTACAAATGCAGTGCGTTGTGTTGATTTCAGAAAAAAATATGTTGAGGGGAGGAGGAAAGAGGGAGCAGAGTTTGTGGATATTTGACTTAAATTTTATTAGATTATAACTATCAGGAAATACCGCTGCGGGGAATTTATTCCACATACGGCTAGTTCGACTGATAAACGAATTCTCTCTGTAATGCGTTGTGCGGTCAACTGGACAATAGACTACAAACGGATGTGATCTACTAGAGAAGTAATTTTTACACCGTTTTAGAAAACCAAGACACTTGAATGCTTCTTTCGACACTTGAAAAACATGCTCGTTCCAATGAACATCACATTGAATTCTCATGCCTAGAATATCAAGAGTATTCGATTCCTCAATACCTATACCACCCATATATACAGATGACATTGTGGATTCCATGGCCCTATGGGTCAACATACAGCATTGAGTCTTCAGCGCATTAAAATCAACCCTATTCGCTTTACCCCACTCGGAGATTGTTAACAGGTCTTGATTGAGTGTGTCATTCATTGTCTGCCTTAAGCCTTCTTCCGGTGCTTGGAAAAGTACTGGAGAGGATTATGGTTAACAGACTGAAGGAATCCTACAATGAGGCACCTTCTGAGTTTCAGTTCGGGTTTAAAGAGGGGAAATCTGTTGAGGATGCTTGGCATCATGTCCGAAATTGCGTGACTGACTGTCCGAACAAATATGTCGTTGGCATATTTGTTGACTTTAAAGGTGCGTTTGATTATCTCTCGTGGGATAGGGTACTGGATAGACTACGGACAGTAGGTTGCAGAGAGTTTTCCTTGTGGAGAAGCTATTTCAGTGGTAGGAAAGTTTTTGCGGTAGGAGCCAACGATACTGTTTGTAGGGAGGTTGTTAGGGGCTGCCCGCAAGGGTCCATCTGCGGTCCATTTATATGGAACTTAATGATGGATCCCTTGTTAAGGTCTCTAAGAACAGCCCACCAACTTTGTGCTTACGCGGATGACTTGCTCATCTTAATTGAAGGTCAGTCTCGTGCTGAACTGGAGAGAAAGGGTGAGGGGGCCATGCGTGAAATCAACGAGTGGGGGAACAGTGTCGGTGTTGAAGTGTCGAGCAAAAGACATTTACCATGCTGCTTAAAGGCAGCTTATCGCAGGCTCGCCCACCTGTAGTTCGATCTGGCAATGCCAGCATTCGATACATAACTCAGGTTAAGTATTCGGGCATAACCATGAGCGAAAGAATGAACTTTCCACACTGAAGGACAAATTGACGACAGTTGTGGGAGGAGTCAGACGCATCCTTAGGAATGACTGGGGTCTTAGCAGGAGAGCTGTCCGTACCATATATAGTGATCTGTTTGTTGCTTGTGCAACATTCGGCTCATCTGTATGGTACGGCACCGCCCTGTCTGCTATGGGCAAGAAACGAATCTTGTCTTGTCAGAGAGTGGCAATGCTGGCTTGCATGCCAGTTTGCCACACAGTTTTGACAGATGCTCTTCAAGTTCTGTTAGGTGCACCTCCCCTTGACTTGGAGGTGGTACGTCGTGGTATCATTTTCAAGGTTAAGAATGGAATACCACTATCAGGGCATGATTGGTTAACTTCGACTGAAATCGCTGATTTAGACTTGAGGCAGGTGAAACTCCTGCTGGACGAGCATCTTCTTTCAAGATGGCGTTCACGTTGGACGGAGACCGATAAGGGGCGAACAACGTACGAATTTATTAAGGACGTGACCTTCATTAGAGACCGCCCGGACTTTGGCTTCGGCCTAAGTCTGGGCTTTTTACTGACTGGGCATGGCTCCTTGAATGCTTTTCTGCATAAGAGGGGTCTGTCCGATACGCCGGACTGTAGGTGTGGGCAAGGGCCGGAGGACTTCGTACATGTTTTGACCGGGTGTTCACTTTATAGTGATAATAGGAGTTTAGATAGGATGGGCATTTTTCAAACGGCGATAGGATGGGATTTCAGTAGGGCATTAGAGGACGGGCGGACTGTTAGTCCGCGTTTATGTTGTCTTATGTGTTGCTATGTTTATTGTTGTCCTTTTGTGTGCTGCAGCTGAGAGGGCACATGCTCACTCAGAATGCGGCTGTTCATTGTTGTGTTGTGTCCTTTGTCTTTTTTATGTCTATATGTTTGTCGTCCAGGGCCACCAGTCCCGAACTGTTTGAAGTTCAACTGGTAGTAGCTTCGGCTACGAAGCCTGACCGGAGGCTTTATTCTGGTATCACGGGTGTCAGGAGCCCCTGGAACTTAGTTCCAGCCTGGCAGTGGTGTGGCCCCCTTGGGAAGCATCGTGGTGGCTGTGGTTTATTCCCAAATCGCGGGTAGAGCGCAATCTCGGCGTGGAGTTACCGTGACCCATAGATCGGTAGGAGTTTTAGATAGTACTCCGCTCCTCATCCAAGGGGGAGGTCATGTCCAAATGCATGCCTCAAATTGGTACTCGTACTGCGAGGGCGCCGGTGGGCGCATAGTTTCCACCCGGTGTTAAGTGCACCGTGAGGTCAGGCCACCGTGGCAGGTACTCACTGAAATCTTGAGCACATCTGCCCCCAACCTCCAAGAGGCTTGGCCTACAATTAAAGGAAAATGAATGACAAATGCTGCTGTCATCTGCGAAAGAGTAAATAGAATTAAAAGTTTGACCAAGAAGGTCGTTGAGAAAGATAAGGAAAAGAGAAGGAGAAAGAACGGAACCTTGGAGTACCCCTGAATTAAGCTGAAACTCATTAGATGAGACCCCATCAATAACAACACGCATTCGAGAGAAGTCATTACCGACTCAAAATGCAATAAGTTTTGATATCAATGCACCGTGCCACACACGATCGAATGCCTTGCAAATATCTAGAGCAATCACTTTACTTTCGCCAAAATTGCGAATGGATCGACTCCAGCGCTCAGAAAGTAGAGCTAACAGGTCTCCCGTGGAACGATTTCTACGGAAGCCATACTGTCGATCATATATGAATTGGCCTCTAAGTAGTTCACAAGATGGAAATTGATCATGCTCTCCATCACCTTTGAGAGCGCAGAGCAGATTGCAATTGGACGGTAATTTTCAGGTTTATTTGCCGCACCCTTTTTAGGGATTCGTTGGACATTAGCAACTTTCCAGCAACTCGGAAAGACTCCCGCACGGTACGAAAGACTGAATAGGTTGGCCAATGGAATGGCTAGCGTCGAAAAGCACTGTTTCAGCACCAGTGCTGGTATACCATACACTTATATGAACAATAATAGGGATAGTAATATCCAAGACATACATTTGATACAAAAGCAAAAAAGAGAAGAGAATTGCCGCTAGTTAACAGAATTAATTAAAAGAAATAAAAATAAGCAAGTGAAAGTGTAAAATTCGGCTATACCACAATACTAATACTAAATTATTACAATAAACAACTGAATTTTTAAAATTTTTTAGAGGTGTTTCCATATTTTACTTTATATCTTGCCAAAATAATGCCCGATTTACTCCATTTTCAATACCAACCTGCTCGAATTAATGACAAACAATATTATCCTGATTGAGCGTGATTTCAACAAACAGACAGATAGACGGATGGACGGACGGACGGACAGACGGACATCGCTGTATCGACTCAAGTTGTTGTACGAATCAAGCATATATATCCTTTATGGAATCGAAAATTCAATTCTCGATGCGTTACAAACGGAATGACAAACTCATATACTTATACCCTCTGCACAGTGATCGGCATCGTCTGTACTACATTCCCCAAATTTTATATTGCATTTAGATGAGGGGATTGTGCTGACCACTCTACGATAGTGAGATTATTGTTCTTAAACCGCTTATGCACTTTGTGCATTTTGCCGTGTTTTTAGGATCATTGTTCCTTTGGAACACCCATTTAACCAGCATATTATCTTCAGCGTACGGTAACATAGTTTGAAGACTTTCAACATAAACTGTTGCCTTCATAATAACCTATATACGACGTAGCGGTCCCACGACATTGTACTGAAATGCTCCCTATACCACGATGTTACCACCACCATGTTTGATTGTTTTATAACTGAACTAGGGGTTTCACATTGTGTTTGCAGATCTTCTTACGATTTAAGTTAAACAAATTTATTTTTTTTTAGGCCAGTTGACATGATTTTCACCAAATTTTAATCTTTGTTGCACGTTCTTCTTAGACAACATGGGTACTTTTCTACGGCTTCGGGTGTTAAGGTTTTTACCAATAAATATCTCACGAATTGTTGCTGTATTAACATCAATATTTAAGTGGTTTCTTATCTCTTTAGAAGAGGTAAAGGGATTTTTTTACACAGCGCACAATACTCTCTTTTTATTGCTGGTGTAATCTTTGTTTTTCACCCGCTTGTTTATTCTTCGGTTTCCATCTGACACCTTTCTATAAGAAATTACTGACTATTAAACAAAGTACTTTATTCAGAATTTTTCTCGCTTAATTTTACCATATTTCTAACGACTACTTTTCTGAGGCTGATGTGAACCTACTAAGTACTATTTTGTCACCCTAAATGAAAGTCACTATTTTAATGATATATCTACATTGCGATTTATCTTAAGTCAGTAGCAAACAAAAGCATTCTAAAGCTTAATATATTCCCTTTGAACACTTGAGTTTTTTTTTTTTTTTAATATTTAAACATAATTTAAAATCATCTCACTATAAACTTTAAAATTAATTTCGCAAAATTATATATTAATTTAATTTGTATTTCCTTTTTCCAGGCGAACAACACATCAAAATGAAGGGTTGTTTTACCAATACTCCTGAGTGTAATCAAACTGAATGTGTTACGAGTTCTGAAACCCGTAAGGGTAATATGCATTTTTGTTGTTGCAAAAATTCAATGTGTAACAACGATCAAAAATGGGAACCAACAACAACAGAAGCAACAACACAAGGTAAGTTCCCTCTATTTATTCTGTTGTTAATACAAAAATAAGGAGTGAACCCAAAAAAAAAAAAAAAAAAAAAACGACACAAGCATAAAGTCGAATAAGAAAGAAACTTTTTTTTTTTAAATTCATCAAACAAGCACTTTTTTGTACTCTATACCACTATGTGGTATGTGTACCAAAAATATTTGACCTAAACCCACCGTTTATTATAACGATCGACTCTGAGTCGATTTAGCGATGTCCTTCCGCCCGTCTAAAACTTGTAATCAAACTACAGGGGCCAAATCACCGCATTCGATATCGAGTAAAATCAATCGAAATTCCATATTTTGGTTTAATATTTGAAGAAGACGGTCAAACGCTCGACTACGATACGCTTTTCTTCTTAACCAGAGGCCATAATTCTTCAACTCTGAGAAAGAAAAAATATTCTTAACATTTTATTTTGGGTAATAAAATAATGATTTCGATCGAAAAATTCCGATTACGAATGCAGTGATATGGCCCCAGGTCTCAGTTATGAGTATATTTTGATGAAATTTGGTATATAAGCTTTTATCGCCCTTAGGACAACCGCTATTGAAATTGGTGAAAATCGGTTCTTGGTCAGACTTAGCTCCACACAAATAACCCCTACCAGACTGACTAAAATTGGTGCATGTTTGTCTATTATACCCACTAATCAGAATCCAAAAATAAACCCTGTAGCACCATCTTTAGTCATAGTCCCCAAACAAAAGTATTGTACAGATTTTTTAAAAATTTGGTTTAAATATATTTTTCAGAAAAGTAAGTCACTTAAATATGGTCATGATTGGCCAATTTTTTGACCTAGCCCTCATATAAAAATAACATCAGATATGAACTTTTTCATATCTACACGCCACAAAATAATAACAATAGCACTAAAATTTGGTTTATGTTTATTTTATTGTCTCAGCAAAGTTCGATATCGAAACGCATGGTATAGGGTATTGTATAGTCGGTCTAGAGCGACGGTAACTGTCTTATTTTTTGTATACCCTATACCACTATGTGGTTTGGGTATAATGACTTTGTGCTGCTGTTTGTAACTACCAAAAATATTTGACCTAGACCAGTCAACTTAGCGATGCCCGTCCGTCCGTCTGTCCGTCTGTCCGTCCGTTCGTCTGTGTGTCCATGTAAACCTCGCAAATATGAATATATTTTGATGAAATTTGGTATATAAGCTATTATCGGTCATAGGACGAACGCTATTTTAATTGGTGAAATTCGGTCCATGTTCAAACCTAGTCCCTATACAAATGACCCCTATGAAATCAAATTATCATAAAGATCTCAGTCAAATTGGGTTTGTGGTGTTTATTACACCCATTACTCAGTAGTCCAAAAATTAACCCTATATGACAATTCTTAATCATAGGCCCCATATAGAGCTGCATCTCGATCTTCACTTAAATCTATCAAAAAAAACAAAAATATTGCACAAATTTTTCTCAAATTTGTTTTGTATATATTTTTTCAAAATATGAGTGACTTTACCAAATATGGTCGGGATTGGCCCATTTTCCGACCTAGTCCCCATATAAGTATAGCACCCGATATGAACTTTTTCATATCTGCAGCCAAAAAAATTAATAAAAATGCCATTCAAATTTGGTTTATGCTTATATTCTATATCGAATTAGTTGGACCGAAGATATAGGGTCTCTAAACCATGGTATAGGGTATCGTATAGTCGGTCTAGACCAACTATAATTTTCTAACTTGTTCTTAATTAAATTTGATGTAAAAAGATTTGCGCTTTTTTCGCTTCTGGGGCTCCAAATATGTTCACTACTTTTTTTATTAGCCTCAGTAATGTCTGTTGGATCCTCTTTCGTTCCGATTCTTGTTTTCGGTCAATATTTAAATTCTCCATTCAACAAATTTTTATGGTTGTCCATTTTGTATATAATAACTTTTTTTAGAATTTTTTTTTTCAAGTTCGAATCTAACTCTCTTTACGAACGGCCGTGTAAATAATTAAAGCGCTTAGAGTACAACTATTTAAAACTAAAAACAAGTGTACTCTGAACTTTGAACTCACGTGGTAGACAATTCAGCTTAAAACAGGAATAAAAATTTAGCGATGGCCCGAGGGGCCAAATCTTCATCAAAAAGAAAGCTTGTGAACAAGAAGATGACAAAACTTCCTCCGGGTTTTGTTAACCCGAACATTGCGTCAACTTCAAGCAACAGATTTAGCCTGCTTGCTGGCCTCAATGATATGGACGTAACTCCCGTATCAAATATTAACGATGTTAAGGAACACAAACCTCCACCCATTGTTGTAGAAGCTAACGCTTCATTTACAGAAATACAAAAGCTGCTTGGTAAGGATTGTATTTTCAAACGTACTTCAATTGGTACCAAAATTTTTGCTCCAAGTAAAGAATTGTACGAATGCTACAAGCAAATTCTTAAAGAGAGTAAGTTGGAGTTTCATTCATATGGCTCCAAAGATAATAGGTTATACACCACTTTTTTACACGGTTTACCCCGCATAAAAACTGAGGACATAACCGCGGAGCTAAAAAACTACAACCTGTCCCCTTCTTCCGTAGCTGAAATAGTCACCAAATTCAGTTCGAACAACAATGCAGTTTACAAAGTCCAATTTGTACGTAAAAATTTTAACCCAACTGCTTTAAGAAACGTAAGAACAATTTCAATTATAATTTCTTGGAAAAAATACAAATCTAAATCCAAAAAGAAACCAACTCAGTGCTGGAACTGCATAATGTATGGCCATGGCGGTGAACATTGTCATCGTAGTGCTGCTGTATGAAATGTGCAGAACAACATCATACAAGTGTGTGTCCGTTTAACACAAATGAAAAAAGACCAGCTGTTTTTACATGCTTTAATTGCAAAAAACAAGGAAAAGAGAGAACTGATCACTCTGCAAACGATATCAACTGTCCGTTACGTTCTCTCTATTTGGAAACTAGAACAAGAGTTACTTCTAAAAGTCCTAATAAAAGCAGACAACAACAAAATAACTCATTTCAATTTAATGTGGGAGATTTCCCTAATTTAAGAAACAGCAACAACACAATTTGTAACAATAACATCAATAATAACAGCAAAGCTACATATGCTAACCAGCTGAAAACAAATAACGATTTATTTAGCATTGATGAGCTTTTTGATATTTTCACTATAGCTATGGATGATTTGCATAGGTGCACTTCAAAAGTACAACAAATCAAAGTTGTAATGTCAATGGTAAAATACGCCCATGGATTATACTAATAATTTAAACGAATTCAAAATGCTTCACTTGAATGCTAATGGCATTTCAAACTTTTATAAATTAAAACAATTTGAGATACTAATTGAACGAGAAAATATTAAAATAGCGTCTTTGAATGAAACATTTTTTTCAGAAAATCATAGACCCTATTTTAAAAATTATTATTTATATAGAAGTGACAGAACAGATGCAAGAGGAGGAGGAGTAGCTCTGTTAATTCATAAATCTGTCGCTCATAAAAACCTCTTTATATCAAACACTTCATCAATCGTAAACATCTCAATTGAAGTTATTATAAATAATAGACCTATTGTTGTATCTTCGTTATATTCACCAAGATATACCCGTAACTTCTGTGCTGATATCTTGAACCTAACACCTTCCACGAAAGAATATATAGTCTTTGGTGACCTAAATGCCAAACATTATTCTTGGAATTGCCGTTCAAATAATACTGCAGGAATCGCACTCAACAATCTACAGCTATCAAGCAATTTTTTCATACACTATCCTAATAGTCCAACCCTATTCCCCCATCAACACAATCGCGAAGCATCCACAGTCGATATTATTTTAAGCAATTCCGCTTTATATATAGACGTAAAAACAATGGATTACGAAATACCATCAGACCATCGCCCCATTATATGTACACTTAAAAGATCAACGGTCTCGCAGGTTATTATGATTATAGTTCAACCAACTGGAACATTTATGTGAATTTTTTAGACAATAAAATCACGTTAAATTCGGATATATACAATATCAAGGTAATAATTGATCAGGAAATACAAAAATTTATAAATGTAGTTTTCGAAGCAAGGGGTGCGTCTACACCTAAAATAACCCAACAAAATAATTACATATTACCAGAAAGTACTGTGAAATATATTAAACTAAGAAGAAGCTTTAAAAGAAAAAGCCAACGATCTTCAAATATAGCCGAGCAAACTTTTTATAATCAATGTACTAAATTTCTAAGCAACATGATTGATAAAAGTATTAATTCGGAACGCAATAAGAAATGGTGTCAATTATTATCCAATTTAAAACCTGGTGATAAATCATTTTGGAGAATAAGCAGGAACTTGCGAGGAAAAGGAAAAAATCAAATCTCTCACCTTGAGGTTGGAAATACAAGGATAACATCTGATAAGGACAAGGCTGAAGTCCTGGCAAATACATTTGTCAAAGCAAATAACCTCACTTCGAATTACAACCACTCAGCGGATACATTAATAAATACATCAGCAAATAATTTTAAAAAGGAAAATCCTAGTTCTGAATCAGCTATTTATACATCTCTTGAAGAAGTAATGAATATTGTCTCATCAATAAAACCCTCAAAATCCCCTGGTTTTGACAATGTTCCGAACCTGCTCTTAAAGAAACTACCACTCAAAGCTCTAAAATTACTGGTTATAATATTTAACAGCTGCATCAAACTCAACTATTTCCCAAACCATTTCAAAAATGCTAAGGTTAAAGCCATAAACAAACCTAGTAAGCCAAAAAATAACCCAAACAGCTACTGACCTATTAGTCTATTAAGTAACTTAGGTAAAATATTTGAAAAAATACTACATTCTCGTCTTAGTGAATTTGTAACGACCAATTCTATTGTTGCCAAAGAACAATTTTTATTTAAAAAAGGGTATAGCACTACGCACCAAATAAATAGAACTAAAAATCAAATAATCACAAATAAAAACAATAAACGTTCTACGGGTCTAATATTGTTAGATATTGAAAAAGCGTTTGACACCGTTTGGCATAATGGCCTAGTATTTAAACTTCTTGATGCAAATATACCAAAATATTTATGCAAACTTATTTCAGATTTCATTCACGGCAGAAACTTTAAAGTTGCGATTAATAATGAAACATCATCTCCAAAAAGCATTACCACAGGGTTACCTCAAGGATCTGTCTTGTCGCCATTGCTTTACTCGATATATACATCCGATTTTAAAGTCCCGAAATATGTGAAAATTGCTTATTACGCAGATGATACTTCGTTAATTTCTTCAAACAAACTTACAAGCGCACTCCTGAAGAAAATGGAAAAGGGACTTGTAAATTGCAGTAAATATTTTCACAAATGGAAAATCAAAATTAATCCAAACAAGACCCAAGCAATAATTTTTCCATTCAACAAATCTCCCGAAAGATTACCAAGACCTCATCTTCATATTGGAAATAATACCATAAACGTAGTTAATCATATCAAATATCTCGGAGTTGTCTTGGACAAAAAGCTTACTTTTAAACAACATATTATGGCTACGTGCCAAAAAGCTATAAAATCATTTAAAGCATTATGGCCACTACTAAATAGAAAGTCATTTCTAAACCCCAAAAACAAAAATCTCCTATTCAAAAGTGTTATAAGGCCGATATTAACATACGCGTGTCCTATTTGGAGTGACGCTGCCAACTGCCACCTAAAACGCTTACAAATTAAACAAAACAAATGCCTTAAAATGATAAATAAAAAGCCCTGGAGGTATCCTACAAATCTTCTTTATGAAGAAATAGGTTATGAAAAAATTATCGATTTCATAACAAGGAATAATAACAATTACTTTGCCAAAATTGAAAATTCCTCTTACCCACTGCTAAGAGAATGTAGAGAAGTAACGTAAAATTAAAAAGAAATCACCAAATTGAAAATTCTATGCTTATAGAGGTCTATTATTTCTAATAAACCTTCTATAAGCATATAAATATTTTCAGATAGTATTTGAATTTATTAAATCATATAAAGGTTTTTTTCCTCCCATATTCCTTTAAAAATCATTAAAAAATAAAATAACTATTTAATGTCTTTAGATCCTATATATTATTTGTTGCAATATCTATGTAAAGATTAGTTCTCATATGTAAATATCAAATTTGTTAAAATATGTAAATAAAGGAGGAATATATAATTGAAATTGAAATTAGAATTTTTTTTTTTATAAAATTGTCTTTTTTTGCAAAAAATTATTTACAATTCTTTTGGGTTCACTCCTACACTACTTCGTATAATAAATAATGTTCCTCAGTTGCTTTTTACTTTTAGTGGATTCATACATACTATGGTATATACATATTTATATATACTTAAATAAGTAAAGGAGGTTATATAGTATAGGGATCCTTGTTTTGAATTTTCAATTGCAGTTGTTGTATTTGAATTCCATGCAAGGCACGTGTGCACAATGTGAGCGATGATGGTGATGATTATTATGATGATGGAGGATGCCACAATGCCATGTTTACCCCAATTTTATGCTTGCAATGTGTTTTCCATAGGCTTTTGTGTTTCTTGTTAGTAATAAAAGTAAAAAAAACGTGGGTTCGGTTCGGCTTAGTTTTGTTTTCAGATTTTTTTCTTCACTTTACCACCTCCTTTTTATTCTCATCGTTTGCATGTCCATATATAAATCAGTTAATGCCCTACCTCATTTCGTTTAAATTTTCCATCGATATGTTACAATAGATGAAGCATGATTGTTTTTTATCAAAGCAATGTATCGTGTCACAAATCAATCAAAACGATTGCAAAATTGCATGAATTAGGTTGTGAATTGCTTCCCCATTCACCGCTATCTCCAGATCTGTTTGCAGACCTCAAAAGAATCTTGCTGAAAAGAAATTTAGCACTTATGAGGCTTAAGAGAAAGTGTACTATAAAAATGGTATCGAAAAATTGTATGACCGCTATAATCATTGTATTGCCCTCGAAAGCAACTAGCTTGAATAATAAAATCGAATTTTTCCAAAAAAATGTGTTTTGCTGCGTTAGTTTATGAAATTTTCAGCCCAACTGTTATTTAAGCTTTGATATTTTCATATATTTTTTAACAATTTTATTTTATCCAATTAAAAAAAAAAGATGGAATTTAGAAGGATACTATTCAAATAATATTCAAATTGCCTATGTTATTATCCTAATCTCCATTAATAAATCCTTACCTATTATGGCTGGTAACTAAACATTTTTTAACCTCAGATCTGCCGAATTTTAACGTTAAGGATTTCGTATTATCGGCCTGAATCGACCTCTATGTGGTCAGGGTATAATGACTTTGTGCTGATATTTGTAACTATCTTTTATTATGCCGATCGACTCAGAATCACTTTCTGAGTCGATTTAGCGATGTCCGTCCGTCCGTCTGTCCGTCCGTTTGTGTGTCCTTGTAATCAAAGTACAGATCGCCGATATGAATATATTTTGATAAAATTTTGTATATAAGCTTATGTCGGCCATAGGATGAACGCTATTGAAATTGTTAGAAATCGGTTCATGTTCAGACCTAGCCCCCATACAAATGATCCCTATGAGATCGACTTAAATTGCCATAATATCCAAATTATCATATAGATCTCGGTTAGATTGGCTTTGTATATGTTTATTATATCCATTTATCAGTATTCAAAAAATATAAAACAATTCTTAGTCATAGCCCCGATATGAAGCTGATTCCCGATTTTCACTTTAATCTATCAAAAATGAAAAATACTGCACAGATTTTTCGCAAATTTGGTTTGTATATGTTTTTACAAAAAACAAGTCACTTTTTCAAGCATCGGTCAGGATCGGTCCATTTTTCGACCTAGTCCCCATATAAATATAGCATCCGATAAGAACTTTTTCATATCCGAAGGCAAAAAAATTAATATCAATGTCACTCAAATTTGGTTTATGCATATTTTCTATATCTAATTAGTTGAACCTAAGAGACAGGATCTCTAAACGTATGGTGTAGGGTATCGTATAGTCGGCCTAAACCGACTATAACTTTCTTTAATTTTTTTTTATTAAAGTTAATGAACTCTGAGATATTATAAAAACAAAATCATTCGAGTAGCAGCAGCAGCAGCATGGCAGTAGCAGTAACGTTTCCTATTCTGCCATATGTTGCAAATCTGTTTATTGGATGTGCATGATGAGTTCGTGTTTAATTTTTTTTTTTGCCACTTTAAAGAGGAACCTCATACACACACATGCTCGTTCATTTATATACACATATATTAACTTATCCTTGTGATGCTTAAAACAAAAACAACAACAACAAAGAAAAAAATCCTCTTGATTTTACTGTTGCTGTGTTTTTTAGCTTTCTGCCACGTAAAATTTTTCCGTTTTTAGTCACGTTTCTCTTGTTGATTCACTTGTTATATATTTTTTCTATTTATTGTAATAATTTTTTTTTTCGTTCTCTTAATAAATTGGGGGAACTTTCATTTTTCTTTTTCTATAGAGAATATTTTTTAGTTATTTTCTGTTCCTTTTTTCCACTGGTGTATGTGTGTAAAATTTAACATGTTTGCTTATGTGTATGTTTGTTGGACTTTTTGTTGTAAAATAAGTGGAAAAATGTATTTGCATTCCCCCATTTTGGAGCAGTTGGCTTGCTAGGTTCTGGGTTTTTTGGGCTTAAGATTTTTTGTATTTGGCCACTTGTAATGTTGTTCACCTGTAGGAGGCTGTATTTGTTATTTAGGTTGTTTTATTTTTCTTCTTCTCTTTCTTTAGTTTATTTTGTTTTATTTTACTTAGCTTACATATTTTAGGGAGGGTAATATTTTATTCCTTAGAAAGAAGCGCTTAAAAATACGTTGTTTACTTTGTAATTATTTTCAAATGTTGTTGTAAATATTTTTAAGAAATTGAAAGGGGTTGCATTTTAAGGTTGTTGTAACTGCATGAAGTTTTGATGATGATGATAATGATTCTTATTAGTTCAATAAACTGATTTTAAATGGAATATATTCTTTATAAAAATCATCTTTGTTTCAAATGATATGGATTGAATAATAATGGTAGTCATATAAAAAAATTGTTGTTTACCTTCTAAACAACATAATTACATTAGAAGGATTACACTGACAAAAATCATTTTGATTTTGACTCAAGGAGCATTTTTTTTCGTAAATTTATCAAAAAGTTTCCTTAAACTTATACTTTACTTTATATCTGGAAATAATGTCTAAGTTCATGTAAAATTTTATCATGAGGATGTAAATTATTTTAACTGAAATAATTGAAATTAAGAAATGATTGCTTCCATTCAGCATAGATATACACTTACTAGAAAAATTATCCGCTCACTTAAAATTTAAACCGTCGTAATATAAAAAAAAAATAAAAGCAATAAATTATTAGTTTTTTTTTATTATTATTTTTTAAAATTTATTTAAGGTTAATTAAATTTAACAAATTTTATGCTGGTAAGAAATGGGGAAATAATTAATAAGAAAAACTTTTCGTTTATTTGAAATATTAACACAAAAAAAAACTAAATTTTCATGCAATATTGTTCAAGTGAGTAACATAAAGATACTCCTTTTCGCTTTAGGACCTCTGTGAGCCGATTTCGCATCGACTTAACTAACCACTTATCGAATATGATGGTTTTTAACATTTCCATTGAGTAAATCTCACAAATGCTCAAAGGATGATTTAAAATAATTTTTAGCACTGCACATAGGGCCAGATTCAATTTTTTTTTGGCATAAAGTCGTAAATTTTTGTAAAATATATTTTGAATTTAACTGAATATTTTGAAAGGGCATACGTTGGGTACATCGAATTCGCAAATAAAAACATTTCAGTGGCAACGCTGCATTTTTGCAGCGCTAACAAAGTCAGCTGTCTGGTTAGCTGTTTGTTTTGTCAAAATTGGTGGGAGTCTTTTACTCAACTTTGCGCTTTTGCTGTAGCAACACCAGGTATCCAAATCTTTTTTGGCAAAATGGAAAATAAAGGTCAAGGTATGCCAAATATAATTGTTATTAAATGTTTTCGAATTATGAGTTATATTTTTTAGTTGTGGATTGTCTTTGACATGTCTTATTTTAGAAAAAATCTAACCGAAGTATTCGTGTATCGTGAAGTAAAAAACTAATTTCTGCCAATTTGTGCCAAAAAGTAATTATGCAAATGTTTACTCTAAACTGTGCTTTTAAACTTGTTGCTAACATTTTTGCCCATTCGCGCATATTTTGCATTTTTAGCCAAGTTTGAGGTAAGCCATTCTGCCCTACTGGATGTGTGAATCAACGAAAACCGAAATGAGAAAGGGTTATTTGACTGGATTGTTGATAAATTTCATTTAAATGATGTATCAGTTGACTTAAAGGCCGAAATCACTAAGAAAATAAGGAGTTTTCACCTTTATATTCTGAAAAATCTACCTAAATGTAATCGTACAATTACGACATTTAAAAGGAAACATTCCAGTTGGCTTTTGTCAAGCATGACTGTTGTCGTGGAGAAAATCAACGACCAAGTTGCTTCAGAAAATCAAATGGGACGACCACGACTGTCTTACAGTGATGCAGGATCACGGCTAAAAAGATAATGAAGAAAATAATACAAGTCTCCTTGTTCATGCAGCATCAGTTTCGGAGAAAAAGGCCAAAATGAGCGATACTGCGTTTGTATTAAAGAATACTCTTTCTACTTCTAGTTCACCAAGTGAGATTAGAAAGAAACTGTCATTCTCGGAGCCGGTACCACTCACACCAAGTCAAGCTCTGGCATTTTTGATCGACAACTCCGTCACTAAAGCGCAATACAACAGCATGAGAGCTTTAAATAAATCACAATTTTCCAACATTTATCCATGCTATAATAAAGTAAGAGAAGCCAAATTGTAATGCAGGCCTACGGGAGTCAATGTGACGGAAACAGGAGCCGAAGTATCTCTCCAAAATTTGCTTAATCATACGGCCAGTAGAATTTTCCTTCTGCAGGATGATGTATTCAAGAAACTTCAAAACATAGCAGATATCAAACTAATAGCGAACTATGGATTTGACGGCTCTACGGGGCAGAGTATGTACAAGCAGAGATTCCTAGGAGAAAGGTCTGATATAAATGACGACTCATTATTTGTTACGAGCGTCATTCCACTGAAACTAACGGATGATTTTGGGACGCCTTTGTGGATAAATCAATCCCCCCAATCAGTAAGATTTTGCAGACCCCTAAAGCTTGAATTCGCTAAATAAACCAAAGATCTTATTCTGGCAGAAAAGGCGGATTTAGAATCACAAATTCAAAACTTAACAGCTTTTAATTACAATTTCTCAATTGACAGAAAAATCACTGTCACTTTTGATCTCCATTTGACATTGATTGACGGCAAGGTGTTAAATATATTAACGGGAAACAAATCTTATCAAGTATGTCCTATCTGTGGAGCCAGCCCAAAGGATTTTATGAAAACTACAGACATATCAAACTTTAAAGCTAAGTCTGGAAATCTTCAACACGGCATCAGTCCCCTACATGCATGGATAAGATTTTTTTGAGTTCGTACTTAAAATCTCGTATAAACTACACTTAAAAAAGTGGCAAGTAAGGAATAAAGAAGAAAAAGACATGATAACATCCCGTAAACAAGAAATACAAAAATTATTTTGGAGTGAAATGGGATTACATGTAGATAAGCCAAAACAAAACGGAAGTGGAAATACAAATGACGGAAATACCGCAAGAAGGGCATTTAAAAACACAAGGCAACTTTCAGTAATATTAGAACTAGATTATGATATTTTACAACGGTTTTATATTATTTTAATAACTATATCCTGTGAATTGCCAGTAAATACTACTAAATTCAGCCAATTATGCCAAGAAACTGCGTCGAATTATATGGAAAAGTATTCATGGTACCCAATGTCAGCAACTGTCCACAAAGTTTTAGTTCACGGTTCACAGATAATAGCATCATCGGTATTACCTATCGGTTGCTTTGGAGAAAACGCATCTGAAGCGCGAAATAAACTATACAAGCGCGATAGACAATCATATGCGAGACGAAATTCTCGTATCAACAATTTATCGGATGTGTTCCACCGATCAATGGATTCATCGGACCCTTTTCTTTCAAGCCTTAATATAAAAAAAAGATTAGCTCAAAATAAAAAACCCTCGTTACCAAAGGAAGTTATTGAACTTTTAGAAGCACCAAATGTAGAATATAATAACCAGGAACAGTTTTTAGACAGCGATGATAGCAACTCGGATACGGATCATGAAGACAACTTTTGCTTGGATTTGGAAGTAGAAAAAGAAGATTAATTTAATAGTATTAATTTAATACTTTTAAGAAATCAGTATTTAAGTTGGTTTAAATCGAAACATCAAATAATAAAAAAAATGTACTCCTCTGCAATGTGTTGACTTGAAATTGTTCTCACTTACTGCAAGTGCCAATATAATCAATTCCACCAAAATTCAGCTCTCTAGCTTTATTATTAGACTTGATGCCAAAAATAATTGAATCTGGCCCTATGTGCATTGTAAAGCAACCACAGCTTGACGTTGTGCGCCGTTTTGGATCATTATGCTGTTTGAACTAAAAATATTTTCCAAAGTCCAGAATTCGGGTGCAAATTCTAGGGAATTTTATTTTTTCACTAAATCTTTTACGTTCAATTTTTTTTTTTAAATTTATATATGTATATAAAAAATTTATGAATATTTAAATAAAATTCATTAAATTGTGAAATTCATTATTAATATTTGTTGAACACACAGAAGATACATATATAAATCGGTTTGTTAATAAATAATTTTATAAGAGCCTGAAGGTATGCTAATCAATTTTAGCAAATACACAATTCAACACGGGGATTTTGATATTCAATTTTTGCAAACACATTAACAAATTTAATAAGCACACACACAAATCATTGTATAGTTTTATGTATGTGTTAGTAGCACATCTGCAAAGAAATACCTTTCAAATTATATATTTTTTTGTCAAAATCTGTTGGTAATTGAAGGTGTAGAATATGTCACAGAAGAAATTGATTTGCCTGTTAATATTATAGACTATTATGCCTCGCTACGACTTACCGAGACTTATTGACATGTATCTTTTCATAATCAATTTTCCATACGAAGTATGTATTGTACAAATAAAACATTTTATTTTATTTATTTTATATTTTTCTTATTTTCATTCGCTGTAAAAATTATAAAATTTTTCGGCGTTTCTACTCTGGAGGAAATATGGATTTTTCAAATTGAATCCGGCAACACTGAACGATTGACCTTGAATTTTGTATATTATTTGGCCAATTTATAATTTAGCGATTTTTGTTTTTGGCGCTTTTTGGTTTTGACGATTTTTGATTTAGACGATTTTAAAATTTGGCGATTCCGCCCATATTTTCCACGACTACTCACATTGGTAGTTAATGTACTTGTCAAAAGTTTCAAGTCTGTTACTTCCTTAGTACTTCATAATTTTTTGTATGGGAGGTGCAACGCCCACTAAACCTGTCCTGCCCATTTTTTATCTGACTACTCATACGATAGAATCGTACAAAGACTCTCAAGGCTTTAACTATTACAGTACTCCAGATATATAACATTTAATATTTACTTTGTATGGGAGGTGCCACGCCCATTGATCTGATCCCGTCCATTTTTTGTATGCACAGAAGAGCTTCGAATCGTTGGTCAATTTTCTTTAGGTGGTTAATCCTTTTTATAAAAAAAAAATTCACGGAGAGCCTATCGGAATTTGTAAAAAGATCTTATGCAAAAATATTCGAAAATTCTCTATTTTTAATAAAAATGAAGAAGTTTGAGATCTTAAAGGCCGACAGTTATTTCTGATCAGTCTTTACAATTAAAAAGCCTAGACAATGTTTAATGGTATACTCTTTTTCTTTATCTTTGTGCTAGCCAACCAAAATCCCAAAATATTCGATTCTAAAGGGTGACCCAATAAAACTGCACTATTTTATCTATATATATAAAATTCATTTTCTGTTTGTTTGTTTATTTGTTTGTTTGTTTGTTTGTTTGACCGCTATACAAATTTTTATTTTTCAACGGATTTTCCTGAAATTTTGTACACACGATCTCTATACCCCAGGAAAGGTCGCCATATACTTTTTACCAGCCACGCCTACTTTTACGCCCACTTTTTATGTAAAATTCATTTTCTGTTTTATTCATATTTGTTCACTATACAAATTTTTATTTGTTAACAGATTTCTCTGAAATTCGGTACACACGATCCCTGTACTCCAGCTAAGGTCACCATGTATGTTTTATCGACCACGCCTACTTTTACGCCCACTTTTTATATACAATTCATTTTCTGCTTTTTGGTATATTTGTTCGCTATACAAATTATTAATTTTTAACGGATTTCTCTGAATTTTGCTACACACGATCTCCGTTCTACACGAAAGGTTGCCATATGACTCTTACCAGCCACGCCTACTTTAACGCCCACTTTTTGTATACAATTCATTTTGTTTTTTGGTATATTTGTTCGCTACACAAATTTTTATTTTTCAACCGATTTCTCTGAAATTTGGTACACACGATCTCTCTGCTCCAGGGAAGGTCGACATATTCTTCGTACCGGTCACGCCTACTATGGCGCCCACTTTTTGTATACAATTCACATTCTGTTTTTTGAGTACATTTGTTCGCTACACAATTTTTTTTAAAGAGATTTCTCTGAAATTTTCTACACACGATCTCTGTACTCCAGAGAGGTCGCCATATGATTCTTGCCGGCCACGCCTACTTCTACGCCCACTTTTTATACAAAATTAATTTTCTGTTTTTTGATATATTTCTTCACTATAGAAATTTTTATTTTTCAAGGGATGTCTAAAATTTGGTCACACTATCTCTGTACTACAGGGAAGGTCACCATATGCTTCTTACAGTACATGCCTACTTTGCGCCAACTTCTATGTATATAAAACTTATTTTTTTCCTTTCATTTGTTTCTTTATTTGATTGCTATACAAACTTTTATTTTTCAATGGCTTTCTCCGAAATTTAGTACATATTCCAGGGAAGGTCGCCATATGATTTTTACCGACCACGTCTACTTTTACGCCCAATTTTCATATAAAATTCATATTTTGTTGTGTGGTATATTTCTTCCCTATACAAATTTGTACTTTTCAACGGATTTCTCTGAAATTTGGTTTACAGGGAAATAACTACACGGTGAACAAATTCCCCAAACTTAAAAAAAGGTACCCAAAAGAAATGAACAAATTCCCCATTTTTTTTAATCGAAATAAAAAATGAACTTACTCCCCAAATTCATTCTTAAATTTTTACATATTTTTATTTAATGAATTTTGTTAAATATTTATTTTAGTGAACATTTGCATACTGCTCTCATTATATGTCCTACAATAGATGCATTTAAAATGAGTATTCTTCTCAATAGCATCATTTCGTTACGCGGAAGCTACGCGCACGGGGAATACAGCTTAGCTAGAATATCGGAATGATCTGAAAAATATATTTTGACAATTAAAATAAGTTGGCAACAGCTGCGCGGCAGCACAGGTGTGGCTGCCAAACGCGCGGAAGCGGCGTGCGGCGCGCGAACGCGAAGGATGCGGACGCGACGCGCTCTCGGAACACAGCTCAGCTAAAATATCGCAATGCTCTAAAAAATATGTTTTAGGAATTAAAATAAGTTAACGAGAACTAAGCGGCAGCACGGGTAGTAGCTGCGAGGAAGCGGCGCGAGGCGCGCGGACGCGGACGCGACGGATGCGGACGCGACGCGCTCGCGGAACACAGCTCAGCTAAAATATCGCAATGATCTGAAAAATATATTTTGGCGATTAAAATAAGTTGCCAAAAGCGCGGAAGCGGACGACTAGCTCGCGGAACACAGCTTAGTGAAATGTCGTATGATAAATTTTATCTACGTGGAACAATTACCTATTGATCAAAATAGGCCACACATATACTATAAGCAGTTGCTTAAAGAAACCTTGCGACACAATATTAAACGTCGCATTAGTTTTTCATTTCTGAAACTTGAATTTGACGTCTCTGCTCAATGATGATCACTTATTGAATGAAGTAATTCAATTTTTAAAAGTTCTGATTCCTTTAATTTGCGAACCATTCCGTTTTGATGTTTATAAATAAACTGAAAAAAAAAACTTAAAGCGGTTTCGCAGCTTATTTTTGAACCATTTTTGCTTATAAAAATCTTCTAAATTAAAAAATCAAAAAATTTTTAATTGAAATAAAAAATGAGTTTACTGTCCATAAAAACTTTTGGGGAGAAAGTTCATTTTATTGCGGAATTTGTTAATTGGGAACTAAGTACTCAGCGCCTGGTAAGCATAGTGAACCATTTTTCAAGTCAAATGCCTTTTTATCCCGGGCAAGACCGGGTAAAAATAGCTAGTTTAAAAATAAAATGAAATGATGATATTTTTATTGCATTTTAAAGTAGACATGTTCCGATTGTGTATGGAATAAAATATTCGGCATATGGCCCCCGCTGCTCTGAACACAGGCCGTTGCTCTTTTCATGAAATTTTGGATGACATTTTAACAAAGATGTGGCTCTATCTCACCAATGACACTGTTGGATCGCAGCTTCAGAAATTGTTTGCGGTTTATTCACATATACATACCTGAAATTTCAAAAAACCCCAAAGCAATAAATCGCACGGCGTTAAATCGTATAAAATTGGCGACCAATTTACATCGGAATTTCACGAGATGATTCAGTCTGGAAATCGTTGCACCAAAAAATCATTTGTTTCATGTGCGGTGTGACAATTGGCGCCGTCCTGCTGAAACCACATGTCGTTCAGTTCCATAACATCCAGTTGAGGCCTTCAGATCCGGTATAATGTAACGAATACCATTCATAATCGTGCACTCCTATTGGGTAACCCTTTAAATACCCTCGTCTACCACCGTCTTTCTGTGCCCATGTAAACACTGTACTTGTAAACTTGAAATTTGGACTGTAGGTTCCCCTGTCGGCGTAAATAACCACTAAGAAGGGATTTTTTAGAAATTTGTACATTAAAGAGCAAAAGCGGCGAAAAAGTGGGGAAATGGTAACAAATGAATCTAGGAATATGAAATTTGGTGTGTAAAATCCATCCGAGAAATAAACATTGGCTTAGGAAATTCGAAATCGGCCATTTAAGGGGAAAAACGGCCAAAAAGGGTAAAAATGGTACCTTTTTGCATCTTCTTAATATATATTAGTCCATATATATGAATTTTGATATACAGACTCCACCGAATACGTGGGCATCAGTCAAGTATGGATTTGTTGGTAATTTTAACGTCTATGTGATGAAAAACGGCCAAAAAGGGGAAAAATTTTATATTTGGTATCTTCAAAACAAACGAATATAAAATATAGTTTGTGGATTCAAGTGGAAACAGAAGCATCAGATAAGGGGAATTCTTTTGGAAATTCGGATTCGGGGGGCAAAAACGGCCCGTTAGTGTAAAAGTGTACCTTTTTGTACCTTATTTACAAAGTAATATAGGAATATGAAATTTGATATGTACACTTATGCTCACATAATTACATAAGTCATGGGTATGCAATGAAATGTTTTTGTAGTTTTCATCTTAAACCTATTTCTTCCGATTCTAACATTACTATTTTGTGCAATCCTGCTATGGTAGCAGTTGTTTACATTGATTGAAGCAAAATTAAAAATTTGGGTATTCCCCGAAAAATATAGAAAACCTCAAAAAGGCGCTGTGCTCACATAATTAAGTCACCACGCGTATCGTGAGCAAATTAGTGTTTTGAAGATTTTTTTGCGGTTTAAATAATAAATAAATTAAAAACAACTAAATTAAAAACAAATAACATCAGCTGAAATGCTATGGGTAAACAAAAAAAGTTCAAATTCGGCTGAAGAGAAAATAATATGGCATTGTTTCCAAAGATACAATAATATTGCAAAAGTAGTGGAGATTTTTAACCTTTCTCGGGGTAAAATTACAAATGCCATTACGCATTACAAAAAATATGAAACTTTTGAAAATATTCCGCGCCAAAAACCGAGAAAAACGACTTTAAATGATGACAGACGCATTGCAAACCTGAATAAAACTGATCCTTTTTTAACTTTGTCGCAAACCAGAGCTCAAATGGAAACGGATTATGGCGTAAATGTTTCGTTGCAGAACATAAGACGACGTTTGCAAGAAAACAATTTGCATGGACAAATGGCCAGGAAGAAACCGTTGGTTTCCTTGAGGAACACTAAGAAGCGGCTCCGATTTGCGACTAACCATCTTGCTAAAGGCCTAAATTTTTGGAATTTAATTGTTTGGAGCGACGAATCCAAGTTTAATGTTTTTGGAAATGATGGTAGACCATATGTGCGATGTCCTCCACTTAAGGAATTGTATCCAAAATACACCAAAAAAACTGTGAAACACGGTGGCTGACCAGTCATGGTGTGAGGTTGCTTTACCGCATTCGGTGTGGGTCCTATAGTCAAGATTGACCGTATAATCAATGGGAAATAAGAATATACTAAAGGAAAATTTGGCCACCGAATATGCTGACAATTTGTCGCTTGCGTGTATTTTCCAACACGACAATGACCCGAAGCATTGTTCGAAGGTGGTTAAGTCGTGGTTGGCAACACAGTCCATCAAGCTTCTGGAATGGCCGCCGCAGAGTCCCGACTGAAACCCTATCGAGAACTTGTGGGTCTTAATAAAATGAGTCATTGCAGCACGAAAACCGCCAAATAAGGACATGTTATGGAAAGTTATCCAAGAGGAGTGGCACAAAATCACTCCAGGCCAGTGCGATTCTCTTGTAGCTAGCATGCCAAAGCGATGCTCCACAGTATTAAAGCAAAAAGATTATCCTACTCAATATTGAGGTAAGCTAATGAAAAAATGGGACTCTCGACAAAATTTATTACTTATTTCTACAATTTCAACCATTTTTTTTCAGATGACTTAATTATGTGAGCAGCTCTTTTTGGCTAATTTCCAAGTTTTATATTTTTTTTGGAATGAACCAAAATTTTGTAATTTTTAATTTCACTGTAAATTGATTGCTAACATATAAGAATAATAAAAAAAAAATTATATTCGAATTAAACAAAAAGGGTTCACATATTTTTGACAATAATGCCGAGTAGCATACTAGTGATTTAATTATGTGAGCACAAGTGTAGATTCCACCAGAGACACAAACATCGAACTAGAATAAAATTTGTTTTAATTCGAGCCTTTGGTGGGAAAAACGGCAAAAAAATGGGAAAACTGGTACATTTCAATTGGTAAATTTTCATTTGAAAGTACATTTTCTTAAAAAAAATTAAGAAAATTATAGTCGGCCGATACCCTATACAATGCATTTAGAGAATTAGTCTTAAGTCAAACTAAGCATAAACCAAATCTGAGTGGAATTTTTATTAATTTTTTGCCTGTAGATCTGAAAAAGTTCATATCGGATGCTATATTTATATGGAAGCTAGGTCGTAAAATGAACGGCTCCTGAACATATTTGGTAAAGTCACTTATTTTTTGCAAAAACATGCAAACCTAATTTGAGAAAAATTTGTGCAATATTTTACTTTTGATAGATTAAAGTGAAGATCGGGAGGCAGCTTTATATGGGGGCTATAACTAAGAAATCTTCTACAACGTTTATTTTTGGACTACCCATTAATGGGTGTAATAAACACACACAAACCCAATTTGACTGAGATCTATGTGATAATTTGGATCTTATGGCAAGTTAAGTCGATCTCATAGGGGTCATTTGAATAGGGACTAGGTCTGAACATGCATCCATTTTCACAAATTTCAATAGTTTTTGTCCTGTGGCTGGTAGAAGTTTACTCGTATATTACAAATTTGATTAAATTTTATTCATATTTGCGACCTGTAGTTTGTTTACAAGTTTTACACAGATGGACAGACGGACAAACGAACGTAGTTCGCTAAATGGACCCAGTAAGTGATTCTGTGTCGATGGGTATAATAAAATATGGGTCTAGGTCAAATATTTTTGGTAGCTACAAGCAAATTTGAGTTACATCCTTTCCACATTAAGCAATCTATATACATAGATACTAGCAGATTCCAGCGCTCGAAATTCGGGTGCAATTTCTAGGCAGCTTTATTTCTCAACTTAGCCAATTCACAAACCAAGACTTTTATGGTTTATTAATATTGTGAATGGAGATAACAAACTCATTAACAAACACATTAACAAATTTAATAAAACACATGTAGCATATGTATAATTTTATGTATTTGTTAGTAGCAATTTTAATTGCAATTTAGTCAAAATAAAGGAAAAAATTTAAAAATTTGTAAATCTGCAAAACGGCTAAAAAGCAATACCTTTCAAATAATATTCGTTTGGTGAAAATCGGAATAAAACGGTAGAACAAAACATCGGTCACAAGAAATCGCCTAGCCTATTAATATTATAGATATGCAAAGATAGATTTTATATTTCAAGGAACCATCTGAACTTTTTAACTTAACTTATTTATATGACATAAAATTTTAATAATTTTAGTTAACTGTTTAAACTTTTATTATTGCTTACGATATAAAATATAAAAACATTTATTCTGGTTTACAAGTGTATTAAAAAGTTGTGTTAGCTTCATTCAAGCGTTATCTAAAAATGCAGCGCAACGTTTGAGAATTGTGCAAATTAAATTTGAGATGAATTTCTAAAATTAAAATATCTATTTTAGTGATGCCAAAACAGTGGAAACTTTTCAACTTATTTACCAAGTTTGATTGAAACAACAAAAACAGAAAATCTTAACCGTTATTTAAATATGATGATGACTTTATTGCTGGTCGTAAGCAAAAGAATATTTGTGAGAAATATTCTATGAATAAATGAATAATTTCATTTTCTGTCGCAGGCATCATACAATTTAATAGCAAGAGAGTTAAAAAATATCAAAAAATGCTACTTAAAGAGGTCATTAACCAAGTGAGAGTAAATCTATGTGCTTTATCTGTTTCCCGACGAGGAATTGAGGCTGATCTTGGTTGTTATCGTCCTATGAGGAAACCACTTATATCAGAGAAAAATCGTCTGGGTAGCATTAATCTTGCTAAAGAACGCATTAACTGGAATTAGAATACTGGGGCCAAATCACCGCATTCGTTATCGAAATTATTTTTTTATTTTCTAAAATAAAATGCTAAGAATAATTTTACTATGACACAGTTAATGAATTATGGCCCCTAGTCAAGAGTAAAAGTGAAACGAGGGCTGATGTTTGTCCGTCTTCTCTAAATAATAAAACAAAATATGAAATTTCGATTGATAGTAATCGATATCGAATGCGGTGATTTGTTTTCGAATAGTGTTGGCGAAAAAATGAAATATTAAAACGGCCATAAAATTTGCCTATACCCACACAGGACCAAACGCTTTGAAGGCTCTACTACAATAACGTAATACAATCGTTCGGTATAAGAATCATTTACCCCCAAGACCATGACCATTATATTATTCCACAGTGTTATTGTATAGTACAGGTTTTCATTGCTTTGTCAACAGCATAAAAATTAATACTTTTAAGATTTGTTATTTTTTTCTGAAGTTATGTCAATATTTTTTCTTTGTTAAATTAACAAAACATACAAATTTTTAAATTAATAAAAAAAATTTTAAATTTTGTGATCAAAATTTTTGGTCAAAAATATATTTTGTTAAAAGTTTCCATCGTATTGTCACTCACACTGTATTCTTATTGTTTTTAAATATTATTATGGTTTAAATATTTAAAATATTAATAACGCTAACAACGCACAGTGGCGCCATTTGAGTTTTTTCGTTGCAAAAATCATATCTTTTGAACCGAATAACATAATTGAACAACAGCATATGATAGATAACTATTCAGCCTATGAAATGAGCGTTTGGAAAGGGTGCTACGCTTTGTAGGGGCCTACTTATGGGTTATCAAAGTTAAAATTTGTAGAAAAATCAATTTTATGGTAACTAAAAAAAATTATTTTTACATTTTCAGATTGTTTTTATTTTTTTTCTTTAGGGTTTTATGTTTTAAATTTTTACCCAACAAATTAAAAAAAAATTACTTCTTTTTTAAATTTATTTTTTCAATTTTCTGTAAAATATTCATCACAATTCGTAAGAGAAAGGTATACCTAAAAGACTAATCATTTCTAAACTATAATTATTTTCTAACTCTATTCGTGACTTCACATGCCGCAGGGAAGAAATAAGTGGATCGGAAGTTGCTGCCAACATGTTGAAGAGGTCCTCATTTTGCCTTACCCTTGATGCTTTGAATGTGTTCTGCAATCTATATTTTTTATAAAATTTGTTAAGAGACTCCTGTGCTTCTTCAGAAAGCTCTCCAATTGGCAAAGACTGGTACTCAATTATATCTTTGCCATGCGTCAATATTTTATGGACCGTCGGGGTCAACTTCTTCTGTGGATACATTTCTGCTAAAAGAGATGCAGTTTTCGATGCATATTCTCCATATTTTGTAGAATTGACATTTTCTTTGCAGTTTAAAACATTCAAGATCGTTCCCAATCTTTTCACGATTTGATTGTCAATTCCAGTGATTCTAGTTACTGCCTCATCATTTTCAAAAAATTTCCTAGAAGTGTTTCCATCGTTTGAGTTACCGTATCCGTGCTTGGGACAGTCTACTTTTAATCCAACTTGTTTAAAAAAGCATCCTGTATTTGCTTCTTTCTGATCTTTTCCTTATCCTTTATTGATGTATTTTCATCGAAGTTTTCCTCCTCTTGTGGTAGGGTATACGCCAGTTTTAGCAAGAACTCCATACACCTTATCCTTGCGTGCAATGGTGACATTCCATATTCGTAATTCTCCTCGTTTGTAGAATCGTTTAAATTACCAAAGTTCTTCTGACTCTTTTTGCAAATCGGGCATGACAATGTTGAGGTTGTTCCTGTCAGTTCGTTTACGACTTTTCCGTCAACCATGGTCAGGTGGAACTCGTAATTGCATTCAATATATTTTCCTTCTCCAATTTGCAGCTTTGTAGGCTTAATCTTGCTTATTTGTTCTTCAATGTCCTTCACCGTGGTCCTTATGAGTTCTGCCGATTCCCTTGCAAACTGAAACATTATTGGTCGGCAATAATGCACTGATGATGGACGTGGATTTTTCCAGTGTAGGGAAACATCAGATTTTAGCCGCAAAGGAACAACAGATGCCATAAACATATTTCCGTCCGATATTATAGCGTCATCGGAAGATATCCTTTGCTTATAAACGCTTTGTTCGGATGATCCATCGCAGCCCCATTTGCTGATCAATATCAGTTTCTCAGGAAGATTTTTCACCCCATTTTCAGGAAGACTCCCCAACAACCGTTTTGCTGTATGGCCCATGAGATCCTGCAGATTGGCTTTCACAGAGACTTCCGTAAACTCCGTATGCAGTGGCCGTGAATTTATTTTGGTTTGCGTAATATGCTTGTATCCTGGTAAAACGTCAGCCCCGTGTCGCATCAAAGATGCCCGTAGTATCTCATATTTTTCTTTGGAAAGTTGTAAGTCCATAAACAAGGCCAAGGCTTCTTCGGAACCATACTTTTTAATGTGTGCGTTTGTGGGCGTGGGAATGCTTTCCTTAATCATTTTAGTCGCAGTGGGCTTGCATCAGCAACAGATTTTGTAATCTGCGACCTAACTCTTTCACTATCTTTTGTATATTTAATAGACAGCGCGTCCGATAAATGCTTCGTGGTCAAGTCATTGGTGGCATCGGCAAGTTTCCTCTTTCTTGTGAAAATTGAACACTCCTCAATACTTTTTTTGGCCTTTCTTTTGCTCCTCTGGTTGATGTGGTGGCTTTATCTACTGCCAATATATCCAGGATGGTGTCTTCATTGAGCCAGTCCTCGTATTTGGAGTTGAAGTTCTGAATGGTTCGATTAGATTTCACCCATTTTGCCTTAATATTTGCATATATCAGATAAAAATTATTTTTTATAATTTCGCTTCTCTCAATATTTCCGTATAAGCTATCAAGTTCTTCTAAAGCAGCTTCAGTGAAAAACTTTGGTGTGGTTGACCTTCTAAACAGTTCAAATAATTTTAAATTGTTCAACGCCATATTTTCAGTACTTAAATTGTTTAACGCCATGGTTTCAGTACTTGTTGCGCCAACTTTCAATCGTAGACTAATCCAGGCATTATGCTTATTTTGCAATATATAGGCTTATGCTACCTACCATTTACCTGTTCCCTGCATACATATGGATTTAGGCTGAATTATGCAATTTTGATATTATGCTCGTGTCTAAATAAGATTTGTGTCTACCTTAAGTCAATATTGTTCTTGACCATTTGTACTCCAAACTAATTTTTAAGTGAGGTGCGTACCTGCGAATTTCAATGAGTAGTTTTTTGTGCATCCTGTGTCTGTAACAGAATATTGGGAGTAGACTTTGGCAGAGGCTCACAGGTAGACAACTGACTTAAAATGCAATTTTCAAACTATTACATCAAACTACTGTCATGTAAGGGATGCACGCCATACAATTTCTGCAACCATGTCTTTTTAACCTTTTTTTACCTCTAGAAGCCAAACGGGCACGTACGGGCTGATAAAACCTTTTGAATTATGTAAAGAAATAATCAAAGAACATGTTTTGCAAATATGGCAAATATAGAAAAATATAGATTTTTTTTATTTTCCGTCAAAGTTGAAAAATAGTGAAAAAACGGATAGTTTTTAAATAGTGATTTACCAGGAGAAACACAAAGCAAACAGTTAATTTTTTTTTTATCATTATACATTTAATAAATGCATCAATTAATACAAACAAAAAATAAGGCGATTCGTTACCTATTTTTCGTGATATTACACCTGAAATCGCAACAAATTGACTAAAAACCGAAAGTCGGTCAACTTTGAACGGTTATATCTTCTAAACTAAAAATGTGATATTATTAAGGGTAGCATATTTGAAATCGTTGAAAAGTTTCCTATAACATGGGTTTATTCAAAACTTCGTCGGCGCACATGAATATTTTGATTTTTGCAACCTCGTTTGCTCTACGGGCGCCACTGTGCAACGTAGCGGGTATACGCTAGTTATTTATACAGAAGTAAAACTAAAAAAAAAAAAAAAATTTATAATCCCATATAAAAAAGAGTTTGTTTTTAATGAGTTTTACCTCTATGGGATCGATACCAGGAGTCAATCAATTTCAAGAATTCTCAATCAAATTTGTTTTATAATTATTTTCTTATGGTGCTTGGTATTATATAGTCGGTCTTACCTTTAAATAATAAGCTTAACACAAACCACTTTAGGAATTCTGGTACCTAGGGCCCAAATTACGGACTTTGATAAAAAAATAATCTAAAAATATTGAGCTGAAATATGGATTTTTTATTTTAAAATTCACAATCAATAACTTATAAATTTTTGTTGTAATATATAAATATCCTTAAAACACCCGTCTTTCATATTTCTCTTACAGTACCCAAGGAGAAGACACCAGAGGATGGTGATTATATTTACATCATTATTATTTGTTCATTTTTCCTTGCCATATTAATGACGACAACTGGCATTGGCCTATTTTTATATCGAAGACGTAAACAAGCAAACTTCAATGAGATACCAACGGTTAGTAAACAAATTGAAATAATCTTTGAATATTTTAAATAATCGATTTTTAATACAAATACACAACACACACACGCACACACACAGAATGAAGCTGAAATTACCAATGCCTCACCGCTGCTAAGTAACAGACCGATACAACTCTTAGAATTGAAAGCCAGCGGTCGTTTCGGTGATGTCTGGCAAGGTAAGCTACACAATCAGGATGTAGCTGTAAAAATATTCCGTGCCCAAGAAAAGGAATCGTGGAATACAGAACTGGAAATCTATAAATTGCCAAGAATGCGTCATTCAAATATTTTGGAATTTTTGGGTCATGAAAAACACACGGAAAAGATACAACATGAATTTTGGCTTATATCTGCCTATCAACATAATGGTTCCCTGTGTGATTATTTGAAATCGCATACTATTTCGTACAATGAGCTCTGTAAAATAGCCGAATCCATGGCATGTGGTTTAGCTCATTTGCATGAAGAAATTTTGGCTACAAAAACCGAAGGCCTTAAACCGTCCATAGCTCATCGTGATTTCAAATCGAAAAATGTATTACTTAAAAATGATTTGACAGCATGTATAGCTGATTTTGGTTTAGCCATGATATTTCAACCAGGTAAGTGAATTTGTTAATTTTTGTATTTTACTCGTATTGTTGCTTGCTTTCATCACACCATAATTATTTACATTCACAATTTTAACCTTATATGTTTAATTTTTTTAAATATCATATTATTGTCAATAATCCTGTTCTTTTCAAATTGGGAATATGCTTATTAAACTTTTTTTTTTATATTAATATTAGAATATGGAATTGTAGAAAGTATACCCATAAATTATTTCCTATAAGAAAAAATAATCAGAATTTGGTGATTTAAAAAAATATATAAAAGTTCCGATTTTTAAATAAAAGTTCAGTGTAGGATTGAAACTAAACCGGAAGACGCAAGATATAACTTCTGATTTAAATTTTTTTATTGTTGTACTTATTACACTAATTGTCTTAAAATATATTTCGAATCTTTTACTTTTGAGTCGATCGATAAAAAATTTTCACACACTGTAAAAATTATTTTCATTTATATTATTTAAAAATTATTAAAATTAAGAAATATGATTGGAAGGACGATAATATGCCCACACAATCAAAGTGATATAAAATATAACACAAAACCTATTTAATTTACATACGTAGTTATTATTATATTATTCAACTTAGCATCTTTCCCATCTACAAACGGTGCACGGCACACGAAAATTAAGCAAGTTAATTACCCAAATTAGAATTTATAAATTTTAAAAATAATAAACCTTCATACTGCCGCAAAGCATTCGGTTCGAAGGACCAACAATTTAACAACTCCTAAAATCGGTAAAAAAAAATTTTTAAACAATTTTATAAAATCATAGCTTTTTCAATATTAATCAAGTATATTTAGTTATTTTTATTTGTAATTCCGTTTGTAATAATAATTAGAAAAAAATATGGATACATTAAGAAATATATAAATTATGGGCTATTATATGAAGCGGTATAGATTAAAGGATTATCGCCTGCTATTGCTATCATGCCCTCAAAGCTAGGCATCATGTTTTTGGTGCAAATGATTCATTGACATTATGAGTTGGATGGTATTTAAAATCATCAAAATTGGTCCAGAATGTTCGATGAAGATGTAAAAATATTAATTTTCTATGTGGTTGTTGTAATTATAACTTTTTATATTGTATGCGGTGGTTGTTGTAATGGTAGTTGTACTTGTATTTTTTATGTTTCATAAAAGTAAATAATAATAAATTTTTGGTAATAAAATTTGAACTTCAAAAGTAAAATTTATAAAATTTTCTTAGCTTTTTTTTGAATTTTCAAATACTCAAGTATTATTTACTAAATAGTTTGGAACTTTATTAAGGGGAAAACTACTTCATATATTTACACTTATCACTGACTGACTAATTTTATGAAATAATTTGTTTAAATGAAATTAGTAGTTATCTTAAAAATGTAATTTTCTTACAAAAGTAAATTTTCTTAAAAAGTACATTTTCTTAAAGGTAAAAATTTCTTTTTACAAAAGTATCTTTTCTTAAAGTACCTTTTCTTATTTTTAATTATATATTCTTCATTTATTTACATATTTTAATAAATTTGATATTTACATATGAGATCTTATCTTTACAAATAGATATTGCAACAAATAATATATAGGATCTAAAGACATTAAATAGTTATTTTATTTAATTCAATTCAATTAAATATTCTTCCTTTATTTACATATTTTAACAAATTTTGATATTTACATATGAGATCTTATCTTTACAAATATATATTGCAACAAATAATATATGGGTTCTAGAGATATTAAATAGTTTTTATTTTATTTTTTAATGATTTTTAAAGGAAAATGGGAGGAAAAACGCTTTATATGATTTAATAGATTCAAATACTATCTGAAAATATTTATGTGCTTATAGAAATAACAGACCTCTATAAGCATATAATTTTCAATTTGGTGATTTCTTTTACGTTATTTCTCTACATTCTCTTATCAGTGGGTAAGAGGAATTTTCAATTTTGGCAAAGTAATTGTTATTAATCCTTGTTATGAAATCGATAATTTTTTCATAACCTGTTTCTTCATGAAGAAGATTTGTAGGATACATCCAGAGCTTTTTATTTATCATTTTAAGACATTTGTTTTGTATTATTTGTAAGCGTTTTAGGTGACAGTTGGCAGCGTCACTCCAAATAGGACACGTTACTTTTCTTTAAAAAGAAGCTTTTATTAAAAGGATACATTTTCTTAAACGTACATTTTTTTTAAACCATTTCCTTTAGAAACATTTCCTTTTCCTAAAACAGTCCCTTTCCGTTAAAAGGGCAATTTCTTAAAAAAGTATATTTTCTTAAAAAAATTACCTTTTCCTAAACAAGTACCCCTTCTTAAACAATAACCTCTTTTGAAGTACATTTTCTTTAAAAAGAAAACTTTCTTCAAAATGTACTTTTTATTCAAAAATTAAAAAAGTTGTGTTTCTTTTAAAACTAGCTCTTGTCACAAATTAGCTTTTATTAAGAGGTACATTTTCTTAAAGAAGTAGCTCTTATTAAAAAAGTACCTTTTCTGGAAAGAAGCACATATATACATGTACATGCCTCTTATAGCCACTTGGAGGCCCGGGTCAAGAAACACACGTGGCCCTCTATATAATTAAAAAAAATTGTTGTTTTGGTAAAAAAATTTATTAAATTAATAAATTTATTGTTCATAATTCAAAATATATTAAAAAAAAAAACAAAATATACAGGCATGTCACAGAAACAAATTCCGATCGAAAGTGGAATTGAAACCGTATTTGGCTTTTTCAGAAAACGTCAACCGACAAATGTTATCGATATGAAACCACTTTTAATTTCTTAAGTGGAATTGATATTTTAAGTAGCATAGATACCAAAAAACTATCCAGAACAACTTAAAATTAATAAAAAAAACTATTGATTTATTTATTTTTGCAAAATATAGACATTTCAATCTATAAAATTAATTTTATTACCAATTTAAAAGAAAATGATTTTTAAATGACGAAAAATACAAAACGTCGTAAACTTATTATTGCCACCTTTTTATTTCATACAAACCACTTTTTGTTTAGTGCAAAATATTTGTTTTTTTTTTAACAAAATACAACGCTGACAGCAAAATGGCGAAGCAAAACAAACGAAAAAGAAAAACTACTGAGGAAACATGTATTAGAAAATTTATATTTAAAATTTTTTAATTTTTTTTTATTATTAAAGGGGAAAACATCGCAGTTCGGCACAAGAGAAAATTTTCCTTGAATATATGGAGTGCCATCAGGATATAGCTAGGGGGTTTGTGAAGGGAGATCGGGCTGTTGTGGAGAGTCATTGGGAAGACCTGACAGGAAAATTAAATTCTTTTGGCCCACCATCTAAAGATTTTTCAACGGAATGTTGGTTTCGTTCCTCTATTACTGGATATGTCGGACATTTTTATATTTTTTATTTATTTTATTTATTTAACACAACACAATTTTAAAATTTCGCTTTATATTCTTTTTCCAACAATCAGCTATGTATTTTTCGTTACGTTGCCATATTTAATACACAAAAATATCTTTTCCATTTTTTTTTTCGATTTAATGAAAGCGACAAATTTCTGAAGAAGCTAAAACGAAACCGATCGATTTGGCAATACGGAATCAAATCGATTTCGATTTTGTTCTGTGACATGCCTGATAATGAAATAAAAAAATACAAAATGAAATATAATAAAAAAAAAATAAAATAAAGCTTTTCGGGCCTTTAGAGCTGCAAATGAAGCTATTAGTTCGGAATAGTCCACATTTTTTGCAATATCCCCAATTAACATTTACACGATCCTGCACCATTGTTGCTCTTAAATAATTTTTTATTCGTTTGAGTACGCTGAAACTCCTTTCTGCCTCTGCTACGCTAACTGGCAAGGCTAAAATATTCTTAGAGCAATAGCAATATATGGATATATATATTTAGAAAACCCATTTCAATTATTTCTTTTAAAAGTTCACACTGTTTCGTGCAGCCTTTAAAATTGTATTTATACACTCTTTTTAGAAATTTAAATTCTTCTACAATTTCTTCATTAATTTGTTTTTTATATTTTTTTCTGCAAAATAATTGCTGCTGCAATTAAGCTCTTCTCATCTATCTCATCAAAATTCCATAGAACTTCAAATAAGTTGCATATAGAGGAAACAGCTTTAAATCTTCGCGTAAGTCCATCTATTACTGATTCAATGATCTTGTTAAAAATGTCGTTGTGAAAATATACTTGTGCAGATACTTGATCTTTTATTAGTCGATTTGTTGTAAATTCTGTAACAGTTTCATTAGCTGCTGCTATTTGCTTTGACTCGGAAAGAATCGAAGACCATGCATTTTTAATTTCCTTTATATCTTCAATAAGTTTGTCAATATTAATTTTTTCCGTTGTCAATGTTGATTTCCGCGCTTGGAGAATTAGATTTGTTTGATGCAATAAAACCAAAACCTTCATCCAAATTGTAGACATTAATACACATTCTAATGTTGACAGATATTTTTTAAACGATTTGATCTGAGCCTGAGCGTCAGCTGGAAGTCTACATAGCTCAAATTCGTCGACAGCTGATAATAAGGATTTCAAATGAAGGGCAACTGGCTTAACAGCATCTATTCTTGCAGACCATCTAGTTTTTGAAATGCTGTGTAAAGAAATTCCGTGAAGATGTTTTTTTAAAACCTCCCATCTTTTTGGACTACTACTAAAAAAAATTATATACTTGTTGAATAGTTCCGAAGTATGTTATTGCTTCTTTACAGCATTCTGCTGCGTCAGCATCAACAAGATTTAAAGTATGATTGCCGCAGCTGCTGAACGTGCAATTTGAATTTTCGAGCAAAAGGAGTGCTTGTACGCCGTTATATTTTCCAGCCATATTAGCACCATTATCATATCCTTGCCCGACACAGTTCTGAAAATTCAAGGTTAAATGTTTTACGAGACTTAATAAGCGACCAGCAATTTCTTTGCCGGTTTTTTTTTTTCCGAAAAATCATCAAAACATAGAAAGCGTTCTTCAATTGAAAAATCCAATTCACTTAATTTAACATAACGAATAATCAAAGTTGTTTGCTCCTAATGAGATGTATCTGGAGTTGCATCAGCAATAATAGAAAAATACTTAGCGTTATTAATTTCATCAATAATTTTTCTTTGAACAAATGAACCACATAGGTCGATAAACTCGTTTTGAATTTTATTTGAAAGATAATGAACTTGCAATCTTTTTTTTTCTTCTTGTGATGCTCTATCTTTTGTAACATGCTCTAATAATATCGGATCATATTACTTAAAAGTTCAACTAAGCCAAGAAAATTTCCATTATTTGGGTTTCCAATACGCTGATTAGATACAAAAAAAGCTAGTCCTCTCTCGGAGAGAAGAAATATTTTATCAAGAAAACGCTCCAACAGCTTTTTCCAATATGTAACTTAATTTTTTAGTTATTTTACTCAGTTCGAATCTAATTCTCTTTACGAACGGTCGTGTAAATAATTAAAGCGCTTAGAGTACAACTATTTAAAATTAATAACAAGTGTATATTTTTGTTTTTGCAATTGCCTATTCTTGATTCATTTGAACTCACGTGATAGTCAATTCAGCCTAAAACAGGAATAAAAAGTCTAGCGATGGCCCGAGGGGCCAAATCTTCATCGAAAAGAAAGCTCCTTGCCAACAAGAAGATGACAAAACTTCCTCCGGGTTTTAACCCAAATATCCCGTCAACTTCAAGCAACAGATTTAGCCTGCTTGCTGGCCTTAATGATATGGACGTAACTCCTGTATCAAATATTAACGAGGTTAAACAACACAAACCTCCACCTATTGTCGTTGAAGCTAACGCCTCATTTACTGAAATACAAAAACTACTTGGTAAAGATTGTATTTTCAAACGTACTTCAATTGGTACAAAAATTTTTGCTCCAAGTAAAGAAATGTTCGAATGCTACAAGCAAATTCTTAAAGAGAGTAAGTTGGAGTTTCACTCTTATGGCTCCAAAGATAACAGGTTATACACCACTTTTTTACACGGTTTACCCCGCATAAAAACTGAGGACATCACCGCAGAGCTAAAAAACTACAACCTGTCCCCTTCTTCTGTAGCTGAAATAGTCACCAAATTCAGTTCGAACAACAATGCAGTTTACAAAGTTCAATTTGTACGAAAAAATTTTAACCCAACTGCCTTAAGAAACGTAAGAACAATTTCAAATATAATAATTTCCTGGAAAAAATACAAATCTAGATCCAGAAATAAACCAACTCAATGCTGGAACTGCTTAATGTATGGCCATGGCGGTGAACATTGTCATCGTAGTGCTGCTTGTATGATATGTGCAGAACAACATCATACAAGTGTGTGTCCGTTTAACACAAATGAAAAAAGACCAGCTGTTTTTACATGCTTTAATTGCAAAAAACAAGGAAAAGAGAGAACTGATCACTCTGCAAACGATATCAACTGTCCGTTACGTTCTCTCTATTTGGAAACTAGAACAAGAGTTACTTCTAAAAGTCCGAATAAAAGCAGACAACAACAAAATAACTCATTTCAATTTAATGTGGGAGATTTCCCTAATTTAAGAAACAACAATACAAATTGTAACAATAACATCAATAATAACAGCAAAACTACATATGCTAACCAGCTGAAAACAAACAACGATTTATTTAGCATTGATGAGCTTTTTGATATTTTCACTACAGCTATGGATGATTTGCATAGGTGCACTTCAAAAGTACAACAAATCAAAGTTGTAATGTCAATGGTAAAATACGCCCATGGATTATACTAATAATTTAAACGAATTCAAAATGCTTCACTTGAATGCTAATGGCATTTCAAACTTTTCTAAATTAAAACAATTTGAGATACTAATTGAACGAGAAAATATTAAAATAGCGTCTTTGAATGAAACATTTTTTTCAGAAAATCATAGACCCTATTTCAAAAATTATTATTTATATAGAAGTGACAGAACAGATGCAAGAGGAGGAGGAGTAGCTCTGTTAATTCATAAATCTGTCGCTCATAAAAACCTCTTTATACCAAACACATCATCAATCGAAAACATCTCAATTGAAGTTATTATAAATAATAGACCTATTGTTGTATCTTCGTTATATTCACCAAGATATACTCATAACTTCTGTGCTGATATCTTGAACCTAACACCTTCCACCAAAGAATATATAGTTTTTGGTGACCTAAATGCCAAACATTGTTCTTGGAATTGCCGTTCAAATAATACTGCAGGAATTGCACTCAACAACCTACAGCAATCAAGCAATTTTTTCATTCACTACCCTAATAGTCCAACCCTATTCCCCCATCAACACAATCGCGAAGCATCCACAGTCGATATTATTTTAAGCAATTCCGCTTTAGATATAGACGTAAAAACAATGGATTACGAAATACCATCAGACCATCGCCCCATTATATGTACAATTAAAAGATCAACGGTCTCGCAGGTTGACCTCAATTATTACGATTATAGTTCAACCAACTGGAACATTTATATGAATTTTTTAGACAATAAAATCACGTTAAATTCGGATATATACAATACAAAGGTAATAATTGATCAGGAAATACAAAAATTTATAAATGTAGTTTTCGAAGCAAGGGATGCGTCTACACCTAAAATAACCCAACAAAATAATTACACATTACCAGAAAGTACTGTGAAATATATTAAACTAAGAAGAAGCTTTAAAAGAAAAAGCCAACGATCTTCAAATATAGCCGAGCAAACTTTTTATAATCAATGTACTAAGTTTCTAAGCAACATGATTGATAAAAGTATTAATTCGGAGCGCAATAAGAAATGGTCTCAATTATTATCCAATTTAAAACCAGGTGATAAATCATTTTGGAAAATAAGCAGGAACTTGCGAGGAAAAGGAAAAAATCAAATCGCCCACTTTAAAGTTGGAAATACAAAAATAACATCTGATAAGGACAAGGCTGAAGTCCTGGCAAATACATTTGTCCAAGCAAATAACCTCACTTCGAACTATAACCACTCGGCAGATACACTAATAAATACAACAGTAAATAATTTTAAGAAGGAAAACCCCAGTTCTGAATCTGCAATTTATACATCTCTTGAAGAAGTAACGAATATTGTCTCATCAATAAAACCCTCAAAATCCCCTGGTTTTGACAATGTTCCCAACCTACTCTTAAAGAAACTACCACTCAAAGCTCTAAAATTACTGGTTATAATATTTAACAGCTGCATCAAACTCAACTATTTCCCAAACCATTTCAAAAATGCTAAGGTTATAGCTATCAACAAACCTAGCAAGCCAAAAAATAACCCAAACAGCTACAGACCTATCAGTCTATTAAGTAACTTTGGTAAAATATTTGAAAAAATTCTACATTCTCGTCTTAGTGAATTTGTAACGACCAATTCTATTGTTGCTAAAGAACAATTTGGATTTAAAAAAGGACATAGCACTACTCACCAAATAAACAGAATTAAAAATCAAATAATCACCAATAAAAGCAATAAACGTTCAACGGGTGTAATATTGTTAGATATTGAAAAAGCGTTTGACACCGTTTGGCATAATGGCCTCTTATTTAAACTTATTGATGCAAATATACCAAAATATCTATGTAAACTTATTTCAGATTTCATTCACGGCAGAAGCTTTAAAGTTGCGATTAATAATGAAACATCAACTCCAAAAACTATTACCTCAGGGTTACCTCAAGGATCAGTCTTGTCGCCATTGCTTTACTCGATATATACATCCGATTTTAAAGTCCCAAAATATATGAAAATTCTTATTACGCAGATGATACTGCGTTAATTTCTTCAAGCAAACTTACAAGTGCACTCCTGAAGAAAATGGAAAAAGGACTTGTAAATTGCAGTAAATATTTCCACAAATGGAAAATCAAAATTAATCCAAATAAGACCCAAGCAATAATTTTTCCATTCAACAAATCTCCCAAAAGACTGCCAAGACGTCATCTTCTTATTGGAAATAATACCATAAATGTACTTAACGATGTCAAATATCTCGGAGTTGTCTTGGACAAGAAGCTTACATTTAAACAACATATTATGGCTACGTGCCAAAAAGCTATAAAATCATTTAAAGCATTATGGCCACTACTAAATAGAAGGTCATTTCTAAACCACCAAAACAAAAATCTACTCTTCAAAAGTGTTATAAGGCCAATATTAACATACGCGTGTCCTATTTGGAGTGACGCTGCCAACTGTCACCTAAAACGCTTACAAATTATACAAAACAAATGTCTTAAAATGATAAATAAAAAGCCCTGGAGGTATCCTACAAATCTTCTTCATGAAGAAACAGGTTATGAAAAAATTATCGATTTCATAACAAGGATTAACAATAATTACTTTGCCAACATTGAAAATTCCTCTTACCCACTGATAAGAGAATGTAGAGAAATAACGTAAAATTAAAAAGAAATCACCAAATTGAAAATTATATGCTTATAGAGGTCTATTATTTCTAATAAACCTTCTATAAGCATATAAATATTTTCAGATAGTATTTGAATTTATTAAATCGTATAAAGGTTTTTTCCTCCCATTTTCCTTTAAAAATCATTAAAAATAATATAAAAACTATTTAATATCTCTAGATCCTATGTATTATTTGTTGCAATATCTATATGTAAAGATAAGATCTCATATGTAAATATCAAAATTTGTTAAAATATGTAAATAAAGGAAGAATATTTAATTGAAAAAAAAAAAAAATAGTTCTTTTACTAGTAAGTTATCTAATCCACGATTAGCTAAAGCAGCTTTTTGCGCATTTTTCCATGAAATATACATTTCCTTGTGTAAAATAGATTTTATCCGGTCATTTAACTTCTTCCAACCATTTTTTATGTTGTATCCCAATTTATCTGTTAAATATGAGAAATGCGTGTTGTTGTTTAAAATGTAACATGGTGCACAATAAATTGATTGGTTTTGGACGCTCCAGCATATCCAATCTCTTTCACACGATTCTCCATTTGCAAGTTTTTTTTGAAAGTAAACGATATGGAAATCCACGGTTGGTTGCGTCTTTCGAAATATTTTTTGGGATTTCAAACCGAGTAATTTTCATAAATGATTTCATTTGCGCCTGATTATTTTTATCAAGCACTCCAATATCCGTACACTTTAATGTTTCAGTATTCAATAGATTTACTTCAATTTCTTCACCTTCCGTTTGCACGGTCCTCAATTGATCATTTTCATCTGGTAATTCCATTGCACTAACTACATCCTCTCGCACTGTGGTTACAATTTCAATACTCTCAATTTCAACAGTATTTTCATTCAGTTCCTCTATTGCGATAACCGTATCGCTTACTGCAGTTTCAACTGTGGATTTTTCTGTATTAAATGTTGAAGGTCTTTCTGGTTGATTTGATGAATCCTTAATAAAAAAAATGTGAAATCGGTTTTAAACTTTTAATAGCTGACTCCTTAAGTTTTTTCTTTTGCCTTTTGCTGGCGCCACTTTCAAAAGATCTCTTCATGTTTTAATTACCTACCTAGTATATATATTTTTATTTATTATCAATAATCAAAGACACAAAAAATATTACCAGTTATTTTAATTTTTGGAAGTTTAAAGAATTCAGTTATATAATTCAATAACACTTTAATAATGAATAGAACAAAACACTTTAACAATATTTTTAAGGTTTAACCACCTCCAAGATAGACCACTAAATACTTAATAAACTTTCATTATACAAATTTGAACTCATGTAACAACTCAAAGCCTACTACGATTTTTTATTTTTTATTTAAAAATTTCAAGGCCTACGATTTCTTATTTTATATTTGAAAATTTTAATTTTAAGATTTTTTTTGTTGTGCCCTACGTAAAAGTGTGAAATAAACTTTTTAATCGTTTTGTATTGTTTCAAATATGTAGTGTTGTTTGGAGGCCCCCTGAATTAAGAGGCCCATGTCAAACGACCCTTCTGACCCCCCCTCTTCCTGGGCCTGTGTACATGTATGTACTTTGTCTTAAAAAATTACCTTTTATTAAAAAGGTAGACTTTCTTAAAAAATTACCTTTTATTAGAAAAGTACATTTTTTCAAAAAAGTACCTTTTTGAAAAACTACGTTTTCTTAAATAATCCTTTACTTGAAAAAAGTAATTTTTTTTTCGAAAAGTACATTTTCTTAAAACAGCACCTTTTCTTATAAAAGTACATTTTCTTCAAAGATCTTTTCTAAAAAAGAAAATTTTCCTAAAAAAGTAATTTTTCTTTGAAATGTACCTTTTACCTCTTACTTGTTATAGATATTATTCTGGCTTAAGATTTAATAAAATCAAGTAAGAAATTATGGTCGGTCTAGACCGACTATACGTTACCCTATACCATGGTTTAGAGACCCTATCTCTTCGGTCCAACTAATTCGATATAACAAAGAAGCATAACCAAATTTGAGTGGCATTGGCTATATTTACATGGGTACTAGGTCGAAATATGGACCGATACTGACCATATTTGGCAAAGTCACTTATGTTTTGAAAAAATATATACAAACCAAATTTGAGAAAAATCTGTGCAATATTTTTGTTTTTTGATAGATTTAAGTGAAGATCGGGAAGCAGCGCTATATGGGGCCTATGACTAAGAATTGTCCTATAGGGATTATTTTTGGACTACTGATTAATGGATATAATAAACACACACAAACCCAATTTGACTAAGATCTATATGATAATTTGGATCTTATGGCAATTTATGTCAATTTCACAGGGGTCATTTGTATGGGGGATTAGGTGTGACCATGGACCGAATTTCACCAATTTCAATAGCGTACATCCTATGGCCGGTAGAAGCTTACGTATCAAATTTCATCAAAATATATTCACATTTGCGACCTGTAGTTTGAATACAAGGTTTACATGGACACACAGACGGACGGACGGACAGACGGAAGGACGGACATCGCTAAATCGACTCAGAAAGTGATTCTCAGAAAGTGATTCTGAGTCGATCAGTATAATAAAAGATGGGTCTAGGTCAAATATTTTTGGTAGTTACAAACAGAAGCATAAAGCCATTATACCCAAACCACATGGTGGTATAGGGTATAAAAAATATATTAGACTGCATTCTGGACAAAAAAGGCTGTCAAGAAAAAAAAAAAGAAAATAAAACAAGTAAGAAAATTATAGTCGGTCTAGACCGACTATATGATACCCTATACCATGCGTTTAGAGATCCTATCTCATAGGCCCAACTAACTGGACATAGAAAATAAGCATAGGCCAAATTTGAGTGGGATTTTTATTAATTTTTTTGGCTGCAGATATGAAAAAGTTCATTTCGTTTGGGACTAGGCCCAAAAACGGACCGAGCCTGACTATGTTTGGTAAAGTCTCTTGTATTTTCCAAAAATGTATACAAACAAAATTTGAGAAGAATCAGTGCAATATTTTTGTTTTCTGATAGATTTAAGTGAAGATCGGGAAGCAGCTCTATATGGGGCCTATGACTAAGAGTTATCCCATAGGGATATTTTTTGGATGTAATAACCGCATACAAACCCAATTCGAGTAAGATCTATATGACAATTTGGATTTTATGGCAATTTATGTCGATTTCATAGGGGTCATTTGTATGGGGGCTAGGTCTGAACATGGACCGATTCTCACCAATTGCAATTTCAATTTCATGCTATGGCCGATAAAAGCTTATATACCAAATTTCATCAAAATATATTCATATTTGCGACCTGCAGTTTGATTACAAGGTTTATGGACACACAGATGGACGGATGGACGGACGGACATCGTTAGATCGAATCAGTTAGTGATTCTGGTTCGGTCGGTATAATTTAAGATGGGTCTAGGTCAAATAGTTTTGGTAGTTACAAACAGCAGCATAAAGTCATTATACCCAAACCACATAGTGGTATAGGGTATAAATAGATTTATCTATTTAAATATTTATTTATTTCATTTATAATTTAAAATTTGGTTGAAACTATGCAATTTTTCCCCAAAAAACTTTAACATCTTTAATTAGTGGGAAATATAAAAACAAAAATTTGTTTTTTTTTTCGATCTTAGTCAATCATTGCATATTAATCTCGATCATTGCCTATTGTGTTAGTCTCACATAAGATCAAATGATAAAAACATTTTTTAATTAGATATAAGATTATACTTTTAATTTTCTCCCAATACCTTATAATGAAAAACATTTTTTAAATTGTTTTCTTTATTGAAAAAAGAAAAAATTTGTATTTGTTCTGTTTAAAATAACATTAGAAGGCCAGAACTGGGATATGTAGTGTTAGGAAAATTTTTTCTATGATTTTTTTAATTTTTATTTGCAATTATTTTTTAAATTAAATATGTGTTTTATGGCGTGTTATTGTAAAACAATTATTATTTTTGAAAATTAAGTGCAAAATTTAACGACAAATTATTCATTTAAAAAAAAAACATATATATAATCCCTGAAGAGTCTGGAAAAATACCAGCGAAACGTTGGAAGAAGAAAATTAAATAAATGTTTTTTATTTAAAATTGAAAAGTGCATGATCTTAAAAGCCTAATTAGAGAACTTTAAAATACAGAAACTTAAATTCAGAAGAAGGTCGATATATGTATATATATATATATGAAAACTTATTGAAGATAGCATTTATTAGATTCTTATAAATTAATTACGATCCGGTTCGAAGGTCCATTCGTTAAACTTAAACATCTTGTAAAAGCACACTACCTTTCTTTATGTGTATGAGAAAACAAATCTATTACAATTTTATTATTCCTAGCTTCTCACTAAAATTAAGTTTTTTTCTGGCTGCACAAATTAATATGTATTTTTTTTGTTTTTTGGTAAATCCGAATAACTTCATATTATCCATTTGTTAGTTCTTTGTTTTAACTGGTGATTGGCAAAATAATAAAAAAAAAAAAAAAAAAAAAAATCAAAGTCACATGTCATTACTAACATTCATGCATGAATATATTTTATCACAATTGCACGCAAAAAAAAAAAATTATAATTTACTGTAACAAAAGTGTTGATAACATTAAAAATATAAAACAAACAAAATCAAATTATTTCAAACAAAAGGCAAATCTTGTGGTGATACACACGGCCAAGTAGGCACAAGACGTTACATGGCTCCTGAAGTTTTGGAAGGCGCCATCAATTTCAATCGTGATGCTTTTCTACGTATTGACGTTTATGCCTGTGGTCTTGTACTGTGGGAAATGGTATCTCGATGCGACGTAACAGGACCTGTAGGAGAATATTTACTACCGTTTGAAGCAGAGGTTTGATATAAAAGAAAATAAGATTTCTATAAAATTTATTTTTTTTTAATTTGCTTACTAATTTCAATCTTCTAAACTTTCTAGTTGGGCCAAAGACCAACCTTGGATGAAGTGCAGGAAAATGTTGTTATGAAAAAATTACGTCCACAAATTTTAAATACATGGCGTTCACATGCAGTGAGTATTGAAAAAAGTTTAAAATTTCTTGTTTTAAAAACAACATTATTTCAATAAATTTATTTTTAAAGAATTTTAATTTTGGAAAATTTCTAATTGATTTTTACAAATTTTAATATTTTTTTTTTAATATTTCTGTTTAGAAATTTTTCAATTTTATTTTCAATTTCGGGTCAATGTCTAGGGGGGAGGGGGGCCAGAAATTTCAAGTCAAGGCTGGTATAGTACAACATCCAAAGTGTTTGGCGTTCTCAGTTTTTCAGTTATAACTCAAGAACCTCTGATGATTTATCATTTAATTTTATCAATATAACCATTCAAAAATTTAATAAAAAATAAAAATATCACTCATACGTATATATCTCTTCTACTCTACTAATAGCACTGTCCAACAGCATTTTTGGAACAGAATAGCGACCCTATAATTCTGAAAGGGTATGTTGAGTAGATCATTTTTGTAGAACAAACTTATGGTCCAGCACGTCTGAGTATTTTTTTTACAGTGGGTCAAAGTTTTCATTTTTTGGTCGAAGGGAGCATTATACTTTATGAAATAAATGCTGTAAGTTAATGTCTGAGAGAATTCTTATGGTCAGAGTTGTATTGTGGAATTGTATGAGGATTATTTTTGTGGAAGATCTTAACCCTCTAACTGGTCTCTTTATGGGTCAATTTGACCCTTTTTTCGAGAAAATAAAAAAATATCCTTTAAAAAAGGACATTTAAGGATTAAAATATTCTACGAAAATGTTTACCGAAAAATTTAAGTGGGGGCCACCAAAGACACCATTGTTGTAAATAAAGCTGTTTACGATTAATTGGCAAAATTACACGCCAACTTCTATAAAAAAATTATAATTTTGTTTTAATACTGGTTTATTATAGTATGTACATATTTATAAAACTGCTTTTAAGCTGTGTTTTGAACTATCTATAAATAGTCGCCAAGCGGAAAAGTCCAGTGGAAGCTTTACATATTTTAGAACCTCTTCAATACTACAACAGTATACAAGTTCTTCTGATTTTTTAAAATAACTTTCCAGATCGGCGTGTCTTTTTCTTGGAAATGTAACTTTTACATCGGCTTTTATCAAATTCCTGTTTTTCAATCTGGAACATAATATTTCAGCTTTCTCTTTTGTTAGTCCTAAATCTCTTACAAGATCTTCAAAATAAGCTTGGTCTATCAAATTAGGACATATGTTTAAACCATCAAGAGGCAAGTAACTTATACCTGATATGTTTTCAACCGCCGCTGTTATTTCTGTATTGGCGACTGTCATATTGGCCGAAAATGTATGTGTAGGCGGTTGAGGCACCGGAACACCTTCACAGCGCACTTCTGGTAAAATGACATTATTTGTTGCTTCGTATGTCATTGTCGCGTAGTGCCTTTGGCTTCTACCAAATTTGTAATTTTCGCAAAAATAGCATGTATCTGATTTGTGATCTTCAGGTTCAATCCATGTAATAGGCGCAGAAAATGGCAGCGCCTTAGTACCGCCTTTGTGCCAGGTCAAAAGACCACTTTCGCAAGTAGTACATACGGTTTTGGTATCCAAGCTTCAGATAAAAATCGTATTCCAAAGAAAAGAAAATATGGTTCTTCAATTGTAGGCAATATCTTTCTTCTGCTTTGATGGTGCGTAAAATGTCCACAAATAAAACAAAACCAATCTCTTAATTTGCAAACAGAATCCGCCATGCTTATTTAAGCTTTAATTTTTCTTTTTTTTATATTAATTTTAGTAAAAATCACACCCGATATGTACTGCTTAGTAGCTCAATTATGCTTGAATTTTTTCTTTTATTTTTTGTTATTAATTTTAATAAATATCACACCCGATTTGTAAGTCACAGCTGACTAGACGCGAGAACTCAGTGTTTGGCCCGGCCGAACTTGACGCCGTTTTTACCTGTTTTGTATATGTTGGTGCATAATTTTACTAATTAAGCATAAAGAGCTTTATTTACAACAATGGTGTCTTTGGTGACCCCTACTGAAATTTTTCGGCAAACATTTTCGTAGAATATTTTAATCCTTAAATGTCCTTTTTTAAAGGATATTTTTTGATTTTCTCGAAACAAGGATCAAATTGACCCATAAAGAGACCAGTTAGAGGGTTAAGATCTTCCACAAAAATAATCCTCATACAATTCCACAATACAACTCTGACCATAGGAATTCTCTCACACATTAACTTACAGCATTTTTTTCATAAAGTATAATGCTCCCTTCGACCAAAAAATGAAAACTTTGACCCACTGTAAAAAAATACTCAGACGTGCTGGACCATAAGTTTGTTGCACAAAAATGATCTACTCAACATACCCTTTCAGAATTATGGGGTCGCTATTCTGTTCCATTCAAAAAGTCTTAATTTGTTGGACAGTGTAGTTAATAAAGGGGAAAAAATGAAATTTTTTTGAAGATATCATTCTACAAAATTAGTCAAACTTGATTTGCTGAAGAATGAATGGTTCTCGAGTTATAGCTGAAAACTGAAGCAAACAAAACATCAAGATAAGGAAAAAATATAAAATGTCATAAAAAAGCTTGGCCTGAGAACGCCAAACCATTTAGAGGTTTTACTATACTGGCCTAGTACTTTCATCCTATCTTGAAATTTCTTATCTCCAGAATTGTTGTTGTACAGTGTAACCATTTTATTTAAAAAACTTTCAATATTTAACTCAACTTTTATTTCTCTCTCTCTCTCTCTCTCTTCTGCACTTTAGGGTATCAGCATTATCTGTGACACTATGGAAGAATGTTGGGATCATGATGCTGAGGCCCGCCTCTCCTCCTCGTGTGTTATGGAACGTTTCTCCCAGCTGCAAAAATATCCCACCACACCGGTGCTTATTAAAAATAACACCAACAATTGCGTGGTAGACGCAAAAGATTCGAATAATTTAAGTTTATAGAACAGGTATTAAATCACTCTTCGTTTCTCAAAAGAGGAGTGATTAGTAACTATTTAACAAAGGCGCGCCACAAAATACAAAACAATATATAAATTTTTTTTGTTTGTTTTTTAAATTTATAAAAATTTTTGTGTTAACGGATTATAACCGGAATTTAAAACGATTAGTTTCTACGAAGAGGACAAGAAAAATTTGGTATGAATAAGTACCTTAGAGATTGTTAACAAATCGAATGATTGTTTCAGATTACAAAGCATTAAAATTTAACTTTTAAAGAATAATAATAGAAAAAGCAAAACAAAATGAAGAAAAAAATACATATATAACTTGTCAGTCTTGTCTATAAGGAATTTTAAAATATTGTTAGTACTCGTTAGAATCTAACTCTAGTGGGATTTAATAAAGTAAAATACAGTTGCCATAAAATTTTATTTAATACTATTTATTTATTAAAAAAAATGTTCTAAGCCTTTTAATTCTAATGAATATTTGGGCCAACTGAAAAATAGAATTTTTGATTACTGACTTGAAAACTAAGAAATATTTTTAACATAAATTGATTATATTGGAAAAATGTTATTCCAATTTCCAGTTCCATAACCTGAGAAATCTAAGACGATTTTCTATAGAAATTTAAAAAATTAGTTTTGTTTAAGATACTTTAATATAATTTCTTTTTAAAATATCTTTATTATTGAATTGGAGTTAATATTAAACAAACTCTTAGTTAGCAAATATCCACCTGACTAATTGCTTAGACAAGACAAGACTACGTTTTAAAGTATTTAATTTAAAATATATATATTTTTTTTAACAAAAAAAAAAAAAAAAAAAAAAGAAAAAAAAAGAAAAAACAAACATTTAACAACTAAGCAGCTAAATTTATTCAGAAAAGTTAAAACTCACTTAGATTTTAAGATAAATAACATATGACTGATTGATTGAAAAATTAATAACATATATTTTAAAAACAAAACTGAAAATCAAATTCAAAACCCCCGATTCCTATTATAATATAAACAACCAATGCCATGTCTATTAACAAAAAAAAAAATCCTCTGAAGGGATCCCACTACGCGACATTTATAAAACTTTTTCTTTATTAAATATTTTTTTTTATATTTCTTCAAATAATTTATATTTAATATTTTGTTTTTGTTTGTTTTTTTTTTTACATTAATTTGATGTATAATACACTAAAATTGCGTTGTTTTTCTATGCTGTGTTTCACTTTCATATGAATTTGTTAGTAAAAATTTTTTTAAAACACAATGTGTTTTGAGAAACTAAGTTAAAAAATTGTTAATTTAAAGCTTTTAATATTGATAAGAAAGTTAACAATTTTTATTTCAAAATTTCCAACTTAATTTAATAAATTTTAATTTTATATATTTTATTTTTCAATTTAATCATGGCTAAGATATAGTTTATTTACATTTACATTTCAAAATTGAGAAAAGAAGTTATAAAATTTATTGATTGTTGGTTGATATTTGGCAAAAGTTGTTATCGCTACTATATCATTTGCTTTGAATAACCTTCTTTCTACTCTTCTACTTCCACCATAAATTTAGCTTTGCAAGTGTTACACAGCTCTTTCTTTGTATTTTTAAGTTTGTGTGCCTTCTTAAATATTAATTAGTTCTATTTAAATCTAATTTAATGTAAACATCTAATTTTCATTTGTAATAAATAAGTAAAAAATAAAAGTTTTATTTTATCCCTTTATTTTAATTTGTTTTTATTTTTTGTTTAAATTGATTTTTACATTCCTTAGTTTATTGACTTATCTCCCGAGTGCCAACCTAGCTGAAAACGAAAAAACGTTCATTATAATTCTGTGCTATCTTTAAAGAACTATATATTTAAAATCTATATACGAAAAAGTACTATTATTTTTGTCCTTTAAAGCAAGACTTTAGTAATACATTTTATTCTCGAAATGGTTTAATTTCAGAATTCATCGCATTAGATTCCAAACGATAAGTTTTTAAGAGGTTTTATTAAAAAAAAAATGTTTCGATTTTTACAAAAAGTTGAATTTTAGTAACTTTTATGTTGTGCGACAAACCCCGATTGAGGTAATTCCTAAACACGAACCGTTTTTTCAGGCATCGGATTGACCCCCAGTCATGCGTGTCAAATGAGCGGGGTTACTGTGAAACGATCGACAAAACGTTGTTCAAACTCGATCAAATTTATGGTTGCGTATTAATTTACCCCTCCTCAAAAATTTCAAATCCTTTGTATTTTTAACTTTATAAGTCTAATCATGACACATTTTCACAAACTAGTTGTAAGTTGTAAGTGTCCGTTGAAAAATTATGAAAATACTTTTTTAATAAAAGGTACTCTTAAAGAAAAGATTTTTTTTTTAGTAATTTTACTTTTTTAAGAAAAGTTAATTTTTTTAACAAAAGGTATTTTTTAGCCTTTGATATCAAAAGGTACTTTTTAAAAAAATGTACTTTATTAAGAAAAAGTGCTTTTTTATGAAAGGTACTTTTCTGAGGAAAGGTGCTTTTTTAAAAAAAGGTACTTTTTTTTTAAACAAAAGTTTATTTTTTTAACAAAATGAACTTTTTCAACAAAATATATTTTTTTAAAATACATTTATAACATTTATAATTACTTTTTTAACAAAAGGTACTTTTTAATAAAAATTAGTTTTTTAACAAAAGGTACTTTTTTTTTTTTTTAAATAAAAATGATAATTTTTTGAACAAAAGATGATTTTTGAACAAAGATTATGATACTTTTTAAAATGCACTTTTTAAGCAAATTTACTTTTACAAGAAAAGGTACTTTTTTTAACAAAAAGAACCTTGTTCAGAGTCTCGTACTAGCATTTAATGCGTATGGTCGTGATTTATTGTCTTCTTGTAAAACTCAGTTTACAGCTACTTTTTCTTTTTTTCCTTACTTTTGTAAAACATTTTTAATAAAAACAAACAACTATAAAAAACAACAAAATTAAACGCGTGCGAGCGAGTGATGTAAATGCCTCTGCTAGTCAGAGCATGACTACAAAAACAAAACCAAACAGTTCTCAGAGAACTGCAAATCAAAATTATTATGCACCTCTACAAACAATCGACGATCAAGATGACGAAGTTGTTATCGATACCACCGTAAAAGTTAAAATACCACCAATAACTATACTTAAATGCAAAACAGAGCAAGTCCATGAAGTATGCAGAATATTAAATATAAAAGAATATTCAATACGAAAAATATCTATTGGCCTAAAACTTTTCTGTACCAATAAAAAAGACTTTGACGACATTTGTGAGTCATTAACAAAAACATTTCAATTGGAATATTTCACATATGCCACTAAAAGTGAAAAACCCTATAAAGCTGTCCTTTTAGGTTTGGATAAAACAGACCCAAAAGTAATAAAACATGAACTTACATCATTAGGTTTGAAATGTTCTGATGTTAAAATCGTTACAAAAACGAGAGAAAATCGTAATGAAATAGTTATATATATTGTGTATTTCGAACATAAAACTATTACGTTAAAGGAATTGCGGGAAAATTACTCGGTCATAAATTATATTAAAGTCAGGTGGGAGTACCAAAAGCCCAACAAGTCGAGGGTGACACAATGTTATAACTGTCAAATGTATGGACACGGTTCAAGTAAATGTAAGGTAAAATCATTCTGTGCCCAATGTGCAGGGGAACACAAAACTATAGAATGTAACGCATCTTTCGAAAAATGTGCAAATTGCAATGGTCCTCATAAAGCCATGTCTCTCGAATGCCCAAGTAGAGGTACCTACATGCAGATACGACAGCGCACACAACCGAAAACGCGCAGGGTAGCCAGTCGAACATATAATACCACTGCAAATTACAATGGTAACTTCCCCAACGTGTTAAACCAAAATGTTAGGACAAACGCTCCAAATTTAAATTATAATCTACCATTCAGTACTACAACAAATGGTACTAATGGAAATAATAACACAAAAAACATGTTTTCTATTGAAGAAATAAAAGATCTTACGTTTGAACTGATTTCTAGACTAGGAAATTGCAAATCTAGAGAAGATCAGTTTAAGGTTGTTACCGACCTAGCTTGTAAATTTCTTTTTCAATGAATGCGAAAACCAAAATAGTATCATGGAACGCACGAGGAGTACGCAACAAAAAATTAGAATTGTTTCAGTTTTTGGAAGAAAACAATGTTGATGTCTGTATGTTATGCGAAACATGGCTTAATGAAAATATTTCAATAAGAAACCAAAATTACTATTGCTCAAGAAGGCAGAGGTGGGGGAGTAGCAATTCTTGTTAAAAAAAATATTAAACATCAACTATTACCTGTAATAAATACATCATTAATTGAAAATGTAGGTGTTATGATCCAAAATGTTAATGATTTTGTACACATCTACTCCTGTTACTTTCCAGGGGGTTCATCGGGACACGACCAATCTAAAACACAAGCCTTTACTAATGATCTTCGAAAATTAACAGCATCAAATCATAAATATATTATAGGGGGCGATTTCAACTGCAGGCACAGCTACTGGGGCTGTATAAGAAACAATTGTTGGGGAAATATATTGTATGGAAAACTGCAATTAAATCAAACTCAAATAAATTTTCCCCACGAACACACGTACATACCATCAGATCCAAATAAACAAGGGTCTACTCTAGACTTTTTTCTAACAAATGTAGCGATTAACATGTCTGCAGTTATAGTGATAAATGATCTAAGCTCTGATCACCTACCTATTAGTAGTGAGATTGATTTAAGGTGTGTTTTTTTGGATGATCTATACTACGATTTTAATAAAGCTAACTGGACCCGATTTTCTAGGTTCATTAAAAGAAATCTGCCAAGAGGACGTGAAGTAAGTGAAATAAATGACTGCACTCAGATCGATAGCATGATAAATATTTTCAATGAAATCATTAAAATAGCAATAGAAAACAGTGTGCCTAAACGCAGAATTACACCATCGTCAAAACCATTACCTCATAACATCAAATTGATGATACAAATTAGGAACAGATTCAGGCGGAATTGGAAACGCTATAGGGATAGTTATGACCACCAACAAATGGCGAGACTGAACAACCAGATCACAAAAGAAATAAATGACTTTAAAAATAAGTCCTGGAATAGTATGCTGTCAACATTGGATAAATTTTCTTCTTCGTTTTGGAAAATTTCTAAAATGTTAAGAAAGAAATCTAAAAATATGCCGATACTTAAACAAAATAATGAAACGTATTACACCCAGCAAGATAAGTGTGAAATCTTAGCTCACAATTTTAAAATGAACCATTGTCTTTCATCTCATCTTAGCGATACAGAAACTGTTTTAGAAGTGAACAATACAGCTGACTTCGTGCGATCAGTGGAAACAAGTCCTCAAAATTGTTACTTCGTAACGCATGAGAAAATAGCGCAAATTATTAAAAATTTAAAGACGAAAAAGTCACCAGGACTGGATCAAATTAATAATAAATGCTTAAAAAAGCTACCAAAAAAAGCTATAACATATCTTACCACTATCTTTAATGGATGTTTAAAACAATGTTACTTCCCAAATTCCTGGAAAATATCCAAAACAATAGCAATACCAAAACCAAATAAACCATCTAGCTCACCTCTTTCATACAGACCAATAAGTCTGCTTTCTTCTGTGAGCAAAATATTAGAAAAAATTATAAAAGAAAAATTATCTATATTTATTGATTCAAATAATATACTTCCAAGACAACAATTTGGATTTAGAAGTGAACACAATACATGCCAACCTTTGAAAAAAATCAGGAATTTGGTCAAAAATAATTTTCGAAATGGAAAATCATCCGGTATGGTACTGCTAGACATAAAAGCTGCTTTTGACTCAGTCTGGCACGATGGCCTCATTTTCAAATTAAAAGGAAGTAACTTTCCTTTGGAAATAATAAAAATAATACAAAGTTTTTTGCATGGCAGGTCGTTTCAGGTATATTTGGGTAAAACTTGTTCTCAACAAACCTACATATCAGCAGGTTGTCCGCAAGGCTCATGTCTTTCACCAATATTATATAATATTTTTACATCAGACATTCCAACCTTCCCAAATTGTACCACTTCAATCTTTGCAGATGATACTTCAATATTAAGCTCCGATCTTCACGCAACTAGCATCGTTTCAAATCTACAAAGTGCATTAGTTGAGTTAAACAAGTACTTTAACAAATGGAACATCCTAGTAAACCCCGAAAAAACGCAAGCCATATATTTTACGAGGAAAAGGAAAGCATGTTTTATTCCACAGTCTCCGCTCAGGTTTATGAGCCATGATATTTCTTGGGAAAGTAAAGTTAAATACCTTGGAGTTATTCTAGATACCAAATTAAACTTTAATGAACATATACACTATCTGCTCGACAAAATAAACAAAACTACACGGCTTATGTACCCACTGATAAACCGAAATTCTGATCTAAATACTGATAACAAAAAGCAAATAATAAAAGCTATCTTCCATCCCATCATGTTCTACTGTTGTCCAGTTTGGTCCACTGCTGCAAAATGTCATATCAGTAAGCTACAAATAGCTCAGAACAAACTGTTAAAAATGATATTTCAACTTCCCTGGCATTACTCCACCAGACGTTTGCATATAATTGCTAACATCGAACAAATTAATGAAAAAATAAGCCGATTGACTGAAAATTTCATAAGAAGATGCGAACTGTCTCAACATTCCCATATTAATGAAATACTTTCATCGTAATTTTACCCCCTTATCCAATCCTAAATTTTATCTTATACCCCTGCTTCAAAAAGGTTTTTTTTTAAATTTTTCCTCCACAATTAATAATTTGAAATGTAAATATTAAAACTAAAAATTTAATTACTAAGTAGAAAAGGAACATAGTCCCTAAACTCTTAAAATATATAATCAACTGTAAATACAAATAAATGTTATAATAAAAGACAAAAAAAAAAAAAAAAAAAAAAAAAAAAAAAAAAAAGAACCTTGTTAACAAAATGTACTTTGATAGGAAAAGGCACTTTTTTAAGAAAATGTACCATATTAAGAAAAGGTGTTTTTTTTTCCAAGAAAAGTTACTTCTCTAGGAAAAGCTGATTTTTTTTAAAACTAAATTTATTTTTTTTAACAAAAGATACTTTTTCAACTTTTTAACAAAAGGAACTTTTTTAATAAAAATTGGTTTTTTTTAACAAATGTTACTTTTTACCAAAGGAGGATTTTTCTAACGAAAGGTACTATATTAATAAATAGGAATTTTTTTTAGCAAAGAATACATCTTTAATAAAAAGTATTTTTTCAACAAAAGCTAATTTTTTTTTACAAAAGTTACTTTTTAATAAAATGTACTTTTTTAACAGAAGATACTTTCTTAATAAAAATTTGCTTTTAACAAAAGTTACTTTGTAACAAAAAATTATTTTTTTAGAAAAAGTAATTTTTATACAAAATTTACTTATGTTAATAAAAATTTGTTTTTTATCAAAAGGTACTTTTTTTTAAAATAAAAATACTTTTTTAAAAAACGGGAATTTTTAAGAAATTTAAAAAAAAAGGTACTTTGATAAGAAAATGTAATATTTAATAACAGGTACATTTTTAGTAATATGTAACAGAGGTTATTTTTTTAACAAAAAGTACTTTTTTAAGAAAAAGTGCTTTTTAAGAAAGGTACTTTTTTTGAAATAAAAATTAGTTCTGTAACAAAAGTTTCTTATTAACAAAGTGTGCTTTTTTTAGAAAAGGTATTTTTTTAATAAAAAATATAAAAATTAATTTTTTAACAAAATGTACTTTTTTAACAGAAGGTATATTTTTAATAACAAATAGTTTTTTTTTTTTAACAAAAGCTACTTTTTTACAAAAGGTACTTTTTTTAAAATGAACTTTTTAAACAAAGGATACTCTTTTAAGAAAAGTACTTTTGTTACAAATAGCACTTTTTTTACTTTTTGTAAAAATTACAAAAATTGCTTTTTAGTCAAAATGTATTTTTTTAAACAAAATGTACATTTTAAAGAAAGGTACTTTTTTTTTTACAAAAGTTACGTTTTTAGGAAAAAGTACATTTTGAAGAAGGATACTTTTTTAACAAAAGGTATTTTTAACAAAATGTACTTTATTAACAAAAGTTACTTATTTAAGAAAGGGTACTTTTTAAAGAAAAGGTATTTTTTGAACAAAAATACTTTTCAACAAAAGGTTCTGTTTGAACAAAAGTACTTTGTTAACAAAAGGTACTTTTTTAAGAAAAGGTACTTTTTGAATAAAACAAAAAATACTTTTTGTTCAAAAAAGTACTTTTAACAAAAGGTACTTTTTTTCAAAAAGGTACTTTTGAACAAAACAAAAAATACTTTTTGTTCAAAAAAGCACTTTTAACAAAAGGTACTTTTTTAAGGAAAGGTACTTTTTTTTAACAATATATACTTAAAAAAGTACTTTTTTAAGAAAAGGTATTTTTTTTAGGAAAAAGTACGTTAGGGGAACCGATATTCGAATTTTCAAGACCCTAGCTCAAGTACATTAATACTTAGACGGATAAAGATAACATTGTACATTACGTACATATGCCTAGCCTCTGGTCGTGGCTGCTTGTTGAATAAAAAATATTTGAGATGTTGAGACATTCCAAACAAATATCACAAAACATTCTCAATGATTAAACAGAATTGCAATGAACGTTTTTCTAATAATATTTAAAATTATAAATTTTTTGTTATTTTATTATCCTCTATTTTATCTTACACAATGAAAGTACAATTATTTAACTGAGTTTCAGTTAAATTTGTTTTATATTTAGAGAAAAAGTTATTAAACATTTAAACTTGTAAAATTTCTGAATACAAATACAAAACATACAAACAAATATAGTTCATAAAATAAACCGTAAAGTTTCATTATACACAATACACATACAGGGCAGATAAGATTAAGTTTTTGGTAATTTTTTTTTTTAGAATTTTACAAATAAAATAGCAATAATTGTAGTTTTTCGCGTCTTTTACTGATTGAAAGAAAATGTTCACAGAAAGGGAATATACTTACATTATTATATTTTTTTTATTAACTATGATAAAACTGTGAGTGTGTGAGGATTCTGGGTTTGATGCCCATGCGACCAAAGTTTACGTCAAGAGATAGTTAGATTTGTTAAGTCTTTTTTACTTTGTCTCTAAACGAAAATTTTCGCATTCTAACAAAAATTAAACTTTTTATCAAAAAATGTCAATGCTGATTCTGTATGCAATAGTTAAATTAGTTAAATAAAATAAAAAAAATGGTTAAATAATTAATTTTGTATGTACATAATATTAAGAATATATTTAAACTTTTATTTATATTATTTATTTATGATTTTGAACACAAATTTTATGAAGTTTTAAGATTTTGATTCAATATATTAACATCTCATAGCTGGAATTTTTTTGCCCTATACCAGGGGTCGGCAAAAATTGCAATTTACAAAAATTTCACGTTTTTTAAAGTGCCACAAAATTTTTTCTTGCCAACAATAAATAGTATGTACTCGCATAAAGTTTTTTGATAAAAAAAAAACAAATCTATTCATAAGAAAAAATATATACTTATTCATATATAAGTAGCAAACAAATTCAATGGGAGCGTTGGCTTTGCATGGTTTTAGAAAATTTGGACAAATTTGGCTCAGAACTTCTTATTTTAAGTTTCAAACACGACTCTAAATTTTTTAGTTGTCTTCTTACTTTACTTTTGATTATATTCATGCAAGAGAACGCTTGCTCGCACGAATATGTTGATCCGAAGATATGTCATATGGGTTTTACGTGTGTGCCTGTCTTGTCGACTTAACCACACGGTGGTCTTAGCACTTGGATAGATACTATGCGTCTTGCCTTCGCCCCGCCATAAGACGGTTACAAGCTGTTATTGTGTCGGGCCTATCTAAAACCCTTTTGCGTTAGAGCTAGCAACACCTGGGTGGATGCACCTCCACATCGATCTGTGATCTGCCCGCGATACGGGCACCACAGCCACTGCGAAACTCCCCGAGGGGCCGTTCTCAATGAGATCGTAAAAGATTCGTCAAAGACCTCTGCATTGACCTTGCTTACCATAACACTGTTTTCTGAACCATTTTCACGCACTCTTGTATCGTCAAAAGACTTCTACTCATGCTACATCCGACATTCTTGCATCCGATTCATCTTGCGACTCATCTTCCACTCATGCCACCCACACAACGCATATACCAGCATTCCCATCCAACGCATATACCAGCTCTTCCACTCCACAACCACCCCTACTAGTCACACACAGCGATCTCCTCTGCACGTCACATTCGAAAGCCTCTAGTGCCACTTTTGTAATGTGGTCCAACAATACCGTCAATTCAACTTGGACTCACATATATTAAAGGGGTGTGACAACCTTTTCATCTGGTTGGATGTTTCACGATCCACCAGTCGGCTATCAGATTACAGTGTTATGGTTCGCTTAGTCTCCGCAAGAAGTCGAAGAGTCCTCTTTTTGGGCAATTCGATCTCCCCGCAGTAAGGTTTTAAAACTAAAGAAGATACTGCTTTTCCAGCGACCGGCCTCATACGGTATATCGTATTCAAATCAGTTTTTAAAAAACTTCAAATCGATTTTCTCGCAAACAACATGTTTGAAGTCCGTGAACATCATAACTCAAAATCTACTTGACCGATTCTTTTGAAATTTTACACACTATTTCTACACATAAATCACCAGGGTACTACTTAGATTTTTTTTTATTTTCCATTTTCTTCCCCATTTTTTAACAACAAATTCACCGAAATTTTATAGCGAAAATCAGTTTTTTCACTTCAAAATGCAGCCAAAAATAAAAAAAAAAACGCTTCTTGGTGTATTATGCAATGAAACATAAGAATTCCGTGGTTTATTTGGCTCTGAAGAGCCGTTGTTGCCCCTTTATTTTTTCCTGACATACTTCTGGCTCTATCAGTTGCTATTGAAACGATTTTATTTAAATTGATCTTATTGCCTTCACGGCAATTTTGCACGGCATTCGCTATATCTTCCCCTCTAGTTTGTCTCGAGAGCGGTAGCAATCCTAGAAGTTCATCTTTTAGACCTTGGGAAGACATATATCTGACAAACACATTTTAGCTATTCTATCTGTTTTAGCGGATAGTGGAAGTCTTTGATTTTTTTCAAGATTTCTGATTTGTTTTTGAAATCACGAAACAGTTCTTCAGATGCACGTATGAAGCAATCTTTGACATACTCACCATCTGTGAATGGTTTGCCTTTTTTTGCAATTTTTAGTGTACTTGTAGATTGCGTCCAGTTACTTAACACGGAACTTGATTGCTGTTTTTGTTTTTGGAGCTCGTCGACAGCTTTTTTTCGCCGGCTGGATATTTACTAACAAACTGAGTATGTTTTTCAGTGAAGTGTCTATCTAAATTTGATTTCTTATTGTGTGCCCGTTTTCGTGCCAAATAAGACAAGTCGAGTACAAGTAACTGAGAGATAGAATCGGTGCCTAGTCCGCGTTAATCGATTGGAATGATTTATAAATGTTTTTTTTTTTTTTTGATAAAATAAATAATATTTGCGTATGGAACTAAAGAGCCGCAGGTTGCCGACCCCTGCCCTATACCACTATATGATAAGGGTATAATGAGCTTGTGCTGATGTTATTAAAAATATCTAGCCAAAACCCAACTTTTATTATATCCATCGACTCATAATAAATTTCTGAGTCAATTTAGTGTATCCGTCCGTCTGTCCGTCTTTTTGACCAGGGAAGTGGAAATCTTCCATAAGATTCGCGAACATTTCGTGGTATGTCGGATTGCTACCGACTAAAACTATCTCCTTCTTCGTTCTTTTTTCCCTCTGGAACTGCCTGTTAATGTGTTACCCGAGGATTGACTTAGCTGATCACCACAGCGACTTCCCTCGTTTCCTTTCGCTTCAACTATTCTACTCCCAACTTGTTATGTATAACCTTAATAAAATCAGTCACCTAGAATCTCGGGCATATTAACAAAGTATGTTTCACTTTCTCTAATTCTTTGGGTACCGTGGGCACATAGAAGAATTGCCGTGTCCAAATCTTTTTAGATAGCATTTGTACAAACCGTGACCGCTTAAGGATTATATATTAAGATAAATTTGAAATGTCCAACTACCATTTAAACTCTATTCCCTGTCTGTCATTGAACCATTGCTATTTCGCATTGCGCTTTATTTATTTCGTACTTTTTGAATCATCCCCGCTATTACACATACCGCGACCTCTGATATAATTCGATATGCACTACATACTGGCAGTAGCGCGGCTGACTTTTTTTTACGGTCCTTCGGGGAGTATCGCGTTGGCTGTGGTTTAAACCCAAAATATCGGGTAGAGCTCAGCTCGATGTGAAGTTCCACTTAATCGGGTGCGGGAACAGCTAATATGTTAGATTCGCCTCGACTCTCAACCAAGGGGTGGGTTTTGTGCCCAAATCCACAAATCTTAGAATTGGTACCGGAGTGTAGGTTTACTACATAATGGGGCGGTGGTCAGCGCATATTCCGATCCAGTGTGCAGAGCACCATAAAGTTATGTCAATGCGACACGTACCTACCTTAAACATAAGAGAATCATGCTCGAAGTGCACTCAGATGATACAATGATGAAATCAGTTTTGGAGAGCTGACACTTAAGAACCTTTTACTCTGTCTTGTTCATCCAACATTTAATTTCACTCGTGCTAGCGCTGTATTTACTATTGATACCTTTTTGTAAGCGTACTTTAAATGTGTGTTGAAGTTCAATCGAAAATCAATCATCACACCAAGGTACTTCGTGCTGTCCTTTGTTAGATTCTGCTTTCCTATAATCACCTCAGTCTTTTGTTCTGTCAACTGTCTGTCAACCGCGTTGTTCAGCCACAACCTAATGGAATGTTTTGGTATATCGTCTGGCCCTGGTGTTTTGTGGTCTCCGATTTTTTTTAAATATTTCATGGACTTCGGAAAGTCGTTCACCTGATCACTGTTGGAAATGTGTAATCGTAATATTTACCTATTTTCGTTTACTTATTTGTTTTAATTGAATATTTTGTAATAAATTTGTTATCTTTCGATAGAGAACATACCAAAGTGTGATTTCGCGAAATTATTGGAAACAAAATTGGCAACTTAAGGATTTTGTAAAAGAGTCCAATCAGGGCCGGATTAACCATGTCGGGGCCCCTAGGCAATGCATGTCTCGGGACCTCTTCCCCCTTTTCATACTTCCTAAGACATATTTTGTCAACCACTATGTAATTTTTTTCATTATAATGCACTTTTTAAACTCTTTCTTTTAACACACACTCTCTGTCTGTCTGTCTGTCTGCCATGGGTGGACCCCATTCCCCCTTATCTAATTGATTTGAAACTTGGCCCATAGTCTTGTCGTGACTTTAGATTAATTTAGGGGTAGTCACGCACAGTAACGCGTGGTTACGCACAATCACGGAGTGATCTAAATGTCATTTCCCCTCATCCGATCGATCTAAAACTTGGTCCATACACTTGCTGTGAAAAAAGATTAACTTTGACTTAGTCACGCACAGTCACGCATGGTCACGCACAGTCACGGAGTGATCTAAATATCATTTCCCCTCATCCGATCGATTTGAAAATTGGTCGATATAATTGCTGTAAAGAAAGATCAACTTCGACATAGTCACGCGCAGTCACGCATAGTCACGCACAGTCATGGAGTGATTTAAAACCAATTTTCCCCTATCCGATCGATCTAAAACTTGGTCGATAGACTTGCTGTGAAAAAAAGATTTACATTGACATAGTCACGTACAGTCACGGAGTGATCTAAATGTCATTTACCCTCGTTCGATCGATCTGAAACTTTGTCCGTAGACTTGTTGTGGCCAAAGATTAATTTTAAGATAGTCACACACAGTCACGGAGATATTCAAAACTCATATGCATAAGGAAAGAAAGAGTTTAAATAAAAACTTTGTTTTTATGGGTTAGATTATTGTTATATTACGCTGTTTTTTGACATCCCCCATTCGATAAAAAATTTTTAAAAATTATTAAATCGTTTTATAAAGTACAATTTTAATATGAATTCTTCTAACATATTGAAAGTTAACCTTTTCCAATATATAATTTTCAATCGCCATTATTGCCCATGAATTTAAGCGGTTCTGAGACATTGATGAATGAAGACAGGTTTAGATTTCTTTTAATTTCGAAGTGTTACATTCATCCTTGGTATTTGTAATCATCAGACTTCTATATATTTGCAACGCTGTCATTATATTAAGAAAAGCTGATTGAGCCATATTACAAAAAATCAATTTATATGATTCCTCGGTAGGTAAAATTTTATCTTTCCGGCATCCTCTAATTGTATGATGAAGTAATTGAACTGAACCATCTCGTCGATACATTCAGAGTCACTGTGCTCGGAATAATGTTCCCTAAACATTGTACAAACCTCTCTAATTTCATCATTGGACTTTGTCGAGAAATCTGTTAGAAATCCAAACAAAGCATTGATTTCCCGATAACTCTGACAACAACATGACTAGTAGAGGCAAATAAGCTTCAATTCTTAACTTTTTTTTCCTCTGTGCACAGCGTCTTCTGCAGATCCGTCATCGTGATGCAGTTTTCCTTTTCGCACTCGTTGCTTTTCTTCACTGTATTGGGTACCATTTTCTCACTGTGAAGATAATAAATCTAAAAGCGATTTTAAGAGATAGACATATCTATGTAGTATCGCAGCCCAGAACATTGTCATTATAGAATTTTCTTTTTTTCCAAGTCCTTTAGTGGGCACCTGGCCTCGTGAATTACATGTGATGTCGCGACGCCCTGTGCACACCATATCTTGTATCGGATACTCTTTTCAGAACTAATGACGAGTATTGCACACGTTCACCATTTTTTACGACGTTTGATCATAATTGCCCAGCGAAGAGCTGACGCCGAAAAAAGAATAAAGTGTCTGTACAAATCCAAAGAATGAGATTGCTCCAACACAGTACTCAGCATCTCGTACTCCAATAAAATTTAGTGAATGTGCTGCACATGGAATGTATTGTGCGATGTGATTTATTTTCCTAATATGCGCTTATATACATAGCATTATAACACCAAGACATATTTGACGCGTTATCGGAAGACTGGCCTCTAAAATTTTTGATATCAACGTTATATTGGTTCAAGAAAGAAAAATTAAATAGTTCTTTCCCATTGTGGCTTTCGATAGGAAAAAATATAAGAAAACGTTCTGCTACTTCTATGCGTTCACAAGATTAGAGTTGCTTTTAAAAAGCTGTTCTTGCCAGGCCGTCCTCTGAAAACTCGTTGTTAAATTGTCGCGATAAATTTTAAATTTATTCTACAAAAAATTGAAATATTTTCCTAAATGTACTGAAATGTACGATGTAATATAAAAAAAACAAGACAATAATATTGTCATTGTGGGTTTGTTATATACAAATATTCCAATATAATATCCACTCGAATAAATATATGTACATGTGGGGCCCCTAGGCAGTTGCCTACATTGCCTTATGGATAATCCGGGCCTGAGTCCAATGTATTGTCACCCACTGTAAATTGGACAGGGCAATCGAAAGTATCATTTAATTTCTTTTTCATATAAATAATTTGAGACAATATCTGAATAATATCAGCAGGAAAAACAATCAATTCAGACGATCTCCTGAATGGTCTTGCTTAGATTTAAAGCGCCACAAGTGCTCCTAAAATAAAAGAAAATAAGGCTTTCCAAACATTTCATATAAAACAAGGAATTATAAATCTTAAAATACATAAAATTTTTTTATTTTTTTTCTAATATTAATCATAAGTAAAAATAAGTTATTATCTTGATTATTTGCTATATAAATTTTGCTATTTCTACCTGATTTATAAAAAAAAAAATAAAACAATTTACTTTAAATTTAAAGAGTTAAAGAAAAATAATATTTTCATATAAAATCAAAACAACAACAGCTTAATTACCTGATTTATTTATTAAAAAGTATTAAAACAAGTAATAATAAATTTAGTTCTTTTTTAATGACAACGAGGTGCTGAAAATTAACAAAAGTAAAATAATATAATTTTAAGCAATAATAACAAAAATAAAAAATACATAGCCCTTCTAAAAGACCTCTACTAGCAAAAACTCTAGAACTACCCTCGTAAAGTACTCCTTCTTTAAACTTAAATTTGGCATATTGAACAAGATTTCTTTTTTTACTTTTTCTATTTTTACATTAAATAAATTAATTACAAAAAATATATATAATAACATTTTTGTTTTGTAAAAGGAATATTGAAAATGTTCCAATTGTTTTGCAATTATAAGGAATAATTGAAAATAAAAGCAAAAATAATATTCAATAGCCTTTCTTAATACCCCTAAATGCTGTTGAACATTTCCAGATATTATAGAAGTTTTTCCTGAGATAGTTGATATCAAAAGTATGATTGAAAAAAAAAAAAATATTATACGAACACGAGAAAGTAGTAGTTAATAACATATCAACTCATTTAAAAAATTTAACAAAAAATACGACATGTTATATGTATAATAAAGATTTTTAAAAAGTTTTATTTTGTGACAAAATATTGACAATTGTAGGCTGATTAAAGAAAATTAAAAAAAGTAAAAAAGAAAGAATGATTGAATGCGTTAAAAACGTTAGAGTTAAGTTTTGGAAAGAAAAAATTATTCATGTCATTAGAATTAAGAAAATTTGTAAATAAACTTTAAAAGTTTCATGTTTATTAAAAAAAAAGAACACACATTTATTAAATAAAGTTAAAGTTTCGTCAAAAAATCGATGTGATTATTTAATAGCTAAATTGATAACAATAATTTCGACTCGAAAAGTTTTAGGGGAGCACCAGGTTGAGAAAACCTGTTTCTTTAAAATATTTTCGATTTTTATAATATTTTTTTAACTAAATACTAATAAAATACTCAAATTTAAAAACCATTATTTAAGCGGGGTAAGATATACGGGTAATTAATTGTAACGCCTGGCTATCTTAATTCCCCTACAGTGTATATGAGTCTGAGCATAATTTTTATGCGATTTTCATTATTTCATTTTTCTTTGCTTTGATAAAAACATGGTTCAGAAAATACACACATGAAACACACAATGTTCTGTTCTAAAGCAGCCAAAACATATTTTTATTTTCATATCAATTATGTGTGTTTCTAAATTTTGTACGGCGCCGAACACATCATGACTGTGTTTCGTTTGAATATTTCGTTATCTACACGAACATTTTTCTATCACGTATTTTTTGTTTCGAACACACATAAACCACACAGATTCGTGTGAAGCTTTATTTTAAGTTCGTGTTCTGGTACGTGTTCAGCGAAAAAACAGAATATGAACAATAAACAGGTTCGAGTTCAGTTATATTTTAAGTTCGTGTTCTGGCTCGTGCACAGCGGAAAATAGAACATGAACAATAAATAGGTTCGAGTTCAGTTATATTTTAAGTTCGTGTTCTGGCTCGTGTATTGCGAAAAAACAGAACATGAACAATAAACAGGTTCGAGTTCAGTTATATTTTAAGTTCATGTTCTGGATTGTGTACTGTGAAAAATTATTTAGAATAAATTCGGTTGAAACAATTGACGTTTTTATCGGGGTGTATCAGATCGCGAATTGATGTTTTAATTTTTCACAGTACACAATCCAGAACACGAACTTAAAATATAAACATATATATATATAAATATAACGAATTTATTCAAAATTCGGTTGAAACAATTGTCGACGTTTTTATCGGGGTGTATCAGATCGCGAATTGATATTTTAATTTTTCACAGTACATAAAAGTTAAAATAGTTAAAATAAAGCTACGCACGAATCTGTGTGGTTTATGTGTGTTCGAAACAAAAAACACGTGATAGAAAAATGTTCTTGTAGGAAACGAAATATTAAAACGAAACAAAGTCATAATGTGTTCGGTACCGTACAAAATTTAGAAACACACATAATTGATATGAAAATAAAAATATGTGTTTGTTGGTCTGAGCTATGTTTGTTTACATATATGTACGAGTTTTTATTCAGTGTGTATTTTTTTCTGAACTCTGGATAAAAACGATTAATATAAATATTATAATTTGTATCCCTCCACACGACTTCGGAGAGGGTATATATCAGCTTGTCACTTTTTATAACATAGATTTACGGATTTGTGACACCATAAACAGAAAGTACATTTTCTTAAAAAATTACATTCATTTAAAAAAAAAAAAAAATTACCTCCATTTACAAAAATTTCCTTTTCTTAAAAGTGTAGTACCTTTTATGACAAAAGTGCCTTATCTAAAAAAACTACATTTGCTTTAAAAAGTATCTTTTATCTTTTATTTAAAAAGTACAAATTACATATTCTCAAAAAGTACCTTTTCTTAAAAAGTTTTTTTTTTTTTTTTTTTTTTTTTTTTTTTTTAAGCCTAGTTCCGCGAAGCCGAGTGGCTTGTCTGCAGATTCTAATTTTTGGCTAGTTTTTTTTTTATTTTTTTTTATTTATTTTTTTTGCAGCGACAGACCAAAGCCTCTGGTGGGAATCGAACCCACGACCCCCGCATGACAGGCGCTTAACTTTACTTAAAAAATTTAATTTTTTTAAAAAATATATTTTCTTAAAAAATATATTTTTTCTTAAAAAAATTTTTTTTTTATTAAAAAGTAAAATGTTTTTAAAAAAGTGCCTTTTAGAAAAAGTAAATTTTCTTAAAAAATCCCTTTTGTTATTAAAAAAGTAATATATTTTTTTTCTGTAAAAGTCCTTGTCTTAGAAAAGTACATTCTCCTAAAAAGTAAATTTTTCTTAAAAAGTATATTTTTATTAAAAAATATTTTTTATTAAATAAATATTTTCTTTAATTACCTTTTCTTAGAAACAAACTTTTGTTAAAAAGTACCTTTTCTTAAAAGCTACATTATCTTAAAATAAGGACCTTTTCTTAAAAAGGTACATTTTCTTAGAAAATAATCTTTTCTTAGAAAAGTACGTCTTCTCAAAAAAGTGTTTTTTTCTTTAAAAAGTACCTTTTCTCAAAAAACTACCTTTTCTTAAAAAATTACATTTTCTTAAAAAAGTACCTTTTCTTAAAAAGGCACCTTAAAAAAATTTCCTTTTCTTAAAAAATATATTTTATTAAAAAGGTAACTTATTTAAAAAAGGAATATTTTCTGAAGAACAAAATACCTTTTATTAAAAATACCCTTTCTTAAAAACTAACTATTGTTAAAAAGTACAATTTCTTAAAAAAATAAATTTTCTGAAAACATAAATTTTCTTTGAAAATGTACTTTTTGCAAAAAGTAAATATTCTAAAAAAATTTACTTAAAAAATAGCTTTAGTTAAAAAAATACCTTTTATTAAAGATATATTTTTATTAAAAATTATCTTTTCTTACAAACTAGCTACTGTAAATTTTATTAAAATAATACTTTTTCTTAAGAATTATAAATCTTAAAAAAAAAACTATCTTTTGATAAAAATTACATTTTTTAAAGAAAACTAACTTTTGTTAAAAAAGTACTTTTTCTTAGAAAAAGTAAATTTTCTTAAAAAACTACCTTTTGCTAAAAAATTACCTTTTATTAAAAAATAAATTTTTTTAAAAAAGTACCTGTCCTAAAAAAGTACCTTTTCTTAAAACAGTATTGTTTCTTAAAAAAGTTCTTTTTCTTGTAAAAGTACATTTTGTTTAAAAAAATACCTTTTCTTTAATAGTGCCTTTTCTTAAAGAACCACATTAAAAAAAATATACCTTTTCTTAAAAAAGTACCTTTAAGAAGTTCATTTTGTTAAAAAAATATATTTTCTTAAAAAGGTGACTTATTTAAAAAAGGAATATTTTCTGAAAATGTAAAAAGTACATTTTTTTTCCTGAAAAATGTACATCTTAAAAACTTAAATTTTTTAAAGAAGTACCTTTTTTAAATAGTACTTTTCTTAGAAAATTACGCTGGTCTACATATTTAAAAAATTAACTACAGAAACGAAGCATGTTTTTTAACTAATCTGGGTGCGCTGAATTCGAATCTGGCATAAAAATTGGGCTATCACGCCTTGTTAATTTTTTATCGCATGCTGGCTGTAAAACAGTCAATACTGACACTACAATTTCACAATTATTAATTTGTCAAAAAGCCCACATTCATTCTTAATCTTCATAATAGTAGCGTTTCAGCATGTTAGGGAGATCATGTGTTACTGATTCAAGCTATTTTTGCTTTCTGTGTGGTGAATATTTGGTTGGAAAAAATGCAATATGCAATATCGGTATCATTGAAATATGCATATTTACATTATTTTGGTTTTGCTGTCAGAAATTTGGACAAACCGTGGACACCGACAATGTTTTGCAATATTTGCAGAACTGTTTTATACAAGTGGTCAAACGGCAAGAAGATCTTTGGAGAGAGTCAAGTAACCACCAAACCGATTGTTATTTCTGTTTAACAAAAGTTGCTGGATTCAATATGAAAAATCGAAAAAATATTACTTACTCGAATGTCCCATCGGTTTCCAAACTAGTTCAACGTCCACCAAATGATCCATTACCAGTCATTCCCAATGCTACGAGTAGTGAGTCCGAAACATCTTTCACCAGCAGTTGTAAATTGTATGATGCTGATGATGAACGCCATTTAGTGACTTAAGCTGAGCTGGATGATCTAATTTGGGACTTTGTAAGGACCAAAGTCGGCCCTCGTTTTGGTCCCCACATTTATCAATCAACATATTCCAACCAGCATCCTACGTTCGTATGAATAATATTGATAAATATTTACATTCATATATTATAGTTAGACCCCTTTATGTTATTCATTTATAATATACTCACATATATTTATATTATTTCCCTTATATATATATTACGTCCATTGCAACTACATTCATTTATTATTGTTTATTATTGCGCCCGGTACTTACGGTATGATTATAATAGTTAATTATAACAATTATATACAACGACCTCTAACATCACCATTGGTAGTAGAGACTTCAACCAAGAGTTGTGCGTCTTGTGAAAACCCAGTTGTTTGCATACATAAATTAACAACTAAGTGACGCTAACTTTGACACGTCAGCTTTGTTCTGATTGGTCGGTAGAGTTCGTTGTATGTACGTATACATTCGCGTATGTTTGTCACACCATGTTGTGGCTATAAAAGGACAAACATCAAACGAAAAATGATCAGTCGTTTGGTAGATACCAAGGTAAGCTAGCTGGTCGGCAGCTTACAAATTAATTTAATTGTTAGGGAGTATTTATATTGGGCTGATTGCATATTCAGGAGGTGAAGTCGTATATGTAATTGGTTCAATATATTTAAAAGCAAGAATATATTGTGAGTCGCTTGCCTACATTCCCACAGTAAAATTAAAGTTGGTACCTTCTGCAGTATCCCGGGTGATACCTATAATTTTAAATACTCGTTGTTAAAATATTTATCATATAATACTAAATAAAGAGTCATACGGTTTATAACGTTTAAATGGATGACGTGTTTCCTTTCTGTAAAATATTTGTGGAGTATCTATTCTGTTAACGACCCTGGCCGAGACTGAGCTCACCCCGGCTAAAGGCAGTTTTGCGTCGTTACAAGTTATATTTAACGAAGCAAGACGCAGAATTACTAGCTTCACGCATGCAGCAGTAGAAGCATCTTGCAGTTGGGACAAAAGTAACAAGCTTGAAATTGGCTGCATATTTTGAAAAGAAACATTCTATTCTATACTGTACTGATGTTGGGGGTTTATTTAAAAAAATGAACCAGCCATATGACAAAACTGAATGGAGATTATTTATTGATGGCTCTAAGTGCAGTTTAAAGGCTCTTCTTTTGCATAATGGGAATGAAAAACGATCCATACCAATTGCTCATGGCACTAATAAAAAGGAAAATTACGAATCAATGACTGAAATTTTGACATTACTCAAATACAACGATCATAAATGGAAGATCTGTGGTGACCTTAAGGTGTGCGATTTAAATTTTTTTTTGTATATATAGTATAGACCATCGTAAATAACTGTAAATTAATCTGTTTCAGGTCATTGGTTTGTTGACTGGTATGCAAGGAGGTTTCACAAAATATTGTTGTTTCCTTTGTCTATGGGATAGTCGCGCTACATGTCATCATTACGTCAGAACAGAGTGGCCAAAATGATCTGAGTATTCACCAGGAAAACAAAACATTTCAAATAAACCATTCATTGATCTAAACGACGTTCTTCTTCCGCCGCTACACATAAAATTAGGCCTTTTTAAGAACTTTGTCAGGGCTCTGGACAAAGATGGTGCAGCATTTAAATATTTGTTAGCGGTTTTTCCTAAAATTTCATATATTAAAATCATAGAAGGCATATTTGTTGGCCCTCAGATCAGGAAGCTATTGAATGATGACAATTATTCACAATGTTTATTGGAGAAAGAATATGCAGCCTGGAAATCTTTCAAGAGCATCGTGGACAGTTTTCTTGGAAACAATAAGAGTGAAAACTACAGACAAATTGTTGCTGAATTATTGAAAAATTGTCACGAATTAGATGCACGAATGTCACTCAAAATGCATTTTCTTCATTCGCATTTAGATTTTTTCCTACAAAACCTAGGTGCGGTGAGCGACGAACAAGGGGAGCGTGCTCGCCAAGATTTAATGAAAATTGAAAGAAATTATCAAGGATGTTGGGACAAAAGAATGCTGGGAGACTATTGCTGCACTCTAGCACGTGAAACCGAACCATCAAAATACAAACGACGTTCAAATAACGCCATTCACTTTTGAAAGTTCATTGATTTTTAAATAAACTAATGATTTTTTATGTAAAAAATGAATAAAACCATTTTTTTTTGGTGGAATTAGGTACTTACGAGTACTAATCATGGAATATAGCAAATTTTAACATATAAAGCTGATACAATATTGATAAGAATATTTTTGTAATTACATTTTGTAGATGTAATTATTTATTTGACCAACCATTTAAAACAAAAATCCATTGTGGTTTCTTTTAACTGTTTCGGTTGTGGTAAATATTGATATGTATATTGTAGTATGCAATGTGTACTCATATACAATCATATTTGTTTCAAAGTTGTTCTATTTTTAGTTTGTTATATTGGAAGAGGCTTAAATAGTATAACTTTTGCTTGAATTCTCATTTGGTTGTTTTCAGCAAATATATATGAATTTAACTTTTTACCAAACAAACTATCTACTGCTTTTGGTTACTGATGAGGGTTGGTGACTCTTCCCGAAACAGCTGTATAACCTGTCATGCAGAATATACATAGATCAATTTTTGAAACAAATGTGCTAATGCTTTTACTTTATTTCAAGTAAAAACATTTGATCTTGAGCCTGAACAATTTCAAACTCAATCATTGAATTGATAAAGATCGAAAATAAGATTTTTTATTTTTAAAAAAAATAATAAAATTAAAAATACGGAGGGCACGCCGTTAACGCTAAATGTAAGTTTAGCAAAAACAAATTGTTTTTCTTGTTTTTTCAAGACAAAAACAAACATGTATATTGTAGTATGCAATGTGTACTCATATACAATCATATTTGTTTTCAAAGTTGTTCTATTTTTAGTTTGTTATATTGGAAGAGGCTTAAATAGTATAACTTTTGCTTGAATTCTCATTTGGTTGTTTTCAGCAAATATATATGAATTTAACTTTTTACCAAACAAACTATCTACTGCTTTTGGTTACTGATGAGGGTTGGTGACTCTTCCCGAAACAGCTGTATAACCTGTCATGCAGAATATACATAGATCAATTTTTGAAACAAATGTGCTAATGCTTTTACTTTATTTCAAGTAAAAACATTTGATCTTGAGCCTGAACAATTTCAAACTCAATCATTGAATTGATAAAGATCGAAAATAAGATTTTTTATTTTTAAAAAAAATAATAAAATTAAAAATACGGAGGGCACGCCGTTAACGCTAAATGTAAGTTTAGCAAAAACAAATTGTTTTTCTTGTTTTTTCAAGACAAAAACAAACATGTATATTGTAGTATGCAATGTGTACTCATATACAATCATATTTGTTTCAAAGTTGTTCTATTTTTAGTTTGTTATATTGGAAGAGGCTTAAATAGTATAACTTTTGCTTGAATTCTCATTTGGTTGTTTTCAGCAAATATATATGAATTTAACTTTTTACCAAACAAACTATCTACTGCTTTTGGTTACTGATGAGGGTTGGTGACTCTTCCCGAAACAGCTGTATAACCTGTCATGCAGAATATACATAGATCAATTTTTGAAACAAATGTGCTAATGCTTTTACTTTATTTCAAGTAAAAACATTTGATCTTGAGCCTGAACAATTTCAAACTCAATCATTGAATTGATAAAGATCGAAAATAAGATTTTTTATTTTTAAAAAAAATAATAAAATTAAAAATACGGAGGGCACGCCGTTAACGCTAAATGTAAGTTTAGCAAAAACAAATTGTTTTTCTTGTTTTTTCAAGACAAAAACAAACATGTATATTGTAGTATGCAATGTGTACTCATATACAATCATATTTGTTTCAAAGTTGTTCTATTTTTAGTTTGTTATATTGGAAGAGGCTTAAATAGTATAACTTTTGCTTGAATTCTCATTTGGTTGTTTTCAGCAAATATATATGAATTTAACTTTTTACCAAACAAACTATCTACTGCTTTTGGTTACTGATGAGGGTTGGTGACTCTTCCCGAAACAGCTGTATAACCTGTCATGCAGAATATACATAGATCAATTTTTGAAACAAATGTGCTAATGCTTTTACTTTATTTCAAGTAAAAACATTTGATCTTGAGCCTGAACAATTTCAAACTCAATCATTGAATTGATAAAGATCGAAAATAAGATTTTTTATTTTTAAAAAAAATAATAAAATTTTTTGAAATCTTATTGTAAATTTTGCCCTATAGTCTGTCTAGGCCGACTATAACTTTCTGACTTGATTTAAGTAAAGCAAAATTGCTACAACAACGACTTTTAGGAATGCGTATTTCGTTTTCCTGATTTCTACTTACCTTGTGTTTTCCTGAAGAAATAAAACGTCATTCGTTTCCTGCTTCCTTTATGATATATGATGTTTTCTTTATTTGCTTTTTTATATATGATTTTTGTTGTTTTCATTACATAATAATTATTTTCAGACCATTTCTAATTGTTTTATAGTCCACGTGTGTCTATTTTCTTTGAAGAAACTTATTATTAAATTAAATTTTTTAAAAGAATTGATTTACTACGAATACATATACATACATATATCTTTTAAATCGTAAGTTGTGCCCGGAATGAACTTCTTAAATTCAGTCCTGTTCCAGAATTCGCTTCCATATAAAATATTTTTAAGTGAAAATTTAAAGATTTATTGCTGTTTCAAGATTTCAATTAAAATAATTTTCTTCATTTTATTTCACATAGAAAAAGCTGGGTGAAATTAAAACGTATGCCCATATTTTCTACTTAATAAATATTAAGAGATAAACAATGAATTGATTGATATTGACATTTAAATTTTAATATGGTTTTTAATTAATATCTGGCACTATAATGAAAAATTTAGGTATTGTTTTTATAAAAACAATGTATAAAGATTTATAGAATGCTAAGAAAAACACGTTTCGTGACTAAGTTTTACTTTGAAGATAAAAAAACTTATTTAAATAAAACAAACTCATTCATTTCTCAACTTTTTTCGCAAGCATTAGACCAGTGGAAAGATATTGGGCTCTTTTGAAAAGGGGGTTGAAGAGCATAAAAAAGGTGACCCAAAATATGGAAGATTTCAGAGGGAGACAGAAACCCAGCGCTATAAAGGTTTTTTCGGAAAAGTTCCATAAGTTCATAAGTAGTGATTTGAACTATAAAAGTTATCTTTTTTTTATAAGCTTTAATAAAATTTCAATTAAAAAAAAATAAAAAAATCAAAACTCTGGTTTCCTTAGTCCCGGCTTACACATGAAATTTTTCTTTCTGAAACTGAAATTCTTTTTTAAACTTCCATCCGTGTCTATACACTGAATTTTTTGTATTGAAATTCAAGATTTGTTCATGTTTACTTTATCATTTTATCTATTTACGAGGGCGGATCAATAAGTCCGTTACTTTTAGAATGAAACATTTTTTTTTTGCAAAAAAAATTTTTTTTTTCAATATAATCTCCTCTCACCCGGAGAAACCCATTGTTTAGACTGCTGCTTGGTCTCCGGAGTTGTGTTATTTGTGCGACCACAACGAAAGTCAGTAAACCACTTTTTTTACCATTGAAATCGATGATGCAGAGTCTCCATAGTATTGATCAAGCTTTTCCTTGGTTGATTGACGGGTTTTTTTTTCGCAAAAAATAATGTTTAATGAGCACTCGAACTTCACTTTTTTTCCATGAAAAAACCACGAGGTTGTATGTTTTGAACAGCTGTTAAACGCAAAGTAAATGACGGAACTTGCTCAAAAATTTGCAGTAGTCTATAAACAGGAGGTACTTGATGGGAGCAGTGTTGCATTTCATATAACTACGAGGGAAGTTCGAAAAGTCACGGACTCGTATTTTATCATTTTATTTCATTAAAATTAAGTTAATTTCAATTTATTATCTTTCTTAATTCAAACGAATATAAATATGAAAGAAAACGTAAAATAACTTCTCTTTGACAATTATGAAGCAAGAAACAAAACAGAGTACATGAAAGTTTGTACCCCCTACCACCTCTCAGCTATAAAATCAAGACTTTCAGCAAGAAAAATTTCATGTGTAAACACACACTTATTATTACATTTTATATAGGTTAAGATTTTTTCGATCTCACTCTTTCTTCACAAAAAGGAAAAGAAATCATGTGATTTCTCAATTGTATTCCAATTGCAGTACGAAACTTTGAAATAGTTAAATTTTTAAAATTAATTTTTTTTTTTTTTTACATTTGAGTTAAGTCCTGAAAAGGCTTAAGGAATGAAGCGATTTAAGTTTTTATTAAATGTTTTCCATAGAATACTATTGAAAACAGTTCATGGAGGAAACTCTCTTAATTATATTTTTACCGGAAATCGATAAATCTATAAATAGAATTAAATTTGTACGAAGTTAAATCAAAAAGAATTCTAACTCTCATACAATGGATTTTAAGTGAGAGGCTTTAATTTTATGGCGTCTTAAAAACGTCGGCCCTTGAAAAAGGTTTCCGTAATAAAATAAATGACGGAAAAAGGTATTCGTACATTTACAATTAGGCGAACCGCACGAATTACAGGTCTGTTACATCAATTTTATTAGAAGATTCACTTGTTTCTATAAAGTTGATTTGACTTAATAATATTTCTTTCGGAAACTATAGCTGTATATAACCTGTCATGCAGAATATAAATCAATTTTTGAAACAAATGGGCCAATGTTTTTTGCTTTATTTAAAGTAAAAACATTTGATCTTGAGCCTGAATAACTTCAAACTCAAAAATATTTAATTTGATTTTATTTGGACCTCATTTGAAATTTTCTCAATTACAATTGAAAAGTCTCAAGTTTAATTGGAATTTTATCAATTGTATTTGAAAAGTCTCAAGTTTAATTAGAATTTTATCAATTGTATTTGAAAAGTTCTCAATTTCATTTGGAAATGGTGTAGAACAATTTTCCTTTTTAAAAAATTCTCAATTTCATTTGTAATTTTCTCAATTTCAACTAAAAAATTCTCAATTTCATTTGTAATTTTCTCAATTTCAAATGGAAAATCTCTATTTCAATTGAAATTTTCTCAATTTAAATGGAAATTCTTAACTTCAATTGAAAATTTCTCAATTTCAAATGGAAAATCTCAATTTAAATATAAAACAAGTAAGAAAATTATGTTTGTTAAACCATAAAAGTGTTGGTTTTTTGAAGTGGCTACGTTGAAAAATTAAGCTGCCTAGAAATTGCTCTCGGATTTCGACTGCTGGAATCTGCTAGTCTTTTTAAACATGCTGGAGTTGACATTATAGTTTGGGGTTGTATGGCAGGAAACGGGATTGGTAAACTCGTATAAATTGAGTTTATAATAGATCATATTGCATGCTTACACATTTTAAAACTAAATATAAAACAAAGGTGGCAAAAGTTGGTCTTTGAAGAAGATTTTTCGAGTAGAATGATCCAAAACATACGGCACTTAATCTCAAGTTGTGGTTGCTCTCAATACTAAAAATCAAATTGAGCATTTATGTAATATACTGGAGCGTGTTAGCATAAAATAGTATCAAGGGAAATGTTAAAAAGCGTCATTTTGGATGAGTGGGGTAAAATAATTAAAGAGGATATTTTAAAGTTGGTTAAGTCGATGCCAAATCATCTGAAAGAGGTCCTAAAGCGCAAAGGATTAGGATATCACTATCTTATATGGCGTTCACACTGAAGTGTTTAGCCAATTGTTTAGTGTTTATGCGATAAAAGAGTCAAATTGAGATGTTTACCCATACATATTTTCGTTTGGCTTAACACCTCAATTGACATGTTTAAATCTTAAACATCTCAAAAAACGAAAAAATTACAGAGTTGTGTTTAATTTTGCGCATGTTCAGTGCAATATTTCTCATTTTTGCCAAGTTGGCATCCTTGTTTTCTAACATAACTATTAAAGTGGCATTACAATAAAAAAAAAATACAATACAAAATACAATATAAAAATTAAAATAACGCATCTATATTGATAATTTCATCATTAATATAATTAAAGAAGTTGGCCACCAATTTAATGATATTATTTTTATCAATTTTCGAAATTTTACAACTTTTCAATTGTTTTTTTTATTTTTGAAACAGCTGTTCAATCTGCTGAAATGTTTAACTTAAACACTAAATCAAGCATGAACGACTGTTTTGTTTTGCAAAAAACGAGCTAAAACACCTCAAAATATCGTAGTGTGAAGGCCTTATTAGGCAATATTTAATGTAAACTTTGTTTCTTTGTTTTAATATTTCAACTGTACGAATCCTTTTTCTTATGAATTTTTTCTTTTTTTCAAGTTTTTTACTAGCAAAATTTTATTAAAATTTTTTTACTAGCAAAATCGTAATTAATTTTAGATTTAAAAAGACTAATAAAGAACTTAATATTTTATAAAAAAAAAAATAAAGTCGATTTTTTATATTTTTTTTTCGTAATAAAACAGTTCATTTTAGCTGTACGGATACTTTTTCGAGTAAGTTTATGTTGGTAGACAGACATGGACTATAGATATATAGAAATCCAATTTTTAATTATACATTCATATATTAATGTATATCTGAATAATTTTGTATTTGTTTTATTTGCTTTGCATTGAAACTTATACACTAACATCAAGTCTTTCTATAATTTCTAAAAACTCTCAGTTTTTTGTTTTGTTTTAATATATTCAAAACATTTGCTTTTAATTTTTTTTATTGTATTTTATATATTTTAATAAATATGAATATGTGTATTTTGTTTAAGAATAATTAAATTTTTTTAAATTAATAAATTTAATTTTTTACCAGTAGATAGATATACATACATATTTATATTTTTATTTATGTTTATGTTTATATTTATATTTATATTTTTATTTATATTTTTATTAATTTGTAGGTATGCAGTGTAAATTTAGTTTTAAGTTATGAAAATGTAGTTTGGACCATTATAATCGGGTAAATATAAGTATGTATGATAATTAGTATAAATATATATATATATTTTTTTATGAATAGAATAGTCATATACTGATATCTTATAAAAATTAAATATTTAATACATTTAAAGATTTCAAAATAATGAATGATCTTAGAATGCAAGATTTAAAAAAAAAAAATATTTTTGAAATAATCTTAAAATTTTTTCATATCATAAAAAATGTGCAAAAAAAATTCTTTTAAAAATTCAGCATCTCACATATGTGAGTTAATTAAAACTATGAAATATATTATAAATCACTTGAAAACATAAGGCAAGGTGACAACAAAATTAATACTCGGCCTACTTTTTTTTGGTATGGATATATAAATATAATTCTTTTAACTTTTTTTTTTGGACCAGAAAAAATTTATATACTCGTGAAACTAGAGACCATCTTTCGTAAAACTGCGTTTTTAGTTTTTCATTTTCTTCCTGTCTTTGTTTTTTAACGGATTCTAAAATTTCAAAGGATATACAAGAATCTTTAAAATCCTTAAAAATGGAAATTGCTATGAAAATGAAAAACTGAAAACGCAGTTTTCACTTTTATTTCATGTCCAAAAGGTACAAGGTGGTATTAGTACAATTATTGAAAATTATAAATATTTCAAAAACTCTCGGAAGCACAGGCACCAGAGTATAAAGTTTTTTGGTTCGTTGAATACGAATCTAACTCAGAATTTCTCCAGTACATTAGGCTTTTGTCACATCCTGTATTTGGGACGTTCATACAAATAACTAGTTAAAGCTTCTGAAAGTATCACTCTACTGCTTCAAAATCCTCGTATTCGTTTCATTCTTTTTCAAGAATAAAAACATTGATAAATCTGCAGACCCTGAGACCAAAGTAAACTTTGGGGCGCTAAATCCGAATCTGATCTTAGAATTGCACCATATTCCTCCCAAACTTAAAATTCCAAAAAAAAAACTAATTTTTCTGCTATATCTTTATACCTATGTATGTGGTGAGTGTATAATGAGTTTGTGCAGATGTTTGTAACTGCCAAAAATATTTGACGCAGAACCACCTTTTATTAACCGATCGACTCAGAATAGCTTACTGAGTCAATTTAGCGATATCCGTCCGTTCGACCGTCCGTCCGTCTGTCTGTCTGTGTGCCCATGTAATCCTTGTAATCAAAGTAGAGTTCGCAAATATGAACATATTTTGATGAAATTTATCTGCCATAGGACGAACGCTATTGAAATTGATGAAAATCGTGCATGTTCCGACGTAGTCCCCATGCAAATAGCCCCTATCAGACCAACTTATATGGTCGTAAGACCCAGATTATCATATACATATATATGTCGATAATATTTGATGTTTGTTATACTCACTAAACAATAGTCAAAAAACAAACCCTGTAGGATCATTTTTAGTCATAGTCCCCATATAAAGGTAATTCCCGATCTTCACTTAAATCTAGCAAAAAAGAAAAATATAGCATAGATTTTTTAAAATTTGGTTTATATATGTTTTTGAGAAAAGTAAGTGGCTTTACTATATATAATCATGATCGTTCCATTTTTGGACCTAGTGATATTTAGTCCTTAGTCCCTATATAAAAATTATATCAAATATGGCTTTTTCATATCTGCATGGCACAAATTAAAAGCAATCTTATATATTAAAAGAATTTATGAATTAACTTTGCATTCAAGATTTTTTTCAATATTTTTCTTCTCTCAAACCTCTATAACTAGAGTTCTAATTAACGTAGGCTGTTGACATAGGTCTAAGAACACTCAGTCTCATTCTTTTAAGCTATTAACTGCTTAAATTCGTTGGGTTTGAGGAAAGTTATGCGTGGTGAATCAACTTTGCTTTTACTGTACGTTGACTTCTCTTGGCAAATTTTGGTATTACTGTACGTTAACTTCTCTTGGCATATTTTGGCATTACTGTACGTTAACTTCTCTTGGCAAATTTTGGTATTATATTATAAAAATTAATATAACATAATATAATGCTGCGGAGCAGCAGGGGTCCTCTAGTATCACTAAAGCAAAGTTGGATCCAAGAGCTTCTTTCGAAGCGCATGGTATAGGTTGTCGTATAGTCGGTCTGTAACTGTAATGTTATTACCTGTTTTTAAACTCTTTCTTTTAACTCATACTCTCTGTCTGTCTGTCTGCCATGGGGCAACCCCAATTCCCCTTGTCAAATTGATCTGAAACTTGGACCATAGTCCTGTTGTGACTATAGACTAATTTTGAGGTAGTCACACACAGTCAGGGAGTGCTTTAAAATCCATTTCCCCTTATTCGATCGATCTGAAACTTGGTCGATAGACTTGCCGTGAAAAAATATTAACTTTGACATAGTCATGCACAGTCACGCATAGTCACGCACATTCACGGAGATATTAAAACCTCAATTCCCCTCATCCGATCGATCTGAAAACTTTGTCCATAGATTTGTTGTGGCTTAAGATTAATTTTAAGATAATCTCACGGAGTGATTTATAACCAATTTCACCTCATCCGGTTGATCTGAAACTTTGTCCATAGACTTGTTATGGCCAAAGATTAATTTTAAGATAGTCATACACCGTCACGCATAGTCACGCACAGTCACGGAGTGATTTAAACCCCATTTTCCCTCATCCGGTCGATCTGAAACTTTGTCCATATACTTTTTGTTTCCAAAGGTTAATTTTAAAATAGTCACTCAAAGTCACGCACAGTCACGGAGAGATTCAAAACTCATATGCATAAGGAAAGAAAAAGTTTTAATAAAACGATTGTTTTTATGGGTTAGATTATTTTAATGTTTAGGTTATCATTTCCCGAAAAACTGTTGTGATGACACAATTCTCAGATTCGTATTCAGCCATACTAAATTTTAACGGACGATTTCTCCGAGAACAAATTAGATGTCTGGGTATATCCAAGAAGTGTATTGAAGTAGTACTTTCAAATGTCTTGAAGAGTTTTGGGTAAAAAACATATACGCAATGTAGTACAATCCCAAATACCTGATGTGATGGTGAATTTCTAAGTTTATAAAGTTTTGTATTCCTGTGTGTAATTTTTTTAATTCTCATTTTATTTATCTGATAAAAATAATTTGCTAAATCTTAAATTATTTCCTGAAAACAAAACAGACAATTATTGAGCCATCATTTAATATCAAGAATTTTTAGCAACTGTTCTACATACACATACGAATTTAAATCAAATATGGCCTTTTGCAAAAGTATTTAGAAAATAATTTTGAAAATTTCTGTTTTCGCTAAATGCTTTATATATATAAATATTACAATGTTTTTGTACGATATGTTTTTCTAATAGTTTTACAAAGTACGAGTATTTAATGTTATACATTTTTTTTTTTTTTTTTTGTCAAGTCTATGAAGTAAATTATAAATAATTATAAAGAAAAGTTCTATCTTAACCAAGCTAAAAACTATTTAGTTTGTGGTAAAGGTATAATGGTTTGGTGTTTATGTTTGTAACTCTAAAAAAAAAAAATGCCGAAGACCCACATTTTATTATACCGATGGACACAGAATCGATTTAGCAATCAAACTATAGGTCGCAGATACAGTGAAAACGACCCACCCATCATATAAAATTTCTATAAAAAAATGATAACTTCATACGAAAGTCTATTTATTTTAAAGTTTCATTTATTTCCAGTTGCAACAATCCGAAAATATGGAATAATTCATTAACAATAACAAAAAAAGCAAATAAGTTAACAGTAAACAAAAATTTATTTCTAAAACCAATATTTTGTTTTGAAGCCCTACTGCTGTTTTACGGATTTAAATCGATTAGGAATTTATTCCACAAGTTTTTTTTTGTGTATTCTGGACAAACTTTTTTCCATTCCTCCAATAGCACCTGTTTCAGTACATTTTTGTGTGAAATTTCATGTTTCCTTACAATTTATGCCACAAATTTACTATAAAATTTAGATCTGGAGATTGTGGGGACATTTTGATAACTCTTAAACAATTATAGAGCAGCCATTCTCCAGCATTGTCTTAATAGAAATTCCCAGTTTTTGAGCACTTTGTTTAAAATTTTGTTTTAAAATGTTTAAATATTGATGTTTATCCATGTTTCCGTCAATAAAACGAAGTTTACCTACCCCTACTATTGAACATGCACCTCAAACCATAAAGACCGGCGCCGTGTGCTTAACTTTGGGGCGTAATTGTTACGGATGAACTTCCTCGTTAGTCTTTCTGCAGACATTAACTCTCCCCTCTGAAACAAAGAGATTAAACTTACTTTCATCATTAGTTAAACTTAGTTCCAGAACGAAATATCTTTCAGTAGGTAGTTCTGAGCGAAAATCAATCGAATATTAATCCATTTAATCCAGCTTTATGGAAGATTGTTAGTACTTGCTCGGTATTATAATTAATGTTAAGATGTAGCTCCTCCATATTCCTGAATTTGGGAGCCTTGGATTGTTTCTAGATTTGTTGACAATCCACCGCTCATCTCGGTTAGAAAATTAATTCTTTGTGCTCATTCTTGTCTTACTAATAATTCTTTTAAATTATTATATCTTTTTATAATGTTTTTAATTGTTAAGCGGGATTTGTTCGCTATATGCGCTATTTCACTTTTGAATTTTACAATTTTTCCGTGTTCCCAAAGCAATTTTGAAATCCCAATCGAGTGGGGGAGCCCATTTTCCGAAGTGAGTAGAACAACCACTTGATAACGAGTAAATAAGTTTGATTAATTTACTGAAAAAATGAAACAAATATGGAAAGGGACTTAAAAAAGATCGTGTTTTTAATTTATACGACAATACAGTAAACGCTTAAATAAATATACTTTCGTCTATAATTATCATTTATTTTTTCGAAATTTTATGACGAAAATAAGATAATAAAGAGTGAGTTCAGTTCGCTGTAACTGAATAAATATATTTTGATGAACTTTCGGCCATAGGACGATCACTATTGAATGAATTGTAGTCCGCATACAAATGTCGCTTTAAATTTCATTTAAAATTACACTAAAATCCAGATTGTCGTATACAGTGTCGGGCAAAATTTATTGCAAAAAAAGTACCTTCCTACTCTTTTGACTGAGAAAATAAATTTAAGCATATTTGCAACGAAAAAATCGCTGTTATGGATAGCCCTGCTTAAAATAAAAACACAAATATTAAAGTTGTTCGCTCTTTAGACTTGTAAAAAAAATAAAAAAACACATTGGACAAAGGAGGTTATATTAAAAAAAACCGATACATTCAATTGCAATTTTTTTTCTGAACTCTATCAATTTTACACATTTTTGAGTTGCAAAAAAAGTTTATATCGCAGAAAAATTGGAAAGTTTCGTCATTCCAATTAGAAAATAAAGGCCTAGAAGATTGCATAAAAATATTAATGTTTAATAGTTAATCCAATATTGAATATATGACTTTTATTTATGTTTTATAAAGTTTTTTTTTTTTTACAGTTAAAGTGTCAAATACTGAAATAAATTTATGCTTTTTTGTAAAAAATCTGGAATGAAGTATTATGTTAAAGTCCAATTTTAGATTCAAAAATTCATTTTATTACCATTATAAAAAAAAAAACAGAGTTCAGAAAAATCACACACTGAATAAAAAACTCGTACATATATGTAAACAAACATAGCTTAGACCAACAAACAATTTTTTTATTTTTCATATCAAATTCGAGTGTAGCTTTATTTTAAGTTCGTTTTCTTGCACGTGTACTGCTAAAAAAACAGAACATGTTCTTCAACGCGTACATCTAAAAACTAAAACATTATCCACTCGCGATCGGAAAAATCTGAAAAAAAAAACCAAACCAAATTTATTAAAAAAAATCTAAAATAATTCATTAGCAGTTATAAAAAAATAAAAATAAAAATAAAAAGATAATAATAAAAATAAAAAAAAATTAAAAATGATAATAATAAAAATAAAAAAAATAAAAATAAAAAGATAATAATAAATAAAAAAAAATAAAAATAAAAAGATAATAATAAAATAGAAAACGGGAAATTTTATATGTTGTTTATGACTTAATTTCGTTTTTTTCCGATCGCGAGTGGATAATGTTTTTATTTTTAGATGTACGCGTTGAAGAACATGTTCTATTTTTTAGCAGTACAGGAGCAAGAAAATGAACTTAAAATAAAGCTACACTCGAATCTGTGTGGCTTATGTGTGTTCGAAACAAAAAATACGTGATAGAAAAATGTTCGTGTAGATAACGAATTATTAAAACGAAAACCAGCCATGATTGTGTTTGGCAGAACATTGTGTGTTTGATGTGTGTATTTTCTGAATCTTGAAAAATAGTAAGAACATGATTTTTGTCCACTGTGTTTTGATCGACACTGTATATCTTGACAAAATTTGATCGTAATTTTTTATTACACCCATAAACAAGCCCTCTAAAAAACTATGTAGGACTATTTTTACTCATAGTCCCCATATAAAGCTGCTGCTCGTCCTTAAAATTAAATTTCAAATTTTGATTGCATACATTTTTGAGAAATATAATCGTGAAGGGGCAATTTTTCGACCTAGTCCCACACCAGAGCGGAATTGACGAACTGCTGAAACAAGCACTATATCACTAATTAAAAAAAAAAGAAAAAAATGGCAAAGTGAATTTTCAAGATAGGGCGATTTGAGCTATTTTTTGCGGAAACTTGAAGAATTTTTTGCGATTTTTTTGTGCTATTATTTTTTCTTTTTAATTTTTTTTTTGGCTATTTATTTATTTATTTGAACTATAACAAAAAAAGGAAAGCTGGGCTTGAAAGTACTCAATAAACCCTATTGAAAAGAAGAAAAGAAAAAACATTTGAGCAGTTTTCGAGTAAGAAGTTGGAGTATAATATAGCAATTTAAGATTGCTACGTTATCCTTACTGAACCAATTTCGGAAAAGGAAATCAAAAAAATGTCTTTCTATTTTTCAAAATGTTAAACCAAAAAGTGCGCATAAGAAAAGTACAGAAAAATGGTAAACTGAGGATTTAGGTTTTTTTTAAAAAGTATAAAACAAATAAAACAAAAGCAACCCCAAGTACTGCGGTGTCTGGTTGTAACCTAGAAGGACTTATTGAAAAAGTACCACAAGAACGATATTATGAGAATAAAAGTTGTTTATTTTAGCTATAGCACAGAATGTTTAAAAACATTATGAGAACATCGAAAGTTGTGATGGAAATGTTCAGTATACTCTGGAAAATCATCATGAATAGATTCACGCTTCAACAACGCTACCAAATTATTCACATTTACTTTGAATATCAGTCGATTCGCGCAACTTATAGACGAGTTCGTGTATTTATGTAAACAAAAGTGTGGAAGAAGATGCAAATTTATCGATTCGTCGTAGGTCACAGGAATTGGGGCTCAAATTTTGCACAAAGATATCGGCCTACACCCGTATAAACCCAGCCACGAGGTCATCATATGCGTCGATATTTCACCGATTGATCTCTAGACCAGTTGGAAACTGACCCGATGAATTATCGCAACATTGGGTTCAACGATGAGGCTCATATTTGACTTAACAAGTTTGTTAATAAACAAAATCGCCGCATATGAAGTAACACCAATCCACAACAGACCCTACAGACTTCATTAGATCCATACGCTGGTGGTGTCTTCATTTTTGAAGAAATAAGGTTAATAGAGATCGTTATCGCACCATGATCCATGATTTTTTGTTTGAAAATATGGATGACATTGATCCGGCCGAATGTGGTTTCAACAGGATGGCTCTACGTGCCATACGGCGACCTCAAGCATCGTCTTATTGAAATCAAAATTTGGCGATAAATTGATTTCGAGAAAAGGACCTGTCAATTGGCCTCCAAGGTTGCCCGATTTGACTCCTCTCGATTATTTTTACTGGACTATGTGAAGTCTCTGGTTTCTGCTGATAAACATTGTTCGTGTTATTCGTGAAATACGCCCAGCAATGCTCGAAAAAGTGGACGTCTAAAACAGCTGCGGTGGCCACATGCCCGAAATCATTTTGAAATGTTAATTTACTTTTTGTGGTTTTTTTACAATATCAAGTTCTATCTATTAAATTTATAATTTATTTATTATTTTTTTTATTTGTAATTATTTTAAATATAAAATGAATTCGAAGAAAAGGCATAACTATAGCACACGTCGCATAACTATAGCTCACATTACAATCTTTTTTTAATTGGTGATTAAAATTTGTTAAAATACCCTGTATAAATAACGAAATTTATGGAAAACTTTTTTACTCTCTTTTAGTTCTTCTCATCTAATTTTTTGCTCTTCAATTCTGCTCTTTGAAAAGAACCGTTAAATATTGTAAATTTATTGCATATTTGCATCTCTTTTTTCGTTTCATAACTATAGCACAGTTCAGTAAACACTCTCAAATAAGGTTTTTCTTTTTTAATTTTATTTAGGAAAAAAATTTATTTAAAATTAAAAAAACTCTTCTTGTTAATGTGCCCCAGATATTTTCAATCGGGTTAAGATCAGGTGAACAGGCTAGGCACTCCAGAACCGAAATATTATTGGTTTGAAGCCATTGCTTCGTTTCTCTGCTTGAGTGTATTGAAGCGTTTTCTTGTTGAAATGTGTATTTTTTCAACACTCTGTCTCAAAAATGGAAGTAAAGTACACTGGAGCACCTTGGTGTAATCGCTGCTCTTCATTTTTGATGAAACAACCTGCAGTTCCAACAAACCATCGGCCCAAAATGCACCCCATATCATCAACGAACCCCCACCGAAATTTCTCTGAGAAAAATATTGTGGTTCTTTCCGTAAATCACGCCAATATTGTCTGTGACCATCAGGGCCATCAATACTCCATATTTTCTCATCAGAAAAAATAATCTAAGAAACAAAAATATTCAAGAAACGATAGAGATAAGGATATTTAGCTTCAATACCTGAGGCCAATTTGTTTTCATATTTCGCTTAGCGAAATTAAGCCGTGCAATTTTATGGCGCTTAAGTAATCTGGGTGCTGTTTTAAGTTTTTGACGACAGATATTCGGTGCACCATTCAGAACTCTCCATACCTTCGATTTAGAAATTTTTGTTATTTGAGCAGCAACTTGGCTGCAACTTAAGGCAGAGTTGCTGGCTTTTTGTAAAATTCTTCGAGATTCGCGACTCGATTTTTTTTTTGGGCCACCTCGTCTCTTACTGTCATATTTTTCCGGATTTGAGAGGAAATTATAAATTACTTTTCTACTTCTTCAAATTTTCCTTGATATGTCGCTAACTCTTAGGCCTGCTTCATTACATCCAAGAATTTTGCCTTTTTCAATATCAGACAACTTTTTACCTCGTGGCATTCTCTATTTTTTTTTTTCAAATGTGTGCTATAGTTATGAAACGGGAAAAGAGATGCAAATATTCAATAAATTTACAATATTTAACTGTTTTTTTTCAAAGAGCAGAATTTAAAAGCAAAAAATGAGGTGAGAAGTAGTAGAAGAGATTAAGAAGTTTTCCATAAATTTCGTTATTTATACAGGGTATTTTAATAAATTTTTATCACCAGTTAAAAAAGATTTTAATGCGTGATGTAGTTATGAGACGTAGTGTAAAAAACAAATAAAAAGGAATATTGTATAAAAAAAAAAAAAAATAATTAAAAACTACAACAGTTAAAAATTAACATACAACTAATACAATACAATATAAAATGGCTGCTGCTTGAAAACCGCTCCAAATATTTTTTCTTTCAATGTTTGTTTTGTTACGAAAAAAAATCGTAAAAATATATAAAAAACAGTAAATAAAATAATAGCACAAAAAAAAAAAAAATAAAAAATCGCCTAATTTTTTTATTAAGTCTAGCGATTTTTTTTTTGAACGGTGATATCGTGTTATCAAACTCACTTTTTAAGGAGTATTATTTTCAACAGTTCATCAGTAGCGCCCAGGCTATAAATTCATAAAAAATAACATACAAATTTGGTTAGTGCCTATTTTCTATATCCAATTATGACCCTACTATAGTTTGACCTAAGACTTCTTCAAGAATCTGATGGTATAGGTTCTACCCCGACTATAAGTTTCTTAGTTGTTTAAATTATTTATACGGGACAGACCAGCCTTTCCAGACATTATATGTAATCCCCAACTTTGTGTTTTTTCGTTGGTAAAAGGGATACAATTTTTCAGTGAGGAATAGGTATTGTGAACTTAACTTTTGCATTGCCAGCTGTCTTCGTATTGGCTAAATATTTGTAAATACTTTTATCGATACTGAAATAATAAATTTTAGGAATCTGTTACGAATAGCGCTACTAAATTCTGATTATGTTTTGAAAAGTTTGTAGAGAAATTCAGCTAAATAAATTAAACTCTATAATTGTGCATAAATATTATTGCAAAATATTACATAAATATCTCTATGTACGAGTATGTGTATAAATATTATTAAAGCTCTAATTGGTACTTATAAATAGAATATAAGATTTATTTTTAGTATTAGAAATTATTCTAAAATAAGCAGACAAAAAGACGACTAGTTTATACTTATATGCGAAAACTTAAAAGACGTGAAAGTTTCAGAACATGTTATCTTTTTCAGAGCGTATTAAAGCCACAAATTGTTTATTTTTTTTCTTTAAGAGTAATATTTTACAAAAACATTTTTATGTTATTTTGTACGCATTTTTAGTAGTTATTTTAGAAGTTTCATATTTATTCTTCGTCGCTAGTGTTTTTACAATTTTAGAATTTTGTTTTATAGGATTTGTGACGTAACCACCTGAGTTGTGATTTTTTTCAAAATTTATTCACGTCTTTTAAAAGTATGTATTTAGAAAAAATTTATCTTTAATAAGTTTAAAAAATATATGTATGTTTTACGAGTTTGTTAGTTGAATATTTTTAACCTCCATTATGTGAGACGCCACATTTCGAACGTAATATGGCGGCTAATCTTTGCGTGAGCGGTTCTGTAGGTGATTCGGAATCACTA